>OY744554.1:30402760-30450260 GCA_963556195.1 Sepiola atlantica | reverse complement strand
ATATGTTTATACATATATATATATATATTTGTATATGTTTTATGTATATGTTTATACATATATATGTATATGTTTTATTTGTATATGTTTCAAATAATTCAGTAGTTCCCTAGATTTGTTCCCGTTAGATGTTTTTATCTAATCATCTTTCGCTTGGCTTGTTTGAAATACAAAACATGGCTGAAGTATTTTAAATTCAGTGTTGTGATGATTTAAATGTTAAATATATATAAATATGTTTATATACCAATGGTATATTATATATATATTTTGTATTATATTTATAAGGAACTGCTACAAAAAAAAGAGAAAAAGATGAACAACAAGGCCGGCACCCAGGATAAAAAGAGCCCTCAACCCGTTTACACACCAGACGGAAAGAGGTAAGCAATGGTGTAAACCTTCCTGCCTCTGGAAGTGGCATCCCAGTTGTGACAGAGGCCAACCAGGGACATCCACCAGACGTTGATAAACAAAGGTCCTGGACCCCTATCTCCATCATGTGCAGCAACCAAAAAAAGAAAATAAGAGGCTTAAAAGCCCAGCCATGGTCTGTTGCACAAAAGAAGGTGTTATTGTTTTTGCTACCACTACTCAAAGTTTGCCAAGTGGAGCAAAACGTCCAACCAAATTCTAATCGAGAAGATAAGAGAATCTGCCCTCTAAGTAGAGCTTAGTAGTAGTATGAAAATATATTTATGGCAAGTAAGCTAGACAGAAAATTTCATGCTTCATTCCCAAAGGAAATCATCAGGCTAAATGCATGGACGTATGGTTTCCGATTGCTTTTATATCTAAGTAGTGTTTACTCTAGCTAACTAACCAATCGGATTTGTTGGTTATTGTTGTGGGGTACAAATCACCCCTATTGAAGAACTAATGGAAGCAACCATCTATAATAAATACCATGGTTGCAAAGACTCAAACAGAGGACATTCCTATTATGTGAGTGTCCACGTGTGGTATCTGTTCCGATGGATACTACACCCTATAGACCGGTGTTGTCTTGGCCTTCGGGGCATGATTTTGCCGGTCTATGGGTCTGTCCTGTGCAGTTCTAGGAGGTCCACCCTCCCAGGCTTTGCCTCTTCTCTTTGGGGAGGAGTAAGTTTATAGCTTACTGCCTGAGGCGCCCCCACCGGGGAATGCCGACGGGGCTGCCCAGGCAATTTTTAGTGGCTAAAGCGCTCACCTCTCGGGCGCTGGCTTTTCAAATCCCACTTTCCGACCTTGTGTCACATACTCCTATAGTGGGTAGGTGTTAAATATAGAGGACATTCCTATTCATGTTTTACCGCATGGTAGGAATCCGGTCATCTCCTACCACATTTAGTGGCGTTACTGTATTGCTATGAATAAATACATTGTATATTTTAACCTGTCACAATTTGTGGTTGTTATCTTTGTGACCCCTAGCACGGGTCTACAACAGTTATATTACCCACTCTCGGGCTATTATTTCCATTGACCAAACACCTCTTATATATATATATATATATATATATATATATATATATATATATACATGATCTATCATGTGCAGCAACCAAAAACAGAAACATAAGGTGTTATTGTTTTGCTACCACTACTCAAAGTTTGCCAAATGGAGCAAAACATCCAACCAAATTCTAGCCGAGAACATAAGAGAATCTGCCCTCCCCAAAGTAAAAAAAAAAATAGTTTAAATAAGAAAGTTTTAAAAAATAATCACACAATTTCTTCAAATCTGATACACGTTCCATAAACTACCGATAAAAATGGACTTTTAAAAGATTTATTTACCTTCACAATCGATTAAAATGGCGACTGAATGTATAAACTAATTTATAATGTGTCAACTTTGACCCAATGGTCGTCTAGTATAAAAGTTAAGTATGCGTCAGAGTTTATATATTTGTATTTACAGGATTCACTCCTAAACTAATTAGCCGATCATTAGGAATTTTGGAACACAGCTGCTAGACGGCAGGAGTGGTAATGTGGGCTATATTTAGTTTAGCTTGAATCAAAGTGGCTAAAAAACATGTGGAAATCCTTCGTGAAATTTCAGATACCTCCGATTTTTGTGAAATTTTAATAGTTATTGAACATCAATTGATAAATATCCCTCAAATTTCAGTTTCTAAGGGCTTTTAGGGGGCATAATAGTGGCAAGACCTCCCATATGGAAATTAAAATATTTCAGATTTACATTAAATTTGATTCATAGTCATTAGACACCAATTAAGCCAAATTATTTTTATGAGTTTCATTTAAAAAAAATTTTTTTTACATAAGTAAAATAAATTTACATCGTATTATTTTAGTTTTACTGGTAATTAAAAATCAATAAATATTTATCATTTTATCATTAGTACCAGTAATAGAAAATTAAGTTAAAAAAAAATAATAATAAAAGAATGGTTTCTGGAATAGGGAATTAGGTTCAAATTTTTTCCGATACAAATGCCAGTATACTGAAATCATATGCCCTTAATAGGGTTAAGATGAAAATTCATATACACTAAATGTACAAAAGCAAGGAAATTCCTAAATTTTTACACTTTTATTGTCATTAAGGGTATGCGAGCACAACAGGGCTATGTATTTTACTGGTAAGAATTTTTTTTAAGCGCACCTCACTGAGATTGGCAGAAACAATTGTTTGTAAATAAAAGTGCCTTTGAAGGAAATATGGAATGTTGTTCTCTAAATAGCTATGGTTTACATGATTATATATACATATATATATATATATATATATATTACATACAAGGCAAGGTAAAATCCAGGCAAGGTAAACATCCCCAAAATAGGAATCCAAAGAATTTTAACCGGGCTTATAAAAAGTGCTCAATATCAAATAGAGGTCCTATCCAAAGAGGTAAAGATCGGATTCTAACTCTCCCTGATGAGATCTCAGTTTATAACAGCTGTTGATCGATAACATCGACATGCCAGTGTCGCAGATTTTTTACCTGTCTATATAAATAAAAATAATATATATATATATATATATATATATATATATATAAAGAAGTGAGGCTACCAGCATTTGTAAAAACCTTTTTTTCAACAATAGTTATTTTATCATTTTATAATTTTGTGATTTTATAACCCGTTTCAAGCCTTGTGCGGCTCTCTTCAGATATATTCTCCATTTAAAAAAATGTTTTTATTTTAAACAGTTTGACGTTTCTGCACATGAGCGTGTGTGTATGTGTTTTTTATAGTTTTTGCTTCTTTGGGTCAAAGTTATGTCTTTGACCAAGAGAAGCAAAAACTATGAAAACATGCACACACGGACAGAAACATCAAACTGCTAAAAATAAAAAACATTTTTTCAAATGGGAAAATATATCTGAAGAGAGCTGCACAAGGCTTGAAACGCGTTACAAAATTATAAAATAATAAAATTACAAACTATCGTTGAAAACAGTTTTTTACAAATGTTGGTAGCCTCACTTCTTTAAATATATCTTTTTCTCTCGTTGGAACTGCACTGATGCTGCACTACCCTCTAATATATATATATATATTATATATATATATATATATATATATATATCCCCACCCCCAACACACACACACACACACATATATATATTTGTTTATTTGCTATATATATATATATACAGGGTGGGCAAAAATAAGGGTCCTATTTTTAAAAATTCATAACTTTTTTATTTATTGATTTTTTTAAATTTTTTTATAGAATAAGTAAAGGACCCCTTCCGAAGCAAGCATGAGCCGTATTAGCCCTAAGGAACGTACCCTCATTTAGAAAACATTATTTTTGCTTAAAAAACTCAAAACAGTGTAAAAAACAATACTTTAGTTTTTGTAAGTTTTAAGAAGTGTTTTTCGGCTAAAATTTGTTTTGTTTATTTCAAAAAATCTCGGAAGGGTCAGTCTACACACACATAAAGTTTGGTGAGTTTAACTTTTATTTTGTGGAAGTTATTCAAATTCAAGTTATTCAAATTTAAAGATAGGACCCTTATTTTGGCCCACCCTGTATATATATATATATATATATATATATATATATATCCCCAACCCCAACACACACATATATATATATTTGTTTATTTGCTATAGGAAAGCAGATGCTTGAAGTTAGAACTTTTAGAATAAAGGATAAAATAAAGGGTAACCCCAAGTTTCTTTGCCAATATTTGGTCATACAAGAGAAATTTTGGCGCAATGGTAAGAGAGACTTTCGGCGATTGTGCAGTAGAGTTAATAAAAAAAATAGAAAACAAATAACTGTCACCAAACGCAAGAAAATTCACTTTTCTATCTACCTATATAATTTCCATGTGTATTTACTGATTGTAAGATTTATTATTTATGCATTTGTTATCGTCAAATTCACTTAGCCAAGCAAGCGTGGTTTCCAACATGGCCGTTAATTTTTAGTGGACTTTGTCGCGAATTTCAGGCTTAAAAGATAATAAAAAAAGCTTACCCTAATCCGATTTGCAACCACTCTCGGACTTAGTCTTACGGTTCCACTAACCCCCATAAAAATTTTTTTTGACTATCCTTTAAGCCTGAAATCGCGCCCAAGCCCCCCCCCCCCCCCAAAAAAAAATTGGCGGCCATGTTGGAAACAGCGCTCGCTTTGGCTAAGTAAAAGTGACGGTAACAAATGCATAAATAATAAATCTTACAATCAGTAAACGCATGAAACTTATATAGGTAGATAGAAAAGTGAATTTTCTTGCGTCTGGTAACAGTTATTTGTTTGTTTTTTGTACTCCTTTTAGATTCTTTTAAAGGGCATTTACTTACTTTCTTGGTCACTGTCATCTTTGTCACCACACATGGTTGTAATTTTTTTTTAAAGTGTACGCAGTCTTCCCACAAGAATTGAGCGCCAATCCCAAGTAAATGCTCCCAAAGAACTAATAAACAACTAATGCAAAGTGCACATATGTAAAAAAAACAAAAAAACAAAAAAAAACAACCTAAGCGATTGGCCTCAGAAAAAAAAAAACAAAGATATGCTTCACAGAATAAACTCCAAAAAGATACACAAACTATAAAAAAAAAAAAAAAAAAAAAAAATAACAAAAACATTTGCGTAATCAAATTGAGAGGCGTGGGTGAGAACTTTTGAAAAGACGCGGCCACGAAGTTTAACCACAGATCTTGACGACTATTATTATCATTATTATTTCTGTCAGGTAGGTTTTGTTCGTTTTTCCCTAGATAGAAACCAGAAACCTGCCAGGTCAGTTTTGTGACTACACACAAAAGATTTTGGAGACTCAAGATCACCAACCGTAACATTCTAAATGCTTTGAGTGGTTGTAAGAAAACTTGCTGGTAATAGTGCAGAATAGTCAACAGAAAAAGGGGTGAAAAAAAAACAAACAAACAAAAAGAAAACAAATAGTCAACAAATAACTGTTACCAAAGGCAATCGAAGTTACTTTTCTACCTATCTGCCTAGTTTTTTTGTTTGTTTTATAGTCTTTGCAAGCGTTTTAGTTTTAATTAAAAAGTTTGGTCAAATATATTACATTATACTCAAAATCAAAGATGGCAAACAAACGCTTGCCGAACATTTCCGAAGTTTGATTACTTTTTCTATTTCGTCATTATCTCCTTTAAATTAGGTAGAAAATTAAATTTTATTGCGTTTGGAACAGTTATTGTTTATTTTATTCATGCAAAATGACGAAAAAGCCATCAAGCAAACTTTGGGAATGTTTGCCATGTGGTCGCTCGGTCATTTTGAAAATGTAACTTTAACACGATCGGATTTAAATGAAATATTAGAATGCAATAAAAACGCTTTTAAATACTTTAAAACACAAAAAAACACGATCCAGGTAGGTAGAAAATATTTTTATTGCATTTGGTAACAGTTATTTGTTGACTATTTGTTTTTTTACACACCTTTTCTGGTGACTATTCTGCACAATTGCCAACTTGCTTGTATTTTAGTTAAAAATAAATAAATAAATAAAAAGTATAGAGTTTTCGGTGAGGTGAAATGCTTGTTGGATATCGCCATTTTTTAGTAATCGTGTCACTGTCTATTCATCTGACTGGCCTTGCTCGAGATAAAAAAAGAAAAAAGGGTCACCAGAGTTCCATGCAGAAAGACAAACTTCTTCTCTACAATTTATATTAACTTTATCTAACAGTTTCAGAAACACAAGAATGTAAGGCAAGTTGATTCGTCCGGCATGCATTAGAGAAAAGGAATTGAGTCTCGGTCTTTAGTCTCGCATCTTGTCATGACTGACAAGAGGCTAGCCGGGAAATATACGTCTGTTTACTTTGGCGTCTCGATTGGAATTATTCATATTAAATGCAAAAGAAGCATGAACGAAAGTGGCTGAAAGGCGCACACGCACAAGGTATATGTCAATTGTTCTAATCAACCATGTATCACTATGCAAGTTTGAACATGCCTGTTTTAACCAACCGAACCACAAACCAATTATTAAGCAAGAGATTACATATTAGTACAAAGGTAAAAGGATATAAATCATAACGGTTACAAAATAAATAAAATTCAACAACTGTACATCACACGGGTGTGGAGTCAAAGAAACTACATTTCTTTTATTAAAGTCGAACTCCAACCCAACGAAAAGAAATAGTGATACACGATAAAAAAATTTTTATTATTCAGACTACTGTTCTCATCTTAGATGTTATTCTCAAAACGTTTCTGCCGATGTAACCTCCTATCTTCTTCAGGTGCATATGGTTGAACTCTGGAATATGTACGGTAACCTTTATTTTATCCACACGAGTAAATTGTTTTCGTCCTGGAAGTAATACTTAATTATATTTTTAGTATTGCCTGTACTGAGGATTGAACCTTCAACCACGAGAAGACTGTCACTTAGAATTGATTATACTTAGCACTTTATCCGTTGCACCACGACTCCATGTGGACAACTCTAGTATGAACTTTAGGAGTATTGAACATACTCTCGTCTAAGATGTGTAGTGTTATTACACACACACACACATATATATATATATATATATATATATATATATAATAACAATAACAAGTGCAGGTTCTGCCACACAGAAGTAGAGAGTGTGAGCCACCTGACATCCAGTTGTAAGGTTCTCCTGGGGGATACAATGCGACACAATGGAGTGTGTAAATATTGTCACTGGACTATTTGTAAAAAATTGAATATCCAGTGTAGCAGCAAGTCCTGGGAGCATATACCAGAAAGAACAGTTGGAAATAAGTTATACACCATCCACTATGACTATGCAATCTCTACAGCTACATATCTAGAAAACGGAGCTGTTAAACCTGACATCGTAATATGGGACAAAAGGGAGAAAGTAGCAACCCTAGTTGAAGTCAGTGTCCCTAATGATGCAGGATTGAACAGAGCTGAAAGGGAAAAGATTACGAAATACCAACATGTACGACATGAAAAGAAACGTGAATCTTAGGAAAATCTCCATCATACCAGTAATTATAGGAGCAACAGGACTAATGAAAAAGAATTTCAAAAGCTATCTGGCGAGTATACCCGGTGAACCGAGTGCAAGAGAAATACAAACAACTGCACTTAAAGGGACGGTTAGAATCTTAAAACGATCTCTAGGCTGGAGTGTCTGAAATAGCCGGTGAATGTCTGGCATCCGGTAGGACGCCCCATCTCCAGCAAAAACAGAAAGATAAGAAAAATAAAAAAAACGAGATATATTAAATTATATTTTTTAATATTTTACTTATGTACGACCTTGTTTCGAGCTTACGGCTCTCATCAGCGCAGGAAAATAACAATCTCAGACGGTCATGGGGAGCGAACCCGGTTCACAGAGACACCTTGAATCTATAAGTGTTCACTTAGCCCATGGGCCATGAGAGATTGTCATGTGATAACGGAGAAACGAAGTTATATTTATACTAAAAGTGGAGAGTATAAATATCAAGACATTCGATAGGATTCAACGGCAGATCAGGAATCTTGCCCTGGGGTTTTAGGTGAATGCCTATTTTTAATCTTTCCTTCAGTGCTCTTAGTTTAATTTTACTTAAAGGAGCTTCTAATAATATAAAATAATATATATATATATATATATATATATTGGAAATGAAAAAGGAAAAACTAAAAGATGTTTTTTTTTTATGTATTCATCAACGTTTCGTCTTTATTTGTAAGACTTCCTCAGGATGAAAGAAAAATGAAGAACAAATCACACAAGCATCAATTTGATTTGCCTGAAAGTTGCAAGCTTCAGCTGGTTTGCGATTGAAAGAAAAGTTTTTAAAAAGTGAGAAGGCAGAAACAAAACTTCGCATCAAACAGCAGCAGCAGTCTATAGAGTTTTTTATAGATGGGAGGGACGTGCTGGTTGAGATGATTTTATTAATTCGGTCTTTGAAAGAAAAGTTTTTGTCTGGGTCATCGTGTCAAAATGAATGTAGAGGGCCGATGTTGGAAGGGAGGAAAAGTCTGAGCTGGGGCGTAACAATTAACTATACACATGTGAATATCAATGCCACGTTTTGAATTAAAAAAGAGGAAGGAAAGAAAATAATTTCTATGTAAAAGTAATCGCGTGAAAAGTCTAAAAAACACAAAATATGACGAAAAATGTGATAAAAATAAAAAGAGATGGGAATGATATTTACTAGTTTATTTATTTCTATTTGTTTAATTATTTGTGTATTATTAATCAATCAGTGATCATTAAATATTTCATCTCTTTTTTGCCACATTTTCCCAACATCGGCCCCTACATTCATTTTGACACGATGACCTAGACAAAAACTTTTCTTTCAAGGCTGAATTAAAAAACTCATCTCATCCAGCACGTCCCTCCCACCCCCTAAAAACTCTATAGACTGCTGCTGCTGCTTGACGTGTAGTTTCGTTTCTGCCTTCTCACTTTTTTTTTTTTACTTTTCTTTCAATCGCAAACCAGCTGAAGCTCGACACTTTCAGGAAAATCAAATTGATGCTTGTGGTTTTTTCTTTATTTCTTTTTCATCCTGAGGAAGTCTTACAAATAAAGACGAAACGTTGATGAACACATAAATTATATAGTTTTTGGCTTTCTTTTTTAATTACGTCGGATCATTTTATCCCTATCTTATATATATATATATATATATATATTTATGCAGACACGTACAAAACTCTGCTACACTGGCATGTTTATGTTTCTACCGTTAGTTATTAAAAACTAAGTCTCCTCGGATAGAAAAAGTTTTATTTTAAACTTAGGTATTCATATTGGAACATCGATGTCTGTAGGTAAAAATAATTAATATTTACTTAAAAAATATAATTATAACCCTCTTTACTCTTTACTAGGATTGGTGCACTCAGAGAATTTATGAACGGACAGTAATACTATGGCGTAAAAGCGAGATTCCGACCCCATTTGTTGTTGTTGAATCACTCTCAACTGCTCGCTATACGCGCTCGCTGATTTGGCGTTTATAGTTTTAAATCCCTCCTAATTGTCATGTGAATTGTCGCCAGCCGAGGGGAAAGACACCCGGCTACGAATCAGTGGCGATTTGTAAAAACTGGGTTCGTCCCCTCCGACCGACATGAATTAACATCCCTACACTGAAAATTGCGTAAGCATGAAACATTGATGTCGGTAGATAAAAATAATTAATATTTACTTTAAAAATATAAATATATTATATACAGGGTGGGCCAAAATAAGGGTCCTATCTTTAAATTTGAATAACTTGAATTTGAATAACTTCCACAAAATAAAAGTTAAACTCACCAAACTTTATGTGTGTGTAGACTGACCCTTCCGAGATTTTTTGAAATAAACAAAACAAATTTTAGCCGAAAAACACTTCTTAAAACTTACAAAAACTAAAGTATTGTTTTTTACACGGTTTTGAGTTTTTTAAGCAAAAATAATGTTTTCTAAATGAGGGTACGTTCCTTAGGGCTAATACGGCTCATGCTTGCTTCGGAAGGGGTCCTTTACTTATTCTAAAAAAAAAAAAAATTAAAAAAAAAAATCAATAAATAAAAAAGTTATGAATTTTTAAAAATAGGACCCTTATTTTTGCCCACCCTGTATATATATATATTTTTTTGTGTTATAATGAAATAATTCCAGGAGGAAATCCGGGTATGAGAGCTCAATGTAATAAACAGAGCAAGACTAAAATAAAATGTAGTAACACGAAATTACATAATCATCGATGCAATAATTTATTTCAACCTTGTGGTATTGTCAAGCATATATATATGTATAAAATAGGTTGTCACTCCCTCTCTAATTATATTTGAATTGTCGAGTGATTTTTGACACAACCTGATTTCTCGAGAGACATTTAATAACCCCCCCATGCCTACTTTTACAATTTCTATTAATATATATGACCTCCTCTTCCCTCTCTGTCATAAATTATGTAATTCCCCCCTCACTACATAATTATAGATTAAATATGCTTTAAATTCCCCCCCTCTCTAAATATGTATTAAATAGGTTGTCACTCCCTCTCGCTCTAATTATATTTGAATTGTCGAGTGTGAATTCCCCCTTTTTTCAGTTTCAAATATGTAATCATCTAAATTGGATGCTTGACAATACCACAAGGTTGAAAAAATTATTGCATCGATGAATATGTAATTTCGTGTTACTACATTTTATTTTATATATATATATATATATATATATATATATATATATACATATACATATATATATATATACATATACATACTATTATTAATGATGTTATAATCTATTAATAACTAATGGTTCCCATATAATGTAAATATTCCCAAGTTTGACAAGACGCATCTAAGAAGGCAGGAGGTCACATCGGCCAAACCTTATGAGAATAACATCCAAGATGAGAACAGTAGCCTGAATAATGCAAATAATACAAATTATCAATCCTCATCTTAAAAATTGCGAAACACTGAAGAATGTCCCAAACAAACAAATCCAAAAATGTTTCGGAATTTAATATATATAATCTAATATATAAAGTAAAGTCAGTCTTTTTTATCATTTGTCATCGATAGCTTTCTTCCTACAAAATCAATATTTGGTCCCCCGATTTATAAAATTGGGGAACTTATGTTTTGAGGCATGTCCGTCCGTCCGGATTTTTCTCCGCAACCATCCATTTAATTTCTCTGAAATTTTGCATGAAGTTGTAACCTTGGTCAGGTTAGAAAGTGACATTCTCCGATTTTTGAAAAAAAAATCTGGTTAGCCCCCCAGGGGTTCAAAAGGCCCCGAAATGGCAAAAAATGACATTTTTTGCTCCATAACTTTTCATCCATCCATTCAATTTCTCTGAAACTTGGCCAAAATGTAGAAGCAATTGTTCTGGATATAAAATGAGCATCCTTGACCGCAGAAAATGTTGGTTCGCGCCCCCAGGAAGTCAAAGGGGGGTCAAAAATTCCCCAAATTGCCCAAATTTATTGCATTTTACACTCGCCACATCGAGTCACATACAGAGGGGGACCACGCACGCGTGGCTTGTTTACTCTGGTTCTTCAGTTTTTTCTTGTGAATCATTGCAACATGCTGTTAATAAAATGTAATTCGATTTTATTCCTTCCAGAAAATACTTTGTCCGAGTCGGAATTATTTTAAAATGGCTGTCATCTTACAAAACGTAATGTAACACGTAATGTAACAGTATTCATCCATACAGAGTTACTTCCCTTTGATTGGTACGAAAAAAATTATTTGGGGAAAAACAAATTGCAATCGACATTTATATTATTAATACGATAATGTGTGTTCATGTGTCACGCTTACCTTAAAAGTTCTGCGCATGCGTGCCACACCTAGATTTGGAAATGCATTAAAGTCACCTAATTTTCGTAATATTTTCAAGTATTTCCTTTTGGCGCAACGGTTAGCGACGTAGGATTTTGACGTCAGCCCGACTGATTTATAGTTCGATCCCAACCAACCTCTAAGATTTTTTTTTCTACATCGAAGGGGGGGGGGAGGTAGTGAGGAGACGACCGGGAAAACATATTAATATGATAGCGTGTGTGTTATTTTGTGTGTCACGCTTACATAAAAAATAACGACTTTCCGAATCTTTGTATGCGACTCATGAATTGGAGCCAAATTTAATTTAATCTTAAGCATTTACAAAGTAAGGTTTAGTCGTCGAAATATTACCTTCACTAGAAATATTGTATATAAAGAAGTTTTGTAAATTGTTTCATGTATTGTTCATTTAAAAAAAATATATATACAAGTCCAAATCTTATCATATTTTATTCAAACATGTATAGGTTAGGAACAAGATAATTAGTATTGAAAACATCATTTTGTATAATTTACACGGGCCCCGCTAGTTTATATTATAATCAGTAGTAATATAAATTAAAGCGATTTAAATGATAAAAGTTATAAATTCAAAATGATAACTTCCTTTTGATTATTTTGAAATCCAAATGACAACTTCCGGTTAAGTTAACAATTCAAAATTATAACTTCCTTTTGATTATTTTGAAATCCAAATGACAACTTCCGGTTAAGTTAACAATTCAAAATTATAACTTCCTTTTGATTATTTTGAAATCCAAATGACAACTTCCGGTTAAGTTAACAATTCAAAATTATAACTTCCTTTTGATTATTTTGAAATCCAAATGACAACTTCCGGTTAAGTTAACAATTCAAAATTATAACTTCCTTTTGATTATTTTGAAATCCAAATGACAACTTCCGGTTAAGTTAATGACAACTTCCGGTTAAGTTAACAATTCAAAATGATAACTTCCTTTTGATTATTTTGAAATCCAAATGACAACTTCCGGTTAAGTTAACAATTCAAAATGATAACTTCCTTTTGATTATTCTGAAATCCAAATGACAACTTTCGGTTAAGTTAACAATTCAAAATTATAACTTCCTTTTGATTATTTTGAAATCCAAATGACAACTTCCGGTTAAGTTAATGACAACTTCCGGTTAAGTTTACGCATGAGTACATATGCACATAGCAAAAACCTACATTACTTTGGAATAATTCCTTTTAAAAATAAACTCTGCATTGAACGCAATAACTAACAACGTTTTTCTTTTCAATAATATCTATCGATAATCAATAGATACGTTTATTTTTAAAACTAAATTTGTTTTCGTTGCTGGTGGCAATGATAATAACCATTATATTTACCATGTAAAAGAAATAAGAAAAGCTCCCCCCCCCCCACCCCTCATCTTTTGAGAAAAAAGAGTTAAATGACTAACGTATCATGGGGTTGCTGGAGATCGGAAGAGGGGGCCGGATGCCTTTTGGCTTGCTCAAAGTCTAAACCAGGGGTGGGCAACCCGCGGGCCACATCCGGCCCGCGAAGGCTTAGCGTGCGGCCCGCCACTCTGCTATGCCTTATTATTGCAATCCGGCCCGCGGATCTTCCAGTAAAACTCATATCATTTTGTGACATAGACGTAAAAGTAGGTTTTGATTAAGATTTACAGTGGGATAAAAATGTATAAATATCAGCGAGCGATGATGCATGTATATTTCATTTTTCTTTAACTATTAATTTCAAATCCTTGGCCTGAGATAAAAATAGAAAAAGAGAGAAGCAAAGAGGAAACGAGAGATGAGGAAAGGGCATAAAACAGAGAACTTATGTGAGGTGTGTCAAAACGAATGCTGGATCAACTTGCTACTTCCCCGTCATTATTTTTTATGATTCCAAAATGGCTCTTTGTCGGCGCCTTTTATAACATTACATACAGAAGTCTCCTGAGAAAAAATATCAGATTTGTCGAGTGTTCAATGCAATTTTTGTACAATTTATTCATGTAAACAAAATATAGTAATTCTGAGATTTCGTAGATCATTCCGGCCCGCGATCTCCTTCCAAAAGTCTCATCTGCCCCTCACTCTGAAAAGGTTGCCCGCCCCTGGTCTAACCCTAGTAACGATCCTGGCTTTGTTTTTATACCTCCTATTGGAAGGGAGTAATTTGCATATTTGTCGATTACTGATCATTTAAAAGCATTTCTCCCTTCTGGGGCGATGTTATTTGGAGAGTTCTATTGATCGTTACATTCTGTAGAGTTCTTGCGAACAAGGATTATCTTTTTTTTTTTAGTACTTTATTCCTGACAGAGTTAGGGTCGCCATTTCGCAACATTTTGCAACTTTTTACACCTGATCCAACTCTGATCTACTATGGTGGACGGACGAGATGACAGACTGGACCAGATCTCTCTTCTGAAGACCAGGATTCAAAGCAGACCGAGGAAGTGTCATGGAGAGGATGTTACCGCTCGGATGTTGTTTGTATTACATGGCCAAATCCAAGACTATATGACAGAAATTGAGATTTGTGTCACCAAATTGCAGCCATCTTCATCTTCCGGAGTTGAAGCAGAAGAGAATTGGTTGGCTGAGCAGATGACTTTCCACAATAAAATGGAAGAAATTGCTTGTGTTCTGATTCCAGTACATTATAATGCTTTCCCAGATTGGACACACAGTTTGTTGGATACTGGGAGAGGATGCACATATTTATCAAGACAAATATTAAAACCCTTAGGATGCTTGGAGTCCTTCAGTCTTGACAGTGACCTAAAGCTCTCTACACTGCTGGGAGATTGTGTGAGGCGATTATGGGAGGTGATTCTGCATACTGATTTGGGCACTCGTTTTCTGCAACCTTTTCCAGTTCTGGTGGATAAAACGTTAGCTCTGTTGATCCACATACCGCAGTTAGATTCTCTGTTGGAGTCAGATGAAAGAAAAAATACGATTCCTGGAGTCCAAACAGTTAAAAAAAAACAACCGATTCCTTGTCTCCGAAACAAGGACATAACCATCGAATTGTATATATGTTGCCATATATATTCTTATTCTCGTTAGATCACCGAAGCGACATTGAGCGTGGTCAGTAACAGATGGGTGACCATTTGGGACTACCAGGTACTGTATCTGAGAGGATGGTGACACCTCTTTGCAAAAAAAAAAAAAAAAAAAAAGAAAAGAGAAAAAAGAAAAAAAGAGAAAAAAGAAAAAAGGAAAAAAAAGAAAAAGAACAAAAAAGAAAAAGAAAAAAAGAAAAAGAAAAAAAGAAAAAGAAAAAAAAAGAAAAAGAAAAAAAGAAAGAAAAAGAAAAAAAAAAAAGAAAAAAAGATAAAAGAAAAAGAAAAGAAAAGAAAAGAAAAGGATAAAAAAAAGAAAAAAAATAGAAAAGAAAAAAAAGAAAAAAAAACAAGTCATTTCCCCTGACCGGGATACATCCGACTGGAGACAGCTTGTGAATTTAATTCTCTGGAAACTTTCTCTTTTGGAGAAAGCCAGCTCAATCCAACCAAGATGAATGCCGCACCAGGTACCAGGTGTATATCCACCCAAACCCTCTTTGATAGAAAAGAAAAAAACTTGTTGGGTTACTTTTGTGACTACACAAAAGAGTATGCAGACAGCCGTTCACTAACCGTAACATTTTAAATGCTTCGAGGGACAGCAAGTAAACCCGCTTGTCTGCTTGGTAAAAATAATAAAGAAAACCAACAACTGCAAGTCCTGTGAATACAACTGTGTCAATTGCTCAATTCAATCGCTATTTAGTTGATATCTGACGAGGGTGAGTATCAAATGTTATATAATGCCTAACGAATACTATGTTATAAGAGTGTACACTCTCCGTCAAAAAAAGAATTATGCTTTGCCAGTGTTCGCATTAATACTCATCTAATATATAAATAGCAGTTGTGTGTGCATGTCCAGCTAAAAGTCCGAAACTACAAAACAAAGACACACAAAGTTTGTATGTTCTTGGTCAGTGTTGCCCTAGACTTGACTTGACTTGACTTGGTCCCTTAACCCCCTCCTGGGTCGTAGGGGCGCTGCACCAATGAACTCCACACCAGCTGTCTCCACTTCTGACGGTCATGGGCAATGGACTGGGTTGTAGCGAAGTTGTAGCCCGTCCACTCTTTGATGTTGTCTGTCCATCTTTTGTGTTGTCTACCTCTCCTTCTCTTGCCTTGCACTGCTCCCTGCAGGATGGTTTTGGAGAGACCACTGCCCCTTGTCACGTGACCATACCATCCAAGCTTTCTTTTTTTTTTTGCCCTAGGTGAATAATATCTAACAATTAGAAAAAATTATTCATTCTTTGACCCGAAACTGGCGCACATTTTGTTGAGGGGAAGTGACGATTTTTTACTTTTTACGGTTTTGTACTAAGGGAAGTAACTTATTTTTTAGGATATACTTTCTTTATGCCGACCTATTCCTTGATTAATCTATATAAAGAAGAGTTGTGTGTGTGTTTGTGTCCAGAAATAGGAATGGGATGGGTGGAGGAGAAAGAGGGGTGGGGAGAGGAGGGAGGAACAGGGGAGAGGAAAAGAGAGAACAATAGAGAGACGGATCGAGAGAGATAAAGAGATAGAAGTTTTAATAGAAATATGTTAGACTTTTGCGCCGGGCAACACCGGGTAGCCCTGCTAGTATTCATATAATATAATGTTGCAACTATCAATATGCCAGCATCAGCTGCTTCATTTGGTTTACTAAGCCCAAGAGTCTCTGAGGCTAATGGACATTTTGTTACACACCCAAGTTTTTCTGATGAGCAGCATATAGGATGAGGAGCCATTCCGTTCATCTTGCCACAAACAAAGATGACATAACCACCCTGTGAAGATCCACCCTCCAAACTAGCATAGGTGGCATCTGAATAAAAAAACAATATTCAGATCCGAAAGTTTTCCCAAGCTGGGGAAGGTATATGGAACATGTCTTTGATTTTAACTTTATTAGTGATTTATTTGCCTCGTAGAATTACTTCACTTTTCGAAATTTTCCAGTATTACTCATTCTACAGATATCAAACGCTACATCGGGTAGAATGACTTAAAAACAATATGGTCTCTAAAAGAAGTAAACATTATACCGGTTGCGATAGGAGCAACTGGCCTAATAAAAAAACATCTTTAAAAATACTTCCACACAATCCCTGGAAGACCAAGCTTTAGAGAAATCAAGGGAGGCGCGAGAGCGCTCTATCCCTTAATAGACTCACGAATGGCCTATGTTGGAAATTTCATTTCGTGATCAATCATAACTCAAAAACCAATAAACCAAATTAGTTAAAACTTTGCACAAAATTTTTATTTGATAGGTTCTATAAGTGTGTAGAATTTCAGCATCATTAGTCAAGGCAACCCAGAGATCCAGAAAGTTCAATCATGAAATCATGTTATCTGTGTGTATGTACGTATGCGCCACCCTGTATCTCATCTACTATTTGATGGATTCAGCTGATTTTTGGCAGAGATAGAGGTTCTAGAGTCTAGTTGATGGCATTTTAATTTCAGTTTACCATATACCTTAGTTTTCCAGAAAATTAAAAAAAAACTTAAAAATGACCAGTATTCATACACTTCATTCTATCTCTTATCGACCATTTGATGGATTCAGCTGATTTTTGGCAAAGATATTTACCTGTGAATATTGGAAAAAACATTGATTAGTCAAACTACTAACTATATCAGTTATGAGAAGGCATTGTATTGAGGCATAGCTTTTACAAAAGTAGTGACATTCCATGATAAATGCCAGTATACTGTAATCATATGCCCTTAATAAGATTAAGATGAAAATTCATATACACTAAATGTACAAAAGCAAAGAAATTCCTAAATTTTTACACTTTTATTGTCATTTAGGGTATGCGAGCACAACAGAGCTATGTATTTTACTGGTAGGAATTTTTCTTCAGCGCACCTCACACACTTCATCCACTCATGCATAGAGATTTATACTGTAGTGATGTGATAATGAAATGGTTTGGTTGATATGTAGTCATACCCTTAATGACAATAAAAGTGTAAATATTTGGGAATTTCCTTGCTTTTGTACATTTAGTGTATATGAATTTTCATCTTAACCCTATTAAGGGCATATGATTTCAGTATACTGGCATTTTTCATGGAATACAGATAGACATTGTCCCTTTTATGGCTGCTATTCTTAAAAGAGCCCTCGGATTTAAATTAAAATCATAACGCAATCAAGTATTAGCTCCGGAAAGGAACCCATTGATCTCTTCGAACTAACTGAAGCAAAATAAAAATAAAAAGTAGAGTGTGTGGATACCCACATAATTTGACCTGTCAATCTTCAGTTCTGTCTTCACCTTTTGACTCAACTCATCATTTTTTTCTTACATTTCGATATGTCTATAGGGTATGTAGATGCAGCAGATAGATTTTGATCTATAATAATCCTATCTTTTGTTTAACACCCAAACCCCCACATTTTAATGCTTTCCAATCTAAATATCTTTTTCATTTCTGAGATCACATTTTTCTGAAATAGATCATTTCCACAGAATATGAAATCATCTACATGCATTGCCAGAATATCTATGAAGTCACCAATTGCATCATGCCAAAGAAACAGTGCATCGTCATATGCACTCACTATTCCTTTTTGGTCAGTTAACTTATGATTAACTCATTTGTATTTATTTACTCCTCTCCAGGAGTTAGGCACAAGGCCAGTTTTATCTTACTCCCACAAGTAAGATGTGACCCAAGGTCGGGTTGGGAAAGTGGGGTTTGAAAAGCCAGCACCCGAGAGGTGAGCACTCTGGCTATTAAAAATTGCCTGGATAGCCCCATCGGCATTTCCCGGTAGGGGCGCCTCAGGCAGTAAGCAATAAACTTACTCCTCCCCAAAGAGGGGAGGTGAAGCCTGGGAAGGTGGATCTTCTAGAACTGCACAGGACAGACCGATAGACCGGCGTAAATCAAGCCCCGAAGGCCAAGACAATACCTGTCTATGGGGCGCAGTATCCATCGGAACAGATACTACACGTTGATCTTAGCCAAAAGGCCAAGAATGCACCTTTTCAGCTTCTACACCTGTGATTCTGGATACACATCGGAGGGCGGTCTAAGAAATACCTCTCTCTCAAGCAAATTTTAGAAATGCTGAGGTAAAAATCAAGAGTCTCCACCTGCCACATCATAACCAAGGCCGTTAACAATACAAGACGCATAGTCTCGCGGCTGCACATTGGAGAATCTTTTTTTAGTTTATACTAATCTTCTTCATAACCCCATGCAACAAGATCAGCCTTTATTATCTTTTTTTCATGCAAATTTTTCCATCATCATCATCTTCTTGATATACATTACTGCTCCATGTCAGGCACACATTCAGGCTTCATGAATTTCCATATTTTCCAATTCTTTTCTTTGTATCAATCAAATCTTCTCCTTGTTCTTGTTCAGATGTGAACAAAACTGCATGTTCCTGATGACTTACTGCCTCTGTTACTTGGAGAAGATCTCTCCATTGATCGAGATGATCCCAATTGATACGGAAAAGAAATTAATTTTCCTCTTTTTAATATTCAGCTAATGGCTATATTTTCTCTGATCTTGGCTGTGTGCTCATAATCTTTCTCCCCCCCCCCCACACACATCACTCCCTTTCAAAAGTATATTAGTTAGTGGAAGAGTATAATGTCCAGAAGTCATAATTTGCAATTTAATATATCTGCTGCCAAACACCCGACAGCTGTCATTTTAAAAAATTAATAGTATTCCCCACAGTTGCCATTGATTTATGACTTATGAGTATCAGGGGTAAATCAGTTTTGACGATGTCAACCTCAATATAACCATGACACCTTTTATACATTATACTCCCTAGTATTTCATTATACTGCCTTGACACACACTCCCTGGTATTTCATTATACTCCCTTGACACACACTCCCTGGTATTTCATTATACTCCCTTGACACACACTCCCTGGTATTTCATTATACTCCCTTGACACACACTCCCTGGTATTTCATTATACTCCCTTGACACACACTCCCTGGTATTTCATTATACTCCCTTGACACACACTCCCTGGTATTTCATTATACTCCCTTGACACACACTCCCTGGTATTTCATTATACTCCCTTGACACACACTCCCTGGTATTTCATTATACTGCCTTGACACACACTCCCTGGTATTTCATTATACTCCCTTGACACACACTCCCTGGTATTTCATTATACTGCCTTGACACACACTCCCTGGTATTTCATTATACTCCCTTGACACACACTCCCTGGTATTTCATTATACTCCCTTGACACACACTCCCTGGTATTTCATTATACTCCCTTGACACACACTCCCTGGTATTTCATTATACTCCCTTGACACACACTCCCTGGTATTTCATTATACTCCCTTGACACACACTCCCTGGTATTTCATTATACTCCCTTGACACATATTCCCTAGTATTTCATTATACTCCCTTGACACACACTCCCTTGACCCTTCTCATTATACTCCCTTGACCCCTTCTATACTCCCTAGTATTTCATTATACTCCCTCGATCCCTTCTATACTCCCTAGTATTTCATTATACTCCCTTGACCCCTTCTATACTCCCTAGTATTTCATTATACTCCCTTGACCCCTTCTATACTCCCTAGTATTTCATTATACTCCCTCGACCCCTTCTATACCCCCTAGTATTTCATCATACTCCCTCGACCCCTTCTATACCCCCTAGTATTTCATCATACTCCCTCGACCCCTTCTATACCCCCTAGTATTTCATCATACTCCCTCGACCCCTTCTATACTCCCTAGTATTTCATCATACTCCCTCGACCCCTTCTATACTCCCTAGTATTTCATCATACTCCCTCGACCCCTTCTATACCCCCTAGTATTTCATCATACTCCCTCGACCCCTTCTATACCCCCTAGTATTTCATCATACTCCCTCGACCCCTTCTATACCCAGTAGTATTTCATCATACTCCTTCGACCCCTTCTATACCCCCTAGTATTTCATCATACTCCCTCGACCCCTTCTATACCCCCTAGTATTTCATCATACTCCCTCGACCCCTTCTATACTCCCTAGTATTTCATCATACTCCCTCGACCCCTTCTATACTCCCTAGTATTTCATCATACTCCCTCGACCCCTTCTATACTCCCTAGTATTTCATCATACTCCCTCGACCCCTTCTATACTCCCTAGTATTTCATCATACTCCCTCGACCCCTTCTATACTCCCTAGTATTTCATCATACTCCCTCGACCCCTTCTATACTCCCTAGTATTTCATCATACTCCCTCGACCCCTTCTATACTCCCTAGTATTTCATCATACTCCCTCGACCCCTTCTATACTCCCTAGTATTTCATCATACTCCCTCGACCCCTTCTATACCCCCTAGTATTTCATTATACTCCCTCGACCCCTTCTATACTCCCTAGTATTTCATTATACTCCCTCGACCCCTTCTATACTCCCTAGTATTTCATTATACTCCCTCGACCCCTTCTATACTCCCTAGTATTTCATTATACTCCCTCGACCCCTTCTATACTCCCTAGTATTTCATTATACTCCCTCGACACCTTCTATACTCCCTAGTATTTCATTATACTCCTTGACCCCTTCTATACTCCCTAGTATTTCATTATACTCCCTCGACACCTTCTATACTCCCTAGTATTTCATTATACTCCCTAGAGTGACTGAAAATGTAACTGCTTCAATAGCTATTACTTCCACTCCATTTCCAAAACAAAATGTCCTGTGAGACCTAAGAGTTTGCACTGTTTAACCTCGGGTAATTTAATGGATCAAAGAAACTGTTACTGGAAAACTTTGGTTTAACCAAAGTTTTCCAGTAACAGTTCGTGAACAAGCAGAGTCCAACACAGCCATACCCAATGTATCTTTCACAAGATTGGAATTTTTATATTAGAATAACAATAATTTATCAATGTTTAATAACATGAATCAACATTAAACAAAGTAAAGTTAACCTGGTCTGAATCAACAACAATGTTGTTATTGTTATAACTTGTGCAATCTCGGCAAAATGACTAGTCAAATTATATCTAAAACAATGCATCATCTATAATATATATATATATATATATATATATATATATATATATATATATATATATATATATAAACCAAGTTAAATAACTCAAATTCTTGGACAGAACGAAAACAGACAATTGCTGTATCAGTTTATTATTTATTTATTCTTTATAGGCAATTTTTAAAAGACATAAGGTAAATCAAGGCAAAATTTCACGTACAGATTCAGTTTGATCAGTAGGCACTATCTATTGACAGCGCTTTCACACTGGCACTGTACAGATCTCACAAAATATATTCCCGGACGTTAAACTAAATATGATGAAAGAATGGATGAGAGTCATTGGGTTAGTAAATGTAGAACAGTTGAGGTAGCAGGGGCAGTTGGCAGAGGAAAGCCAAAGAAAACACGGAAAGAAGTAATAAGGATGCATTTGAGAGAAAGAGATAGGTTAGTTTGGAAGTCAATTTCTAAAAGCCGTCCAACATATGCCAGCATGCCTCCTTGACAAGGTCCAAAAAAGAATCGCCAACCTAATAGGTCCCTCACTGTCAACCAAGCTCCAGTCCCTGTCCCATCGCCGCAATGTAGCATCCTTGTGCTTGTTTTACAAATACTTCAATGGATTATGCTCCGATGAACTGGCTACTCTGGTGCCCCCTCGACGTAAATTCACTAGACTAACTCGACAATCAACTAAATCTCATTCATTCACTGTGGAGGTCCCCAGATGTCGGAGAGCCTTCTACTCAAATAGCTTCTTTCCTCGTGTTGCTGGCCTCTGGAACTCCCTCCCTGCTCCCTGTTTCCCCGACAGTACAGACATGCAGAAGTTTAAAACTAATGTAAATAGTCATCTCGCTGCGCAGATCCCAATCTCGGTTGACTGCCCCCTACCTTCTCCCCTCTTCTTTTTTCTCAGTAGCCCCTTACGTCTACAGTGGCGTCCTGCCTTGTTTGGGTGAACTATATTAAAAAAAAATGTAAAACAGACATTATACTGAATTTGATAAGAAAAGTCAGAGAAACTGTGGTAGTTACATTATTACGATCTATTTTGTTTTGCACTTGAATGTTCTCACTCACGGAGTGATTGATGAGTCGTTCAGCGAACCCTTTCCTACGATTTATGAACAATCAGACTTTGAGCGCTGTGCTGACAAGGCGTTATATTTCTTTCTCGACTCTCACCATGACTTGGGTGAGAAACGAGATAAAATACCTGAACCCGATCTGATGTCTATAGTATATGCATGTCGCCTGACTCAACATATTTTGAATTTCTGTTTTTCATAGCTCTTTCCGGATCATATGTTAGGTTGATGAAACTGTTTGAATAAAATTAATTTAAATTGTGGAGGAAGAAGTTTGTCCTTTTAAACAAAACTTGGTAACTCACAAAGCCAGAAGGATGGATATCTATGCAGAAACCCCTACTAAAAAATGGCGATCCCAACATCTTCTCTCACACTTGTAGCATTACCTCCTGCTCTCAACACAATTACACAAACTCACCACCAGAGGGCGTTTTCAGACTTGAATTATCTGCGGTTTGTAAACGCCAGGTGGCGCTCCTATCAGTGACTATAAAAAGAGCTGCACAGGCAAAATTCTTTCTCTTCTGGTTGGCCTTGGCAGACACACCCCATGAACCGTAGTAGTCTGACGGCGGCTTTGACGAACACCATGCACACTATGCTGGTATGTAAAACTTATTCACACACACACACACATGCCTACGTACACATCTTTCTACTCAGACTTTGTTGAACATATTCTCATGAACACTATTTCAAAAGAAACCCAGTCAGGTTCACGACCAATAGATGTCTTGTTGTATACTTCTTTGTTTCTAAAGTTGTTACTTTGTTCTCATTGTCATGCTTGTATTCTGACCACACATAAATATATGTATATATACATATATAGGATACCCGGCACTGTCCAAGCGTCGGCTAAAAATCTCACTTTACAAAACAATGAATCTCATGAATTAGTTCCTGAATTTTTGTCTTTTTCATTGATTTTCTTTATTCAGTCTGCCTTAACTTAGTAGAGAAGCATTCAATCACTCACTTAAAACCAACTTTAATTCAACTTGGCAAGAGGTTTAACGTGGCAAAAACCAAGCTGCTGTCAGAAGGATTTCTTCCTTTGAAAAAGCAGTCAATCATTCTTAGTAGGTAAAACATCTTGAGAAGGTTGACAGCCTCAAATACTGCAGATCTATTATCACCGTAACAGGCAAAGAGGAGGGTGAATATAAATGGCTGCCTCGTTTTCTGCTGCCGACAATCTCGATTGTGGTCAAAAACTAAGCTTCTGTTTGTACCATCTTCTTCTATGGGTCCGAGTTTTGGTCGGTGAAAGCTGGAGACCTTCTCATAATCATTGTCATCATCATCCAATTTATTTTTAACAGGCTTTTGATTAATCCTCTATAAGAGAGCGGGGCCCGTTTGTCAGTCTTGACATTTTCTCGGAACAAGCAGAGAGTGAAATTGTTAGATGGAAGCATTTTTCCACCTAAGAATAATGATTAAAAGTTTTGTATTTGAAAGGGAAGTAACTCTTTGTCCTTTGTTATTTTGTTAGAGATGATATGCAATATTTTTGGAAAGCAGATTTATGTACCTTACAGCCGAATCGGGAAACACGATTCAATGAACGTTTAGTTCAGCGACGACAATTACTTACATCCTAATTATAAAGTAATTCTTTTTCAGTTTATATCATCATCATCAGATTTATTTTTAACAGGCCTTAAATTAGTTCTTTATAAGAGGGAGGGGCCTGTTTATCAGTTTTGATTGAAGTCCTCCTCTCCAGGCTCGGCGGTCGCGAGGATCAAAGTTAGCAATCCCTAGGACTGCACGGTCGCGTTTACACAGCTCATCCTAAGAGAGCTTTGGTCTTCCAGTCTGCCGACTTGATGCGATGGACATGTTTCTTACAAGGATGATCCGGCTGGAGCTTCCCTCGACATGGCCAAGCCATCTCATCCTGCCCAGCTTAACAACATCAGATATTTCTTTCATGCCAAGCTTGGAGAGAAGCGTCTCAAGGATAGTGTCGTCTTCTACCTTGATATGACAGATCCATTTAATCATGGCTCTTTCGTTACGCTGCAGTCTCTTGAGAGTGCTCGCCGATGCAGCCCATGTTTCAAAGCCATAAAGCATAACACTCCTTACACAGCTGGTGTACACCTGTCCTCTAGTCGTGACAGCCAGATGCTTATTTGTTAAGATGGGCAGGAGTTCTCTAAAGCCAATCCAGGCCGATTTGCATCGGGCAATAGCAGCAGTCTCACAACCACCATCGGCTGAAAGGAAGTCGCCCAGGGAGCAGAACTCAGCTACAGCTTTCAGTTTGCTGTCCCCAACCGTGACCTGTTTCACTGGCCTGCCGTCGATTGGTCTAACTGTGCCCACACAGCGAGGACACCAGTATTGCTGATCCGGTTGGAGTAGGCCACTGATTCTACTCATCTTTTGTGGACCCAGTAGGAACCGACCGGGCGGAAGATGCAGTTTCAGGTTCGGACCAGCAATCAGTACCTTATTAGGCTATATATTAGTTTGTCGGGGTATTTTGAAAAGAAATCAATAAAGTGCTCGATCGTAAGAATGCAGAGCTAAAATACAAATTATTTAAAAACTATACATTACATATTCGAGAGACGTAAACTGATTGTAAGATTATCGTCACTTTCACTTAGCAAAACATTAGTCAGTAAAAAAAACGGTCGCAAGTTGTAGGCCTAAAAATAGTCAAAACAAAAATAAATAAATAAAGCTTACCCTCCCACTAATTCTAATTCCGGGAGGTTGCCAGACGGTTCACAGTAAGGTAAGTCATACTTTTTAAACTATTTTTTTAAGGAATGAAACACCACCAACAACACATGGGTCGGCCATATTGGATTTTTACTGTATTCAAATAGACAGATATCAACTAAATCTTATATTGAAATTTAAAAAAATTAAAACAGTTTCAGAACTTTAAAACTATGCAGATCGGTAAATTTTTTTTTTTTTTTTGCGTTTGGTAAAAGTTATTTGCTGTATATTTTGTTTGTTTTCGATTTCACGGATGTTTACTACACTGCATGGCCTTTTGGCTAAGATCAAAGTGTAGTATCTGTTCTGATGGATACTGCACCCCATACTGGTGTTGTCTTGGCCTTCGGGTCTTGATTTACGCCGGTCAATGGGTCTGTCCTGTGCAGTTCTGGGAGGTCCACCTTCCCAGGCTTTGCCTCCCCTCTTTGGGGAGGAGTAAGTTTATTGCTTACTGCCTGAGGCGCCCCTACCGGGGAATGCCGACGGGACTGCCCAGGCAATTTTTAAACCCCACTTTCCCGACCCGACCTTGGGTCACATCTTACTTGTGGGAGTAAGATAAAAACTGGCCTTGTGCCTAACTCCTGGAGAGGAGTAAATCAATACACTGCATAATTGCCCAATTTTTAAAATAAAAATATTTTTGATGTGAATAAAAATAAAAAACATTGAATTAAAATGAGATTTTCAAGATTTTAAAAATGTAAATTACAATTTTATTTCAAGATGAGCAAGAAGAGCCGGCATTGTCCGGGATTGAATGAGGAACCCTATGTCATTTTATGCCCAGCTCATGACACCATATTTTTTTTTTTGAATACTTTTTATAACATTTAATTTTTGGAGTAGGGCCCAAGGACGTACCCAGTATTAGGAGAGAGGGAGGTGCAAGTAAACTGATAATAATTGAAATAAATATCGGTAAATTGATAACCTCTTGAGGCACACCCAACGTTTTCCGAAGAATCGATGAGGACCCTTATGCACTCCCGCTCCAAGCCCCACACCCCTTATGAACATCTATCATTTTTAATTTCTATAATTTTTAAGGTATAATTAAAACCTATTTCCTTTTTATGGATGTCAAGCGCAAATGCAAACCCCACGATAAAGTTGTACTTACTTTGATAAAAATAAAATATACTTATCCAATTAACCTGGGTAATTTAGTTTAAATATATATGTGGTTATAGAGGTCTGTCTCCAAAATCCTAAAACTAGAACTTATATATATATATATATATATATATATATATATATACCCACCCATGCCGCCTACTTTCAAATCTTCATTTCTTCAAATCTTTTTTTTAAAACTATGATACTACCTACACACCAAAGACAGAGCTTGCCCCCTCCCCTCCTCTTTCGCCAGCCCCTCAAAATCTATGCTACACCTCACCACGACAAAAACCTCAGCACCCCCCTCCCCTCTCTCCCACCCTAAGATAAATTCACTAACACTCCCACCCCTCCCCCCTTTTCACTCACAGCCATCCACATTCATTTCACTCTCTGCCACGGACTTCTCTCAGCCCGGACCTTGGTCCTGCGCTCCCAGTAGTGGCTACTACTTCTTCTCATCAACCCATCATGTCAACCCAATATTTCTATGTACTTGCATGACATTTTTCTTAAAATTATCATCCTGAGGAAGTCTTACAAATAAAGACGAAACGTTGATGAATACATAAAAAAAAACATGTTTTGGTTTTTTCCTTTTTCATTTCTCATATATATATATATATATATATATATATATATATATATATATTTTTTTTTTTTTTTTTAAATAAAAAAGTAAGATATAAAAATTTATTAAAAAATATTAAAAAATTTATTAAAATCTTTCAAAAAATTTATACGATATAAAAAAAATTATACCATAAAAAAATTATACAATACAACTACCTGTTATTTAGCAAACCACTGGATTTTCATTGGCTGAAGATCTAGGAAACAACAACCATACAAGTACTAATATATATATATATATACATATATACATATATATATATATATATAGTTTGAAAAGTCACACATTGAAAACGTTGCTGAAATGGCAATAATAAGGTGAATATTTTTTTTAAATATTTTGAAAACCTGGACAACGCAAATTATTTGTTTTTTTAAATAAATTATTTACTTTAAAAACTTTTTTTTTTTTAACTTGAGTACTTTCGGTTATAAACATCCTTGTCAGAAGTATAAGCATTTTTTTTTCTCTTCTTTTTTCTCCCTGACTGAGACATATCTATCGCAGTCAAGTTGAAATCCGTCTTGATGTTATCGACGACCAATGTTGATATGCCGCTGTGTGTAGTACGTGGTTACGTGAATAAGGTAGTTTGAAAACTTACACATTTAAAACGTTGCTGAAATGGCAATAATAAGAAGAATATTTTAAAAAAATATTTTGAAAACCTGGACAACGCAAATTATTTGTTTTTTAAAATAAATTATTTATTTACTTTAAAAACTTTTTAAAAAAACTTGAGTACTTTCGGTGATAAACACCCTATATATATATATATACACAATTAATTATTATTATTATATTAAAGCAGAGTTAACGTCTGTTTTCTTAAGGCTCAAAATACATGCTAAAATATACTTTAGTTCTGGGATTGAGTTATGTTTGGAAAAATAATTCCATTTTAATTCTTCCAATTAGCCATAATTTGCAATTAACTGAACAAGTCACCCATCCCACTTAGTTATCTATGTATTTCTCTTGTCCTCTCCCATGCTCTATTGATTCAACCACTCTAATAGTTTTTAAGGTTTTTGAGCATTCAGAGAAAGAGTGACTCCTTTTTTACAGCGTTGACATCTTATTTACGTGTCTGTACACACCACACACACGTATGTAAAGTAACTGGCAAAATAAGTCTTTACTTCTATATAAGAGTAATCAAGAATACTCCTACATAAAAATAATAATACTGGGAGGTGACGATGGTTAAGTGGATATCGACACGAAGACCTGGGTGTTCCAAGTTCGAATCCAGTCCGTTCCCCAGTACCACTTTCACTTAGGGATGTTGGCAACCTTCTCATGGTCCTTCCCGTAAGTACCCAAGATTTCTAACTAGAAAAACATCGGGGAAACTAATGCCAACACCAGAATCACCTGATTCACACGAAAGAAAAAGATAATACTCCATACATAAAAATACTCCATACATAAAAATACTCCCTACATAATAATGCCCCTACATAAAAATTATAGCAATATAGAAGTAAAGAGACCTAGTTATGCAATAAGAACGTCCCAAAGATTTCACAGTTTATGAATTTTTGAATTAAATCAAAGTAGAATAGTTTTAATTATATATATATATATATATATATATATATATATATATATATATATATGTGTGTGTGTGTGTGTGTGTGATTCAGTGTTATAGGAGAAATAACAAGAGTGCTCAATTACTTGTGCACTCTTGTTATATATATATATATATATATATATATATACACGTGGATTCACATTTCTAATACAGGTGACAACATGGGCTGAAGAGAGCCGGAGGGGTAAGTCCTTCTGAGCTTGAAACCGACGGTACTAATGTTGTACTAATTTTTCTGTATCAAAAAAAATAAATATTACGCTCTTAATTTTGATTCTCAATTAATCGAGCACTCTGCTGGGATTTTCCCCACTATATTAAGAAGTTGTGTGTGCGCGCGCACACACACACGCGCACGTGAGACACACATAAACAATACAATTGAATGCAAAAAAAAAAAAAAAAATTAAAAAATCAATTTGATCTAAAACGTCGCCAAATATACTAAGAGAAAAAAGCGGGATAGCGCGACGGTCCCTATGCTACAATTGAACCAAACTTAATTGAAAAAGAGAAATGTATTACTTACGTTCCCTATCTTCTTCCGCAGAATCTCCACAACATGTCATTTTTTTTGTTTGTTTAATGTATTTGATATTCTTGTTTTTTTTAATTATTATTATCTTATCCTCACGTAACAACAACACGTAACCTTTTCACCCTGTCCGCCTGAGATAAATGAATACTAAAAAGCGAGACGTCCCGATTTGTCAAACGCGATCGAAGACAGATGAGAGTTTACAACGTAGACATTCTGCGACGAAGCAAAAAAAAAAAAGTTTCCTTTTTCAATTAGAAAGACGACTTGTTGCAGCCGATCATCAAAGGACCGAGGTCAAGTTTGAAATGCATGCTAGCTTCCTTTGACGCGATTTTCATACGGACATAATCAAATAAAATACTTTGTCTAACTTTTCTTTACTTACTCAGGGGCAACAGATGGTCGCAGTGTGATCGTTGCATTGCCTATTGATCTCGAATTATGTACAATATTGAAACTAATATTGAATAGAGTTCGAATAATTGCTGATGGGATTTTATATACAAATTTATGCTAGTAGGCAGAGCTTTATAAATATTTATTGTACAAACAATTTAATTTGGCTTACGCAACGTCAGTTCCGTTTCAGCGAATTAACGCTTTTTCGGAGCTCAAAATTAATAATTAATTAATTTTCAGCTCTGAGGAAGCGTTAACTCGCTGAAACGCATCTACAGTTTCATAAGCCAAATTAAATGCTTATATATATATTTTAAAGAAGGAAAGATGAAGATAAAAAAGTTGCATAAAATTACATAAAATTGATACAAATTTTATTACATCGAAAGTTCAGATGCAAGGAGTCACACTAATCCTTAAACCATGTTTTTTTCAAAGATAAAACTCTGCTGTATGATAGACAAATCCAACAAAATGAATCGGTTAAATTTTTTACAAAATAAAAGAGAATGGTAGTTTGCTTGAAGCATTGCAGGACAATGGCTGAATCCTTAAAAAAATGACCTTCACTCTGTAGTAAAATGGAGCATAAAAATGGTAACATTTAATGCTACTAAGACAAAGCTCCTTTCCTGTTACAATTATAAGAAACCTTTCAAACCACCGATTGCCATGGCTAATAGTACCGAACCCGAAAGTCCAACATTCAAACTCCTCGGCCTAACATTCATAGGTAACACGAATTAGAACACATAGAAGACACCGCCAAGGCTGCTGCAAAGAAAGTAAGACCCCTCGTCTGTGCTAGAAAACTTCTCATACCTGCCAGTATCCTATATCTCTACAAAGCCACCATCCTCCCATGTATGGCGTATTGTTGTCTAATCAAGGCTGGTGCATCTACCGCTAGTCTCTCCCTCTTAGACAGGGTCCAAAGAAGAGTCTGTAATCTAATAAGCTCCTCATTGTCCACCAAGCTCCAGTCCCTGTCCTATTGCCACAATGTTGCATTCCTGTGCTGGTTTTACAAGTACTACAATGAAATGTGCTCCGATTAACTTGCTGCACCAGTGCCCCCTCAACATAAATACACCCGACCAAACCGACAATAAGCTAAATCCCATCCATTCACTGTGGAGGTCCCCAAATGCTAGAGGACTTTCTACTTGTTATGTCTGGTGTTTATACATTGTTATCGATTTAATAACAATTCAAAAATGAAGGAAGTACGAAGTAGAACCTTTAAAAAATTTATTTAACAAAAACACGATTAAATTGAAATGTAGAAAACCGCTGAACGCGAGATGCTTGTTTGATTGTGAGAGCCGTTCTGTTTACTTTTCAACTGTCATGGCAGACGACTTCTTTTATTCAAGAACGATAACTCTTTCTTTTGATTCAAGGGGAAATAACTATTCTGTTTTGTTAAGTTGCCCTAACAATAGTTTTAAAAAATATTCAAGAATAAAAGTACAAAGACTTCCGGGAAGTGTCGGATAGATTATTAATAACTTTGTTTCGCAAAGACATGTAGCACAACAGATATTAGTGCTAAGTATAATGGGCATTTTTAAAAAAGAGTCAACAAAACAAAAAAAAAAGGGCTGAAAAAAATAAAAAATAAATAGACAACAAATAAATGTTACCAAAGGCAAGATAAGTTACTCTTCTACCTACCTGGATAAGTTTATTTGTGTTTTAACTTATTTTAAAGCGTTTTTTTTTGTTTATGATTCAACCGGAAGTACAAAGATCAATTAAGGCAAAATGTATCCTTTTGGTCTTTGCTCATTCTGGGGTGCCTCAAGTACAATTGATCCCTATTTACTTGCCTCTCCACTAGTGTGGCAGAGTTAAGCACAAGGTCAAGTTTCCCTAACACTACTCTAATAGTTTCTTTCTCGAACAGTTAACTTTTGAAATTCTCTCCCTGCTCCCTGTTTCCCCGATTGTACCAACATGCAGAAATGTAAATGTAATCAAACATCTTGCTGCACAACTCCCCACCTACGATGCCTCCTATAAATCTGGCTCTTGATTCACAGTAGCCCCTTACGTCTCAGTGGCAACATGGCCCCTTGTTTGGGGTGAATTAAGGTAATTAAAAAAATAAATAAATAAAATAAAATAAGTTTGTGGGTATTTATGAAGGCTAATAGCAATGCAGAAAGCTGGAATGTTGAAAGAGAGGAAGAGAACCATTTTTGTTCAACCTCTCTTTCACCATTCAGGTTTCCTGTATTGCTTTCAGCCTTTATAAATACACAGATATTTTACAAGATATTTCAGGAATTTAAAAATGGAATCAAAGAAAATGAAAATACTGTAGTTTTCAATGAAATAATAAAAGGGAAATTAATTTCTAATTTCAAATCCAATCTGTTCCAATTTGTGGTATGATTTGAGCTTGACAAAATAACGATTCGCGACTGACCAACCTGTTACAATTTATCGGGTGTGAAAGGAATTGTTAGCAAATAAAAAAAAAGATTGAATACTATTGAATATCTTGTTTAAATATCTGCTTTGGCTGTTTTGTTGTTTTACGGCATATCAACCCTTTTCGGGTGATTTACTGCCAAATCTGGTCATTTTGGTAAATATTTTTATGCTTCAAATTCTAAATATCTTCAAATATTTATTCATGGTGTTTGGTTTGGTTGTTTTGTTTTATGGCATATCAACCCTTTTCTAGTTATTTAATGCCGAATCCAGTCATTTTGGGAAAAGTTTTATGCTTCAAATTCTTTATATCGTTAAATATTTATTCATAATTTTTAGGTTATTTTATTTATTTTTTTTTTTGAAGGAAAATTGTTTTTGTTTTGGCTTTGCAGAATATGGTTGAGTTTTGCAAAGGGAAAGGAAAAAAAACAATACCATCAATGTTGGGTGCATTTTTAGGCCAGGAAGCCAATATCTTCAGACAGCCTGATCCGGTAGCACCAGCAAACATCTGTTTTTTAGAAATGAAAAAAAAAAAGGAAGTTGGACACAACAGGGTTATGGAGTCGGAGATGTTATTAAAAGATCCGACTCCACAAGTTTCAAAAAGTCTGACTCGGAATCGCATAGTTTTGCTAGAATTTGTAATTCTAGCAAAAATGTAGTATAGTTAACAGCGCAACACTAGGGGGGTGGGGCAAAACAACAAATATACAACAAATAACTTTTACCAAACGCAAGAAAATTTAATTTTCTTTCGACCTACATTATACTTGTTTAGTACTGAAACTTTTTGTAAGTGTTTTTATTTCAGAATTTATTTTGTAGGCTCGAAGGCTTATAAATAAAAGATGGATCCAAGATGGCTGACGTAATTTATATGATGTTTAGCTCCAATGTCGTATGTTTAACAACTGAAAAAATAAAAATTTAACAAAAATACAACTAATAACTGTCACAAACTTATTAAAATTTAATTTTCGTCCGATCTGTATATTTTTTTTAACTTACTGAAACTGTTTAAACATTTTGATATTTCAGAATAAGTTGTAGTATATCGAAGCTTTCAAACTAATATGGGCATCCCTTTTTTTTTTTTCACAATCTACAAGGGCTACGAAACAAATTCTGAAATAAAAAAAATTGCAAAAAATTTCAGAACTGAAAATTATACAGGTTGATGAAAAATTTAAATTTTCTTGCGTTTGGTCGAAGTTATTAGTTATATATTTGTTATTTCTCTTTTTTGTGCCGTTAACTATACTACACTTTTGCTGTAATTCTTTCTCAGATTTTGGTAAAGTTAGTGTAAAAATGTGCGACCCAAATTTTTAAAAGAGAAAACAAATTGTTGGAGTTGATATGGTAGGAGTCGCCGCAATCGGCAAAACAGTTACACTGCTTGGTGGCTTTGACAGCTACCGTATCAAGAACCATGACATAATTCAAGAAACAGGGGAAAACATCCAGAAATGAAAGTAATTCCGATTGGATTTTCTAAACTTACTTGTTAAATATTAATGGATACCTTAGTTCAGGGGCGTGCAACCTTTTCAGAGTGAGGGCCAGATGAGACTTTTGGAAGAAGATCGCGGGCCGGAGTGAAAAACGAAATCTCAGAATTACTATATTTTGTTTACATGAATAAATTGTACACAAATTGCATTGAACACTCTACAAATCTGATATTTTTTGCTCAAGAGACTTCTGTATGTGATGTTATAAAAGGCGCCGACGAAGAGCCATTTTGGAATCATAAAAAATAATGACGTTTTGACACACCTCTCACAGGTTGTTTCATGCCCTTTCCTCGTCTCACGTTTCCGCTTTCCCTCTCTCTTACTCTTTTTCTATTTTTATCTCAGGCCAAGGATTTGAAATTAATAGTTAAAGAAAAATGAAATATACATGCATCATCGCTCGCTGATATACATTTTTATCCCACTGTAAATCTTAATTAAAACCTACTTTTACGTCTATGTCACAAAATGATATGAGTTTTACTGGGGGGTCCGCGGGCCGGATTGCAATAATATAGCATAACAGGGTGGCGGGCCGGACGCTAAGCCTTCACGGGCCGGAGGTTACCCGCCCCTGCCTTAGTTAAAATATACTTGTTCAGGTGGATCTAGCCTTATATGTAAACAGGATATATTCTAGACAAGAGGTCACGATGAGGTTACAGGGTTGATGTGCCATGAAATAGCTGGAATCATGAGATTCGGAAGCCATGATATTTTTAGCCACGGTCTGCAGGGGGTCCACACATTCGCACTCAGCACCATCTGCAAGGCCCCACCTCTTAATCGACTCATTAAAGCGTCCCACACCTGTCCTCAGGTGATTGAGCGTTGTCCACTGCTTTCGCAGCAGGTGCTGACCAGGGACATCTTTGGGGTCCTTGATATAGTAGTGAAGCCTGGATGGTTCTACTGTCTTCCGCTGTTCCCTCCATCTTGCCGTGACCCAGGAAGCCTTGCTGGTGTCAGCTGGTGTTGTGTGCAGCAGTTCCTGGGCTTGCAAGGCAAAGGGGCGCAAGGACTTAAGGCACTTGCGCTGATGTCTTTCCGCGACAATCTTGTGGAGAAGACGAGATTCACCCGTCTGTGTCTGCATGGCTCCTTCTTGTCTGATATCAGCTGGAGCAATACCGGCGAGGACAGGCAGTTGGTGAGTTTGTATGGGTTGTGCAGAAGAGATGCTGTATGCTGATGATTTAGTATTTGAATATGAAACAATGGATGTTAAGTTGGAGGAATGCTGTGGAAAGTAAAGGTCTGAGAGTGAATGTTATCAAGACAAAAGTGATGATCAGTAGTTGTAGTGTTGGAAAGATTGAAAGTTCCCCTGCTCAATTTGTGGAAATCGAGTACAAGTCAATTTTTTGTGGTACTTGTAAGCATTAGGTACACAAGAATTGCAATTTAATTACAAGTAGGTTGAAAGATAATAACTATTTTGTGTGCAAGAAGTGTTAGACAGTGGAGATGAATGAGAACTCAAATGTGGAGAAAGTATATCTGGATGGCAAGGCTATTGAGCTTGACAGAACTTTTGTTAGTTTGGTGATACCATTGGAGCACAGGGAGGAGCAGGTGCTAGTCTGATTGCAAGAGTTAGGAATGGATGTTAAAATAGGAGTACATCAGGGTTGTGTACTGAATCCGTTGCTTTTCATTCTTAGAAGCATTGTCCACAGAGTTCCGTACGGATTGTCCAGAAGAGATGCTGTATGCTGATGATTTAGTACTTTGCTGTGAAACAATGGAAGGTTTACTTGTCAAGTTAAAGACTTGAACGAATGCTATGAAAAGTAAAGGTTTGAGAGTTAAAGTTGCCAAGACCAAAGTGATGATCAGTGGTAGTAGTGTTGGAAAGCTCCTCTGCTCAGTTTGTGGGAAAGGGAGTCGGGTGCAATTCAATCTTTTGTGGTACTTGTAAGGATTGGGTACGCAAGAAATGCAGTGGAATTACAGGTTGAGAAAGGATAACGAGTTGTGTGCAAGAAGTGTAAGACAATGGAGACGGATAATAACTCGAATCTGGAGAAAGTATACTTGGATGGTGAAGCGATTGAGGTTGTTCAAAAGTTTTGTTACCTTTGTGATACCATTGGAGAACAGGGTGGAGGAGGTGCTAGAGTGATGGCAACAGCTAGGAGTGTATGGTATAACTTCAAGGAACAAAAATTTATTTGCAATCGATTTCATCGATTTTTATATTTAATCCTGATCAATATTTTACCTTTTATTAATCATAAATAAAAGGAAGATGAAGGAGTTCTTACTCCTACAGTCAGAATTCATAATACTGCTACCCAAACCGTAGGGTAGTAATGTAACATAATTTTCTCGTTATCCGCAAGTGAAAAAAAGGGTAAGAGTCTTGATTTGTCATTTTCGTTTTCTTTTCTTTCATTGCCTTTGGATGACTGACATTCAACTCTAAAAATGGAGAGACCGAAACCAAAAGAAAAAGAAATGAGAAAAAAAAAGAGTCTGGTTTACGTATTTAATAGTGTCACCTTTTCGTACTTGCCACGATGGATCAGTTTATGAGTTCAAGCTTCATTTATTTTGGCTGATTTTGTCCCCAAATGAACTTCGACACTTCAAATTTCAATATTTAGAAGACTCAAGCTTTACAAGACTCAAGCTTTTCAAGACTCAAGCTTTACAAGACTCAAGCTTTTCAAGAGTACCATAAAAGATTGACAGTCAGCAATTCCAAGCTGGGTTAGGTTCATTTTTTTAAAAAGATATTTCACCCCAAACAAGGCAGGTCGCCACTGTAAACGTAAGGGGCTACTGAGAATTAGGTAGTAGGTTTTTGGTGTCATCCTAAGTTGGGAGCTGTGCAGCGAGATGTCTGTTTACATTAGTTTTAAATCTCTGCATGTCGGTACTGTCGGGGAAACAGGGAGCAGGGCGGGAGTTCCAGAGGGCGGCAGTACGAGGAAAGAAGCGGCTGGAGTAGAAGGCTCTCCGGCATCTATGGAGACCTCTATGGTGAATTGATGGGACCTACCTGATTGTCGGGTTGTTCTAGTGTATTTGTGTCGAGGGGGCACTAGAGCAGCTAGTTCATCGGAGCACAATCCATAGAAGTATTTGTAAAACCAGCACAAGGATGCAACATTGCGGTGATGGGACAAGGGCTGGAGCTTGGTGGATAGTGAGAGGACCTATTAAGTTGGCGACTCTCTATTTTATTTTTTATAACCCCCCCCCCCCATCCAAGCACACACCATCGCTCAGGCGAATATATTTCTTCTTTTTTCATATCTTTACGGTCTTATCTAAAAGGTTTAAGAGTTCACGCAGAGGGAAGTAGGTGACTACTCCCCCTCTTTCTCACTCTCCCCCTCTTTCTCACTCTCTCTCTCCCCCTCTTTCTCTCTCTCGTGATGCCAAATCTTTTTTTAAAGCTCCCTCCTCAACACGTACCATCGTTCAGGCGAATTGATTTCTTCTTTCTTTCCATTTATTTACGGTCTTATTTTAAAGGAAAATAAATTTGTATCAAAAATGCGAAAGTTTTAGTCTCATGTTTGCAACAAACTTATGAATGAAATGTTTAATATTTAAAACTCTGGTTTGAAGTATTTCAAGTAGTGAACTTTCCAAAGCAATAACGAGATGGCAAAGACACATATATAATATAAATATATATATATATATATATATATATAATATAAATATATATATATATATATATAATATAAATATATATATATATATAATATAAATATATATATATATATATATATATATAATATAAATATATATATATATATATATAATATAAATATATATATATATATAATATAAATATATATATATATATATAATATAAATATATATATATATATAATATAAATATATATATAATATAAATATATATATATATATATATAATATAAATATATATATATATATATATATAATATAAATATATATATATATATATAATATAAATATATATATATATATATATAATATAAATATATATATATATATATATAATATAAATATATATATATATATATATAATATAAATATATATATATATATATATAATATAAATATATATATATATATATATATATATATATATATATATATATATATATTATATATGTATATATATATATATATTTATATTATATATGTATATATATATATATTTATATTATATATGTATATATATATTTATATTATATATGTATATATATATATATTTATATTATATATGTATATATATATATATATTTATATTATATATGTAGTTAGTTTCTATGAGAATTTAAACAGCATTTTCTTTTCTTTTCTTTCTTTTGTTTAAAATGACCAAAGCTTCTTTAGACTATATATTGGGCATTTAGATCTGTATGGCTAGGTTTCCTTCCTTTTATCTACTTGCCTATCTGGTACCTAAGGTACTTAAGCTTTTAAAAAAAAAAAAATTATTTTTTTATTTATTCAATGCAACTTTTATTCCTATTAGGGGTGGGACGTAGGAGTGAAAATTTCAGATTCATAAGAGTAGTATTTTTTGTGTTCATTTATACATAAATAACACTAAACAATCAAACATTTTGAAAATTTTGCAAAATTCAGAAGGTGCAGGCCACTAGTTTTTGGCTATTTGACATTCATGAAAACCCTTCCACAGCCTGAAAATAGTCCTAAATTAAAGTACTATATCAGATTTAACCATCTATATCCATTCATAGCTTTTGAGGATGTTTTAGGACCTGCAATGTCGCATGAAACCACCTTTTCACTGAAAAATGATGGATTTTGAGTCCCGTGGAGCCTTAACGGCTATTTTTGGCCTACACCTTCTGAATTTTGCAAAATTTTCAAAATGTTTGATTGTTTAGTGTTATTTATGTATAAATGAACACAAAAAAATACTACTCGCATGAATCTGAAATTTTCACCCATTACGTCCCACTCCTATTCCTATATAATTTTATTGCTAGCTACCATATCGCAGAATGGCTCTTGTGTTTGGATAGTATTATTATTATCATTGTTATAATTAATGTTATTTGATATACAAATTACCATATCACAGGGTAGTCTTAAGGGTAATATATTATTATTATTATATTATTTATTTATTTATTTATGTATATATTAGTGAAATTTAAGCTGAATTATTTCTACACTTGATTATTGGGAAAATGGTCGTTTGATCAGTACCATTGGAGAGCTATGAATATTATAACTGTTCTGTTTTTAAATCTCCGAAACAGTTACATGGTAAACAGCTGATGATTCCCATTTTAATATTTCACGCTTAAGTAAAGGTCTCCTGTTTTTTTTTTTGTTTTTTTTTTCACTGTTAGATACTTGAATCCCCCCCCCCCCCCCTGTTTATTTTATTCATGACTTTTCCATCGAATGCTAAGTCTGATATCTTGGATTTAGTTAGTTTCTCTGGGAATTTAAACTGCATTTTCCTTTTTTTTTTTCTTTTGTTTAAAATGACTCAAAGCTTCCTTAGACTATATATATATATATATATATATATATAAATAATCATTTACATTTTTTCATTTCATGACTCATCAGTATGGCCAAAGATAGCGAGTGAACAGACTCAGATTTGAAACCCGAATGCCTCTCACTACCAACTGTTACCGCTGGTGTCCGATGTCCTAGCTAACTTATCTGCTACTGGGCGTGGAAGAAATTGTATCATTTAAATAGATTTATTCATTTGTTTACAAATTACTATACTGGTGGCCGAAAAGACTCAATTCTTTTTACGGAAAAGTATTGCATTAGATTAAGTGGAAACCATTATTTCTACTCTGAGAAGAGCGTTTACATAATATATATTATATAGGTAATAATATAAAAGTAAATTTATATAGTTCAGATCGATTCGAAGAAGAATCAATTTATAAAGCAAAGATTAAGCTCAATATTTAATAATTTTATTTTAAAAAAATTTGAATAGAACTATTGAATGAATAAATAAATTGCCCGTAATTGTCAGTTATAACAGCTTTGATTGCTGCAAACTTCTCCAGAAACATGTGTAAAAGTTATTTTCTTCTGAAATAGTCATTAAACCATAGAATGATATAACCTTATACAGGGTGGGCAAAAATAAGGGTCCTATTTTTAAAAATTCATAACTTTTTTATTTATTGATTTAAAAAATTTTTTTTTTTTAGAATAAGTAAAGGACCCCTTCCGAAGCAAGCATGAGCCGTATTAGCCCTAAGGAACGTACCCTCATTTAGAAAACATTATTTTTGCTTAAAAAACTCAAAACAGTGTAAAAAACAATACTTTAGTTTTTGTAAGTTTTAAGAAGTGTTTTTCGGCAAAAATTTGTTTTGTTTATTTCAAAAGATCTCGGAAGGGTCAGTCTACACACACATAAAGTTTGGTGAGTTTAACTTTTATTTTGTGGAAGTTATTCAAATTCAAGTTATTCAAATTTAAAGATAGGACCCTTATTTTGGCCCACCCTGTATATATATATATATATATATATATATATATATATATGCGTGTCATCCATCGACAGCTGTTTCGTCGTTTCATGACTTAGTGTGACTAGACATAGCGAGTATATCAACACAGATTTGAAACCTGGATTCAATCAACTGTGACAATATATATGTATATGGTTCGAATAGTCCATACGTAATTCCATACTGACGAGTGTAAAAAAAGCGAAACATATCTATAGATATGAAATATATTTATTTACTAATAATTATTAAGCTCTTATAAAGTTGAGCCCTTTCGAGATATAATAAACTGACGATTCAAAAAAATTAGCTATATTGCAAGGGCCTCTCCCTTACGAGTTCGAAACTCTTTAGAATCGAAATACTTGTGTTTACATTGACAGATACAAGGCTTATTTCTCTCGCATTTCAAAGCGTCATCGTCGCGCTAGCCGAGTGGTTCATAATACTTGGACCCAGGGATTCGAATCGTCCGACTGGCGATACAGTTACGTAATTCCATACTAACGAGATTAAAAAATACAAAACATTTCTACGGATATTAAAACTATTTATTAATAATTATATTTACACACGTACTTGTAGAAGGCAGTGTTGTACATGTTCATTCGTCACGATACCATCCTAACAGGTAAGGAGAGGGGGGTTAGTGTAGTATCTGTTCTGTTCTCATGATACCACCTCCCAGGCATTACCTCGGCTTTTTTTTTTGTTTTTTTTATTGAAGGGGGTAGTGTAGTATATGTTCGTTTGTCATATATACTAGCAAAAGATATACTCCCTCTGGTAGCATATTTTTTTTAACTATAGCACAAAAACATGAAACTAAATATCCCTGAAGCACTCTTAAAAAAAAAAAAAAAAATCTAACAAAATCGCAGTTAGCATAGGTAAACACATCTTAAAATATCTTCAATAAATAATTTTTAAAAATTCAACTAGATAGACAAATAAATGAAGTATACATTAAATTGCAGCTTTTTTTCACTAAAACAATAAATTAATTATTCTAAATGAACAAGAATAAAATTCTTCCAGATGACAATCACGAAGATCGAAAGTGCTTAAGATGAACCATACAACCACTTTGTATCCCTACGACACCAACTTCCTCCCAATTCTCAGAAAATCGGTTGAAGAGTTGAGAAAATATTTTTTTAAATATACGAAAAAAAGAAAAGAAAAACAAAGAAAAAAAGAAAAAAAAAAGAAAAAAAAGAAAAAAAAGAAAAAAAAGAACCGTAGTTTTTAATCAAACTTGACTGGATGACGTCTTGCTGCCAAAAAGTGTGTATTTGTTTTTTGTTTTCGTAGCAAGTCGCCATCCAGGCAAGTTTGATTAAAAACTACAGTTTTTTTTTGTAAAACGAACATATACTAACCCCCCACCCCTAATAAATAACAAAACAAAAAAAAGCCGAGGTAATACCTGGGAGGTGGTATCATGAAAACAGAACATATACTACACTACCCTCCTCTTTACCTGGTAGGATGGTATAATGACGAATGAACATATATAACATTGCCTTCCCAAAGGAGGAGGTAATGCTTGGAAGGTTTGGTTTGGTTTACGGCATATAAACAATCTATGGGTTATTTAATGCCGAATAAAGTTTTCAAATAGAATTCTATAAGTAGGGTAATTATTTTTATTCTCAGAATACACTGCTCTGAGAATACATTGCTCTTAGAAGGAAATTTTATAGAGAGGGGACCCTCATTATCCTAAAAAACAAAACACTACTCCCAGAATACATTGCTTTCAGAAAATTTCACAGAGAGTACCATCATTATTCAAGAACAGGAAAACGGAGAAGCCCAAGGAAGCAACACCCCCACTACTCTTTGAAAACATTACTCTTTGAAAACATTACTCTTTGAAAACATTACTCTTTGAAAACATTACTCTTTGAAAACATTACTCTTTAGCATTAGCAATCTTCTTAGTTCTCAAAATGATTGATCTTCAGCCACCGCCCTCTAGTATCCACTTTGGGAGAAAACATAAAGGAGAAATAATGTTTTGATTTCTTGAAGAATCAGATTGAATTACAAAGTTGGGGATGAACTTATAGCTACTAGGGCATGACGTGAGCAGCCGATTGATCTGATCGGGCCCTCTAGCCGAAGTAAGGGCCGAAGTAGAGTGTTGCAAGTCACATAACCATTTATGTAATCAGGCCACGGACCACTCAGCCACCAAGATCCCGTCCTAAGACATCATGGGAATCCAGACATTCACCGGCTATTTCAAACACTCCAGTCTAGAGATCTTTTTAGGATTCTAACCGTCCCTTTAAGTGCAATTGTTTGTATTTCTCTTGCACTCGCTTCACCGGGTATACTCGCCAGATAGCTTTTGAAATTCTTTTTCATTAGTCCTGTTGCTCCAATAATTACTGGTATGATGGAGATTTTCCTAAGATTCCAGTTTCTTTTCATATCGTACATAAGACCTTGGTATTTCGTAATCTTTTCCCTTTCGGCTCTGTTTAATCCTGCATCATTAGGGACACTGACTTCAACTAGGGTTGCTACTTTCTCCCTTTTGTCCCATATTACGATGTCAGGTTTAACAGCTCCGTTTTCTAGATATGTAGCTGTAGGGATTGCATAGTCATAGTGGATGGTGTATAAATTATTTCCAACTGTTCTTTTTAGTATATGCTCCCAGGACTTGCTGCTACACTGGATATTCAACTTTTTACAAATAGTCCAGTGACAATATTTACACATTCCGTTGTGTCGCACTGTATAAGAGCCACCCCCGAGGAGAACCTTACAACTGGATGTCAGGTGGCTCACACTCTTCACTTCTGTGTGGCAGAACCTGCACTTGTTATTGTTATTATATATATACATATATATACATATATATATATATATATATATATATATATATATATATATATATATGTGTGTGTGTGTGTGTGTGTGTGTGTAATAACACTACACATCTAAGACGAGAGTATGTTCAATGCTCCTAAAGTTCATACTAGAGTTGTCCACATGGAGCCGTGGTGCAACGGATAAAGTGCTAAGTATAATCAGTTCTAAGTGACAGTCTTCTCGTGGTTGAAGGTTCAATCCTCAGTACAGGCAATACTAAAAATATAATTAAGAATTACTTCCAGAACGAAAACAATTTACCCCTGTGGATAAAATAAAAGTTTCCGTACATATTCCAGAGTTCAACCATATGCACCTGAAGAAGATAGGAGGTTACATCGGCAGAAACGTTTTGAAAATAACATCTAAGATGAGAACAGTAGTCTGAATAATAAAATTTTTTTATCGTGTCTCACTATTTCTTTTCGTTGGGTTGGAGTTCGACTTGCTGCTACATTGGATACATATCTGTGTGTGTGAGTGTGTGTGTGTAAATGAATGAATAAATATATCTAGAATAGCATCATTAAGGACACTGACTTCAATTAGGGTTGCTACTTTCTCTCTTTTGTCCCATATCACTATGTCAGGTTTAACAGCTCCCTTTTCTAGATATGTAGCTGTAGGGATTGCATAGTCATAGTGGATAGTGTATAAATTATTTCCAACTGTTCTTTCTGGTATATGCTCCCAGCATTTACTGCTACACTGGATATTTAACTTTTTACATATAGTCCAGTGAAGATATTTACACACTCCGTTGTGTCGCATTGTATAATAGCCATCCCCCCCAAGAGAACCTTACAACTGGATGTCAGGTGGCTCACACTCTCCACTTCTGTGTGTGTGAGTGTGTGTAACTTAATAAATCAATCAATGCACTATATCTAGAATAGTGTTAGGTAGTTCAAATACAAAACAGGTGGTCTTCTCTGGGAAAATCTTGATCTATAAGGACAATAGCCGACTCAACTACCAACGAAGTCAACTAAGTAGGTGACCAAGTGTGTGTGTTTATATACCTCGGACTTTATCCTTTTAAAAAGCAGAAGTTATTTTAATCTATATATCCATTAACCAGCAGATGTGCCCAGACGTAAAAGACACCGAAAGATTTTGTTTCAATTTATGCCTGTCTCGTATGTACGTATATTCATAAAGTTGGGTCATTTATCGCACTGATAGTGAGATTAAAACGCCAAATTCACATTCACAATAGAATAACAATAGGTTTATAATATACTGATAATGTGTATGCATATTTAAACTATCTGCTTTTCTCATATTTCTCAGTACTAGGACTTATACTTGAGTCTTTGGGGCATCCAATCATATTCAAACTATCTGCCTTTCTCATAATATTTCTCAGTACTAGGACTTATACTTGCTGACTCTTTGGGGCATCCAATATTCAAACTATCTGCCTTTCTCATAATATTTCTCAGTACTAGGACTTATACTTGTTGACTCTCTGGGGCATCCAATCACATACAAACTATCTCCCTTTCTCATAATATTTCTCAGTACTAGGACTTATACTTGAGTCTTTGAGGCATCCAATCATATTCAAACTATCTCCCTTTTTTATATTTCTCAGTACTAGGATTTATACTTGAGTCTTTGGAGCATCCAATCATATTCAAACTATCTGCCTTTCTCATAATATTTCTCAGTACTAGGACTTATACTTGCTGACTCTTTGGAGCATTCAATCATATTCAAACTATCTGCCTTTCTCATAATATTTCTCAGTACTAGGACTTATACTTGCTGACTTTTTGGGGCATCCAATCATATTCAAACTATCTGCCTTTCTCATAATATTTCTCAGTACTAGGACTTATACTTGCTGACTCTTTGGGGCATCCAATCATATTCAAACTATCTGCCTTTCTCATACTATTTCTCAGTACTAGGACTTATACTTGTTGACTCTTTGGGGCATACAATCAAGGAGTTGGCCCCTGGCATCAAACCTCTGCATGGCTCCGTGCGTATGCGATCGACGTCATAATGTTAACTAATTTGCATATTGCTTTGATAAAGGACAAAATTGAACTTTTAAACTGAAATCTAATAACTCTATTTTGTCAATTGTTTTTATATTTCTTCTTCCTACAGCGGTAAGATGTGACACAAGGTCGGGAAAATGGGATTTGAAAAGCCAGCGCCTGAGAAGGTGATCACTCTGGCCTACAAAAAATGCCTGAGCAGCCCTGTCGACATTTCCCGGTAGCGGCGCCTCAGATAGTAAGCGATAAACATACTCCACCTCCAAGAGGGGGGGTAAAGCCTGGGAGGGTGCACCTCCTAGAACTGCACAGGACAAACCCACAAACCGGCGGAATCAAGACCCAAAGGCCAAGATGACACCGGTCTATAGGGTGTAGTATAGTATCCATCGGAACAGATACTACACTTCGATCCCAGCCAAAAGGCCAAGAAGATTCTATTTTGTCAAATGTTGAATTATGTATATGTAAATATTTTTGCAGATTTTCCCCGATTAAAAAAAAAAAAAAAAAAAAAATTTTTTTTTAAATTTTTTATTCGATGATAGAAATGTTATATTAAAATGAAAACTATTTACAAATATTTTTTTTATATCATGGATAAATGCTTAGTATTTTGGGTAAAAATAGTTAAAGATTGTAAATTAGCCCCCCCCCCCCCCCTACACACACACACCACGACCAAGCAAACAAGTCAAGGAGTACATCCCTCAATAACTTAAAATATTATTTAAAAGAAATTTAATTGATAATTAGCGCAGAGGAATTTTACGATTAACTCAATTCACAATTAAAAATTGTCACTTGGTTAAGCGCTTCGTCAGCTTCCGGCTGTTTACGTAAACAGCTGGAAGATGCAGGCGAAAAGTCGGTTTTAGCATGGGTCACAAAGTGTACCAGAACCAAAAAATTAATTTCATTATGAAATTAAATTCCACCATAATAAAAAGAAAAGGAATTAGTTGACATAAGATGTGTGTTTGTGTGTGTATGTTTGTTGTGTGGCATCTATGTAAGGGAGTTGATAGCAGTTTTGGCCAATTGTGCAGTATAGTTAAAAAGAAAGAAAAAAAAAGAGGTGAAAAAAGAACTAAAAAAAAAAAAATAGACAACAAATAAGTGTGACAGATGCGTATAACAGGTATGAACGCTGGCTTCCGGTGGAAAAGGGTTGAAGAAATTGTCTACGGATGCCTGAAAGTGATACGATTTTTTTATTCATATTAATTTCAGACTTTTCTTTTTTTCATATTAATTTCAGACATCATATTCTAATAATTAACATAATATAGACTATTTGAAAGATAATTTATTTGAATAAAAAAATTTTCATTGAAAAAAATAAACAAAATAGAATAATCTTTTTTTTTCAAGAAATAATGGAATGTGATTTTTTTTTTATTCAGTGTTTTTTTTTAATATTTAGTGAAAATAATGTTTTTTGGGAGGGTTAGGGTTAGGGTTTAGGGGTTAGGGTTTAGAGTTAGGGTTAGGGCATTTCCATTTCCAAGAAAAAAGGTTTTCACTATTATTACAAAAAAAATGTTTTGAAAACAATCAAATAAAAACAAATAAATTATTTTTCAAATAGTTTGTATTATGTTAATTATTAGATTATGATGAAAGAAAAGTCTGAAATTAATATGACAAAAAGAAAAGTCTGAAATTAATATGAAAAAAAGAAAAGTCTGAAATTATTATGAAAAAAAGAGAAGTCTGAAATTAATATGAAAAAAAGAGAAGTCTGAAATTAATATGAAAAAAAGAGAAGTCTGAAATTCATGTGAATAAAAAAAATTGTATCACTTTCAGGCATCCGTAGACAATTTCTTCAACCCTTTTCCACCGGAAGCCAGCGTTCATACCTGTTATGCGCATCTGCCATAACTGTTACCAAATGATAGAAAATTTAATATTCTACCGATCTGTTTTAAACTTTTCAAAACTATTTGTAAGTTTTGTTATTTTTAAATTTGTGTTCCTACTTTCACCTAACCGATTTCGTCAAAGAAAATGGTGACGATTTCTTCTTTTTTAGGTGGTCGCTTATTTCAGTCTTAAAAAAAAACTAAAAAAACAAAACAAAAAAGACTTATCCTAATGTGACTGGAAACCACCCTCATACTTAGGGTTAGTGGTACCGTAAGCCTATTCAA
>OY744554.1:30379826-30397560 GCA_963556195.1 Sepiola atlantica | reverse complement strand
TATATATATATATATATATATATATATATATATATATTATATATATATATTATATATATATATATATGCCACCTACTGTAGTAAGCTGGTGCTGATAGCATAATGGTTAAGATATCAATCTGCTGTCAAAACAGTTGGGTTTCGATCCAAGATTGGAGTACTTGCTTATCTAGCTACACTGAAGAGCTGTGACATAGCGAAACAGTCGATCTGTGGATGGCTATAATGTTGGGATTAAATGTAACCTGGTAGAAAATTTAATTCCCGCACATGAGAACGCAGTAACAATTGTGCAGATAAGTGCAAAATAGAAATAGGTCGGCAGCTTTTGTGAGAAGAAACACGACAACACTTTTATATAATTTTATAGCAGTTTTACTCGGTGAGAAAAATGAAGGCGCATATATATATATATATATATATATATATATATAACAAAATAGTGAGTTCAAAGTTTAGAAAGGAGTTGGATCTGCGAAAACGTGCTTCGCAAGAACTTATCTCACCAAAGAGTTTGGCTAACTGATTGCATGTGTACGCGTCTCAATTCTGGCTCTTGTCATGGGGGAGTAAAGGTTTTTTTGTGGATGCCGTCTTCGAGGACTTTTGTTGCAATGCAAGCGTGCCGATAACAACCAATGTTGGGAATCCGGGAACAAGGGTTGGCTAAATCCAAACTGCCATCGTGGGTTTTATCACCGAGGGATCCAGCTGCGGTCCTACTGGGTTGAAAAGAGGCTGAACACAGCGTGCAAGCTTTTTATGGGCTGACTCACATGACACCTAAGGGAGTAGGAGTTGGGATGCCTGACAGCCAATCTGCAAGGCCCTAAAGGGGCAAGACGGCAGCCACTCAGTGAGGAGGACGTCAATAAATTCCAACAATATAAGGCCTTCTTTTAGTCTCGAGATATAATGGATACGCCCTATAAGGGTGCATGCATAGGGAGTCCATAGTGAAGCAAGGGTTTCACACTTCCTAACGCCACTTCTCCTGAACCAACATTGCTAGAGTCAAAAAGTCCAGCAGGACGATTGAAGACAATGCCGCAATGAGCAGAAAAAGACTGGTGTTATTTCAGAGTTTTCCTTTTCCTAAATTAGTTGCCCAACCAAGGCTTGAGAGTCTAGTCTACCCTACTATGTAAGCTATAGTTGAAAGGAGGATATATGGATTCATACCTTTCCCTAGGGTATTTGTGAAATTGATGCAGTAGCCTGACAGAACTCTAACCCAGCATGCGGTATTAGTCTACTAATATCTACTGGAATCAATGCCGCAATGAGCAGAAAAAATTGGTAACGTTTTTTATACAAGGAATCCAAAAATCACACTTAAAGCCTCAAAGAATCAACTGTTTTACATTATTATGAACGTTTGCCTAAATTTGGGTGTGGGACCACCAAGCCTCAAAAAAGTATGTGGTATTATTGGAAAATAAAGTTTTTCTTTTTCTGTGTGTTTTACACAGTTTGAACTTTCTGTCCTCCAAAAATGAAGTCTTGTTCTTACTGGATTAGCTCACAATTTAGCTTGAAAAAAAACGGACAATATTTTTGCATTGAGACACATCACGACCACACGGTCTTACTATTTCCACTGGAAAATAAATAAACCTAAACCCAAATTTGTCACAAAATAAATTTTTTATTTTTCCATAGTTAATTTAATGCATAAACAGAAAATAAGAAGATATTTATAAAGGTAGATCATGGCATATTTATAAAGGTAGATCATGGCATATTTATAAAGGTAGATCATGGCATGTTTCTAAAGGTAGATCATGGCATGTTTCTAAAGGTAGATCATGGCATGTTTCTAAAGGTAGATCATGGCATATTTCTAAAGGTAGATCATGGCATATTTCTAAAGGTAGATCATGGCATATTTCTAAAGGTAGATCATAGCATATTTCTAAAGGTAGATCATGGCATATTTCTAAAGGTAGATCATGGCATATATATAAAGGTAGATCATGGCATATTTATAAAGGTAGATCATGGCATATATATAAAGGTAGATCATGGCATATTTATAAAGGTAGATCATGGCATATTTATAAAGGTAGATCATGGCATATTTATAAAGGTAGATCATGGCATATTTATAAAGGTAGATCATGGCATATTTATAAAGGTAGATCATGGCATATTTATAAAGGTAGATCATGGCATATTTATAAAGGTAGATCATGGCATATTTATAAAGGTAGATCATGGCATATTTATAAAGGTAGATCATGGCATAATTATAAAGGTAGATCATGGCATATTTATAAAGGTAGATCATAGCATATTTCTAAAGGTAGATCATAGCATATTTATAAAGGTAGATCATAGCATATTTCTAAAGGTAGATCATGGCATATTTATAAAGGTAGATCATGGCATATTTATAAAGGTAGATCATGGCATATTTATAAAGGTAGATCATAGCATATTTATAAAGGTAGATCATAGCATATTTATAAAACATAAAATCAACAGCTGTTCACGAATGAAGTTTTTCAAACGCAGCAATCGTTTAACATAGAGACGAAGCAAGTTCTGCAAGCGTCCCGCCTTTATAACAACAAAAACAAAAGCGCCCCCTAGGCAAGATAAAAAACTGCCATACAAGGCCGGTAATTTCGGCTTAAGCTTTCTACTTTAAGGACGACAACTCGTGTACATGCTTCCATTTTTAGATGGATCAATGAACACACACATGTGTATACACATATATATATATACATATATATATATATATATATATATATTATACATACACACACATAGAATTCAATTTTTTAAAACAAAAAAAATAGCAATTAAATGATATCTATAAAAAAATGCAATACATTCCAGTAGTTAGCTCAGTAGTAGAGCTTCAGGCTTCAAACTCTGGGGTCATGGTTTCGAATCTCGTTAGGTTCAGCCACGCTGATGAGTTAAACGATGAAACGTGAGTTCGTGGATAATTAAAATTCAAAAATATATATACATACACACATACATATATATAGATACATACATACATACATATTAAAATAAACATAGTTTGAGTATCCAACAATTGTTTCAGAACCTCTACTTCCTAATAATATGTATAGTTGCTAATTACTGGACATTGCTAAAAAATATTTTTTATGAAAACTTTTCTCGGTAATTATTATTTAGTAGTAATTTTTGTCTTTGCATGTCCGCCCCCAGTCGTGAACCCCAGTCGCATGTTTGTCAGGCCTGTCTTATGGAGCGCCTTGGTGTAGCTATATTAAACTCCTATTTGACACTTGTTTATTTGGTTCCTACTATGGGATCTCATGTGACTCAGTAGACCAGCTCTTGACAGACAGACTCTGCCACATAAACCACACACATGGTAAGGGTGAAATGTGGCTGGGACGTTTGGCACTGATTGCTTTTGCAACGTCTGTTTAAAGATGGAGTACTCTATATGCGTGACAAAGTAGCTAGGGCCGACGGGGATCGGGTGCCCTAGTTGTGCACTAGTATGCATCTTGGTGATGATGCTAGGCCCTACGCAGAAACGAAGTGGACATATAAGACTAGTATATATATTGGACGTGAATCAACTATCCAAACACGGCGAGAAAATGGCGTCGAAATGTCCACGAAGAGCCATGTATGATGTCAGTTCTGTTTAACCACACACAAAGCCTACACATAAAACAGATGTACCAAGGATTTGGGCAAAAACTTTTATCACCAAAAAACTAATAAAAAGTCAACACTTAAGCGATCGCGAGCGAGCAAGATAATCATCTAACTCCATCCTCATTAATTGAGGCCGATGAATGATGACCACACGGAGAGAAAACAAAGAATAATTGTTTTTATAATAGCGATAAAATCAAAAAGGGAAATCCCATTTATCTGTATCGTTGAAAGAGGCACGCGCTCCCGCCCCCTCCAAACCCCTGAGAGAGGAAGAAACACAGAAAAAGGGGCGAGAGAAGAAGAGAGTGTAGCGATGGACATTTTTCAGTAAGAAAAAGTACTTTGGAACAGAACGACGAGAGACGTCTCTGAGGTCGGACGTCTGGGACGCGCACGCCGATTCAAAAGCGTGCATGGCAAAGTAAAACCCATCGTTTTCCTTAAACCTAGATTAGTGACTTAAATAACAACTTGCGATCGTAAATGGATTCGCACACACGCATAGAGAGAAAACGAAATAGCTTAGCGCCAAAGACATTTAATATACGATAGACATTAATTCGATGTAACATCAATTCTTTTCTTTTGCCTTTGTTAATAATTATTTATCCTACAAAAAGACCCCGCCGAGTTGTTAATTTGTTCTGCTTGAATAGCCTTCGCCTTCACAGAATCAACGAAGCCATCATCATCATCGCCGTCATCCCGGCCTGGAGGAATTCGATCGACATATTCTTTTTTTATTGCCACTACAACGATCGGCCAGAGAGTGTTCACGGTCTGGCAAGATCTCTGTGTAGAGAACCAGAGGCGTGAGCAGCGAGACAGGATCAGAGTGGGGTACCATGTTATAAGTGGTTCCGTGATGGAGAAGGGGCATGTGGGGTCCCGTTACATATGCATTGCCTCAAATCTGCCACAGCCATCATAGATTCATTTGTGCCAGACCGATCAATCCAGAGACATTCTTCTCCCAGTTCTCCACGTTCAAATCAAGGGTCTTCAGGTTGTTTTATACATACATACATACATACAAGCTCGAAGAAAATGAAAAATATTTGCACATCAATTATTTATTATGTACTGTTCCATGTTTAACCGTCAATTCACTGTGGAGGTCCCCAGATGCCAAAGAGCTTTCTACTCCAAAAGCTTCTTTCCTTGTGCTGCTGGACTTTGGAAATCCCTCCCTGCTCCCTGTTTTCTTGACGGTACTGACATGCAGAAATTTAAAACTAATGTAAACAGACATTTCGCTGCACAGCTCCCAATTTAGGTTGACACCCCCCCCCCCCAAAAAAAAACTTCACACCCCTTTTCTCAGTAGCCCCTTACGTCTACAGTGGCGGTCTGCCTTGTTTGGGGTGAACTATGTTACAAAAAAAAAATTTTTTTAAACATAAGAAAAAAATCAAAAGAGAAGAAAAAAATCAAAAGAGAAGAAAAAAATAAATAATAACATCGATCGCATGGTGCAATATTTAGGTTAACATGGATCGGCTTCTCGACACACATACAAAAGAGCAAATGCATTTTCGTGGGCGTTGTGTAATAATAATAAAAAAATACCAACAAAAATATAAGTTTCGGTGATTTTAAGATGAGGGGTTACGTCAAATGAGTCAGAGTGAGTCGACATGTTCTTACACGGACAAATAACGCCAGAAAAGTTATAGTTTTTTTTTTTTTTATCTGTATGATAATTTATTTAGATATGCTTTATCGAAAGAGACAGACAAGGAGTTAGAAAATGATTAATTCTAACACACGCACGTATAGATATATTATTTACGTTCCAGTGTGAACCTGCATGAGTGCGTTCACTGCACTGTCCGCTGTCGTCCCACACGTTGTGGCAGTCCAAAGTTGTTGTGCGACTCGGTCAGTGCTGCACCAAATAATTCTCACCCCAAGTCGAATCACAACTCCAAGTTATAAACAAGTAACAGATGTTTATTTGTTGGCGATTACAAATGAAACTCGTGTCCCCAGGTTGAATGTCAGACTTGCAAAATGAGATTTTTTCCCGACCCCCTAAAAAAGATAAGTCCAATCAGCACAATCCTTTAGCTAAGAGCCCCAATGGACCCATCCTGCCTCGGGAGGTACCCAGCTCAAACTGATCGCCAGCCTTCTGAAAACCAAACTGCCTGTGTCATGCCCAGGCCTAACACCCCCCCCCCCCTCCCTAGTCTGGAACATATGTACTTTTGACAGGAAATCCGAGATGTCAGGTCCCCCTCTCCATTCGACCTCTCTAGACATCGACTAACCAAGATAATGGTTACTGGAGATATCCACTGGACATAACTGCCAGACAGCGTCCACTGAAGTGGGGTTTATCATGGAGACAATCTAAGAACAATCCGTTTTGGTCTTAGCATGACTCCCTGTTTTTATGAGAGACTCATCTCTTTTCAAAGAGAAATAAGATTCTGGGTGGCCCAAAATACAAAACCAGAGATATTTTAAAATCACTCTCTGCCCCACCCCCTTTTCTTTGACAGAGTATCTAACATCTGTAACGTCTGCCATTCACATGCACCACTAAAACATGCAGCCTACTGCAGGTTTACATCTGTAAATTTCCACAAAAGTTGGGTTTAAAGCTCAATAGTGTATAGATTAATAGAGCTCAAAATATAAATAGAGTAATTTGATATGTCCTTCCTGTAGTCTTATGTGTCAATTGGAGCATAAAACTATGTCAATGGTTTCCCAAACCACACCATCATTACTGATCATAAACTATTTGATTACATTAGTATCAAGAGTTGCGAAAAATAACTGGCATACCATCAATATCCTCTGTTGCTATCAAATGCAAAGTCTTGAGATTATTTGGCCTTTTGGCTAAGATCAAAGTGAAGTATCTGTTCCGATGGATACTGCACCCCATAGACTGGTATTGTCTTGGCCTTCGGGTCTTGATTTACGCCTGTCTATGGGTCTGTCCTGTGCAGTTCTACGAGGTCCACCCTCCCAGGCTTCGCCTCCCGTCTTTGGGGAGGAGTAAGTTTATTGCTTACTGTCTGAGGCGCCCCTACCGGGGAATGCCGACGGGGCTGCCCAGGCAAATTTTAATGGCCAGAGTGCTCACTTTCTCGTGCGCTGGCTTTTCAAACCCCACTTTCCCGACCCGACCTTGGGTCACATCTTACTTGTGGGAGTAAGATAAAAACTGGCCTTGTGCCTAACTCCTGGAGAGGAGTAAATCAATACAGAACAGATGTGACACTACCCCTTGCACTAAAAAAGGAGGTAATACCTTGGAGGATAGTATACTAATAACAGAGCACTACACTCCCCTCCTGAATTGAGCACTGAAAGATTGTAATAGTAGAGTTTCAGCTTCAGACAAATATCAAATCTTCATTAGTAATAGATTTGCTCATCGATAGGTTGCGTCCTACACACTCAATATTTCATTCTAAATAACCAGTTTTTTGTGGATCGTTGCACCATGTTCTTCAGAATAATACACCGTAATTCGATTTAATTCTTTCTAAAAAATCATTGAACCAGATCGGATTTAATTTCAAAGAGCATGATACTGAAGAAAAGTTGTGTTTGATCTGGGTATAGAGCTTTGTTTTCAATTGCATCCATGGACAGACAGACATAGACATCACACTTATAATACAAAAATAAAACCACCCTTGAATTCCTGGTAAAATTTTACTCAAGAAAAGTTATGTTTGATCTTTGTATAGGGCTAAGAGGAGTAAATCAATATTCAAAATATTCGTTGAGGGTATAATACAAAGAAGCCGGTTGAAAGGTAGACAAAAGAAAAGATGGATAGACAACGTTTGTGAATGGACGAACATGAACATCAACTAAGTGAATACTTTGGCCCAAGATCGTAAAGCTTGGAGGACACTCAGCCATGTTAGTGCGTATTTTGCAGTTAGCGGAGAAAACGTTTAATAATAAAATAAAATTTAATTTTTTATAAATGTTCCGAATCTGTTTCAGAAATATTTTTGTTTTTATTTCAAACAATTGTTTCTGTCTATACGCATAACACTTTCTCTTGATAATAAATTCAAGATGTTTTGAAAAGGCTTTCAGTGAATTTTTTCCATTAAATTATTTAAAATAAAAAACATGTTGGCGGTTTGTATTTTTTTTTTTTTTCATTACTATTTGATGGAAACAAACAAAAATAAAAATACTGCTGAAGCCTCTTCAAAACATCTTGAATTTATTATTAAGAGAAAATGTGTGTTATGACGGGATCTTCTTAGAAAGTTCTTTTAAATTAAATAAACGTTAACGATTTAAATTACGGGACGCCAAAATTAGCCTCACAGAATGAATTGTATTACATTAAACATTTTAAAATGCTTAATGTAATACAATTCATCCTGTGAGGCTAATTTTGGCGTCCCGTAATTTAAATTGTTAACGTTTCTCCTGGAACTGCACTGCACCGGTTCGTTCTTTTATTACGTCTAACTGACTTCAAATGCGTGTTAAGGGAAATTTAGCGAGTTTCAAAGCAATAATGATGTTAAATTATATTAGTCGATAATAAGAATAACAGACTATCAAAAAGAAAATGACACAAGGGAGATAACCTCACCGTTGTCTAAAATGTTAGACATATTTTTTATTAACTAGAGTTTTCTCCCTTTTTGCATTCGAACAGATTTATTTCTCTTTGCGATCTTGTTGGATTTGTTTATTAAAAAGTCATTAAAAATTTAATATGATGCAATGTTTTGTTTTTTGTTTTTTGCATTTAGCATTTCCGATCCAACTTTGCATAACTTAGTGTTTTTTCTAAAAAAAAAAAAAAAAAAAAAAAGGTGAATGTGTACGAGTATAGTACCGACTGCAAAGCGGAGACCCACGTGACACCAATCTTAAGACGACCACGCTCCACGTCACTTACAAATAAAAAAGGACCAGGCAACCAGGGTATTTTTGTAAATACATTTATTCAATTTTAAAACCCAAAAGGGGGGGGGGGATCACATTTGTTACAGTTTTCGTTTCAAAATCTTTTTGTTCGTTTCAAAAAACTTTCTGTTAATTTTCTGAGAAAATTGAATAAATGCATTTTAAATGCATTTATTCAATTTTGAAAATCAACAAGGGGGGGGGGGGAATCACATTTGTTACATTTTTCGTTTAAAAAAAACTGTTTATTTTCTTTGATAAATTAAGTTAAAAAAAACGAACCGCCCGGTATGTTTTTGGACGGGACGCAAAAACGGTGCGACTAACATCACGTGATCTTCGCTCCGCAGCCGATGTATATCGGTACCATACTCGTAACCATTCACCAAAAAAAAAAAAAATTGTTTTATGCAATAAAATGTTTAACTTTTAGTTAACCTTAAAAGTGTTACTAGGTGGCAACCATTTTGTGATGGGAGGGGGGGGGGTAATATTATCATTAAATTATCGACTTGTTATCCCTTTTCCTATTTGCTTTTACATTCGTTAAAATCACTTAAAACTTGGGGCATCTTTTACGAGACTCAGCAGAGTAAAAACGCTAAAAAAACAAATACACAACAAATAAAAGTAACTGTAAGCTGTAAAAGTTAGTTTCAAACTTGCATGTGCTATTTGTTTGTATTTTAAACCCGTTTGAAGTGCTATTTATTAGAAATTTAAGTTCAACAGACGGTTTTCGAAGAATTCAAAATGGCCGCTTTACGTAATAATATAGAGGGACTGGCCGGCATTTTCTTTGAGAAACTAGATGTTTTAAAAAACAAGAAATTTTTTTTTAACATCTAATAAAAAGCCATTTATACTACGTAAAAATACAAACAAATTACATAGGTAAGTAGAAAAATGTCTATTCTAGACATAAGTCAACTTTACTTGTTGCAAATTTATGTTTTTAAACTCTTTCTCGTTCTTTTTTTGGACCCCGTTCGCGCCTCTGCTGAGCGTCGTAACATATACCCAAAACTTGTTTTATGTGTAAAAAGATGTTGAAGTAAAAACGCTGTTAAATAATAAAAACTTTAATTTTTAACATTATTTACTAATGGGTCACTACTTATCAAGGCCCGAGAGCTACTCGAGGATAACCGTTAAAGAGGTTTTCATTTGGGCGATGATTACCACAACGTGAGAATTGGAAACAATGGGTGGAATTTGGGCGCTCTTGTATAAGCAGTAACCGATCTGAGGGAGATAACTATTTTTCTTAGCCGCCGCTATTCCGAATTCGCTAATACTTTGGCAAGGGAGATACCTTTGTTTATTAATAAAAAATATGTTACGGTTTTGAAATTCGTTAAAAACCCTAACCCGTTCAAAATAACTTTTAAGCACTTTTATTTACATGCCACAAATTGTATACACTTTATATAAACATAAAAAGAAAAGTTATTTTCTTTCATGCTGCGATAAACAAAGTTATCTCCCTTGCCAAAGTATTAGCGAATTCGGAATAGCGGCGGCTAAGAAAAATAGTTATCTCCCTCAGATCGGTTACTGCTTATACAAGAGCGCCGGGATTTGATTATCAAAGGAGACAACTCAACAAGTATTTGCTAAACATTAGACATGAAGAAAAATGTTGTAGGCGGTTGGAAAGCAGCCTCGTGGTATTTTGTCATACAGAGCCAGAAAGGAAAGTTCTTTGCTTGTATTCAATTTGTTCCAATTCAAATCAGAAGTGTTTTTATGCAACAATTTTTTATTTTAATTTTAAAAAGTTTTTTTTTTTTAGAATACAAAATAAAAAGAATTTCTTTTCATCTGCATGGAGAGCCCAGTTAAGCAAGAGTTGCTCAATCCCCAGCTGCATCTCTCCTGAATTGAGATTGCTCGATTCCAGTGGCAAAGAACATGTAGCAGCTTACATGAATTAACTATTTTCTGTCGATCTACTGGAGTTGTGATCCGGCTTGACGATCATTGTAATCATCGCCTCTTCAACAGGTGCGCGTCTGCATGTAACAAGATTCACACGTGATCGCTAAAGCCAGATCATGTGATCGACCTGAACATTTCAGTTTGAGATCTTCTCCCAACGAGACAAGATGTGATCCTGCGATTCTCTGCTGTCGACTCAGCAGAGAATCTACGAACTCCATAAAATTATTATTTCATCTTGTTAACTTATACTCAACCCTACATATTATCTTTCATTTTGTTCTCATGTTTCTCCTACAGAAAACTATTACCCGTCTGTACACCGTGGTGTTCAATCGTATTACGTCCCAAACAAAAGTTACACAAACCAATCCACATATTCTTGTCCAGTACCCGTCTTTTTTCTCATCTTAAAATTTGGCTTTCAAACAGCTAAAGACAGTCCAGGACGACTAGAAACAATGCTGAAGTAAGCAGAGAAAGACTGGTGTTATTTCAGAGTTTTCCTTCCCACCCAAGGCTTGAGAGTCTAGTCTACTCTACTCTACTACTTAATCCTTGGCCTTTTGGCTAAGATCAAAGTGTAGTATCTGTTCCGATGGATACTGCACCCCATAGACTGGTATTGTCTTGGCCTTCGGGGCTTTACGCCGGTCTATGGGTCTGTCCTGTGCAGTTCTAGGAGGTCCACCCTCCCAGGCTTCACCTCCCCTCTTTGGGGAGGAGTAAGTTTATTGCTTACTGCCTGAGGCGCCCCTACCGGGGAATGCCACGGGGCTACCCAGGCAATTTTTAAACCCCACTTTCCCGACTCGACCTTGGGTCACATCTTACTTGTGGAAGTAAGATAGATAACTGGCCTTGTGCCCAACTCCTGGAGAGGAGTAAATCAATACTCTACTACTTAATCCATATCCAGAGAGAGGATATATAGCGTCAGAGCTTTTCCGAGAGTATTAGTGAACGTGATAGAACAGCTCCGAACAGCCCGGCCTTCTGAGCAATCTCCACCTGCACTTCTCCTGAACTGGTATTATTCGAGTACCATGGCAAGGGGAAGTCTACAGGGACTAGAAACAATGCCAGGATAAGCAGAGAAAGACTGGTGTTATTTCAGAGTTTGCCTTCTTATAGCCTAGTTGCCCAACCAAGGCTTGAAAGTCTAGTCCATCCTACTAGTTACTCAATAGCTGAATATTTTTAAAACCCCGGAGTATTTGATCCACCTATTTTTTTTTGGGGGGGGGGGGGGGGGGGGAGAGACCAGATTTTTTTTTTCAACCCCCAAAGGTGTTGACCAGTTATTTTGTATGAAATTTTAGAACATTAATTGGATATCTGAATAAATTTATTGACAATACATCAATACTTTTTGGCAATCTTCGAATTTTTAAAAATTTATTTTTATTAAATTTTTAATTAATTTTTAATTTTTTTTTTGTAAATATAGTTTACCCCAAACAAGGCAGACCGCCATTGTAAACGTAAGGGGCTACTGAGGATTAGGGTGTAAGTTTTGGGAGTCATCCTAAGTTTGGAGCTGTGCAGTGAGATGTCTGTTTACATTAGTTTTAAATTTCTGAAACACAAATTTATTTTTTGTTACAAAATTAAACCCTCAATGCATCATTTTTCATAAATATTTTTTTTTTTTTCTTTAATTTATTCACAGAAATTTTTTTTACCAGTGTTTTTAAATTTGACTGTGTATAATATTGTATTTCATATTTTTTGGATTATTCGGACTACTATTCTCAGTTTGGTTGTTATTTTCACAACGTTTCGGCCGGTGTAATTGTAACATAGTTCACCCCAAACAAGGCAAGCCGCCACTGTAGATGTAAGGAGCTGAGAAAAAAGGGAGAAGGTTTAGAGGGGGGGGGTCAACCTAAATTGGGATCTGCACAGCTATATGTCTGTTTACATTAGTTTTAAATTTCTGCATGTCAGTACCGTCGGCGAAACAAGGGGCAGGAAGGGAGTTCCAGAAGCCAGCAGCACAAGGAAAGAAGCTATTGGAGTAGAAAGCTCTCCGGCATCTGGGGACCTCCACAGTGAATGGATGGGATTTAGCTGATTGTCGAGTTTGTCTAGTGAATTTACGTCGAGGGGGCACCAGAGTAGCCAGTTCATCGAACTCGTGAACGGAGACGAAATTTCGAACTGAACCCATTATTTATGAGCGGCTATTAAAAATGTTAATTGACGCGACAAATGATGGCGTTAATTGACAATCATTTCCAAGTGACAGTCTTCTGGAGGTTGAAGGTTCAATCCTTACTACAGGCGATAATAACTTACAGTAACATAACACTTCCATCCGGTCATGGCTGACGGAACGAGAACAATCTACCCCCGTAAATTTTAATACTATACGGAATTTCGAAATGAACCTATTATAAATAATGGGTTCAGTTCGAAATTCCGTATAGATTACCGAGTTTAACGTAAAGATTCCAAAGTTCGAAAATGTGCTATTGTGGGATATTACATCGGCCGAAACGTTGTGAAAACAACTAAGATGAGAATAGTAGTACGAATAGTACAAATTATCAATCCTCATCTAAAAAAAAAATTCTGGAACATTGTATTTTTTTTTTTTAATTTGCCAAAACTCAATTCCTATCCTAAGGGAGATAACTCTAGGTTTTTGGATAGAAAAACTAATGGTTTTTGTATAAACAAAATTGGTACTCTTATAGATGACGTACCATGTTTCCGTGACTTCGCGTCGTCAACGTTCGGACAGATTACGGAAGCACCCGAAAGTTGACGAGGCGAAAACTGACAAACACTAAATTGAAGACTGGCAGCCGATAAATCACGACGAAGAAAATCAAACTAAAATACATATATACAAATAAAGAACGAACACACCATAGCTAAAACATGCTTATTTTGGTTGTTTTGTCAAAGGAATCATTGTTAATTAAATTTTTTTTAAATAAAATGTTTTTTTGTTTGTGCACCGGAAAGTTTCAAATGATGATTTTTGTTTGATTTGTTAAGCTAATGTTTTTTTTGTTGTTTTTTTTATGTTGTTGTTTTTTTGTAATTTGTTTCTTGTTAATATAAACCCTGCAACAACTGTTTTAAAGAAAACAAACTGTTTATAAGCAAATGTTTCTTGGTTAATAGTTTCGTCGACTCCCGGGCGCTTCCGAGACCTCCCCGAACGTTGACGACGCAAAGTCACGGAAACATGGTGCGTCAGCTATAAGAGTACCACAAAATTATTATTTATATTATTTACTTCTTCCATGCCGGGAAGTTAGACACAAGGTCAGGTGAGATTTTGAAAAGCCACAGCACGAAGATAAGCGCATTCTTGTCTACAAAATATTATTGAGCAGCTCCATGGGTATTCCCTGGTAGGGGGGTTTCAGGTGTTTATAACCCCTCTCAGATAGACCTCCCAGGACTGAACAGCAACAAAGCCACCATCGGACTGATTTGTATCTTAACCCTGCAGTTATGGTGGAGAATGCTAAAATCGAGGTTAAGGCCCTAAATTCGGCTCCGCCTCATATTACAGAAATGGCGGTCGAAACCCTAAATATACCTCATGGCTACCAAATTTTATTTTTAAATAATTTATTTCTTTAAAAAAATCCTGTAAATTTGGCAGAAATATCTCCTTTTTGCGGCACCGTTTTTATTTTAGGGTGGCAAATTGTCATATCAAGGGAGATAACTTACCTCAACTTATTTGAGCTTTTTTTTTTACTAATTGATTTTTATTAAAAAAAAAAAAACAACAAAAAAAACGACTTTTTTGCTGTTTTGAGATGGAAAAAAGGAAAGCATTTTTATTGGTTGATTAAAGGAAAACGACTTTTCCATTGGAAGAAACACAGAAAAACAACACTAAAAATGCAATTTTATTGGCTTTTGGAATTTATATATTTTTTAAAATTCATAAATATATAAATAGAGATTTTGTCCGACTGTTCGTCACAATTTTTCCGTCAGTCACAATTTTTTAAACGTATAAATACATTGCAGGATTTGTCTCATTTCGAAATATCAGAGACCTTAACTACTTTTAAAAATGGAGAATATTGCATTGATAGTAAATAATAAATTCCCAACAAATAAAACGGATGCCATGACTGGAAATCGAAACCGAAACCTTGAGATCTTCAGTCTGAGGTTCTACCAAATGAACGATTTAGTCTTCTCATACATAGAGCTTAAAACATTACCGTAACAAAATAATTATAGCTTTGGCCTGACGTCATAGATTTATGATTTACATCATTTTTCAAAACATGAATTCAAACATGAGCGATAATAAAACAAATAAATGAATGAATGGGTAAACATTATCAATAGCGTTGGAAATTCTTTTAATCTCCCAAAACATTTTTCTTTTTGTTTTAACTACGTATTGGCATTAAAAACAGTTTAATATTTAATATATACTAGAATTTTTCTAGTAAATATAAAAAGTGTCAGATTTAGAACGTCCTCGTACAATTAAGGAATATATTGTGGACCATATATTCATTCCAGTCAAAATTAAAGATTTCGGTACTGATATCGATCCTGAACCAGTTTTCGTAAGGTTCGACTCGGAAGCGTTCGTCTGTCCTACGCAAACGCCCGAGTATTGACGAGCCGAATGGTACCAGATGACAATTTTCATACGGTGCTGCGTCCTGTGATTGTAAGTTATATTTTCAAGAAAGTTTCAAAAAGAAACCAAAACAAAAAAACAAAAAAAAACAAACAAGCAAAACATAGCGAAGTTACTGTTATCAAATAAATATTTTTAACCCTAACTCTAACCCTAAACCCTAACCCTAACAACAACAAAAAACAAAAGCTAAACATTATTATCATAGGACGCAGCATCGTATCAAAATTGTTAGGTACGTGCAAAATCAATGGCCGATTCCCAAAATGAAAAAAACATTTTGACCCCCCCCCTCACTTAAAAATACACTAAAATTCAGGAAATCAACCAATTTTACTGAAATTTTCAATATTAATTAATCAATAATCACGGAATTTTTTTTTTTTTTTTTTTTAATCTTAGTGAAAATGTATTATTTTTTAAAAAGAAAATACACCTTTACTAAAGTTATATTTTTATATATTAATAAAATAAAATGCATGATTTTTTAAATGTTGATTATGTAAATAAAGCATCGTAGATGTTAATTAAATTTAAGGGTACTTAAATTTGTTTTATAACCTTAAAAAGAATAAAGAAATTAATGGATAATAATTTTTTAACTTCTATAAACTATTATTACATTTTTATATATAAAGTTAAAAATGATAAATTATGACATTTTTGTCTTCCATATATTTTGCATAGCCATAGTCAATTTGTAAACAAAGTCCTTTTTCGATGAAGTTATGGCGGATTTTACTCATTTATCACATTTGAAGGGATAATTTTGCTAATTTTTAGTCAAACGTGAGATTTTTTTTTTAATTCAGTGTCTTATGACTTTAATTTAATAATTATCTTTGAAATAGTTCCCAAAAACTTATATTTATCTTTTAAGGGATTTTTACAAGTAATTCTTTCAAAGTTCAAAATTCATTGAATTTTTGGGGTTTTTGACCGTCGTAATTACATATTTTATTATAATTTATTTTTCACACGTAAATATGCAGTTTTTTTCGTTTAGAGATTAAGTTTAGGCTTTTATCTTTCAAACACAATCAAAGTTTACACGGAAACTAATTAAATAATTAATGATAAGCGCTTTTTAATAAGCATAGTCCGCACAAGAAGGCGCCATTTTTGCACGTACCTAAAAATTGTCGTCTGGTATAAATCGGCTCGTCAACTCTCCAGCGTTTGCGTAGGATAGCCGAACGCTTCCGAATCGAACCTCACGAAAACTGGGTCAGGATCGATATCAGCACCAAGATTTCGACTGTATTTTTCCATTAGTTTCGGTACAAGCAAAAAAAAAAAAAAATTCAGTTGAAATTTTTAATTTCGACTGAAATTAAGTCCATATTGCAGCTTCCCTAAATAATTTGGCCCTTGCATTTTATAGTATTTTCATTACTTCTTCCAATGGAAAAAGTTGTTTTCCTTTAACTTGCCAATAAAAAAATGTTTTCTTCTCCATTTCAAAACAAAAAAAATAATAAATAAATGAAAAAAAAAATCTATCTTTTTATAAAAACAAATCAATTGTTGAAAATTTTGCTTTTTTAAAATCTAAAAATTAAGTTGCGATAAGTTATCTCCCTTGATATGACAAGTTGGCACCCTAAAATAAAAAAGGCTTTATTTATTTTATTTATCATTATTTATTTTATTTATTTATTTATTAATTTTTTTTTTTTTGGGGGGGGGGGGGGGTGTCACTAAATCATCTAAATCTAGTGTGACTGTTCGAAGTTAATATGCGACTTTGAAGCCTTTAAACTGTTGATTAGAAAGTAATTGCTGCTTTAAACTGAAGTTAAAAGACAAAAGTCAAGTATCATTGTTATTTTGTGCTTTCAAAGAAAATATGAATTTTCGCATACGTCCCTGTCGTATATGAACCACCAAAACGAAACAGTGTTATGCATACATACTAGAAGTATCCGTGACCCGTTGGGTCACAACTCATACCACTTTTTATTCTACTTTGATTTCATTCGAAAGTTCATAAACTGTGACGTCATATCTGTTAAGACATTCTTCTTCTTGTATGACTAAAAATAAAAAGTCCCTTTACTTCTATATTATTATGTAGAATAAAGGTGACTTATTTTGCCATCTAATTTACATACGTGTTTATGGTGTACAGATACAGATGTAAATTACATATTGAAAAATGCTCAGAAACATTAAGAAATATTAGATAGCGGTTTAATCAACAGAGTGAGAGAAATAGATAGTCTGCATTCCGGCATTCTCGAGTGCCACTCAGACAGAGTAAAGGGAGACTAACAATGTCTTTTTGGTGAGAAAGGGTTAGGGGGATGCAGAGAAGAGAAAAGCTCACCCTCCACTAGATTGTTAAATCGATTTTGAACTCTGTCAATGCAAGATAAAATGCTGCGAGCGACACGTCCCAAATGTGGCAACAGTACTGCATCTTAAGACATATCCGACGCTTCTATAAGTAGAGAAGTGCATCAGGAGTCAAATATTTTCTGGGGCGGTAGAACAATTTAACCATTTTCCTCAGCAACTTGAGCAACAGATTGGATATAAGTCTTCCTTTTTAGATCTGGAGTGAAAGCCAGTCCTAGGAGCTTA
>OY744554.1:30349826-30372326 GCA_963556195.1 Sepiola atlantica | reverse complement strand
AAAGTTTCTACTTTTTTGGGGCAAATTACATGTAAACAGTCATTTTAGATGTTAGGAGGGGTGGGGGATCACTTTCCTATATAAGTTATACGTAAAGTGAGCACGGATATTTGTTGAGGCTGTTTACATGTAATTTGCCCCAAAAAGTAGAAACTTTTTTTTTTTAGGGGTCGAAATACGAGTGGTGAGATTCGGTGGCCAAGAAATGCATGCTCACTTTACGTATAACTTATATAGGAAAGTGACCCCCCCACCCCTCCTAACATCTAAAATAATAAAAAATTTCATTTTCTTTTTCATAGCGGATATTTGTTATGGATGGCTGTTTACATGTAATTTGCCAAAAAAAGTAGAAACTTTTTTTTTTAGGGGTCGAAATACGAGTGGTGAGATTCGGTGGCCAAGAAATGCGTGCTCACTTTACGTATAACTTATATAGGAAAGTGATCCCCCCATCCTAAAATCTAAAATAATAAAAAATTTCATTTTTTTTTTTTTTCATAGCGGATATTTGTTGTGGCTGTTTACATGTAATTTGCCCCAAAAAGTAGATACTTTTTTTTTTAGGGGTCGAAATACGAAAGGTGCACTTCTATAAATTTACCTAAAATTGTTTCTAAGAGAAGCTTCGTCTGTCCTGATTCAGTTTGGAATATCATTTTCATAACAGAAGAAGCCCCGTCTTTGCCTGGAATTAAATGAGAAAACCAATGTCCGCCTGCTCCCAGCCAATAACACGATATTAACTATAAATATATAGCAGTTGCATCACAGATCTATTTTATTTCTATGTATGCACTATATCTTGTGATTAGGCTTGGCACATGCACAGTGATTTCTGGACTTATATAATGTTTCATTTTACTTCAGTCGAAGTTCTCAGAAATCAAGGGGCCCCCTTCCTAGGGCTAACACTTGATCTCTATACGAGATACATAGATACCCGAATGTTCTATTAAAATTCTCCTTTATTACTCAAGCATTGAGTTAGTAAAAAAGTAAGAATAAATTTCTTCTCTCCCTAACTGACCAGTCAAGTATGTCATAGTATATCTTTGGTTGTGGTCTGTTGGTCTTACCGGATTCCAGGACAAGAATTCATCTAGTCTGGTGGAGTATCCAGCTACGTGGGGTTACTTGAGGTAACATCACTAGGAGATGATGCACGATTCCTCGTATGAGGGGATCTTATTTGTGCTGCGGATACTATGTAATTTTGAATATTTGGTCAGGGTTTACTTATAGGGGTAAGTATCCTCATGTCAGGTTGTCCTGACAAACCCTTGTACAGAGAGACCGAAGACACTCGAGGATAGTGTCGGCATGAGGGTGCATCTGCACAGACGCAACAATTCAATTCCCTCTCAAAAAAAGTTATCGCGAAAGATGATTCAGTTCCCGAGTGAAATTTCGTCACAAGATGTACTATCCTGTTTTCATCATTTGCAAGAAGCGGCCAGGCAGGATGGAACTCCAGGATGCCACATTCTGTTATCGACAAAAGCCAGCCTACAAAATAACTATGTCCCATTGTTCCCTTTGAATAAAGTTGATTTATATTTTAGTGGAGACATTGGTGCTTTCCTTGGAAGATGGTGTGATATCGTAGACTCGGCTCGTGACGCTGAAACGAAGGGCAAAGTAGAACAAAAAAGCACAAATACAAAAAGATGTGGCTTCAGTCAGTATCGACCGCTAACTGATGGTATCCAATTCCTTCCCACAGCAGGAATATGTGACACAAGGTCGGGAAAGTGGGATTTGAAAAGCCAGCGCCCGAGAAGGTGAGCACTCTGGCCTACAAAAAATGCCTGGGCAGCCCTGTCGGCATTCCCCGGTAGGAGCGCCTCAGGCAGTAAGCGATAAACTTACTCCACCCCAAAGAGGGGAGGCAAAGCCTGGGAGGGTGGACCTCCTAGAACTGCACAGGACAAACCCACAAACCGGCGGAATCAAGACCTGTCTATAAGGTGTAGTAGTATCCATCGAAACAGATACTACACTTTCTTCTTAGCAAAAAGGCCAAGTATCGGCTTCATTTATTTATATCTTGTTAGATCAAGGGGAGGTCACTCTTGCAGTTTGATGTAAGGGAGATAACTCTAAATGCTAGACATTGAAGATGGTAACCCTTTTCTTATTCAATATTCAATTCCAGTCAGATATTTTCAGACATTGCTAACTCTACCAAGTGACTTTTTTCATCCTGACGCTCTTAACAACCAATTATCTCATCACTAATATATCTTCTGATGAGCTGCAGGAGCGAAAGGTCCTGGTAACTAGATATTTATTCCTGGTTGTTCGTTTCTGTGCGAAACAATTGTCAAGAGTTACTTCGCAAGTAAAAATATGAATAAAGACTTGATCATTGAGATTTTAAATACCATTGTTCATATGCTGTAGTAAATGAGTGTTCACTTCAGTATTATGTTTAATCAAGGGAGGCGCGAGAGCGCTCTATCCCTTAATAGACTTTACGAATGGCCTATGCTGGAAATCTCATTTCTTTGATCAATCATAACTCAAAAACCAATAAACCAAATTAGTTAAAACTTTGCACAAACTTTTTATTTGATAGGTTCTATAAGTGTGTAGAATTTCAGCATCATTAGTCAAGACAACCCAGAGATCCAGAAAGTTCAATCATGGAATCATGTTATCTGCGTGTACGTACGTACATACGTATGTGCCACCCTGTATCTCATCAACTATTTGATGGATTCAGCTGATTTTGGGCAGAAATAGAGGTTCTAGTGTCTAGTTGATGGCATTTTAATTTCAGTTTACCATATACCTTGATTAGTCAAACTACCAACTATATCAGTTATGAGAAGGCATTGTATTGAGGCATAGCCTTTACAAAAGTAGTGACATTCCATGAAAAATGTCAGTATACTGAAATCATATGCCTAAAGATGAAAATTCATATACACTAAATGTACAAAAGCAAAGAAATTCCCAAATTTTTACACTTTTGTCATTAAGGGTATGCGAGCACAACATGGCTATGTATTTTACTGGTAGGAATTTTTCTTCAGCACACCTCACACACTTCATCCACAGAGATTTATACTGTAGTGATGTGATAATGAAATGGTTTGGTTGATATGTAGTCATACCCTTAATGACAATAAAAGTGTAAACATTTGGGAATTTCCTTGCTTTTGTACATTTAGTGTATATGAATTTTCATCTTAACCCTATTAAAGACGTATGATTTCAGTATACTGGCATTTTTCATGGAATATCTTTTTAAAATCATAACTTATAAAGTAAATATTTACATGTTTATACTTAGCTATGAATTCGTAATATTTCAAGTATCCACATAAAATGTTATAAGATTTTAATCTTTTATGTATCGATTTTCAGTATTTACTTTAACGTGAGTAGAGCTAGGTAGTAAGTTATGAAAATATATTTATGGCAATGAGGCTACCGTGTTTCATCCCTGTAGGTCATTATCATTTTAGATTAACGATTTCCTACGGGGATGAAACGCGGAAGTCTCTGTGTAGCTTAATTGCCATTAATATATTTTCATAACATATATATATATATATGAAAAAAAATAAATAAATGGATAATACATAAATCAAGGAGTATATTAGAACCTATCAAGATACGGTGAAGTTCAATATAGTGGATAGAGCATTTATATACGGATGATGAAGTGATGAAATGGATAAAATTTACATAGTTTACAAGTTTATTAATTCAAGGAATACAAAATGACTTTTAAACCATGGCTTTTCAAAGATAACACTCTTATCGTCAGAAGGTCTGACCAATAACAATTGAATATTAATTAATTATTAGAAGTGAATATTTTGACAATGCAAAAGTGAAAAATTTTGAAAAATATTAAAGAGAAAAATGTCTAAATTTATGTCCTGAAACAGATAAAACGTGATTCGAACTATGGTCAAAATGTTGCATCAAATTAAAATGATCCAAAATGCTTTTAAAAAAGTCCAAACAAAGAAGCCGAACAATGTTCTATGTTCTATGTTATTGAGTGCTCCAAGAAATGGTATTTTAAGGTCACAGATAATCCCGGACATTTAGGCCCGAATGAAAGTTGAATATTAATCTGAGAACAATAGAACTGTGTATGAATCCATGCCTCAAAAACAAAACATACTCGGCTTCCTGCATGTGAATTCAAATGGTTCATAGGAAATAGACGCTGAGAGTCGAAATTATTAGTGGCTGTGTCAATTAATGCTGGGTTTCAAATTCAGAAAAAAAAACAAAAAAACAAACAAAAAAAAACAAACAAAAACAAACAAAAAAAAACAAACAAAAAAAACAAACAAAAAAAAAACAAACAAACAAAAAAAACAAACAAAAAAAAAAACAAACAAAAAAACAAACAAAAAAAAACAAACAAAAAAAACAAACAAACAAAAAAAAAAACAAAAAAACAAAAACAAAAAAAAACAAAAAAAAACAAAAAAAACAAACAAAAAAAAACAAACAAAAAAAAACAAACAAAAAAACACAAACAAAAAAAAACAAACAAAAAAAAACAAACAAAAAAACACAAACAAAAAAACACAAACAAAAAAAAACAAACAAAAAAAAACAAACAAAAAAACACAAAACACAAAAAAAAAACACAAAACAACAAAACAACAAAAAAACACAAAACAACAAAAAAACACAAAACAAAAAAAAACACAAAACAAAAAAAAAACACAAAACAAAAAAACACACCACAACACCACACCACCATTAAAAGTCAAAGAAAAACATCCTTCACTGGTTCTTGCACTAATATCCATAGGCAAGCCAGCAGAGTACCCGACTCAAAGTCAGCAGCAAATGGTGTTCGGTCAGATTTAGTTCCTGATATTAAAGACTACCTGTTTTGGGTCGCCAGCACTCCTAGTTTGCCAAGTTTTGTATAAATTTTTATTAATTAATTTATTTAATTGTTAGGTGAAAGTACAGAATAGTTAACAAAGCCCCCCCCCTCTCCCCATGTTAAGTATGGCTTTTTAAATAATCTTCTGCAGTTTACGGACTGTGCTGCAATAATAACATTATTTAGAAAGCCATTCTTAACATGGAGGGTTGGGGGGGGGGTTGTCAACTATTTTGTGTTTAGGACTCTTTGTATAGGGGTTTGTCTGGCATGAGGATATTTCCCCTACAAGTAAACCCTGACTAAATATTCAAAACAACAGTATTTGAAACCTAAATAAGATCCCCTCAGTATGGCTACCCCATACTGGCTTATACGGGGGATGGTGCATTTTCTCCAAGTGATGTTACCTCAAGTAACAGCACTAAGCTGGATACTCCACCAGACTAGATGAATTCTTGTCCTGGAATCCAGTAGGACCAAGAAACCACAGGAGAGATATACTGTGGCATGGTTAGCTGGTCAATTGGGGAGAGAAAAATTAATGTTCTTAACTTCTTTACTAACTCAACGTTTAAGAGGTAGAGGAGAATGTTGATTGAACACTCGGATATCTGTGTATCTCATATAGAAATTAAGTATTAGCCCTAGAAAAGGGTCCCCTTGATTTCTGAGAACTTCGACTGAAGTATTATTTACTCCTCTCCAGGAGTTAGGCACAAGGCCAGTTTTATCCTACTCCCACAAGTAAGATGTGACCCAAGGTCGGGTCGGAAAGTGGGGGTTGAAAAGCCAGCGCCCAAGAGGTGAGCACTCTGACCATCAAAAATTGCCTGGGCAGCCCCGTCGGCATTCCCCGGTAGGGGCGCCTCAAGCAGTAAGCAATTAACTTACTCCTCCCCAAAGAGGGGAGGCGAAGCCTGGGAGGGTGGACCTCCTAGAACTGCACAGGACCAGTCTCGTGCAGTATCCATCGGAACAGATACTACACTGTGATCTTAGCCAAAAGGCCAAGAAAGTAAAACACACACGAACACACACTGAATGTGTAATCAACTGACCATCAGAAAAAAAAAGGTCACAAGGTCAATCCAAATTTCAATCAGAATTTCTCTTCCCCAAACGCTGAAATAAGTTTTACTCAACTTCGGCACCAACGCTTTCTCTCTGTTCTCTCCAAAATCCCATTGCTTGCTTTCAATACTTGCTAGGAGAGTATAAAGTGGAACTTGGATTTACTTCCGGCAGCCTCGGAACTCTCATTGTGTCCTTTAGTCCTCACATTCCATGAGCGATGTTTCTGACAAAGGGGGGAAGAATTGCTGTTTTCTGGGTCGGAAATCTATCCATCTAACAAAGGAGAGTAGACAGTGAACCTTGGGTTTACTTTCGGCAGCCTCGTAACTCTCGCTTCCCTTATTTTGTCCTTTAGTCCTCACATTCCATGAGCGATGTTTCTGACAAAGGGGGAAGAATTGCTGTTTTCTGGGTCGGAAATCTATCCATCTAACAAAGGAGAGTAGACAGTGAACCTTGGGTTTACTTTCGGCAGCCTCGTAACTCTCGCTTCCCTTATTTTGTCCTTTAGTCCTCACATTCCATGAGCGATGTTTCTGACAAAGGGGGAAGAATTGCTGTTTTCTGGGTCGGAAATCTATCCATCTAACAAAGGAGAGTAGACAGTGAACCTTGGGTTTACTTTCGGCAGCCTCGTAACTCTCGCTTCCCTTATTTTGTCCTTTAGTCCTCACATTCCATGAGCGATGTTTCTGACAAAGGGGGGAAGAATTGCTGTTTTCTGGGTAGTAATCCCTCTATATAACATTTATCGTTGGCTAGTTTTTTACCTTGAAATAGTATTTTTTTTTTTTTTAGTTCCTTACATCAAGTGGCTTCATGCCTTGTCTGGAGCGATTTCCATAAAAAAAAATGCATCCTCTATTTAAATCAGTTGGTCTCCAGACATGCAAGTTAATTTATTCACAAATGCAAATCAGTCTCAACTAAAAAAAAAAATCTACCCCTGTGATATGTGTCCCTCCTTAAATCATCAGACAATCAGAAACAATGACTCATCTTCATCTAACAACTTTTATCAGATTAGAAGTCAAAACTATTGAAATACAACACCAGACCTTCCTTCCATGTTTAAACGTGTGTATATGTATGTATAAACACACACACACACATACGATAGGAGTAGGTAGGCCAAACTCAAGATTTAGACTAACGCCGGCCTAACAAATTTCCATCTAGTTATCTCGACGTCACTAAAAGTGTGTGACCACTTCTCGTGTGTCTGTATGTGTGTTTCTCGCCTCTATGTGACTTAGATTTTTTTAATTGATTATTTATAAAATTCATTATTAATTGATTATATATAAAGGTGATTTACGCCGGTCTATGGGTCAGTCCTGTGCAGTTCTAGGAGGTCCACTCTCCCAGGCTTTGTCTCCCCTCTTTGGGGAGGAGTAAATTTATTGCTTACTGCCTGAGGAGCCCCTACCGGGGAATGCCGACGGGGCTGCGGAAGCAATTTTTACCGGTCTATAGGGTGCAGTATCCATCGGAACAGACTTACTTCCTAGCCAAAAGGCCAGATATGTCATGTATTGTATATAGGCATTGTTTTTTAATGTTTTATTATTTAGTACAACTCAAGTCTGGATACCTTTTCATCAGGTTTCAGTTTTTATGTTTCGGAACTTTTAAGATGAGGATTAATTATTTGCATATACCGTTCTCATTTAATTCAGCCCGCTCTCGTTCTGTCAAGCATGACCGAGTCTTAAGTAATTCATAATTGCATTGTTAGTATCGCCCATACTGAGGATTGAACCTTCAACCTCCAGAAGACCGTCACTTAGAACTGATTATTACTTAGCACTTTTATCCATTGGACCACGGGTTCCGTTCAAAATTCTGTACAGATTCAGAGTTCGACAAGATGCACCTGAAGAAGACCGGAGGTTACATCGGCCGAAACGTTGTGAGAATAACCTCAAAGATAAGAACATTAATCCGAATAATGCAACGTTTCAGTTGGTACAAAACTTCAATCTTGATGCTTTTCTTTCTTCTTAAATCATCAACCAATCTGAAACGATGACTTATCTTCATCTAACAAATCGAAGATGGGGTTCAGAAGGATTGGTAACGGGAGCCGTCTGTGTAGATCTGTCTGCAGCGTATGACACTGTAAAACACCGCCTCCTCTTGAAAAAGATCTTGGAGCTGACAAAAGACCTGGCACTCACAGATCTAATCGGAGCCATCTTAAAAGGCAGGCGCTTTTATGTTACTCTAAACAACAAAGTCGCTGATGCCGACAAAAGAATGGCTTACCTCAAGGTCGTGTGCTGGCTCCATTACTGTACAACATCTACACTAATGAGCAACCAATGAACCAGAACACTGAGCGGTTTATCTATGCTGACGACCTTTGCATAACATCCAAAGAGAGTACGTTTGAATCAGTAGAAACAAACCTCAACTCAGCTTTAGATGAGTTATTCCTCTTCTATGAGATTAATCAACTGCATGCAAATCCTACAAAATCTCAAGTCTGCTCGTTTCACCTCCGGAACCGGGAAGCCAACCGACCCCTAAACATCACGTGGTCTGGAATACAACTTGAGAATCGCACGAACCCTGTCTACGTTGGCGTAACCCTGGACCACACCCTCTCATTCAGGAAACATGTAAAGAAGACAAAAATGAAAGTCAGCTCCCGGAACAACATCCTACGGAAACTGATCAACTCCAAGTGGGGAACCACAGCACACACACTAAGATGTACTGCCTTAGCCCTCTGCCATTCCTCTGCGGAATATGCTTGTCCCGTTTGGGAGAGATCAACGCATGCCAAAAACCTAGACTCAGCATTGAACAACAACACCTGTCGCTTGATCACTGGCTGCTTGAAGCCCACCAACCTGAACAACCTACATCTTCTCACTGGCATTGCCCCTTCAGATGTGAGACGGGCAGTTGCCAGCCGAGTAGAGATCACAAATGGTATCAGTGATGAACGCTATCTCCTTCATGGACGTGAACCAACGGTCCAATGACTGAAGTCAAGAAGAATCTTTCTTAGCCATGTCGAACCTCTAACAACATCTCAGGAAGAGACCAGACTACAGCTGTGGACCAGACGGCTAGAGAATGCGCCCCCCTCCTACTGACCGATTCAGAGGCACCCTGGCTCCGGTGGAAAACACTCAACCGCCTGAGAACGGGAATGGAGCGATCAAAAGTTGCTATGAATAGATGGGGCTACAAAACTGACCCAGCCATCTGTGAATGTGGGGAGGAGGACCATACGATGCAACACTGCCTTGTCTGCCCCCTATTGCCCAACCGGTGCAGCTAGAAAGATCTTGCAGAGTACAACAATAATGCAAGGGACTGCGTAAAAAAAGTGGGAAACTGCCGTATGACCACGACACTTCAAAGACACGCAAAGAAGAAGAAATCTAATAAGTTTTATCAGATCAGTATCGCAGAGTTGCGAAAACTCACTGGCATCTCATCAATATCCTCTGTCATCAAATATAAAGTCTTAAGATTGTTTGGTCATGTTTAGCTTAAATGTGTAGAGCTATGCAAAATATGTGTGCAAGAAAGCCAGCCGAAAGGTAGACAAAAGAAAAGATGGATAGACAATGTTTGTGAATCGACGAACATGAACATAAACCAAGCGAACAACTTGGCCCAATATCGTAGAGCTTGGCCCGAGAAAATTCCGCCATGTTAGTGCATATTCTACGGCTAATAGAGAAAATGTTTAATAATAAACAACTTTTATCAGATTAGACATCAAAGCCATTGAAATATAAAACCATATTTAAATGTGTGTGTGTGTGTGTGTGTGTGTGTGTGTGTGTGTGTGTACATGCGCACATGCACACACACACAGGACTGGCATAGATAGCCTAAACTCTAGACTTACGACTCCAGCCTAAGAAATTTTTCAACTATTCATCTCCATATATTGCCACTTTCTCACAGAAAAAACTCACACTCTCTCTCTCTCTACTCTATCGTTATTTTCATGGTAGGTACTCGACTGAGCTCCAATCTCTTCTTTTCCTTACAGTCTTTTTCTCACAGAAGAGACATTGCTAGTCTTTCTCTGCTCTATCGTTATTTTCATGGTAGGTGCTCGACTGAGCTCCAATCTCTTCTTTTCCTTACAGTCTTTTTCTCACAGAAGAGACATTGCTAGTCTTTCTCTGCTCTATCGTTATTTTCATGGTAGGTGCTCGACTGAACTCCATCTCTTCTCTTCTCTGCAGCCCCCTTTCTCACAGAAGAGACGCTGCTAGTCTTTCTCTGCTCTATCGTTATTTTCATGGTAGGTGCTCGACTGAGCTCCAATCTCTTCTTTTCCTTACATCCTTTTTCTCACAGAAGAGACGTTGCTAGTCTTTCTCTGCTCTATCGTTATTTTCATGGTAGGTGCTCGACAGAGCTCTGATCTATGGTACCACCTGTAAAAAAATTTCACAACAAAAACTCGTCTAGCTACAACCATTGTCAATAATTTCCCTTTTTCCCTTTGTGTACCTAAAACTAAACAGAGCTTCCATGAGCAAAGTTTCTTTCCAAAGAACTATCCGTATGTGAAACACAATACCACGGCGCTGCTTCCCAACTGATGACAACATGGTCGTTTTCAAGTCCAATGCAAACAAATTTCTGTTGAGACGTCCTCTTAAATAATCAAATCCTGCCCAACTTCAACCATCGTTACCAATCCTCACAGTGTTGTATCACCGTCCTCCTGACAAACACATTAACACTTATCCTTGAGTGGCCTTTGGGCCTTGATAAGCGTTGGCTCATTAGTACATAAAAAATGCATGGGAAACCTAAGGCCCATAAAGGCTTTTCATGTGGCCTGCAGACACTTGCTAAGGATTATTGTCTTTTTTAGGAAAGTATTAAAAAAATAAAATTTCAAAAGTTTATCCGAAAACCCGCTAATATACCACGGAACTTCACGGGTTTAAATAGGACCACTGAAAGTGAGGTCAAATGTACTTTTAGAAATCCTTTTGGACCTTTCATCGACTTTTAAAATGGGATACGAGAGATTATTAATTTGGGGGATTTTATAAAAATCTACTTTAAAAAGCTATTCCCCTGATTGTTGATTTTGTAAGAAAATGCCCCCCCCCCTCCGCCGTTGAGAGTATTTATAAATGTGAGCATTTATTTACGAAAATGAAGTGTACAAAATTTCAAAACAAGATGAAGACTGAGAGACAGCCATCTTGAAAATAATTTGAGAGGAGTAACCACATCCAGCATTTTTCAAAACATTGAGATACGCGTGAAAAAACAGCATTAGAATGTTTGTGACTTTTTTTTTTTTTTTTTTTTTTTTTTAATAAAATTAATAAACTATTTTATTTTCATTTTTCGTCTTGTGTCCGGCTGAGGTTAGACGTTTCGTGAATGACTTCCAACTTTTCCTGTCTGCTGACCTGTTGGCCCCTGATTGGCCGGAATCTTCTGGCAACGTGATTTCACAAGATCATCTCTCTTCTCTACCTCAGAGACGAAGAAGTGATGAGTCAACAAAGTAAGAAAGGTCGCACATATATCCTCTGACCGGTTGTGGCATCGGCCACATCATCACTCAAAGATAAGCTGCTCGTAGACTTTCGGCAGTCAAAGAACTTTCTATCCTTTCCTTTTTTCACTTGGACACTATCTTAACCTTTGCCGACCTATACCCAATGGTATAGATAATATTAAATAAAACCCCTTTTGTTGCTGTGTTAAAAGACGTTTCGTGAATGACTTCCAACTTTTCCTGTCTGCTGCCATTTCGCTTGTGACGCCCGCCAGAATCAGGTCGTCATCAACTGATCCCCTCCATGTCTTAGGCAGCCCACCATGTGGCTTTAGGCCATCAATATTAACGTAGACATGTAGCAGTCATAAGAATTACCTATTTCCTAATGCGGAGAACTGTCCTTGCTGGCCTATTTGGTCATAGACTGACCAATCAGCTTGCTGGGCGTATTTATTTCAGTTGTCCCCTGAGGATCTACTTTGGACCCTTTTGACAATAGCAAGAGTCATCAGTGCGACTGCGACAAGCAACCAAGAAGGACACACACCCTTCACTCTCCTGCCTGAATCACCTGGATTTTCCAAGCGCAGCTATCTTCACTCGAAGATAAGCTGGTCGTAGACCTTCAAACAACTTTTTATTTGACTTTCTTCACTTGGACATTGTCCTAACCTTTGCCGACCTATACCCAACGTTATAGATAATAGTAAATAAACCCTTTTAACACTTATCCTTGAGTGGCCTTTGCGCCTTGATAAGCGTTGGCTCATTAGTACATAAAAAAACGTGTTAAAAGAGAGTTTGTTTGCCTTCGTGTGATGATCCTTTTTGTTCACTATACTACAATATTACGAGTTTTTTGTATTGCTCACTAGTAAGAACAGCTCCTATAAATGGTGACCCCGACGTGGTGATGTAGCAGTCATAAATAAGGAACTATTTCCTAACGCAGAGAACTGTCCTAACCTTTGCCGACCTATACCCAACGATATAGATAATAGTAAATAAACCCCTTTTGTTGTTGTGTTAAAAGAGAGTTTGTTTGCCTTCGTGTGATGACCATTTTCGTTTACATACTACAATATTGGGAGTTTTTCGTATTGCTCACTATTAAGAAAAGCTCCTATAGGTACACTTTGGAGCGTTTTGAATAACTGTCGGTGGGTGATCATACCAGTTGAGAAGTTCTGTAGAGTGAAACCGGCAATTTCTTCTTTTTTTTTACATGTAAAAAAAAATAGAGAGTTCGGTTGAACATTACATTTTCGCACGATTGGTGACATTTATTAGATGTGTTTCTATTTAATTTTCAATTTTTGAACGATTATCGAGGTTCCATATGGCGGCAATGTCAGCTATTTTCTTTTTCTTTGACTCGAACCTACTTAAATACAATGTCTAGTCGAAATACAGCAGGAAAAAAGAAAGGCAGTGCCAGTAGCACTAATGCCTTGGGCTTCGTAGATCCCAGGATGCGTGGATCTTCGGGGCCTATGGATTCCATCAAGCCTTGCCAAAGACAGGAGTGGAGAGGAAGACTTAGATTTCGAGACTAGACAATCAGGCCCCACCCTCATCAGAGGATTAATTGTGGCCTGATTCAACAAATAAACCGGTGGTGGTGGTGGTGGTTGATGTTGATGATGATGTTGATGATGTTGATGATGTTGATGATGTTGATGTTGATGTTGATGTTGATGATGATGGTGATGATGATGATGGTGATGATGATGATGGTGATGATGATGATGGTGATGATGATGGTGATGATGATGATGGTGATGGTGGTGGTGGTGGTGGTGGTCATGCACAACAGCCAGGATCGCTATTCAATCTTACAATTGTTTTTTGAATGCTTTTTTTATATAAAGAATTTTGGTGATAACTTATCTTGCCTTTGGTAACATTTATTTGTTGCCTATTTGTTTTTGTTCTGTTGGATACACATCCAACAGAACAAAAAAGGAGTGAAAAAACAAAACAAATAGGCAACCCAACAGAACAAAGGAGTGAAAAAACAAAACAAATAGGCAACAAATAAATGTTACCAAAGGCAAGATAAGTTATTCTTCTACCTATCTTTGTGTTTTAAATTCTTTTAAAGTGTTTTTTAGTTCAATAAAAAAGTAGGTTCGAGTCAAAGAAAAAGAAAATAGCTGACATTGCCGCCATATGGAACCTCGATAATCGCTCAAAAATCGAAAATTAAATAGAAACACATCTAATAAATGTCACCAATCGTGCGAAAATGTAATGTTCAACCGAACTCTCTATTTTTTTTTACATGTTTATTTTCGATAAAAAAATATAAAAGCAGTCGTCTGCCAAGTAACATAAACTTTTTTTTTTTATTTGCATATTTTCGTAAAGGTCGCAACTCGATTCGACTTTCTCTGTTGATAGTCGGAACTGCTTACATCGCGAGTGTAAATCTATGGATACCTATTCCTAAAAAGCATCCACAATCGAAATATACATGAATTGCCAGGACAAACAAATTCTAGAGAATGTATGGGCATGTAAAGTAAATATATAAACTTCAACCAAATGTGATATCTGACGAGACGGCGTCTGGTGTAAAAAACGTAAAAATGTGAAACCACAGTGTCGTAGATTTAACAACTCAAAAATCGAAAATTAAACAAAAATACAGCTAATAAAAATATACAGATTGATTGAAAATTAAATTTTCGACCGATTTTTGACAGCTATTAGCTGTATTTTTGTTTAATTTTCGATTTTTGAGTTGTTAAATCTACATCAAGCTTTCCCATCGAGTAAAATCTGGCACCATCTTGAATCCGTCGGGTTTACAAGGCTCCGAAGCCACTGATAAAAAAATGTAAATAAACGCACTTTAAAATACTTTAAAACACAAAAGTTTAGGCAAGTAAAAAAATAACTTCTATTGCCTTTGGTAACAGTTATTTGTTGACCATTTTTTTTTCTCTGTTGGAAATTCTACACAATCGCCATATAGATTTACTTATCGAGTGTACACTCTCCATAAAAATAAAGGGGAAAAAAATTATGCTTCGTCAATGTTCGCCCTAATATTCATATAAAATAAAGGGTACTGATATCGATCCTGAACCAGCTTTCGTGACGTTCGACTCGGAATCGTTCGGCTGTCCTACGCAAACGCCCGAGTGTTGACGAGCCGAAGCAGCGAGCAGCCGATAACTCTGTTACAAAGTGAAAATAAGTGCTTTCGAAGACGGATTTTTTGTCAGGAAGTTTTATTTACTCCTCCCCAGGAGTTAGGCACAAGGCCAGTTTTATCTTACTCCCACAAGTAAGATGTGACCCAAGATCGGGTCGAGAAAGTGGGGTTTGAAAAGCCAGCGCTCGAGAGGTGAGCACTCTGGCCATTTAAAAATTGCCTGGACAGCCCCGTCGGCATTCCCCGGTAGGGGCGCCTCAGACAGTAAGCAATAAACTTACTCCTCCCCAAAGAGGGGAGGCAAAGCCTGGGAGGGTGGACCTCCTAGAACTGCACAGGACAGGCGTGCAGTATCCATCGGAACAGATACTACACTTTGATCTTAGCCAAAAGGCCGAGCCCAAAATGAATTACGAACAGCTTTGCACTGCTGTATCATCGCGAGCAAGTAAAAATAAATAATAAAATTTAAAAAATATGTCGTAATAAAAGTAATTTTGGTACGTTTTTTTTTTTTTAAATACAGTATTCATTTTATAACAGTAACCTCGCTATGTTTTTTTTCCTGTTGTTTATTTTAAAAAAAATTCATGTAAATATTTTTAATTTTCTTTGTTGTTTCTTTAAAAAATTCTTTACCCTAACCCCTAACAAAAAAACCCCCAAAAAAGCAAAACATTATGATCATAGGACGCAGCACCGTATCAAAAATGTCGTCTGGTACAAATCGGCTCGTCAACTCTCGGGCGTTTGCGTAGAACAGCCGAACGCTTCCGAGTCGAACGTCACGAAAACTGGTTCAGGATCGATAAGAGCACCAAATAACGTTTCAATTGTAAAGTTAAAATGAAAACGCTTCAAACTAGAAACTTAAAATAAGAATAAAACGTATAAATCGGTCTAGAAAGAAAAAAAAGAAAAACGTCTTATGGAAATAGAGTGAAGGATTTTTGCGAATTCATTTAAGATATTGTGGTTGTCTGACTTGATATTTGTTTTCTCCCTTCTAAAAACTTAAAATGGTTTCTTTCGGCATGTTTTACACTCACGTGATGGGATACTTGCGGGACGGTAAGTACATTTATTTGTATATAAATATATGTATATATTTATAATTACACATTGGTCTTTATTATAGAGCAAGGTTTGAATTACCTACTGGAGAGTGTGAATTACCTACTAGACACCATCCTTGAGTGTCTTCGGTTCTTCTGTACAAGGGTTTGTCAGGACAACCTGGCATGAGGATACTTCACCTTACAAGTAAACCCTGACCAAATATTCAAAATAACAGTATTCGAAGCCCAAATAAGATCCCCTCGACACGGCTATATACTGGGTCATACGAGTAATGATGCACCTTCTCTTAGTGGTCTTACATCAAGTAAAATCACTTACTCCACCAGACTAGATGAATTCTTGTCCTAGAATCCGGTAAGAACAAGAAAGATATACTATAACATAGTTTATTAGTCAATTGGGGAAATGAAAATTAATGTTCTTAACTTCTTAACACATTTGAGAGGGAAAGGAGAACTTTACTTGAACACTCGGATATCTATGTATCTCATATGAAAACAAGTGTTAGCCCCAGAGAGAACTTCTACTGAAGTAAAATGAAAACAGAGAGCAAAGGATTTCCGTTTAATTTAGGAGTTTCTAAAATTAGCCCGCGTGAAACAAATCAGATTGTAATTAAATTTTGAGTGATAATTAGAGTCTAATTGAATGATTCAATTATCGGGGAATTCAAAATGGCGTACCAATATGAAAGCTGTGCGCAAAACAAATATTTGCGTGACTAAGTCTGAGTCACTTAAGTGTGAAAAGTTCAACACAACAAACAAACAAAAATGGAAAAAAAATGAAAGTGCTCTTATCGATCCTGAACCAGTTTTCGTGACGTTCGACTCGGAAGCGTTCGGCTGTTCTACGCAAACGCCCGAGAGTTGACGAGCCGATTTGTACCAGACGACAATTTTGATACGGTGCTGCGTCCTATGATAATAATGTTTTGCTTGTTTTTTGTTTCTTTTGTTGGGTTTAGGGTTACGGTTTAGGGTTTAGGGTAAGGAATTTTTTAAAGAAACAAAGAAAATTAAACATTTTCATTAATTTTTTTTGAAAGAAACAGGGAAAAAACAGCGAGGTTACCGTTATAAAATGAATACTGTATTTAAAAAAATAAAAAAACGTACCAAAATTACTTTTATCACGACATTTTTTACATTTTATTATTTATTCTTACTTGCTCGCGATGATACAGCAGTACAAAGCTGTTCGTAATTCATTTTGGGTTTATTTTCTTCAAAAAAACTTCCTGACAAAAAATTCCAAAGCATTTATTTTCACTTTGTAACAAAGTTATCGGCTGCTCGCTGCTTCGGCTCGTCAACACTCGGGCGTTTGCGTAGGACAGCCGAACGATTCCGAGTCGAACGTCACGAAAGCTGGTTCAGGATCGATATCAGTACCAAAATAAAAATGTAAAAGTCTATTCTCATGGACTAGGCACGATAACTTGATTCGCTAAGGCGAATCAAAATTTAACGGAAAGAAAAAACAAAACTTAGAATTTAAAGTGGGGGTACAAGTTTGGCATACAAATTTAACGTAAAATGATACGCTTAGCGTAAAACGAGACATGTAAAAAGTCGGTTACATGTCTCGTTTTACGCTAAGTGGCCAGGAAATGGGTGCCTATTTTACGTTAAATTTATAAAGGAAAGTGATCCCCCCACTCTAAAATCTTTAATATTTAATTTTTTTTTAAGCTGTTTAAATGTATTTGCCAAAAAAAGTAGAATTTGAACTTTTGGCACTTCTGTAGTATATATGAAGCAGCAGATTTTCTGTCCTTCTACTGAAAATAAAGGGAGGTAATTCAACCGGAAGTGATTATTTTACAACATAAAAAAAAATGCAAGACTGATTTGTTTTTGGGTAACAATTAACAATTTCTTTTTTTTAGTATATGAAGTAAAAAAAATTTAAATAAAAAACCCTAACCCTAAACCTAAACCTAAACCATTACCCTAAACCTAAGAAATCAGGCGGTGTGCCTGTAAAAAATCTATTGTTTTTTGCGGCTGGTTCATTAAATTACCAATGTCTCGAAGATTAATCTCATTTAACTCCATTTTCTAAATACTAAATTCAACTTCCGGTGAATTCTGAATGAATGGTACTTGGAGAAAAAAAAACGGAACTCTTCAATTTCGATTTCTTAATCGGCAGCTGCTTCATATATACTACAGAAGTGCCGAACTTTTTTAGTGGGTAAACTGTGTCGGGTAAGATAGTAAAAATTTACCAAAAATGTTTTCACTTGTCCTTAACTGAGTTATATGCCGTTGGTCTCTTAGCTTATATTCACCCGAAACAAGGCAGATTGCCACCGAGACGTAAGGGGCCTACTGTAAAATAGGGGCCAGATTTATAGACATCCTAAGTGGGGAGTTGTGTAGCAAGATGTTTGTTCACATTACATTTACATTTCTGCATGTTGGTAGAGTGAGGGAAACAAGGAGCAGGGAGGGAATTCCGAAGTCAAGCAGTTCGAGGAAAAAAAAGCTATTAGAGTAGAAAGCTTTCCGGCATCTGGGTACCTTCACATTAAAAGGATGGGATTTTGCTGCTTGCCGGGGGTGTTTCCATTGAGGAGGCACAAGTGAAGCAAGTTCGTCAGAGCACATTCCATTGAAATATTTGTAAAACAAACAAAGGGATGCAATATTGTGGCAATGGAACAGGGGCTGGAGCTTGGTTGACAGTGTGGGGCCTATTTAATTAGAGACTGTTTTGTGGACCCTGTCTAAGAGGGAGAAACCTGTAATTGGTGCAGTAATTCAGATGTGACAACAATACTCATTGGATGGCGACTTTGTAAACATATAGGATACTGGCAAGCGTGAGAAGTTTTCTAGCCTAGTAAAGGGAACCCACCTTCTGCAGCAGCCTTGGCAATGTCTTCTATGTATTTGTTCCAATTCATGTTGCCTGTGAATGTTAGACCAGGGAATTTGAATGTTAGACTATCAGGTCTGGTGCTACTATCCATGACAATCGGTGGTTTGAAAGGTTTCTTATAATTGTTAAAGGAAAGGAGTTTTGTCTTAGTAGCATTAAATGTTACCATTTTTATACCCCACTCCACTACAGATTGGAGGTCATTTTCTAAGGATTCAGAAATTGCCTTGAATTATTGTGTGTATGCTTGCCCACATGTCGAGAACAAAGCTTGGTGTCATTAGCAAATATACCCATCTCGGACGCAATTGCATCAGGGAGATCGTTTATGAAAATCAGAAATAATAAAGGTCCAAGGATCGACCCCTGGGGCACACCCACGTTAATGTCATGTTTAGATGTACGACCATTAGGAATGACCTGGATCTTTTTTGTGGCCAAGAAGAATCGTCCAGTAATGGCGTCAAAATTCATTTTCATGAGAAGACCTTCATACCAGTCTTTGTCAAAGGTCTTGGATATATCAAGTGCTACTGCCCGAGCTTCACCTGCCTTATCCAGTGTCTGGTACACACGTTCAGAGATGACTGTTATGATGTCAGCAGTAGAACGGGCTTGTCTAAATCCATACTGTTGGTCAGAAAGAAGTTTAGGTGGTACACCATCGCTAGATTGATTAATGATTCAAAGATTTTCGTGAAAAGTGAGAGGAGAGTGATTGGGTGATAATTTTGTGGGTCAGTTCTTTCACCAGAATGGGCAGCACTTTTCCACCCCGCCACACTCCTCCACCGGGCATTTGGCTCACGTGATTCAATCGCAGTCATTTAAAAATAGGGAATAGTCTTCATTATGAAAAATAAGCATATAATTGTCATTTTATCCCCCACCCCCACCCCGAATACATTTTTTTTTTCGGTTTATTTTTATTTTGTTACTTTTCGAAATAGAATTAACATTGATGGATATATTGTACTTTTAAGGGTTTTATTGCCTTTAGAATACGATATTTTACTTTTCGGTTTATTTTCATTATGTTACTTTTCAAAATAAATCCGTCACACACCGCCAGGAATTTGTCTCACATCAATCTATCAATCCCGCTAAAAATGGAGAATAGTCTTCATTATTAAAAATAAGAATATAATTGTCATTTTATCCCCCCCCCTCCCGAATACAATTTATTTTAGTATCTTTTATGTTATACTTATTTTCGGTGCTTTTATCGATCCCGAACCTGCTTTCGTGACGTTCGACTCGGAAGCGTTCGGCCTGTTCTACGCAAACGCCCGAGAGTTGACGAGCCGATTTGTACCAGACGACATTTTTGATACGGTGCTGCGTCCTATGATCATGTTTTGTTTGTGTTTTTTTTTTTTAGGGTTACGGTTAGGGGTTAGGTTTAGGGTAAGATTTTTTTTAAAGAAACAAAGAAAATTAAACATATTTACATGAATTTTTTTGAAAGAAAAAGAAAAAAAAACATAGCGGAGTTACTGTTATAAAATGAATACTGTATTTTTATTTACAAGGAATTTTTTTGAAGAGAAAAAAAAAGTACCAAAATTACTTTTATCACGACATATTTTTTTTAAATTGTATTATTTATTCTTACTTGCTCGCGATGATAGTGAGTGCAAAGCTGTTCGTAATTCATTTTGGGTTTATTTTCTTCAAAAAAACTTCCTGACAAAAAATCCGTCTTCGAAAGCACTTATTTTCAATTTGTAACAAAGTTATCGGCTGCTTGCTGCTTCGGCTCGTCAACACTCGGCCGTTTGCGTAGGACAGCCGAACGATTCCGAGTCGAACGTCACGAAAGCTGGTTCGGGTTCGGGATCGATATCAGTACCAAAAATATATTTAGTCCAAGAAAAAAAACCCAATGAAAACCAACATGGCCGCCAGCGATTAAAACCGGGAATTAAAGTTAGATTCTCAACACTTTAAAAAGTAAATGAGAATTTTATTTCAGGACCAAAAATACAATTAAGACGAACAATCAGTTTCATCCAAAATTTGGGCGAATACCAAGCGAAATGAGCGAAAGAAAACAACGGCCCCTATTCTCCAATTAAACCGATGTTTAAACTTAATTAAAGAAAATATTTTAAATTTTAATGTTTTTGTCCGAACTAGGAAAACTTACTCCAGTTAATTTTCGGTGGAGGAAAATTTGACCCGATATTTTTCCAACTCCCAAATATTTTGGATGAAATTTTAAGACATTAAATGGTTTTCTGAATTGTTTATTGACAGAAAGGTAGAAAAATAAAAATAAACCGAAAAAAAAAAAAAACTGTATTCGAGGGGGGGGGGGACAATTATATGCTTATCTTTAATATTGAAGACTATTCTTTATTTTTAAATGACTGCGATTGAGTCACTTGAGCCATTTGCCGCTGTGGGCCAGGAAAAGTGCTGCCGGTTTAATGTGTGTCCGTATGTATGTAGGGGGGTAATAATAAAGCCCCCCCCCCTCCCTGGGGGTGTACTGGGAAAGGTTATAAAAAGAACCTGAAATGGACTCGTCGGTATTCCTCGGGAAAAATAAAGGTACTTCTGCAGTTTACGGACCGTACTATTTTTTTTAGAAAGTTGAATTCGATTTTTACGATTTATTAAATTGTTAGGTGAAAGTACGGAATGATTAACAAAACCTATCACCTCCCCCATGTTAAGAACCGGTTTCTAAATAATAACTCTATTGTTTCAGCACGGTCCGTAAACTGCAGAAGTACCAAAATAAAAAATATACAAACTCAACCTCGCGAATGAAGAGGTAATGCTTGGGAGGGGGTGGGCGTCCTAGGACTGAATAGAAGAAGTATAGTTCACTTCTGAACATAAGAAATTCTAAACAATATATCACAAATATTAAATATGAATAAAATAAAACTCACGTAATTCCCGTTCCTCGTCAGATAATCCAATGTTTTTCAACTTCATTATTAGCTTTTGTTTGTTAAATTATCCTTTCATAAGCATTTGTAAATCCAAAATGTTTTTTTAATAAATAATCCACGAATAAAACAAGAGTAAATAAATGTTAAACTTGAGTCAAAATTAAAATAGACATAATATAAATGTAGTTTATACGACGCATACCAATTTCTCTTGTCCGTTTCACGTTGGAGTTTGTTTGTTTAAAAAAAAAATATTTTAATAAATAACTTAACTGTTTTCAGTTTTTTTTTTTTACTGTGAGTAAAAAAAGATGGGACACTTTTTTAAAACAAAAACTTGCAAACTCCAAATAAAAACACTGACACTTGTTTGAATTAAATAATTTTTATCACTGGGGAACGAAAAAAACAACAACAGGTGCTTGAAAACAAAGTTCGCTACTTTTTTCTTTTTAGCTAAAGAACTTAGAAGTTAATTAAAACTTTCTGACCAATAATTAGAACTAGTAGCAACACTTTTGACAACAAAAAAACTTTCTTCCTTTTCTTGAGGGGGTGGGCAAATAGTAATGGTTCAATCTAAAAGAAAGGCCAGGGGGTCAGTCAGGATAACACACATCCCCGCCTCCTTCAGTCTTACTTCCCCCAAATGAGCAATGCTGACCTTTTTTTTTTTAGTCCGTAACGGGAAAAAGTGTTGTGTTATGTTTTTCTTTTAAAATATTAATTAGTTATTTTAAGATTGATAATGACACTATTTGAGCTTACATTAAATAAATATTTCAATTATTGCTTCTGCTGCAGTCGGAAACCCCGGAGTAAAACTTTCAGTGTATTGTCGTGTGATACTTATGTATATATATAATTTAAATGGTATTGGGTTTAAAAACAAAACAAAACTTTTTATTGATGTAAAAAAAATCAATACGTATATTGAGGTAAAATTGTCGCCTAGAGAGAGAGAGAAGGGGAGAGAGGGCGAAGGGGAGTGAGTTGGGGGCGA
>OY744554.1:30287326-30334826 GCA_963556195.1 Sepiola atlantica | reverse complement strand
CACTCCCTCCTATTTTTTATACCACTATACACTATATACTCCCTCCTATTTATTTTTATACCACTATACACTCCCTCCTATTTTTTATACCACTATACACTATATACTCCCTCCTATTTATTTTTATACCACTATACACTCCCTCCTATTTATTTTTATACCACTATAAACTATATACTCCCTCCTATTTTTTATACCACTATACACTCCCTCCTATTTTTTTATACCACTATACACTATATACTCCCTATTTTTTTTATACAACTATACACTATATACTCCCTTCTATTCTTTATACCACTATACACTATATACTCCCTATTTTTTTATACCACTATACACTATATACTCTCTCCTATTTTTTTATACCACTATACACTATATACTCCCTCCTATTTTTTTACACCACTATATACTATATACTCCCTCCTATTTTTTATACCACTATACACTATATACTCCCTCCTATTTTTTATACCACTATACACTATATACTCCCTCCTATTTTTTTATACCACTATATACTATATACTCCCTCCTATTTTTTATACCACTATACACTATATACTCCCTCCTATTTTTTTTATACCACTATACACTATATACTCCCTCCTATTTATTTTTATACCACTATACACTCCCTTCTATTTATTTTTATACCACTATACACTATATACTCCCTCCTATTTATTTTTATACCACTATACACTCCCTCCTATTTTTTATACCACTATACACTATATACTCCCTCCTATTTATTTTTATACCACTATACACTCCCTCCTATTTATTTTTATACCACTATAAACTATATACTCCCTCCTATTTTTTATACCACTATACACTCCCTCCTATTTTTTTATACCACTATACACTATATACTCCCTATTTTTTTATACCACTATACACTATATACTCTCTCCTATTTTTTTATACCACTATACACTATATACTCCCTCCTATTTTTTTACACCACTATACACTATATACTCCCTCCTATTTTTTTATACCACTATATACTATATACTCCCTCCTATTTTTTATACCACTATACACTATATATTCCCTCCTATTTTTTTTATACCACTATACACTATATACTCCCTCCTATTTTTTATACCACTATACACTCCCTCCTATTTTTTATACCACTATATACTATATACTCCCTCCTATTTTTTTACACCACTATACACTATATACTCCCTCCTATTTTTTTATACCACTATATACTATATACTCCCTCCTATTTTTTATACCACTATACACTATATACTTCCTCCTATTTTTTATATACCACTATACACTATATACTCCCTCCTATTTTTTATACCACTATACACTATATACTCCCTCCTGACTTAACTACTATACACAATTATATATATAGATCTTCTATATATATACATTTTATTTTTACAAATCAGTAACTGCTTATTAAGGCTCAAAGGTCACTCGAGGATAAGGGTTATCGAGTTGGATAGGTAGACGGTGAGACACCGAGGGGATTAGTAACGATGGTTGTCAATGGTCAGAAATTGATTATTTAAGTGGACAGCTTGTGACATCAGTCTCTCATTAACTTCGGTTGATTGAGGACGTCGGGATGGGGTACGGTATTACCAGTCGAGGATTCGTTCTCGACAATCAGTCCCGCAGGAACTGGGCCATTTCGGTGGCCTTTTATCTGCCGGGCTGAGGTATACCGTCCTGGGTTTTCCTAGGAGGTGCACCCTCCCAGGCCTTGCCTCCCCTCTTTGGGGAGGAGTAAGTTTATTGCTTACTGCCTGAGGCGGTCTGACCGGGGAATGCCGACAGGGTTGCCCAGGCTATTTTTGCTAAGCCAGAGTGTTCCTTCTTTAGGGGTGCTGACTTGACTCTTCCCCCACTTTCCGACCTTGTGTCACATATTCCTGCAGTGGGAGGGAATTAAATACCTGGCGTTGGCAGATTTATGGAAGAGGTCAGCAAAGGGCTTAAGAGCATGACAGAGAGAGAAAATTCAACGTCTGTCTGTCTGTATGTATGTATTTGTGTGTGTGTGTGTGTGTGATATTTGTGTGTTCCCTAAAGAAATAAAGGTTAGAGAATCTCCATAAAATCTAAAAGTGTATTCCTATGTAAAATTTACGGGGGAAAACAATGGAAATGTTCCCGAATCTCTAAGTGCACCCTTAAAGGACTATTATAGCATAACCCCCTTAAAACTTCAAATATATCCTATTTTGATGAAATTTATGACATATGTATAAAATTCTCTGAGAAAAGACAATGGAAGTGGTCCCGAATCTCTACCTTATCCTTTATGTGACTAATACCTACGTGCCCCTCACCTCTAAGTAAACCATTGGGACAGAACCCCCTTAAAACTTCAAATACATATTTTTTATTTATTTAAAACTGTGTTCTGCAGCTACGGTAGTCAAATGACATCCCGTAGCTGCAATCAGTCCTCCATGCTAGTCCCAGGCAATCTGGCCTTATCATGCGCAAATTGTCGTAGGCAATGAAGTTGTTTCGCTGTACGTAGTGGTCCTAGTCCCGCCTGCTTGAGGTCAGCACGTAGTGTGCCCAGCAGATACGTATATCTGATGTTAATGAAATTAAAAACAATTTAAACCATGAGACAATAATTCAGAGAGTTTTCCACCATTTCAGCTGCTTCCAACTATATTAGAGAGTGAAACGGAGGGGGAGGGGTAGTAAAAACAATAAAATAACAAGGATCTGTTCACAAGTGTGTGTTTGTTTGCGGAACTCTTCAAACTAAGGGGTAAAATAGAATACGCCACTTGAAACGAATGGCTCCTAAAGTCTTTCTCTATTCTCTCGTCCATTTTTTTTTTAGTCGATGATGTCATTGTCAAAGGAAACGTTGATAAGAAATCTTCAGAATCTCCTCTAAACAATTCCGTTAAATTCAATATGGAAGCTTCATTTTGTCTCAATTTTTGTCTCCTCACTCTAAGTGTTCTCTATCAGAGATAGAGAACACTTATGTCTTTCTTTTTTTTTTTAAACTACAGCTAGTATTTACTTACAGTAGGAGGTTAGATTCAAGGCCAATTGCACTAGAGAATATTGAACTCTGGTGTATATATGCAGCACACATTACGACCCCTTACACCTAGCAGTTGTGTTCCAAAATTCATAATGATTGGTTAATTAGTTTAGGGGTGAATCCTATACATACAAATATATAAACATATACGCATACCTAGCTTTATATAAACTTTGAAATCTAGTGGGAGATTACTCTTCTCTTCTCTGCAGCCACTTTCTCACAGAAGAGATGTTGCTAGTCTCTCTCTGCTCTATCGTTATTTTCATGGTAGGTGCTCGACTGAGCTCCAATCTATGGTCCCTCCCTGTAAAACATTCACGACAAAAACTCGTCTAATTACAACCACTGTAAATAATTTTCCTTTCTCCCCCTGTGTACCTAAAACTAAACAGAACTTCCATGAGCAAAGTTTCTTTTGAAGAACTACCCGTCTGTAGAACACAATACCACAGGGCTGCTTCCCAGCTGACTACAACATGGTCGTTTTCAAGTCTAATGTAAATAAATTCTTGTTGAGCCGTCCTCAAATTCTGCCCAATTTCAACTGTCATTACTAATCATCACGGTGTTGTCTCACCATCCACCTAACAAACTCATTAACCCTCATCCTCGAGTGGCCTTTGGGCCTTGATAAGTGGTGACTCGTTAGTAAAACAAAAAAATAATAGAGATGAGAAAAAAGTTTAGGTCAGATTCCCAAATTTTTACACTTTTATTGTCATTAAGGGTATGCGAACACAACAGGGCTATGTATTTTACTGGTAGGAATTTTTCTTCAGCGCACCTCACACACTTCATCCACTCATGCATAGAGATTTATACTGTAGTGATGTGATAATGAAATGGTTTGGTTGATATGTAGTCATACCCTTAATTAATGACAATAAAAGTGTAAAAATTGGTGAATTTCCTTGCTTTTGTACATTTAGTGTATATGAATTTTCATCTTAACCCTATTAAGGGCATATGATTTCAGTATACTGGCATTTTTCATGGAATGTCACTACTTTTGTAAAGGCTATGCCTCAATACAATCCCTTCTCATAACTGATATAGTTGGTAGTTTGACTAATCAAGGTATATGGTAAACTGAAATTAAAATGCCATCAACTAGACACTAGAACCTCTATCTTTGCCAAAAATCAGGTGAATCCATCAAATGGTCGATAAGATATAGAATAAAGTGTATGAATACTGGTCATTTTTAAGGTTTTTAAAAAATTTCTGGAAAACTAAGGTATATGGTAAACTGAAATTAAAATGCCATCAACTAGACCTTAGAACCTCTATCTCTGCCAAAAATCAGCTGAATCCATCAAATAGTTGATGAGATACAGGTGGCACGTACATACGTACGTACACACGGATAACATGATTTCATGATTGAACTTTCTGAATCTCTGGGTTGCCTTGACTAATGATGCTGAAATTCTACACACTTATAGAACCTATCAAATAAAAATTTTGTGCAAAGTTTTAACAAATTTGGTTTATTGGTTTTTGAGTTATGATTGATCAAAGAAATGAGATTTCCAGCATAGACCATTCGTTAAGTCTATTAAGGGATAGAGCGCTCTCGCGCCTCCCTTGATTAAGAGACATGTGTAGTAATGTACTTTTTAATATGTTGTTATTGTTAAGAGTCAAGGGACAAAAAATTCAACTATGGAGGCCTCCAGAGCATTGCAGAAACCATCCATTCCAGACCTGCAGTCGCTATTTACTTGCCTCCCCACGAGGGTAGAGTTAGACAGAAGGTCAGTTTTTAATGTGGAGAAAATCCAGCTCCCCAAAAGGGGCACTCTGGATTGGGACAAAAATTAAAATTACCTCAGTCTAAAAGGATTTCTCCTTCACTGACCGAGGATAGAAAAGATGAAATTTAGTATCAAAACAGATATTACACTTTGCTCCTTGCCAAAAGTTCAGGTCAGATTAAGACACATACGCAGTAATGTTTTTTAATTTTTATATGTTATTACTGTTAAATGTGACTCTGTATAGTTTGTTACAACATTTTAAGTCAAGGGAGAAAAAAATTCAACCTAAGGAGGCCTCCAGAGCGTTTCTGAAATGATCCCAACCAAAATTTAAGTTCAGTCCAGATTAACACATGCATAGTAATGTTACTTGTTTATATTTTGTTACTGTTAAAAATGGCCATGCATAATTTGTTACGGCAACATTTTAAGCCAGAAGATAAAAAAAAAATCAACCTCTTTAGCGTTTCTGACCAACCAGAATTTAAGTTCAAGTCCAGTGCACAGTAATATTTTTTGGGCGATTTTTTTACTATATCTAACCGAAAAAAGGGTAAAAATAACAAATAGGCAACAAATAAATGTTACCAAAGGCAAGATAAGTTACTCTTCTTGCTTAAGTTTTTTGGGGTTTTAAAGTATTTTAAAGCGCTTTTATTTACATGTTTATCCTTGCAACCTGAGTCTTGTAAACCCTATGAATTGAACATGGTGTCGCTTTTTTTCTCGATGTGAAGCCGCGATAATCGCCCAAAAAACGAAAATTAAACAAAACTACAGCTAATAAAAATATACAGATCGGTTGAAAATTAATTTTTCTACTGATTGTTGACAGTTATTATCTGTATTTTTGTTTAATTTTCGATTTTTGAGTTGTTAAACGACAGTGAAGCTTCACGCCGCCATCTTGAAAAAATAAATAAGATAAAATCCATCGTAGTTTTATTGAAATGCAATAAAAACACACTAAAGTACTTTAAAACACAAAATATCTTATCCAGGTTAGTAGGAAAATAACTTTATTGCATTTGGTAACATTTATTTGTTGGCTATTTGTTATTTTCACTTTAAGGAGGCCTCTAGATCTGCTTGTGTGCTGAATTTTAGTTATCTAATAACAGCGGTTGACGGGTGACCTAAAAATAAAGACTGACTTTCACGACCCATAGCATTTTATTTCCTGTACAGCTGTTCCACTGATATAAGATAAAAGAAACTTATCTGGTTTCTCCTCCCGTTTATGCTTCCATTTTAAACCAGGGGTATTTTTACCCCGCCTAATAAACCGGTATTGTCCGGGCCTTTGGGTCTGGATTTACGCCGGTCTATTGGGGGTTGTCTGGTCCTGTGCAGTTCTAGGAGGTGCACCCTCCCAGGCTTTGCCTCCCCTCTTTGGGGAGGAGTACGTTTATTGCTTACTGTCTGAGGCGCCCCTACCGGGGAATTCCGACGGGGCTGCCCAGACAATTTTTAAATGGCCAGAGTACTCACCTCTCGAGCGCTGGCTTATCTAATCCCACTTTCCCGACCTTGTGTCACATCTTCCTTTGTGGGAGGTAGATAAATATATCCATTTTAAAGATCGGGTCACATCCGGCCTTTTGGCCAAGATCAAAGTGTAGTATCTGTTCCGATGGATACTGCACCCCATAGACTGGTATTGTCTTGGCCTTCGGGGCTTGATTTACGCCGGTCTATAGGACAGTCCTGTGCAGTTCTAGGAGATCCACCCTCCCAGGCTTTGCCTCCCCTCTTTGAGGAGGAGTAAGTTTATTGTTTACTGCCTGCGGCGCCCCTACCGGGGAATGCCGACTGGGCTGCCCAGGCAATTTTTAATGGCCAGAGTGCTCACCTTCTCGGGCGCTGGCTTTTCAAGTCCCACTTTCCCGACCCGACCTTGGGTCACATCTTACCTTGTGGAAGTAAGATAAAACTGGCCTTGTGCCTAACCTCCCAGGGAGGTAAATACCCCCCCCCCCCCTTTAAAGTTATTGCTATAAAATAGCGGTTGTACTTTAAAAAGTGCGCCTTATAAACCGAGGTCTAGAATATGTTAACCCAATTGCTTGCAGAGGACTAAGATTCTTCCGAAGCAGATAGCACTTGCTGAACGCATCGTCTGTGAACTGCTTACAATGGTTTTTACAGGCAACATGAATTGGAACAAGCCGCGCGTGCGTGGTCCCCCTCTGTATGTGACTCGATGTGGTGAGAGTAAAATGCAATAAATTTGGGAAATTTGGGGCATTTTTGACCCCCCCTTTGACCCCCTGGGAGCGCGAACCAGAATTTTTCTGAGGTCAACGATGCTCATTTTATATCCAGAACAATTGCCTCTACATTTTGGCCAAGTTTCAGAAAAATTGAATGGATGGATCAAACGTTATGGGAGAAAAGGGTCATTTTTTGCCATTTTGGGGGCTTTTGACCCCCCCCCCCCCCTGGGGGCGCGAACCAGATTTTTTTCACTGTCAGCGATACTTGTTTTCTATTAGGAACAATTGCCTCCACATTTTGGCCAAGTTTCAGAGAAGTTGAATGGATGAATGAAAAGTTATGGGGCAAAAAATGTCATTTTTTTTCCATTTCGAGGCCTTTTGACCCTCTGGGGGGCTAACCAGATTTTTTTTTTAAATCAGAGAATGTCACTTTCTAACCTGACCAAAGTTAACCAATAAATACATAAGCCACTCGAGGATGAGGCTTAATGAGTTTGTCAGGTGGATGGTGAGACAACACCGTTAGGATTTGTAGCGATGTTTGAAACCGGGCAGAATTTGATTATTTAAGCTCAACAAGAATTTGTTACGTTTCGGAATTTTTTAGACGAGGGTCGATAATTCGTAGAATTTGGTATATTCGGACTACTGTTCTCATCTTGGGTGTTTTTTATCACAACGTTTCGGCCGATGTAACCTCCGACCTTCTTCAGGTGTACCTGGTCGAACTCGGGAATCTTTCTGTCGAACTCAGGAATATAGTACTTAGTACGTCACGGGTCCTTGTGGAATGAGAGCATGCTACCCCCGTGGATTAAATAAAGGGTTCCGTTCGAAATTCCGTCCTGATTCCCGAGTTCGACAAAAATATTCCAGAGTTCATAAAGATACACCTGAAGAAGGCCGGAGGTTACAGCGGCCGAAACGTTGTGAAGATAACACTCAAGGTGAAAACAGTAGTCCGAATAATCCAAATTATCAATCATAATCTAAAAAATTCAGAAACATAAATATCTTTTATCGTTTTGTATAATGTACGTTTCTTGTCTTTCATAATTGTCAACTGTAACTAAATGTGTTAACCATACTTTTGATCATAGCCTTTCGTTTTAATGATGGATAAGTTTAGAATATATGTTTAAGACATGAGCAGTAAAATCAAATAACGAATATTCTAAAGTAGTTGTTTAAAAATATCTAAAAAATCGTTTATAAAATAAGGGTACTGTTTTAGATATTGACCCTAATTTCCGTGACTGCCCGGCAGCAGCAAGCCGACAGCTAACGGAAGCGTCCGAGACCTGCCGAAATCGAAAACGAGGCTGGCGTCAGACGATATTGATTTGAAGGAGAGACGCTTGGCACTTGTTGACAATGAATTTTGAAGTGTTGTGTAGTTCAATTGCCTCTCCGGAGCAGTGCATTAACTTTTGCCAGCAGAAAGCTCTGCTGGCAAAAGGTGTGCGATGTTGAGGCGGCGGCCGACTTTGCCGGCTAGTACCGCGAAAGACAGTTACTAAAAAATATGCCTGGAGATGCCCCACCCAGGAATGCCGGGCTTGGATTTTGTTGCGATCGGGGATTTTTTTTTCGCGGTCGAAACTCGCCATATCAACAATTTTAAAAATGATCTACCTGTGGTCCTCCTCTTCTGCCTGTATTTCGCTAAGCCCCCCCCCTCCAAAAACGAAAAACAAGCCCTTACCCCTCCAGCTAAAATAATGGAAAAAACAAAAAACAATGCGTAATTTCAAAAAAAAAAAAAAAAATGGTTTACAAAAATTATTATTTTCGCGTTCTACAGTTTATAAAAACAGTTTATTTCAGTTACAAAAAAAATTGTTTTAAAATGTTAGCGTTTATAAAAAAATTTCTTACATAAAATGGTTAAATATTACTTAAAAAAAAGTTTATTCATTTCAGCTATGGGTTTGTTCATTTATTACATTTTTTGTATAAAAATATATGCATTTCTTTTTCTTTACGTATATTCATCGTCTTACATTGTTGTCGTCTGCCGACTCGGCAGGTCTCGGACGCTTCCGTTAGCTGTCGGCTCGCTGCTGCCGGGCAGTCACGGAAATTAGGGTCAATATCTAAAACAGTACCAAAATAAGTTTATACTTAATTATATTGTTTACCATGATAATCTGGAATTACTTTTTAACAATGGTTGTTTGAAAGAATGGTTCACAAGGATAACTTGAAGTCATCTTGAATCTTTGCATTAAAAGATTTGTTTGCAATATTTGTTTACATTTAATCTTTTAAAAAGATCGCCTAGGAATGTTTACAAACAGCGTACATAATTGTTTACAACGATTGACTTGGATTGTTTGAACAGATCATCTAGAATTGATCGTTTACAATGATCGTCTCGGATTAATCGTTTACAATTATCGTCTAGAATTGATCGTTTACACTTATCATCTAGAATTGATCGTTTACAATTATCGTCTAGAATTGATCGTTTACAATTATCGTCTCGGATTAATCGTTTACAATTATCGTCTAGAATTGATCGTTTACACTTATCGTCTAGAATTGATCGTTTACAATTATCGTCTAGAATTGATCGTTTACAATGATCGTTTTGAATTGATCGTTTACAATGATCGTTTCGGATAAATCGTTTACAATGATCGTCTAGAATTGATCGTTTACAATGATCGTCTCGGATTAATCGTTTACAATTATCGTCTAGAATTGATCGTTTACAATGATCGTCTAGAATTAATCGTTTACAATGATCGTCTGGGATTAATCGTTTACAATGATCGTCTCGTATTAATCGTTTACAATGATCGTCTCGGATTAATCGTTTACAATGATCGTCTAGAATTGATCGTTTAGAATTGATCGTTTACAATTATAGTCTAGAATTGATCGTTTACAATGATCGTTTAGAATTGATCGTTTACAATGATCGTCTCGGATTAATCGTTTACAATTATCGTCTAATATTGATCGTTTACAATTATCGTCTAGAATTGATCGTTTACAATGATCGTCTCGGATTAATCGTTTACAATTATCATCTCGGATTAATCGTTTACAATTATCGTCTCGGATTAATCGTTTACAATTATCGTCTAGAATTGATCGTTTACAATGATCGTCTTGTATTAATCGTTTACAATGATCGTCTAGAATTGATCGTTTACAATTATCGTCTTGAATTGATCGTTTACAATTATAGTCTAGAATTGATCGTTTACAATGATCGTTTAGAATTGATCGTTTACAATGATCGTCTAGAATTGATCGTTTACAATGATCGTCTCGGATTAATCGTTTACAATTATCATCTCGGATTAATCGTTTACAATTATCGTCTCGGATTAATCGTTTACAATTATCGTCTAGAATTGATCGTTTACAATGATCGTCTCGTATTAATCGTTTACAATGATCGTCTAGAATTGATCGTTTACAATTATCGTCTTGAATTGATCGTTTACAATTATAGTCTAGAATTGATCGTTTACAATGATCGTTTAGAATTGATCGTTTACAATGATCGTCTCGGATTAATCGTTTACAATTATCGTCTAGAATTGATCGTTTACAATGATCGTCTCGTATTAATCGTTTACAATTATCGTCTAGAATTGATCGTTTACAATTATCGTCTTGAATTGATCGTTTACAATTATAGTCTAGAATTGATCGTTTACAATTATCATCTCGGATTAATCGTTTACAATTATCGTCTAGAATTGATCGTTTACAATTATCGTCTTGAATTGATCGTTTACAATTATAGTCTAGAATTAATCGTTTACAATTATCATCTCGGATTAATCGTTTACAATTATCGTCTCGGATTAATCGTTTACAATTATCGTCTAGAATTGATCGTTTACAATGATCGTCTCGTATTAATCGTTTACAATGATCGTCTAGAATTGATCGTTTACAATTATCGTCTTGAATTGATCGTTTACAATTATAGTCTAGAATTGATCGTTTACAATGATCGTTTAGAATTGATCGTTTACAATGATCGTCTCGGATTAATCGTTTACAATTATCGTCTAGAATTGATCGTTTACAATTATCGTCTTGAATTGATCGTTTACAATTATCATCTTGGATTGATCGTTTACAATTATCATCTCGGATTAATCGTTTACAATTATCGTCTAGAATTGATCGTTTACAATTATCGTCTTGAATTGATCGTTTACAATTATCGTCTTGAATTGATCGTTTACAATTATAGTCTAGAATTAATCGTTTACAATTATCATCTTGGATTAATCGTTTACAATTATCGTCTCGGATTAATCGTTTACAATTATCGTCTAGAATTGATCGTTTACAATGATCGTCTCGTATTAATCGTTTACAATGATCGTCTAGAATTGATCGTTTACAATTATCGTCTTGAATTGATCGTTTACAATTATAGTCTAGAATTGATCGTTTACAATGATCGTTTAGAATTGATCGTTTACAATGATCGTCTAGAATTGATCGTTTACAATGATCGTCTCGGATTAATCGTTTACAATGATCGTCTAGAATTGATCGTTTACAATGATCGTCTTGAATTGATCGTTTACAATTATCGTCTAGAATTGATCGTTTACAATGATCGTCTCGGATTAATCGTTTACAATTATCGTCTAGAATTGATCGTTTACAATTATCGTCTAGAATTGATCGTTTACAATTATCGTCTAGAATTGATCGTTTACAATTATCGTCTAGAATTGATCGTTTACAATGATCGTTTAGAATTGATCGTTTACAATGATCGTCTCGGATTAATCGTTTACAATTATCATCTCGGATTAATCGTTTACAATTATCGTCTCGGATTAATCGTTTACAATTATCGTCTAGAATTGATCGTTTACAATTATCGTCTTGTATTGATCGTTTACAATGATCGTCTAGAATTGATCGTTTACAATTATCGTCTTGAATTGATCGTTTACAATTATAGTCTAGAATTGATCGTTTACAATGATCGTTTAGAATTGATCGTTTACAATGATCGTCTAGAATTGATCGTTTACAATGATCGTCTCGGATTAATCGTTTACAATTATCGTCTTGAATTGATCGTTTACAATTATCGTCTAGAATTGATCGTTTACAATTATCGTCTAGAATTGATCGTTTACAATTATAGTCTAGAATTGATCGTTTACAATTATCGTCTCGGATTAATCGTTTACAATTATCGTCTAGAATTAATCGTTTACAATTATCGTCTAGAATTGATCGTTTACAATTATCGTCTAGAATTGATCGTTTACAATTATCGTCTAGAATTGATCGCTTACAATTATAGTCTAGAATTGATCGTTTTCAATGATCGTCTCGGATTAATCGTTTACAATTATCGTCTAGAATTGATCGTTTACAATTATCGTCTAGAATTGATCGCTTACAATTATAGTCTAGAATTGATCGTTTACAATGATCGTTTAGAATTGATCGTTTTCAATGATCGTCTCGGATTAATCGTTTACAATTATCGTCTAGAATTAATCGTTTACAATTATCGTCTAGAATTGATCGTTTACAATTATCGTCTAGAATTGATCGCTTACAATTATAGTCTAGAATTGATCGTTTACTATGATCGTTTAGAATTGATCGTTTTCAATGATCGTCTCGGATTAATCGTTTACAATTATCGTCTCGGATTAATCGTTTACAATTATAGTCTAGAATTGATCGTTTTCAATGATCGTCTCGGATTAATCGTTTACAATTATCGTCTAGAATTAATCGTTTACAATTATCGTCTAGAATTGATCGTTTACAATTATAGTCTAGAATTGATCGTTTACAATTATCGTCTCGGATTAATCGTTTACAATTATCGTCTAGAATTGATCGTTTACAATTATCGTCTAGAATTGATCGTTTTCAATGATCGTCTCGGATTAATCGTTTACAATTATCGTCTAGAATTGATCGTTTACAATTATCGTCTAGAATTGATCGCTTACAATTATAGTCTAGAATTGATCGTTTACAATGATCGTTTAGAATTGATCGTTTTCAATGATCGTCTCGGATTAATCGTTTACAATTATCGTCTAGAATTAATCGTTTACAATTATCGTCTAGAATTGATCGTTTACAATTATCGTCTAGAATTGATCGCTTACAATTATAGTCTAGAATTGATCGTTTACTATGATCGTTTAGAATTGATCGTTTTCAATGATCGTCTCGGATTAATCGTTTACAATTATCGTCTCGGATTAATCGTTTACAATTATAGTCTAGAATTGATCGTTTACAATTATCGTCTCGGATTAATCGTTTACAATTATCGTCTAGAATTGATCGTTTACAATTATAGTCTAGAATTGATCGTTTACAATTATCGTCTCGGATTAATCGTTTACAATTATCGTCTAGAATTGATCGTTTACAATTATCGTCTAGAATTGATCGTTTTCAATGATCGTCTCGGATTAATCGTTTACAATTATCGTCTAGAATTGATCGTTTACAATTATCGTCTAGAATTGATCGTTTTCAATGATCGTCTCGGATTAATCGTTTACAATTATCGTCTAGAATTGATCGTTTACAATTATCGTTTAGAATTGATCGTTTTCAATGATCGTCTCGGATTAATCGTTTACAATTATCGTCTCGGATTAATCGTTTACAATTATCGTCTAGAATTGATCGTTTTCAATGATCGTCTCGGATTAATCGTTTACAATTATCGTCTAGAATTGATCGTTTACAATTATCGTCTAGAATTGATCGTTTTCAATGATCGTCTCGGATTAATCGTTTACAATTATCGTCTAGAATTGATCGTTTACAATTATCGTCTAGAATTGATCGTTTTCAATGATCGTCTCGGATTAATCGTTTACAATTATCGTCTCGGATTAATCGTTTACAATTATCGTCTAGAATTGATCGTTTTCAATGATCGTCTCGGATTAATCGTTTACAATTATCGTCTCGGATTAATCGTTTACAATTATCGTCTAGAATTGATCGTTTTCAATGATCGTCTCGGATTAATCGTTTACAATTATCGTCTAGAATTGATCGTTTACAATTATCGTCTAGAATTGATCGTTTTCAATGATCGTCTCGGATTAATCGTTTACAATTATCGTCTAGAATTGATCGTTTACAATTATCGTTTAGAATTGATCGTTTTCAATGATCGTCTCGGATTAATCGTTTACAATTATCGTCTCGGATTAATCGTTTACAATTATCGTCTTGAATTGATCGTTTACAATTATAGTCTAGAATTGATCGTTTACAATGATCGTTTAGAATTGATCGTTTACAATGATCGTCTCGGATTAATCGTTTACAATTATCGTCTAGAATTGATCGTTTACAATTATCGTCTAGAATTGATCGTTTACAATTATAGTCTAGAATTGATCGTTTACAATGATCGTTTAGAATTGATCGTTTACAATGATCGTCTCGGATTAATCGTTTACAATTATCGTCTAGAATTGATCGTTTACAATGATCGTCTAGAATTAATCGTTTACAATTATCATCTAGAATTGATTGTTTACAATGATCGTTTACAATTATTGTCTAGAATTGATCGTTTACAATTATCGTCTACAATTGATCGTTTACAATGATCGTGTCGGATTTATCGTTTACAATGATCGTCTACAATTGATCGTTTACAATGATCGTCTCGGATTAATCGTTTACAATTATCGTGTTTAATTAATCATTTACAATGATCGTCTAAAATTAACTGTTTAGAATTAATCGTTCACAATGATCGTCTAGAATTAATCGTAAAAACTAACATTGTATTTCTCATGGATCCCACAAAAGGGGCCTTAGAATTCTAATAATATCATGCAGAGCATAACACGAAAAACGTAAAATCTGCTGAGCAGTACATTAGCGACGTGTAGCCTGGCTAGTACTAGATGGGTGACTATTTGAGAAGGCTAGACGGTGTTTGTCATCTTGACTAGAATATACATGCGTATGGGGATCACTAGTGAATTTGATATTCCCTGTAAAGTTCCTCCTTCAGAGAAAGGCAGCATAGCCTGACCAGGGCTAATAGCACACTAGGTATTACTGGTTCCTTCATAACATGGACGTTCTGATGAACCATTGCGTTTAGCTTACAACATCAATGCGAGATAATGAGCCACACTGAAGACTACTACATTTGAAAAAGTCCGCCCATATGCTTGGTTGTGCAGACATGATCAGTAGACCTAGCATAGATATAAATTCAATATGGGAACTGTTGATTAAAAAAATATAATAATATGGCACAACAATAACAAATAAAAATTTGTTAGTATAATTTCGATTATTTGGACTACTGTTCTCATCCCATCCGCAAGGACCTGTGGTGGCAGTGGATAAGTAAAATTCAGTTCTAATGATAGTCATCTGAAGGTTGAAGGTTCAATTCTCGGTGCGGGCGATGCGAAGAATTGCAAATTACTGAAGGCTTCTCTCAGTCATGGCTGACAGAACGAGAGCATGCTACTCCCGTGGATTAAATAAAGGGGTAACGTTCCAAATTCCGTCCAGATTTCTGAGTTTGACAGAAATATTTCCGAGTTCATAAAAATACACCTGAAGAAGGTCAGAGCTTACAACGGCCGAAATGTTGTGAGGATAACACTACAAGATGAGAACCGTAGTTCGAATAATCGAAATTATACAAATCATCAATCCTCATCTCAAAAATTCAGGAACATAAAAATTTGTTTGTCAAAATTAAACTTAGATTTATCAGCTTAAATGCTATTTAGGTCCAACTTTTAAAATCCGTCCGACTTAATTCTATGTTAGATTTTGTATTATGGCCGATATGAATATTATTGAACAAAACACACGCTGAATTTACGCCTGTGATATTCACAGAAATCAGGTTAAAATTTTAGCATAATATTTTATTGCAAATAACATAGCACAACAATAACGAATAAAAATTGCCCAGTCAGAATCAAACTTTGATTTTTCAGTCTTATGGTGATCTACCCTATTCTATCACTGAATGGACTCTTCCAGACTCTATGAATGGAGTCAGCTTGAACAATCAGCAGAAGCGTAAAGTGAGGAAGCCGTCCCAGCCAACCCATTACTTCTGTACTTTCTGTTAATACAATTTACTGTTAATTACCTTCTGTTTGCGTCATTTCTTTTCGGCTATTTAAGGCCGCAACAATCGGCTTAAATGCTATTCAGATCCAACTTTTAAAATCAGTCCGACTTAATTTCTGTGATATTTGCAAAAATCAGGTTAAAATACTTTTTTCGTTTGTAATCAGTTTGGTATTTGCAATATCCAAATAACAAAAATAATTACGTATATACAATACACATACATATGCGCATACATATACGCATACATATACTTATTAGAAACAAACAAGTGTAATAATGGTAATAAGTTTTGATGCCTCTTGAATTAAGAATGACGCCAATTAACATACCAGAGTTTAGCCATTCTTGTGATCATTTTAAAGCTGGTATTATGTTATATATCAGAGGTGATAAAGTTACTAAATGCCAGTCAGTCAGTGACGATTCTGTATGGAGAAGAGGGGTACCCCATAATTTTAGCCGCCACCCTCCTTTATACTTTTTAATTCAGGCTCCACAATATTATTGTACCCCTTTAATCAAAATCAAATATACTAAAATAATTTACACAACGTTACTCCCCTCCAGTTAAAAATGACCATTTCTTACAAGGTCTGTGGTTGGTTGAAAAACAGCTAATTACTCGCTAGCAAACGAAAGATAAGTTTCTTCAAATAGCAATTATTTGCAACACACATTTTTTCTATTTGTTTTTTCCTTTCACTTCTTCGTAATACAAATTATTTGTCTTCCTCCCACAAGGTAAGATGTGACACAAGGTCGGGAAAGTGGCATTTGAAAAGCCAGTGCCCGAGAAGGTGAGCACTCTGGCCTACAAAAAATGCCTGGGTAGCCCCGTCGGCATTCCCCGGTAGGGGCACCTCAGGCAGTAAGCAATAAACTTACTCCTCCCCAAATAGGGGAGGCGAAGCCTGGGAGGGTGGACCTCCTAGAACTGCACAGGACAAACCCACAAACCGGCGGAAATCAAGCCCCGAAGGGCAAGACAATACCAGTCTATGTGGTTCAGTATCCATCGGAAGGCCGACAAAATAAATTATTACAACTTTTAAATTGTGTTGCTGTCCCTTTTCTCTCGGCTGCGTCACGATATATTTTAAATCATATACCTAATTTGGAAAACTCCTAATAATACTCATCCAAGAACCGTGGGTAATGTAGTTTTAGAATATATATGGTTATGGGGGTCTATCTAGGAGGACTGTTGGGAGAGGGACTTCCCAAAATTTTTATTGTCCTCCTCACCTTTTATACATTTTAAAGAACACACAGACATGACAAAAGTAAATAGACACCTGGATCATTAATAATGAAGAATGCTGTCAGAGGGTCTTGATCGACCTAGGCGAGAAGATATTCATTATTTTCCATCTCTAGTGTCTATATTGAAAACTGGGTGCAGTCATGTTTTTTTTAGGTGTTAGCAAATTGAGCTAGTGTCGAGAAGTTGCATGGTGAGCCTACAGGAAAGTGTTGCAATAGTGAAACCAATGTAACAACAAATTATATAGATAGATAGATAGATAGATAGATAGATAGATAGATAGATAGATAGATAGATATACACACACAGACATGACAGAAATAAATAGATACCCTTATTATCATTAATAATAGAAAATTTCTGCCAGAGGGTCTTGATCGACCTAGGCGATATAATATTGATTATTTCCCCATGCTGATGAATTAGACAACAATCACTCGGTTAACATTTGAAAGTGATGTTCCAAGTTTTGCAGCTGATTAAGTCCACCTTTTAGATTAATCTATAGTATGGTTCCTCTGACTTCTTTGCCGCACGTCATACTTAAATGGTGATATGATCGATATATTTGTATCTGAACAGCAAAAAATGTCAATTAATATAAACTATCGATGTTTCAAACTCTTACTACTGCTTTGTACGGCTTCGAGCGCTGGCCGTCAGCGAAGGAAGCAGAAAATTTAAACATGTCTGAATTAGTTTTGTGGAGTGTCTATTTATTTCTTTGATGTCTGTGTACTTATCCAAATACCGAGGCCAATGTAGTTAAAGTATATATATGGTTATAGGGGAAGTCTATCTTGAAAAAAAACAAACCCTAGGAGGAGTTTGTGACATGTTTCGTTTTTATGAACGTCTGGCGTAAACAGAAAGCCCACAATATTATTTTACACCGTTTGATCAAAATATGATATACTTATCTGAGTCCTCTGGCTTATATGTGATACTATGGACTGCCCCCCCTTCATCAAGTTGCACAAAAGCGATCGAAAAATAAGATGGGTAGTCAGCTGGAGACTGCCGAGGAGAGAAAAGACCGGACATAGGATTTCCAGGTATGACTAAAAATATTTAGGAGTGAGAGTTGTTTGCGAAAGCTTTCGTGACAGTCTGAGTTTTATGATGAGTTTCTATTAGTTTATGGAGTTGACAGTTGATGGTAGTTTTGAGTTTAAGACAGTTGACAGAGTTTGCGGCTCGGCAAAACCTTAGAGACAAAACCTTAGAGACCCGAGATGAGCTGACAACTTTGAGTACCGACAATGGGGGCCTCGACAGTCGACGGCAATGTCACATACAACCAGAGTACAACTGACTCATACGCAATGTATCTGAGTTTGTGTTCTTTCTTGTGAGTTTGCTGTTGCTTTTATTTTTTCAACTTGTAAACCAGTGCTTTTGCACTCGGCGATCGCCAAGACGATGAAAGAGATGAAAAGGAGAAGAAAACCACACCACGCACAACGTTGGGGTTGGCGGCAATTGTCGAGAAAGACGCACGTGGTTCTACAAATATACTTTTAGAATATATATGCTTATCGATCTATCTCCGGTGTATCAGTCAGTGACGGTTCTATTGTAATGTAGCTGGAGTGTTCTTCAATCCTCACAGTGCATGCACTTCGCCAACAGAATCAGCTGGTCGAATTTCTGTAGTCGCAGTGGTGAGGTGGCAGCCAAAGTTCTTATCTTCTTCCTGTCGTTATAGACGTGTTCTTCTTTCTTCTCAATAACAGCTTTCATAAACGTTCTTAATAAAGAAACATCACAAATGCATTTGGGCTTTAAAAATATCCTTGTTATTTTTACTCTTTCTTTATAGCGTACGTGTATATTCATTAAAAAAAACCCTCCGCCAAAGGGAGAGACAGCAGCTATTATAACCCAACTTCTCTCTCTCTCTCTCGCTCTTTCTCTCGCTGCCAATTTAGTTGAAAGAGAAAGATCTTCCCTGTTCATTGGCCACATCAGATTGATGGCTTCCTGTCTCTGTGACGTCACTGCCGGGATACGTTGCTTTTACTCAAATTCCACTCTACTTAATTTTTAACCTCATGTGGAAATTGACCATATTAACCCTATCTTTACACTCCCGCATCTAAATATTATTGCACGATGTGAGGAATAAGGTCTCCTTGAATTTTAGCTGCTTCCACCATTGTTATACTCTTTAATGTGAGGGTGTATTGCAGTTAAGGTCATCATCTTCGAGAGGAAAAATGGATCCCTTATTTCACGGTCGCAAAAGCAATGTCAAAAACTAAATCTTAAAACTGATTTGCGTAGAACTTTGCGAAACTTGTCTGACTATTTTATTATTCTTAGAAAACTACAGGGTGACGCCTCCTCCAAGAAAAATGCGACCCAAGGAATCGTTAATAAAACTCACAATCTTTTCTGCAATCTAATCGTATTAGGCACAAATAAATTTCAGTTTATGGCTGATTTGTCCACCAAGTTTCAGTCATGAATGCCCAACAGTCTTTGTTTTATTGTTATGAAACAAGTTAAGAACCACTATAACATGATGAGGCGGTAGACATATAATTTAGTTATCAGTTCCTAACCAAGAGCTCCAAACTTTAAAAAATATAAAAAGTCAAATCCTTTTGTTTAAAAAATACTGAAATGCAGTTTATTTGGGAAGATTGAAAATGCAATTTTGCGTTAGGATTTTTTAATGATGTCAGTCAACAGACAATGGGCAAGTAGGTGATTCGAATCTGTTAAACAAATGAGATTTTAAAGTAGGTCGAATAGTTATTAGAATTTGGTAAACAATTGAAAATCTGAAAATATCTGACTCAGAATTATGTGCATAAATCATGACATAAGTGATATAATTAAATAGACAGAGACAGAGGCAGTACCGGAGTAAGTGAACGAAGGGAGAAGGCACTTATTGCCAAAGATGAATTTATGTTAAAATCAGGCAATAAACACACACAAACACACATAGACGATGGGCATACGTTCACTGACACCAGTAGATACAGATACACACAACACTTATCTTGTCAGCATGCATACAGAGATCCATGTATAAGTCTCTCAACATGTAGCAGTCTCTTAACTAAAACATGAATGAACGAAAAACATAAACAGAAGAAAATTTTACTGCACAATCGCCAAAAAAGTAAAAAAAAAAGAAAAGGAGTGAAAAAACAAACAAACAAAAATAAAAAACAAATAACTGTTACCAAATGCAAGAAAATTTACTTTTCTACTTACCTGTATAATTTTCACATGTGTTTACTGAGTGTAAGATTTATTATTTATGCATTTATAATCGTCACTTTTACTTAGCCAAGCAAGCGTTGTTTCCAATATGACCACCAATTTTGGTGGGGACTTGGTCGCGAATTTTAAGCTTAAACGATATCTTTTAAGCTTAAAATAAAAAAAGAAACTTACACTATTCAATTGGCAATCACCCTCGGACTTAGGCTTACGGTTCCACTAACCGTCTTTTTACTATCTTTTCAGCCTGAAATTCGCAACCATGTTGGAAACCATGCTTGCTTGCCAAAGTAAAAGTGGCAATAACAAATGCATACATAATAAACAGGACCCGTGGTCAAGTGTTTCACACTTGTGTGCGGAGCGCTATGCTCCATGCCAGTGAAACCTGGGTACTGACAAGGCCAAACTTCCAACGTCTGCAACGCAATGACAGGGCAATGGTTAGACGGATTTGTAAGATCAAGCCAAAAGATACTTCCACCGTGATGAGGAAACTTGGTTTTGCATAAGACTCCGCTGGTATAGCCACATGGATAGACCCAGCAGTGAAATAAACTTTGCACTAAACCTACAAGTTTCTGGTAGGCATGGAGTTGGCCGGCCAAAGTTGTCTTGGAAGGAGCTGATAGGGAGAGACCACAGAGAGTAGAGGCTCTTAAATGCTGACCCCCAGGATCGACAAAAGTGGAGATCTGCGGTGAGGATTGCTATGCCTGCAGCTAGCCAGCTGTCTGGAGGAGGGTCCACTGGTGTGGATACTGCCCCCAATCCTGCACGATAATCAAAAGACCGTTGATGATGATGATGATGATGATGATGATGATGTCATACAATCAGTAAACACATGTGAAAATTATACAGATAAGTAGAAAAGTAAATTTTATTGCGTTTGGTAACAGTTATTTCTTGTCTATTTGTTTTTAAACCCAGTTTTTTCTTGTTAACCATACTGCACAATCGCCCCTTTTTTTTACAACCGAAAGCAAAATTGTACATGTTTTCTTTTTTAGTGTCGTGTGTAAACTAACCAACAATCAACAATTCACATGGAATAACAGCCCCCCCCCCCTTAAGTCAAACTCTTTCTCACTGTGGTAAGGGAAGATTAACGTCATCAGTGGATGATGTCATTAATGGATGACCTCATTAAAAGATGACGTCATCCATTAAAAACAGATGGAGGATAAACGTGCACAGAGGATGACATCACAAAATGCACTAAAGCGCGAGGGGGTCGGAGGAGAGAAGATATTCTATATAACGTTTTAACTAAACAACCCGCGACCTGAATTCTTGCATTTTCATTTTGTTTTTTTTATATCTGACTAGAAAACTTGTGTGGGAGGCACTTGAGGGCCTAAATTGACATGTGTGGAGAGGTACTGAGGGCCTAGATTGAAGTGTGTTTTGCAGGCACTTGTAGGCATGAATTCAAGTGTTTGTATATAATGATAATTATGGAATTAATAAGCCTACACAATGAAAAATAACAAAAAGGAAAACCGAAATTATTTATATGTTCATCAACGTTTTGTCTTTATCATATCATCTTGAAGAAGTCTTGGAATAAAGACGAAACGTCGATGAATATATAAACAATTTTTGCTTTTCCGTTTTGCAATTTGCATATATATAAATCGAAGTGTGTATATGTATGTGGGGGGAGATAAACTCGTAACGCATTTGACAAAATCTTTTTTAATTCTCCACACTTGAATGAAGTCTTTTTTCTACCTTTGTTTCTGCCTACCCCATTTCCCAACCCTATCCACTTATAATATAACAAGCAGGTTCTCTGTCTGTCTGTCATTCTGTCTGTCCGTCCGTCGACAAGAAATTTTGTAAACGTATGGGGGGGGGGTAAATACTTTTTTTTTAAAAAACATGATTCACCCCAAACAAGGCAGGCCGCCACTGTAGACGTAAGGGGCTACTGAGAAAAAAGAAAAGGGGAGAAGGTTTGGGGGGTCAGTCTAAATTGGGATCTGAGCAGCAAGATGTCTGTTTACATTAGTTTTAAATTTCTGCATGTCAGTATCGTCGGAGAAACAAGGGGCAGGAAGGGAGTTCCAGAGGCCAGCAGCACGAGGAAAGAAGTTATTGGAGTAGAAAGCTCTCCGGCATCTGGGGACCTCCACAGTGAATGAATGAGATTTAGTAGATTGTCGAGTTAGTCTAGTGAATTTACGTCGAGGGGGTACTTAATTTCAGAAACATAAGAAATACACTAGGGCACATCTTAACAACTAAATAAACAGAGGAGGGAAGGTGGAAACTGTGTTTTTAGCATGTAGGTGGTATCATAGTTTTAGAAAAAGATTTGAAGAAATGAAGATAACTTGAAAATGGGCAGGAGGGGGGGTAAGAATGTGAAGGAAATACTTAAAAGGGTGAGAGAGGGGAGAGCGGAGATTTTTGTTGTGGTCAGGTGTGAAATTTTTTTGAGGTGGGAGGGAGGAGTATTGACCAGATGGCTGTGTCAGGAATGTGTGAGTATAAGTGGGTTTGAAAGAATGTGTAGAAGTAGGCTGTGAGCATGAGAAGAAAGGAAAATGATTTTAATTTTTGGGGAGTGAAAAGTAAAATGTGGTTTTGTTCAGTATGTGTTGATGGTTTGAGAGTAAATTGAGGGCAAAAGGGGTTTAAATATCTAAATATTTGTAAGGATGTGTAAATTGTGTTAATTTGTAAGGCTGTTATTTGTGGTTAAGTAGTTTTGATTCGTAGTGGATGATTCATGAGTATGTGAATTAATATATGTGTGAGAAGGAGTTAGCGGGGAGTTGTATAGAAGTGCAATTGAGAACGATGAGAAGAAGGGTTAGCCATGATCTAGGTTTAGTTTTTGTTCAGTCAGGATAATTTTGGTTATTAAGAGGGATAGATTGTAGCAACCATTTCGTTGTCTAATGGTGTTAGAGTCTGTGATGAGTGCTGTTTCAAGTAGTCTTTGCCGAGCTTTGTTATGAATGTGTTTGCTGATTTTGGCCTGTTCAAATTTGAAAGCATGATCGTGCTCTAATATGTGGGAAAAAAGTGCACTGAGAGAATTATTGTTTTTTATGTCCCTTTTGTGTTCGCTCAATCTTTTTTTCAATTCACGTTGTGTTTCTCCCACGTAAATTTGATGGCAGTTGTTACATGGGACGGTATATAAGCCGGCATGGGATGTGGGTTTTTTTTCGGAAATGTCTTGCTGTGTTTAATGTTTTTTTATGGTTTGTGATGTGGTTTGTACTGTTGGAATGCCTAGTTTGTTAAGTGTGTTGCAGATGGATGTGTTATTGGAATGCGTGGGTAAGAGAAGAGGTCTGTCTATGAGAGACGTGTTTGGTATTTGATGTTTTTGTGTATTGTTTTTTGAGAATATTTGAAAAGCTTTCTTCTTAATTTATATATATATATATATATATATATATATATATATATATATATATATATATATGTATATATATTGTTTGGTTGAATCGCTGGGGAGAGAAGATTACTTATTTTTTCGCTCTGCTGGCAAGATGCGACTGGGATTCAGTCTTATTTTGCTCAGTTCGGATTTAACGGGTTTTCTAACTGAACAACGAACTTTGATTTAATTTGGGTTGTGCATATCGGGATTTTGGAATTTTAATTGAACTTTCTATATTATTTGATTTATTTATCATTAACATTGAATATTGACACATTTCGCGACTGGATAACTTTGTCAGCTCCTTCAATTTCACGTATATGGACTGCTATTGATAACTTGGAGTAATGTCTTTCCTGATTATGTTTCTCAATTTGTATGACCTGGATGCATTGTATGGATTCAACAAAAAGTATGTTTTTGGGTTGATATGTTTGATGTTATGTATTTTTATGTATTTGTGTATATAATTTTATATATTTTCAAAGCGTAATTTTATTATCTGTAGTAGTATAACTGCGGTAATGGTCCTCTGAAGAGAAGAATTATCTTTGAAAACTCATGAGCTAAGGATTTAAGGATACTTTGCTTGAACTTTGAATTCCAATAAAATTTGATTGACACCTTATTTTATTACTTCATTTTATATTATAATATATATATATATATATACATATATATATACATATATATATATATACATATATATATATATACATATATATATATATATATATATACATATATATATATATATATTTTGTTCTTGAACTGATTGCGAATATATCCACTAAAAATTATTTGAAATTGATAAAGTCTATATGCTGATGAGGAAACTCATAAAACTTTTTTTAAGCTTTACTCTGATGTAATAGTGATAATAAAATGATTTTTTGAAACGCACGTACATATGGATCAACATTGTTAAGCATTGATTTTCAGAGCGTGATTATAGTATTTGAAATATTAATTATGTCATGAATTTTGTAATCTACTGAATTATAATATGAAAGCTCTGCTTGACATAACATGTTAACCATTGAGCTTATTTTTATCGCCAGCATTTAATATATCCTGGGGATTCATAAGATCTGATTTATTAATAAATAAATTTAGTTTTATTTGATCTCCTGGGAATATCTTGAATTGTTTTGGTTCTTTAACTTAAACTTTTCCTTAAATATATATACACCTGGAGTGTGTACAACGGTTGGTAACCAGGTGATGAGATTCGCCATGCTTACCCACAAAGAACAGCTTCATAGATTAAATCTGTCCTCACTTGAGGATCAAAGAACGCAAGCGGACATAATTCTGGCAAACCAAGTCAAATGAATAAATACTTGAACATGACTGGATTCGGCATTAAATAACCCGAAAAAGGGTTGATATGCCGTAAAACGAAACAAAACTAAACCAAACACCATGAATAAATACTTGAAAATATAAAGAACTTGAAGCATAAAAGCTTTACCAATATGATGAGATTTGGCATTAAATAACCCGAAAAGGGTTGATATGCCGTAAAACAACCAAACCAAACACCATGAATAAATATTTGAAGATATAAAGAACTTCAAGCATAAAAACTTTTACCAAAATGACCTGATTCGGCATTAAATAACCCGAAAAGGGTTGATATGCCGTAAAACAAAACAACCAAACCAAACACCATGAATAAATATTTGAAGATATAAAGAACTTGAAGCATAAAAACTTTTACCAAAATGACCAGATTCGGCATTAAATAACCCGAAAAGGGTTGATATGCCGTAAAACAAAACAACCCAACCAAACACCATGAATAAATACTTGAACATATAAAGAACTTGAAGCATAAAAACTTTTACCAAAATGACCAGATTCGGCATTAAATAACCCGAAAAGGGTGGATATGCCGTAAAACAAAACAACCAAACCAAACACCATGAATAAATACTTGAACATATAAAGAACTTGAAGCATAAAATCTTTTACCAAAATGACTGGATTCGGCATTAAATAACCCGAAAAGGGTTGATATGCCGCAAAACAAAACAACCAAACCAAACACCATGAATAAATACTTGAACATATAAAGAACTTGAAGCATAAAAACTTTTCCCAAAATGACCGGATTCGGCATTAAATAACCCAAAAAGGGTTGATATGCCGTAAAACAAAACAACCAAACCAAACACCATGAATAAATATTTGAAGATATAAAGAACTTGAAGCATAAAAACTTTTACCAAAATGACCAGATTCGGCATTAAATAACCCAAAAAGGGTTGATATGCCGTAAAACAAAACAACCAAACCAAACACCATGAATAAATATTTGAAGATATAAAGAACTTGAAGCATAAAAACTTTTCCCAAAATGACCGGATTCGGCATTAAATAACCCGAAAAGGGTTGATATGTCGTAAAACAAAACAACCAAACCAAACACCATGAATAAATACTTGAACATATAAAGAACTTGAAGCATAAAAACTTTTACCAAAATGACTGGATTCGGCATTAAATAACCCAAAAAGAGTTGATATGCCGTAAAACAAAACAACCAAACCAAACACCATGAATAAATATTTGAACATATAAAGAACTTGAAGCATAAAAACTTTTACCAAAATCACTGGATTCGGCATTAAATAACCCAAAAGGGTTGATATGCCGTAAAACAACCAAACCAAACACCATGAATAAATATTTGAATATATAAAGAACTTGAAGCATAAAATCTTTTACCAAAATGACCGGATTCGGCATTAAATAACCCAAAAAGGGTTGATATGCCGTAAAACAAAACAACCAAACTAAAAACCATGAATAAATACTTGAAAATATAAAGAACTTGAAGCATAAAAACTTTTACCAAAATGACCGGATTCGGCATTAAATAACCCGAAAAGGGTTGATATGCCGTAAAACAAAACTACCAAACCAAACACCATGAATAAATACTTGAAAATATAAAGAACTTGAAGCATAAAAACTTTTACCAAAATGACCGGATTCGGCATTAAATAACCCGAAAAGGGTTGATATGCCGTAAAACAAAACTACCAAACCAAACACCATGAATAAATACTTGAACATATAAAGAACTTGAAGCATAAAAACTTTTACCAAAATGACCGGATTCGGCATTAAATAACCCGAAAAGGGTTGATATGCCATAAAACAAAACAACCAAACCAAACACCATGAATAAATATTTGAACATATAAAGAACTTGAAGCATAAAAACTTTTACCAAAATGACCGGATTCGGCATTAAATAACCCGAAAAGGGTTGATATGCCATAAAACAAAACAACCAAACCAAACACCAGGAATAAATACTTGAACATATAAAGAACTTGAAGCATAAAAACTTTTACCAAAATGACCAGATTCGGCATTAAATAACCCAAAAAGGGTTGATATGTCGTAAAACAAAACAACCAAACCAAACACCATGAATAAATATTTGAAGATATAAAGAACTTGAAGCATAAAAACTTTTCCCAAAATGACCGGATTCGGCATTAAATAACCCGAAAAGGGTTGATATGCCATGAAACAAAACAACCAAACCAACCCATTTAAAAGTCCCCCCGACCTTCTTCAGATACATCTTTTCGAACTTGGGAATCTTTATGTCAAATACGGGAACCTATATAAAATTTCGAACTCAACCCTATTAAATCCACGAGGGGTAGATCATTCTTGTTCCGTCATCTATGACTGAGTAGAAGTTTGAATTATTACGTTATTCTTAGTTATTATCGCCTGCAGTTAGGATTGAACCTTTACCACCCAGAAGACCATCACTTAGAAATGATTGCTACTAAACATCTTTAACCGTTGCAACATGGATCCGTGTGAACAATTCTATTATGAATTCTAGGAGCCTTAATCCTAATCTTGTCTAGATGGGCAGTAATGCTACTTATTGCCCCAATTTCGAATCTCGCAATGTCCAGCCACACTGATGAGCCATAGATGATGAAACAGTTGTCTGCTTTGCTCATTATTAAAATATCTCTCTGTCTTGATAAATTTTATATGTCTATATATTTGTATGTACAGGATTAACTCCTAAACTAGTGATTTATCTACCTCCCACAGTGGTAAGATGTGACACAAGGTCGAGAAAGTGGGATTTGAAAAGCCAACGCCCTGGAAGTTGAGCACTCTGGCCTAAAAAAATGCCTGAGCAGCCCCGTCGGCATTCCTCGGCAGGGGCGCCTCAGGCAGTAACCAATAAACTTATTCCTCCCCAAAGAGGGGAGGCAAAGCCTGGGAGGGTGGACCTCCTAGACCTGCACAGGACAAACCCATAGACCGGCATAAATCAAGCCCCGAAGACCAAGACAATACCAGTTTATGGGGTGTAGTATCCATCGGAACAGATACTACACTTTGATCTTGGTCAAAAGGAAACACAGCTTTTCGGCATAAGGGTTCCAAATGTGCGCTATATTTAGTCTATTTTAGTTTTATGCAAAAGAGGTTAAAAAAGGGGTAAAAACCCTTTGTGAAACTTCAGATACTGTCGATTTTTGTGAAGTTTTAACATTAGGTATTAGACGTCAATTAATAAATATTCCCCAAATTTCAGTTTTTATTGAGTATTTTAAAGGCTTTTAAGAAGGCATAATATCGGCACAAACTCCCATTTAAAAAGTCAAATATTTCAGATTTGCATTAAATTTGATCCATATTCATTAGACACCAATTAAGCAAGATTCCCTGAATTGCAATTTCTTCTTAAGACGCCTTCAGCTTAAGCTTTAAATTTTGGACATTTTTTAGAATCAAAATCATGTAATGGATTTTGATCAGAATCAGAATAAGTATTCTAGGCATAAGGTTTAGTATCATTATATCTTGATTGTAATCTTCATAAGGGGACATAAAAGTGGTGCAAAACATTTCTCTTGGGAGAATTAATTATTAATGGTGTTTTAATCGCTTATTTATAATTCTATTCCGTATAGGTTCCCGAGTTTGTCATAAAGATTCCCAAGTTCGGAAAGATACACCCGAAGAATGTCGGAGAGTACATCGACTGAAACGTTGTGAGAATAACATCCAAGATGAGAACAGTAGTCGGAATAATACAGATAATACAAACTATCAATCCTTATCTCAAAAATTCTGAAACAAAAATACTGTCGTGAGGCCGTGGCGAATCTGTATGCTCTCCAAGTGCTCTTTATATCTTTTTTCTTCTCTCTTTTTCTAAAGCTATCTATTACGGACTGTCCTGGAAGAAAGTAGCTATTATCGATATTTAAGATATGACTTAAGGGGAAACGATACTTGCTGATTAAACAAGACAAAATAAGAGGTAAGCATTCATGCAGTATAGTTAACAGCCGAGAAATCGGAAACAAACAAAATATACAACAAATAATTTTTACCAAACGCAAGAAGATTTAATTTTCTACTGACATGTATAATTTTAAAGTCTGGAAACTGATTGTAAGATTTATCATCTCTGAATTTGTTATCGTCACTTTGACGTAGCCAAATATGATTAAAGAAAAAAATGGCAGGCAATTTTTTTAAGGTGGTCGTTAATTTTAGTCTTCAAAGATTTTTTTTTATTTAAATTACCTTATTCCTACTGGCAACTGCCCCTGGACTTAGGGTTAGTGGTACCATATGACTTCAATTTTTTTACTATTTTTTTAAGCCTGAAATTAGCGACTACCTCAAAAAATAAAATCGATTGCCATCTTTGATTTACTTGCAATCGGCCAAGTGAATGCAATGAACAAATTTTGAAATAACAAAACTTATAAACAGTTTCAGAACTTTAAAACTATACAAGTCGATATAAATTTTAATTTTAATGTGTTTGGTAACAGTTATTTGTTGTATATTTTTCCTCACTATTTCTCCTCTGCTAACCATACTACAAAAATATGTTCCCTCTAATCGCATATTTTTGCTAGGCTGGGAGGATGGTATCATGACAAACGAACATATGCTATACTGATCCCCAAAGGAGGGGGTAATGCCTGTGAGGATCATATCATGATCACAGAACAGATACTACACCACTTCTCTCCTTCCCATCCACCCCAAAAGAGGAGGTAATGCCTGGGAGGATGATGATCTCATGACAACAGAACAGATACTACACTACCTCCTCACTCTAAAAAGGAGGAGGTAATGCTTGGGAAGATGGTATTATGACAAACGAACACATACTACACTATACCCCCCCCAAGGAGGAGGTAGTGCCTGGGAGAATAATCTTAGTATCTGTTCTGCTGTCCTAAGATTATCCTCCCAGGCACTACCACCTCCCCGAATTCAGCATTGAAAGATAGTACAATAATACAATTAGTAGAAGTAATAGGAAACTTTATGTTGGACTCGGGAATCTGTATCGTATTTCGAACTGAATCCTTTTTTTAATACATGAGGGTAGATTGTTTTCATTCCGTCAGTCATGACCGGGTAAAAGTGTTAATGAATTCTTATATTAGTCTTAATTATTATCGCCTGTAGTAAGGATTGAACCTTCAACCTCCAGAAGACTGTCACTTAGAACTTATTATTTTTATTTATTTATTAAAAAAAAAACTTTTATTCACTCCAAATAAGGCACTTGGACACTAAGATGTAAGGAGATACTATGATTGGGGGACAGATTAATAGGGAACATCCTAAGTGGGGAATTGTGCAGCAAGATGTTTGTTCACATTACATTTGAATTTCTGCATGTTGGTACAGTCAGGGAAACAGGGAGCAAGGAGGGAATTCAAAAGGCAAGCGGTCCGAGGAAAGAAACTATTTGAATAAAATGTTTTTCGACATCTTGGAACCTCTGTAGTGAAGGGGCGGGATTTTGCTGCTAGTCGGGTTGGTCAGGGGTATTTACGTTGAGAGGGGTACAAGTGCAGTAAGATCGTCGGAGCATATTCCGTGGAAGTACTAGTAAAACAAGCACGGTGATGTGGCGATGGGACAGGGGATGGAGCTTGGTAGACAGCGTGGGACTAATTAGGTTTAAGACTCTCTTTTGCACCCTGTCTAAGAGGGAGAGATGTGGCAACGATACTCCATGCATGGGCGAATAGTGGCTTTGTAGTGATATAGGATACTGACAGAATGAGAAGTTTATATGTTCGGTAGAGGGAGCCCACCTTCTTTGCAGCAGACTTGGCAGTATCTTCTATGTATTTATTCCAATTCATGTCGCCTGTGAATGTTAGACTGAGGAGTTCGAACGTTGGATTCTCGGGAAGTATGCTATCAGTCATGGCAGTCGGTGGTTGGAAGGTTTTTTTTATAATTGCTAAATAACGCATTTAACCATGATGCCATGGGTCCATTGATTGAATAAAAGGTTCAGTTCAAAATTCCGTACAGGTTCCCCAAGTTCAACATTACGATTAGTCCTGAGTTCGTAAAGATGCAGCTGAAGAAGGTTGAAGGTTACATCGGCCGAAACGTTGTGAAGATGACAACCAAGATGAGAATAGTAGTCCGAATAATACAAATCATCGGTCCTCATCTAAAAAAAAATAATTTTGCGTTATCGCAACAGCCGTCCACCATTGATTTCTCATTAGCAACGACTGTTGGTCTTCTCTGGAATTTGAGTGACAATAAGTCTCCTCAAATACAAATCATCAATCCTTATCTTATAAAATTCCGAAACAGAATTCGCAAATTCTTTGATTTCTGGAAAACGAAAATGAACACGTTGGTTTGTTTACATAGAGTAGTCTCCCTTGATTGGGGAGATGGGGGCGTCCTGTGAAGGGACTTGTGAGGGTCATGACCCCCTAGAATACAGAAATATAAAAATTCAAGCAAATAATAAAACTAACCTTCGGGAGCCTGATCTTCAATATCATTCTGAAGGGATTTTTTCAGCTTTTTTTTCAGCGTAGATATCCGAAGCGATGCGCGGTGCCGAAATCGTGACTTTGGTTCGGGAACTATAGTCGGACATGGATCAAGTTGTGGCTCACACGTCTCTACAGTAGCAGACATTTTTTTTCTCTCTCTCTTTTGTTTCAAATCCAACAAGCTGTACGGAAATTTATATATAATTGCTATTTGAGGAATCCAGTCGAATATTTTAACAGCAGCCACTGAATTATGCAGGACCAGATGACGGTTAAATGGCTAGAAGCACCGACTGTCAACTAGACGGCCGGGTTTCGATCTCGGCTCGAGGCACTTGCCTATCTGGCCACACTGAAGAGCTGTTATACGGCAAGTCTGTGAATGACTATATAGATGTGGTGGAGGAAATGATGGTTTCCACTTAGCATAAAAGCAATTCTCTTCTGTAAAAAATTGAGTTCTTTTGGTTATCAGTATCGTAAAAAATGTAAACAAATAAATAATTTCATTTAAATACGATATAATTTGTTACACTTCCAGTAGCGACTTTGGTGGCTCAGTCGGTAGAACACTGATGTCCGAGTTCGAATCTCACTAATTCTAGCCACTAGCCACATTAATGACACGTAGAGGACGAAACAGCTGTCTGTGAATTACATTACAAACATTTTTGACAAATAAATAAAGATAAAAATTATAATAAAAAATAAATGAATAAAATTTATACTAAAATAAAAATAAAAATTTATACTAAAATACAGCTCTACTTGCTATTGAGCACTATTTTATAAATACCGTAGCTTCATTGGATTAAGATCTATGAACCAACAACCATACAGACACACACACACATATATATATATATATATATATATATATATATATATATATATATATATATAAAATCAATAGTGATAAATGAATTAATCAAAAGATTTATGATCCCAATCCCTGCAGTATCGGAGTTCTAAGGTCTATACGTTTTTTACCTTTATTTTAACTAATATATATATATATATATATATATATATATATATATATATATATATATATAGATAGATATGATTAATCAACGTATGTTTTGTTGTAATTTAAAATGTGTTTCTCAGGCAAAAATGATGAAATAGTTTCAAGGAAAACATAAATGCATGTAATTATATTTTAATATTTCGGACAGTCCTCTGTCCTTTATCAAAAAATGTTTTTTCGTGATAAAACCAAATTAGTAACTTTTATAAACAACTGCACAATTTTAAACTTATACAGAAAAAGAAATAAAATTTTGTTTGTAAGGTTGGCAACTTCTATTATATTCTTCAATGTAAAATATGAGTTATCCCCCTTAGATTATTTAAGTTATACTTAGGAATAAAGGCATCGTTTATGAATGTGTCATGTGACCTTTTTCAATGGCGAAATTTAAAAGTTTTAAGATTTTACCAATTTCTTTCAATGGCAAATTTGCTGTCTAAAATCCGTTATCTTTATCAAAAGTATGAAGAAAATTCTTAAATCTATCGGAAGTCATAAAAGTTATTTTTTTATTACTGCCGTATGCTGAATTTTATTTTCAGGTGATTAGTTAAAAATGTTTCATATTGTTAGTTGTCCGGGCCGGAGTAATTTTTAAATTTTTAAATAAATAATAGCGAAGTGTGTTGTTATATTTTCAATCGTACAACAATAACAAATGAAAAAAGCAAAATTTGATTTATCAGCTTATATGCTATTCGGGTCCAACTTCGAAAATCCGACCGACTTTTCTTTATATATTAGATAATAGGTGGGTGGAGCACTCTAGTTTAGAGAATGATGGTTTCTACTTAGTGTAATGCAATACTCTTCCATAAAAAGTTATCGGTATCGTAATAAAATGTAAACAAAATGAATGATTTAATTTAATAGGATATAATTTCTTCCACTCCTAGCAGCAGATTTGATGGCTCAGTTGATAGAGCACCAGACTCCCATCATTGGGGACTGGGTTTCGAATCTTGCTAAATGTGTTTCTCTCGGTTAAAAATGATAGAAAACATAAAAGCATGTAAATTATGGGTGTTATTATAATTTTTTATCTTAATATTTCGAACATTCCCCCGTCCTTTATCGAAAATGTTGTTTTTTTTATAAAAATTGAGTGAATATGAAACTTTTATGAAAAGCTAGAGATTTTTAACTTTGTAAACAATAACAAATATTTATATATATATATATATATATATATATATATATATATATATATATATATATATTTGTAAACAATAACAAATATATATATATATATATATATATATATATATATATATATATATATATATATATATATGGTGGAGGAAATAATGGTTTCTACTTAAGTGTAAAGCAAGATTCTTCCGTAAAAAGAATTGAGTTCTCTAAGTTATCAATATTGTAAAAATGTAAACAAATGTTGAATATACAAATGGTAAAATCATTTATTGTAAATCTTTTTTAGAAGTCGTCTGTATTTGATTTATTCTACTTTATTTACTTAGTTTGTTTTTTTTACTAATAAGCTGCCCCTTATCAAGGCCAAGAGCCACTCAAGGATAAGAGGTAATGACTGTCAGTCAGAAGATGAGGAATACTATGGGAGTACTAACATTGTTCAATGGTATGATCTGTGTTTGATTACTTATGGGGTGGTTTAGGACAATAATTTGTTGACATTGGATTTGAAGACGACCAAGTTGTAGTCAGCAGGGAAGCAGTCATGCAGTAATGTGTTCCACAGGTGGGAAGCCCTTTCATAAAAAAGCTCTGTCTATGGAAATTTTTCCTTTTTTCCGTTGTGGTAGCAAGACGAGTTCTTGCTGTGATTGTCTTACAAAGAGGAACCAGAGATTGGAGCTCAGTCGAGCACCTTCCACGGAAATAAAGATAGAGTAGAGAGAGACTAGCAACGTATCTTCTGTAAGAAAGGATCTATAAGGAAGTAGAAAGTTTTTTGCAGTTGTGGTAATAAGACGAGTTCAAGCTGTGAATGTCTTACAAGGAGGAACTAGAGATTGGAGCTCAGTCGAGCACCTTCCATAGAAATAACAATAGAGTAGAGAGAGACTAGCTTTGTTCAATTTTGTTTCTTTATGCAGACTTTTTTTACTATCAAATATACAAATTTTAATATGAAAAATAAAGTAATCGTTAATACTACTACCACTACTACTACTACTACTACTACTACTACTACTACTAATAATAATAATAATAATAATACTGTTACATTAAAAAAATAATATTAAATATTCCACAATATTAAAGTTAAAATTTGGTTATGGTTAAAATTTGTTACAACAATTTAAAGAATTTCTCCCCTCCTCCCTTTTTTTGTTTTTGGGGGACATAGAAACGTGTCAGCCAGATGTGCTACAAATATGATATTTGGTAATACAGAAATTTATTTCTTCCTCACATAATAATTGTCCTACACAAAAGTTTGGTAAATTTTCTAAGAAACTAGATCTCAGATTCGTGTCCCGGCATTGCCTGGGATAATTGAAGAAAGCTAGAAACTCCTGTTCCCAGTTATTTGTTTATTTTTTTTGTGGGAAGGGGGGGGGGGTGCTAACTGACTTGTTTGATTGGTCGCGGTGTGTTGTATGTTGTGTGTGTGTGTGTGTGGATAGACTTTGTTTTTAATTTACAACTAATAAGTGGATCACAAATTGTTGAGAATCAAGTAAGTTCACCCAGAAGTAAAATCACATAAAAAAACGAAAGATTGTTTTAACCAAAAATGCCCACGATTAAAAAAATATCTGTAAATTCAACTATGTGTTATATTAAAATGAAAACGATCATTGAAATTGAAAACAATCGAAACGGATAATTAATAAAAATTAATCAATGAGATGTCCTTTTGCAAAGCAATATGCAAATTAGTTAATCTTACGACTTTGATCAGATACACATAATTAGAAAGCTATTGTTCTTCCATTGTGTGAAATTCAAATGAGCGTTTAAATCTCACTGTTAGAGCGGGAAATAGTGCCACTTTATAAATGCAGAGAAGAGATAAGATCACTTATAAACAAATTAAAAGACAGTGATGGAAGCACAATAAGGGATATAAATCAATCATGTTTTTTAATAATTTCCTAGTTTTTCACATAGTATTTGTACCAGTTGAGCATCCATAAGTTTTTAATTGTTTTTTTTTTCTTTCTTGTTTTTGTTTTTCCTACTTGATATGTTTAATCCAGTAAAAAGTTTGGTAAATCGTCTTTAGATATCCAGATTGGTGTTCTTATATACATAAAAATGATCCTTTGATTTTCTGTGTCATTTTGGTTCAAATTTTTCTTCAATTTCAAGCAAATATTTTCGTTTTTCTTTAAAAAAAAAAAATCTGTTGATCCTATGTATCAAAGCATCAGAGTTTAATGCATAACCTGTCGGATTTGTCTGGATTTGAAGAATTTCTAAGTGATTAAATCACTTATTAAATATGGGATCTCCGTTAGATCTGACATTACTGCTTTCACCGTAAAATATATCCTTTGACTTTCTAAATGATTGTTGTTCCACTTTGAATAAAACAATTTCAAGAAGTTATTTTCTTTTCTTTTTGTTCAGTTCAAATTTGCAATTTCTACAATTTCAAGAAGTTATTTTCTTTTCTTTTTGTTCAGTTCAAATTTGCAGTTTCAATAACTTCAAGAAATTATTTTCTTTTTGTTCAGTTCAAATTTGCAATTTCTACAATTTCAAGAAGTTATTTTCTTTTCTTTTTGTTCAGTTCAAACTTGCAATTTCTACAATTTCAAGAAGTTATTTTCTTTTCTTTTTGTTCAGTTCAAATTTGCAATTTCTACAATTTCAAGAAGTTATTTTCTTTTCTTTTTGTTCAGTTCAAACTTGCAATTTCTACAATTTCAAGAAGTTATTTTCTTTTCTTTTTGTTCAGTTCAAACTTGCAATTTCTACAATTCCCCCCCAATTTTTTCTTTTCTTTTTGTATTTTTTTAACCAGTCCAAAAATGAAGGTTTATTCTCAACATTTTATAAAAACATAAACGAAAATTAGTAAAGTCATTAAAAAATGAAATAACTTGTAACTAAAAGTGTATTTCAATAAGTCCTTATTTACTTCTCTCCACGCGAAGGCAAAGTTTTTTTTTGTGTTCTTCCTCAAAACTTAGACGTTGCGGGATGACGTCTTAATAGACATGATGCTGCCTTGGATGATAGAAGGATGCGCTGAAACATCCAAGTGGTTTCTTGGGGCGCGTTCTTAAAAGAAGCTATCACCCGTCCAATATTTGCAAAAAAAAAATGTTACTTTTTGATCAGAGGTTATAAAACGCTGTAACTCAACTCATAATCTACTCGGTTCATCTGAATTCAAAATTGGCAATTAGCTATCATCTCTCCATAATGGTGGACAGCCTGATATGTCTGAAGACTATCCAGAATGAAAAAAATGCAAGTCGGTAATCCAAACAAATAACAAAATTGGTCAATTTGTGCTAACATATGCAACAGCTTTGTTCATTATCATAAATGCGCAGTCGCAGAACATGAAAGCAAAAAAAATGGCTACCTCATTGATCCAAAAGTCGGTCTCTGTCTTTTTCTAATTGGTTGCTGACATTCCCTTGATAGTTCATTGTTTCATTCTCGATGACTTTGGATTGGCCTTTGAGCTTTTCACAACAATTCAAATGAATAATGGACATGCATACGGTTATATAGATCAGGCCATCCCATAAGTTTTGTCCGGATTTTTAATTTTCTAGAATTCAATAATAAATGAGAATATCTGATGGAACAAAACCATGTTTATGTATCACACTAGAAAAAATACCCGTCCCAGGACGGGTAAAATTAGTCTCCCGAACAGAACAGTTTTTGCACCACTTTTATATCCTCTTATGAACATTAAAATCAAGATATAATGACACTAAATCTTATATTTAGAATTCTTATTCCAATTTTTATCAAAATCCTTTACATGATTTTGATTTTAGAAAATATCTCAAATTTAAAGCTTAAGGGATCATAAGAAGAAATTGAACAGGGAGGAATTGATCAATGATGTTGAGCAAGGATCAATTGTTTAACAGGAATCAATTGATCCATTCTGTGGACCAGGGGTCAAGGTATCGATCGTCTTGAGCAGGGAATTAATTATTGAACAGGAATCAATTGATCCATCGTGTTGAGCAGAGATCAATTGATCCATCGTGTTGAGCAGAGATCAATTGATCCATCGTGTTGAGCAGAGATCAATTGATCCATCGTGTTGAGCAGAGATCAATTGATCCATCGTGTTGAGCAGAGATCAATTGATCCATCGTGTTGAGCAGGGATCAACTATTGAACAGAGATCAATTTTTCTATCATGACAAAACTGATAAGTAACGAAAGTGAAGCAATAATAATGAAGCGCATTAAGAAGTTGATATCGTTAGAACAACACAAATAATAAACAAGCAAAATAGATGAGACAATATTAGAAGTCTTTATTTTCATTAGAAGTGAAGGATTATCAACTGAGGATGGCAGTAAAAATATGCACACAAACAATACACATGACAAACATTTTCATAGAGTATTGTTGCTACATCTGGGCTGGTGCACCAACCACTAGTCTCTCCCTCTTGGACAGGGTGCAAAACAAAATGTCTAACCTAATAAGTCCCACACTGTTTGCCAAGCTCCAGTCCCTGTCACATCAGCCTCGCCTCATCCTTTTCAGTCTCTCATTAACTTCGGTTGATTGAGGAAGTCGGGCTGGGGTAATACCAGTCAAGGATTCGTTCTCGACAATCAGTCCGGCAGGAACTGGGCCATTTCGGTGGCCTTTTATCTGCCGGGCTGAGGAATACTGTCCTGGGTTGTCCTAGGAGGTGCACCCTCCTAGGACTTGCCTCCCCTCTTTGGGGTGGAGTAAGTTTATCGCTTACTGCCTGAGGCGGTCTGACCGGGGAATGCCGACGGGTTGCCCAGGCTATTTTTGCTAGGCCAGAGTGCTCCTTCTTTAGGGGCGCTGGCTTGACTCTTCTCCCACTTTTCGACCTTGTGTCACATATTCCTGCGGTGGGAGGGAATTAAATACCCCTGTCGCACCGGCAGTGGTGCATCTCTGTGTTTGTGTTACAAGTACTTCCACGAAATGCGCTCTGATGAACTTACTGCACTTGTACCTCCGAAATGAAAATACCTACGATCCACCCGACTAGCAGCAAAATTCCACCCCTTCACTGTAGAGGTCCTTTGATGCTGGAAGATTTTCTACTCTAATAGCTTTTTTTCTTGGATAGCTTTCCTTTGGAATTCATTCCTGCTCACTGTTTCCCCGACTGTATCAATATGTAGAAATTTAAATATAATGTGAACAAACATCTTGCTATCCAACTCGTCACCCAGGTGGCCCCTATAATTAATTTTCATATCACAGTAGCCCATTATGCTTCAGTGGCAATTTGCCTTGATTGCGATGAATAAAAGTAATAACTTTTTTAAAAGTCTGCTAAAAAAGTCTGAGGGTAAAGCGGTCATAAACAGTATAGCAAGCAAATAGGTGTACTAACAATAAATTCCATGCAATCTCAAATCAGTTTGGCAAAGTTCAAAGACAAAGCGGTCGTAAACAATCTAGCAAGTGAAATCACATTTCATACCAAGAAAAAAAAAGAAAGAAAAATCCAACTTCTCATGCACAGCAAAAGAAACGCACATGCAATCTCCAAGTTAAAACTTGTCACGCTTAAAAAAAAAAACTCAGCCTTTTATTCAAAAGGCGAATTTTCTCATTGTTCACTCAGTCGGAAAGGTGTGATACTAGATGAACTTCACACTCACCGGACTATAACCCCCAGATTTTTTTTTATCTGTTTGATTATCTTAAAGATAATATCAATCAAAACAGCCCTCAGACTATTCCTGAATGAAAGAGGGTCTTCATAGCCAAAATGAATTGTATCCAGGTGTGCTTGCAATGCCCACGTGCATATTTGGAGAATTTGAACAGCGAAAAAACTAAAACTGTTAAATATTCATAACTGAAACTTGGTGGACAAGTCAGGCATAGACTGAAGTTTATTTGTATCAAATATGGTTGGATTGCAGAAAGGAGTGTGAAGTTTATTAACGATTCCATGGATGGCAATTTTTAGGGGTTCACCTTATACAAATTTTGCCGTCCTTCAAAAGCATTTGAAAATTCATTTACGATAATGTTTCTTCCCAGTTTTCTAATCGACGAGGTTTACTTATATGTCCCCATAAAAGATGTCCCCATAAAACAAAGCTATTGAAGTCGGTGAAACTAGCAGCACCAATGAATGTTGTTTTTACATATCAACTCTCGATTGAACAAAAGCTCAAATCAATAGATTCTTTCAACCAATCACAGATGCAAGGATATTCACTTCCGAAAATTTGCGCATATTATAAAAACCCAGACACAGTGTTTTTCTTCCTCATTCCCGCTTTCTTTCAGAGACAACACACATGTGCACAACACAATCCTGCCTTGGCTTTTAGGAGCAGAAGTCCCTCAACAGAAGCAACAAGAGACACACACAAACTACCAAACGTAGCAACAACATATACACACTGCTAACTATACTCATGTACAAAGTTCATACACACATTCTCTCACTAACAAAATAGGCACTCTAATATACATGCACATCTACCATGCTTACACATTTACACACACTGTCATGCATAAAAACACACGGCACCAGCCGAAATGATCATGTCTACTCAAATTCCCTTTACAGATAAACCAACTTCTCTTCACTTGGAAGGTTCTAAGACTCTTTGAACTCTCGTATTCTACTAACTCTTTATCTTTCGTTATCTTAACAAAGTTGTTTAAAAATTATTATTTTGTTGTGACAGACTTCGCTATTTTTCCTTTTGATATTGCCTTTCCCTCGTCAGATTTGAAAAATGTGGCGGAGGAGTAATAAAAATGGTCCACCTCTTATGAAATTTCTGCTTGAAAAAATCTCTATAAGCAACGTGGCAATGAGGCCATCTTGTTGCGTAACTGTATCGTCTATCGGTCTTAATTGTTCGACTTGAAGAGTAAAGTAATTTTGAAGCAAACAGGTTATACATTTTTTATATGCATTTTATGGACAACCTATATAAAAAGGTTAATGGCTTGGTGAGATAGCCATTAAATATAAATGAGACCTCCTTCCGGTCTTGAAGGCAAGGGTGCCTGCGTCGGAAGGGGGGTCTATAGTATATATATATATATATATATATATATATATACATGATTATTTTTATTTACACAGACATGTACAAAATCTGCGACACTGGCATGTCGATGTTATCGATCAACAGCTATTATAAACTGTGATCTCATCAGGCAGAGTTAGAATCCGATCTTAACCTTAGATCATATTTGGTTCTTTCCAAATATGATCTAAGGCTAAGATCGGATTCTAACTCTACCTGATGAGATCTCAGTTTATAATAGCTGTTGATCGATAACATCGACGTGCCAGTGTCGCAGATTTTGTACATGTCTGTGTAAATAAAAATAATCATATATAAAAGCTCTATTTGATATTGAGCACTTTTTATAAAACCCGGCTGAAATTCTTTGGATTTGTGCCAGTTGACACGGTTAAGATTCGGATAAAAATTGTTGTTTGGGATAAATACAATTTAGGCGCGCAGTATGAATATAATTGTATTGACGCGTGAAAAATAAAAAATAACGCCCACGCAAATTCCGGTGTGGCCTTATATATTAAATCAACTCAAAACGAGCGGACGTAGTAGGGAGCACACCACGTGATATTTCTGTCCAATGAGATTTCTCCAAAGACATTTTTCTAAACTTTTCTCCTTAAGCTCGCTGGAGCCTATCCAAATAGTATTTAAGCACACACAAACATCAAACCCTCTCTCTCAACTGACTTTTCATTCGGAGGTTACACGCGTCTTACTATCACTCTTCCATTTCACCTTTCGTGCGCTTCATACAATTTCACAGGCGAACATTACCTATTGCCTCTCTTAACATTTTATAACATATGAGCATTTCAACAAAACAAAAGACATTCTCCTTTTTACTTACCCTGAAACTAAAGAAAGGACTTCTGAACTCATTACAAAAGGAAATATGTTATATTTGTTAATGGTTTATTTCAGTGAATAAACTTCCGTTGGTTTTGCATGTAAGTCTTCTTATTATTATTTTTATTTTTATTTGTGGAGGAAGTTATCACCAAAAAAAGGCATGACGACCACCACAGATTACTACCCTGTGGATGTTTTACCTGGATTATATATATATATATATATATATATATATATATATATATATATATATATATATATATATATATATAAAGTTATGAAAGTATATTTATGGCAATTAAGCTATACAGAGGCTTCAACACGCATCGCATTTATACGCCCAATTATGAACTTACACTCTCTTTTAAATATTAAATAAATAAATTGTTTTGTTAATATAAATGTTATTCCTTTCCTTTTTTATTAACCATTATAAAAGGCCTATTCGTATATGTTGTATAGGTTCCTCATTCCTTCGCTTTCTTTAAGGTAAGTTTAAATAATATTTTCTTCCTTTCTCTTTGTTGTCTTTAACTGTTTTATTTAATCTCCACGTGGTCCGATGGTGGAGGCCTAACGGTGTGATAACATGCAGTTATAAAGGCATCTATCACACTACCTATGGTTGGGGGATTCATTATCGCAAAACCATGGACGACATCCTTCGCGACTGTGGTTAAAATCCAAAACCCTTTGTTCTCCTTTTGAATCTCCCGCCATTAATAACTTCCACCCCGGCCATAAAATAACCCGAAAAGGGTTGATATGCCGTAAAACAGAACAACAAAAAACAAACACCATGAATAAATACTCAAACATATAAAGAACTTGAAGCATAAAAACTTTTACCAAAATGACCAGATTCGGCATTAAATAACCCGAAAAGGGTTGATATGCCGTAAAACAGAACAACAAAAAACAAACACCATGAATAAATACTCAAACATATAAAGAACTTGAAGCATAAAAACTTTTACCAAAATGACCAGATTCGGCATTAAATAACCCGAAAAGGGTTGATATGCCGTAAAACAGAACAACAAAAAACAAACACCATGAATAAATACTCAAACATATAAAGAACTTGAAGCATAAAAACTTTTACCAAAATGACCAGATTCGGCATTAAATAACCCGAAAAGGGTTGATATGCCGTAAAACAGAACAACAAAAAACAAACACCATGAATAAATACTCAAACATATAAAGAACTTGAAGCATAAAAACTTTTACCAAAATGACCAGATTCGGCATTAAATAACCCGAAAAGGGTTGATATGCCGTAAAACAGAACAACAAAAAACAAACACCATGAATAAATACTCAAACATATAAAGAACTTGAAGCATAAAAACTTTTCCCAAAATGACCAGATTCGGCATTAAATAACCCGAAAAGGGTTGATATGCCGTAAAACAGAACAACAAAAAACAAACACCATGAATAAATACTCAAACATATAAAGAACTTGAAGCATAAAAACTTTTACCAAAATGACCAGATTCGGCATTAAATAACCCGAAAAGGGTTGATATGCCGTAAAACAGAACAACAAAAAACAAACACCATGAATAAATACTCAAACATATAAAGAACTTGAAGCATAAAAACTTTTACCAAAATGACCAGATTCGGCATTAAATAACCCGAAAAGGGTTGATATGCCGTAAAACAGAACAACAAAAAACAAACACCATGAATAAATACTCAAACATATAAAGAACTTGAAGCATAAAAACTTTTACCAAAATGACCAGATTCGGCATTAAATAACCCGAAAAGGGTTGATATGCCGTAAAACAGAACAACAAAAAACAAACACCATGAATAAATACTCAAACATATAAAGAACTTGAAGCATAAAAACTTTTACCAAAATGACCAGATTCGGCATTAAATAACCCAAAAAGGGTTGATATGTCGTAAAACAGAACAACAAAAAACAAACACCATGAATAAATACTCAAACATATAAAGAACTTGAAGCATAAAAACTTTTACCAAAATGACCAGATTCGGCATTAAATAACCCGAAAAGGGTTGATATGCCGTAAAACAGAACAACAAAAAACAAACACCATGAATAAATACTCAAACATATAAAGAACTTGAAGCATAAAAACTTTTACCAAAATGACCAGATTCGGCATTAAATAACCCGAAAAGGGTTGATATGCCGTAAAACAGAACAACAAAAAACAAACACCATGAATAAATACTCAAACATATAAAGAACTTGAAGCATAAAAACTTTTACCAAAATGACCAGATTCGGCATTAAATAACCCGAAAAGGGTTGATATGCCGTAAAACAGAACAACAAAAAACAAACACCATGAATAAATACTCAAACATATAAAGAACTTGAAGCATAAAAACTTTTACCAAAATGACCAGATTCGGCATTAAATAACCCGAAAAGGGTTGATATGCCGTAAAACAGAACAACCAGCCAAACAACTATTCCGTACCTTTGCCTTTGACTTTTTATTTATGTTGTATTTCTATCATGGATAAACGTACTTTCAAAGAAAGGCATTTAAAAATACGACACAAATAAACAAATAAATCATTAAAAGGAAAACCTATTTGAATGCCCATTAAATAAATACGTGTTTTGTTTTGATATTCTCGTCGTCAGTGGAAACTTGTACTCTGTCCATTGTGCGATTGATTTCATATGAAAACGTACATAGTTACGTTAGATATACATGTTATTTATAGGTTGTGAGGTAATTGATATACACGGTGATTCATAAGTAACTTAGCTATTTATTTTTGAAATTCTAAAGTTAAAAAATACGGTAATACAAAACAGAAAGTTTATTCAACAAATTCATTTATGGAAGTTTAAAATTACAGCAAATTTTCAAAATTTCCACCTTCGTTCTGCATGCATAGCTCCATTCTTTTTTGTAAGGAATTTACGACTCTTTGTAGCATATTTGATTGATTATGAAATAAATATATATAGAAACAAATATATAAACGAACAAATTTAAAATAACAAATAGCAGTAATTAGAGAGTAAGATAACAATTATCAAAAGTTCATAGTATGTTTGTGCTTCATATGGTAATCATTTTAAATAGCTAAGTGAAGTGACTTATGAATCACCCTGTATATTTAGCAAAATATTGGGTTGGCCAAAACGTTCGTTCGTTTTTTGAATGTCATCTTTCCGGCCTACGAAAGATCGTTTTATATTCCTATTCTTCAAATCCTGTATTTGGTGTAGCGAGTATTTATTTGCTCCTCTCCAGGAGTTAGGCACAAAGCCAGTTTTATCTTACTCCCACAAGTAAGATGTGACCCAAGGTCGGGTCGGGAAAGTGGGGTTTGAAAAGCCAGCGCCCGAGAGGTGAGCACTCTGGCCATTAAAAATTGCCTGGGCAGCCCTGTCGGCATTCCCCAGTAGGGGCGCCTCAGGCAGTAAGCAATAAACTTACTCCTCCCCAAAGAGGGGAGGTGAAGCCTGGGAGGGTGGACCTCCTAGAACTGCACAGGACAGACCCATAGACCAGCGTAAATCAAGCCCTGAAAGCCAAGACAATACCAGTCTATGGGGTGCAGTATCCATCGGAACAGATACTACACTTTGTTGACGTCAGTATGTAATAAGCCTCCGAGCAGAGGAGTTCTTAGAGTTTTGCTTGTATTTCAGGCCTTGAAATGGAAGATCAAGCAGAGCACTACTGACATCTGATGCTTTTTTTACTACAGTAAAGGGAAAAAAAACTACAGAAACCTGCATAAAGATAGGTCATGTGTATGGGGATAAATGCTGTTGCAGAACGGGTGTGCCACAAATGGTTTGTTCGATTCCCAAAAGAAAATATTTTAGTAAGAGATGCTCCTCGCTTTGGCCGGTCAAAGATGATCGACAATGACCATGTGAAAGCTGTAATTGAACAAGATTGCCGTTTGACAACCAGACAAATCACAAACATTCTCAAGATTTCGAAATCGAGCGTGGAAAATGAATTGCATAAACTCGGTTATGTTTCTAAACTTTATGTTTGGGTTCCTCCTTCCTAAAAAAAAACAGACAAACTTTTTAGTCGACCACTCTGCTCTATGCTGTAACACCTGACAAAATCGAGGATCAAGTCATTTATACTGGCATCTCTATCATCATCAGCATCATCATCATCATCATCATCATCGGTTTAACGTCCGTTTTACATGCGGACATGTGTTGGACAGCTTTTAGAGATTGACTTCCAAACTTCCCTATCTCTAGACAGGTCTTTATTTATCCCGCTTTCCCTCAGCTCCATTTTTATCACTTCCCCCCATGTTTTTCTTAGCCTTCTCCTGTGAACTGAACCTACTACCTCAACTGTTCTACATCTACTAAGCCAAAAACTCTCATGCATTCTTTCAATGTGACCATATCATCAAAGTCTCCTGTTCTGCACACAGCTTATACTGTTCAGATTTAATCTTCCTTTGAGGTCATCAGATCTATGCCTGTCTTTAAGACTCATATTACACATCTATCGTATCATTCTTATGTCATTTCTCTCCATGCAACGCATGTCTTCAACTCTCATTGATCAGATTTCGCTTCCATACATAATTACACTGTGTACACATTCCTGATAGACTCTTCCCTTGGTTGACAATGGTAACGCTCTGCTGGTTAGTAATGGCAGAAGTTCCCATAACTTACTCCATCCACTCTTAATTCTTGCAACATTTTTGCATGTACAGGATTCAATAAATTAACCAATCATTATAAATTTTGGAACATAGCTGCTAAACGTAAAAAACCCAAATGTGGGCTATATTTAGTTTAATTAAGTTTTATACAAAGGGGGTAAAAAAGGGACTGAAACCCTTCGTCAAAATTCAGATACCTCCGATTTGTGTGAAATTTTAACAATTGATATTAGACATCAATTAATAAATATTCCTAATATTTCAGTTTCTTTGGAGTGTTTTGAAAGGTTTTAAGGGGGCATAACATGGGCACCCCCCCCCCCTTTTAGAATTTAAATATTTCAGATTTGCATAAAATTTGATTCATAGTCATTAGAAACTAATTAAGCAAGATTCCCTGAATTTCAATTTCTTCTTAAGAACCCTTAAACTTAAGCCTTAAATTTTAGATATTTTCTAGAATCAAAATCATGTCATGGATTTTGATCAAATTTGGAATACGGATTCTAGACATAAGGTTTTGTAGAATTATATCTTGATTTTAATCTTCATACGGGGACATAAAAGTGGTGCAAAACTGTTCTGTTTGGGGAATTAATTTTATCCCTCCTGGGACGGGTATTTTTTTAATTTATCATATAACTCATCATCATTAATATTTTTTGGAGTTCTCACACCATTCATTACCAATGATTTCTTCTTGATAAAAACTGGTTATTTTCCTCTTAATGCGAGTGACAGCAAGTCTACGCAGATCCACAGTACTTCCCATTCGATTTATTTAATATAGTAACTCACTTGGAGTTTGTGGCAGAGACTTATTCGCCAAAGCAAGAGGAGGCGAATTAT
>OY744554.1:30259826-30282326 GCA_963556195.1 Sepiola atlantica | reverse complement strand
CATAACGACAGAACAGATACTACATTACCCCCGCAAAGGTAATTCCTAGGAGGATAGTCTCATAACAAAAGAACAAATACTACACTACGCCCCCTCACCCCCACCAAAAAAGAAGGAGGTAATTCCTGGGAGGATGGTTTCATGAAAATAGAGCAGATACTACCCCCCAGTTAATCCCTGGGAGAATAGTATCATGAATACAAAACAGATACTACACTACCAAAGAAGGAGATAATGCCTGGGAGGACGGTTTCATGACAACAGAACAGATACTACACTATTCCTCTGAATTGAGCATTGAAATATAGTAATAGTACAGTTTGGACTTCAGATATAGAACTAATAGTATAGTTCCGATTTCAGACAGACAGATACCAAATCTTTATTAGTAATAGAAGTAATAGTATAGTTCTAGTTTCCGACAGACAGATACTAAATCTCCATTAGTAATAGAACTAATAGTATAGTTCCGGTTACAGACAGACAGATACTAAATCTCTATTCATAATAGAAGTAATAGTATAGTTCCAGTTTCAGACAGACAGATACTAAATCTCCATTAGTAATAGAAGTAATAGTATAGTTCCGGTTTCAGACAGACAGATACAAAATCTCCATTAGTAATAGAACTAATAGTATAGTTCCGGTTACAGACAGACAGATACTAAATCTCTATTTATAATAGAAGTAATAGTATAGTTCCAGTTTCAGACAGACAGATACTAAATCTCCATTAGTAATAGAAGTAATAGTATAGTTCCGGTTTCAGACAGACAGATACAAAATCTCCATTAGTAATAGAACTAATAGTATAGTTCCGGTTACAGACAGACAGATACTAAATTTCCATTAGTAATAGAAGTAATAGTATAGTTCTAGCTTCCGACAGACAGATAATAAATCTCCATTAGTAATAGAAATAATAGCATAGTTCTAGTTTCCGACAGACAGATACCAAATCTCCATTTATAATAGAAGTAATAGTATAGTTCCAGTTTCAGACAGACAGATACCAAATCTCCATTTATAATAGAACTAATAGTATAGTTCCGGTTTCAGACAGACAGATACCAAATCTCCATTAGTAATAGAAGTAATAGTATAGTTCTAGTTTAAGACAAACAGATACCAAATCTCCATTAGTAATAGAAATAATAGCATAGTTCTAGTTTCCGACAGACAGATACCAAATCTCCATTTATAATAGAACTAATAGTATAGTTCCGGTTTCAGACAGACAGATACTAAATTTCCATTACTAATAGAAGTAATAGTATAGTTCTAGTTTCCGACAGACAGATACCAAATCTCCATTTATAATAGAAGTAATAGTATAGTTTCAGCTAATCTATATACTACTAAAACTCTGTGGATTTTGTTGTCAAAAAGAGTTGATATGCCATGAAAGAAATAAACAAAGCAACAGTTTAATTTTTCAGCCTTAAATGGCCTCAAAAAAGTTGATAAGCTCTAAAACACACACAAGCCATAGCAATGAATAAGTATTTTGATTCGGGATTAAACAATCCCAAAAGAGTTGATATGCCGTAAAACAAAATAGCAACTTTACTAAATGAATCATTCACAGTAGGGGTTGTATTTCAGTATTAGAATGCACAGAAAAAAAGGGTTGATATGACATAGAACATTCAAACTAGACGAAACCCCTTAAGTGTTTATTAATGTTGTCCCACTTCCCATCATGACTCATTGTATATTTTTTCTTTTGTAAATAAAATTTAATTTAAACCACTTGGGGATTTTTTAAGTAGCATCAAGCCACAGAGAGAATGCGGTATTTTGGTGAGAATGTCTAGCATAGGGTAAGTCCAAAAAGCTTTTAGAAAAAGATTGCATGACTACCTCTCCCTCAAAACGATTGGGGCTTTATGCATGCTGAAGGAAAAAAAATTGAGATCATTGTTTTTATTAAACATTTTGTTATGGGTGTAAATTTATTTGTTTAAATAAAATCCCTTGGCCTTTTTGCTAGGAGCAAAGTGTAGTATCTGTTCAGATACTACGCTTTATCTTTTCTAGATCAGTGAAAGAGAAATCCTTCTAGACTGAGGCAATTTTTTTTTGTCCTAATCAAGAATGGCCCTTTTTCCCACCGATCTTTGTTTAACTCTGCCCTCGTGGAGAGGCAAGTAGACAGAGACCAAATATTGATAAAACATTAGAAAAAAAAACACCCCAAAAAACTTACTTTTTTTCATGACGATGTAATTCTGTAATATCACAAGTCGCGTCTAAGTCTTTCTGATCAACCAGACACACACATTGTGATAATTTCAAGTGTGAACTTATTTTAATTTGGCCAAAGTTTACAACGGTGGGCAAGTCAGGACATGTCTCGGTTTTGTATAACATATTTAGAGCATGAATTTCTGATTTGGTTGCTTAGATAAAATACAACAGTTTACAAACATATTGCTCACAAATTGCTAGCTGTAAAATACCGAATGGTCTTTAGTAGGGCTTTACGGATCCCTTGTAAGAGCGCGGACCCTAGCTTTTAAAGAGGTTGTGTCTTGGAGAAAATGCTAAGATCCACGCTTACATTTAAATTGTTGTAAAAATGTTAAAACAGAGAAACATACAATAGAAAAAGGAAACATTATTCAAAGAACACAATATATACATTTATAATAAAAAAAATTAATTAATAAATATATATATAAAATAATGACACGTCTAATGAAGGGCGATTGAATGCAATAAAATTAAAAATTAAAAATTAAAAAAATAAAAATTAATTAATAAATATATATATAAAATAATGACACGTCTAATAAAGGGCGATTGAATGCAGTAAAATAAAAAATAAAAAATAAAAATAAAAAAATTAATTAATAAATATATATATATATATAAAATAATGACACATCTAATAAAGGGCGATTGAATGCAGTACTCTGCAGGTTCTTAACCGTTCAGGGAGCGAAAAAATAATAGTAACCACACCGGTGTTCAATCGCTCATTAAAAACAATAACGAACCAAAAAGCTGCATAACATGATAGGCGATAAAAAAAATCGTGCATAAAATGTTGCAGAGCATTTTGGTCTAGAGGTAAAACACTAGACTATGGAATTTACATTGAGGGTTCGATCTCTGCCCAGGGTAGTCATGCTGATGACGGCTCATAGACAGAAACACGTGTCCATGACTTTCTTTTATGTATGTAAAAATTAATTTATAAAAAAAAAATAATATATATATATATATATATATATATATATATATATATATTTATTAATTTTTTTTTAGTAAAATGTTTCCAATGCATTTAAATTTTGTAATTTGAAACAGTTTTTGAAACCAGTAAAATGCAGAGACTTTTTTTTTAAATAAACATATTTATTTAAAATTCAAATAGTGTTGAAAAGGATGATGGAATAATGTTTTTATGGACTTAACGTGTTTGTTTATTTTTATTTATTGAATTGGTGTTTTCGTATTGGTGTTTTCGAGAATATGAACACACCAATTCAATAAACAAAAATAAACAAACACGTGAAGTCCATAAAAACATTATTGCATCATCCTTTTCAACACTATATCGAACAATTAATCCGATACATAAATTTATTCCCAAAAACGACAACAAAAAAAGCACCCTAATTTCACAAACCCAAACTATATGGCCGCCCCTTTCGCATTTTTTCAGACTAGATATAACAATAACATTACAAAAAGAACAGAAAATACGTCATCAGCATAGTTAACTTAGACAAGGATCGAACCTTCAATAGTAATGGCTATAGTCCAATGCTTTATCATCAGACCAAGACGCCATGTCTAGAAATATGTACGATTTTAATCACCTAAATATTTAATGTATTTTTATGTAATTATTTTTATTGGTGATTGCAGCGTTCGTTGTTCTTTTTGCTCACTACTACTTCGATTGTCTATATATATATATATATATATATATATATATATATATATATATATATATATATACATATATATATATATATACCTTAGTCCGTTCCTATCTATCTATCTGTATGAGTAGTTTGTATCTATCTGAGCCATAAGAGATTTTTTTATTCAATGAGACTCACAGATTTCCTCGAGTAGACCGTTACCTAGTTTAAAAGAGACAGCTATGATCCAAGCTCCATCTACTCCATTAACCCTTATCCTCGAGTGGCTGTCGGTCTTGATAAGCGATAACTCATCAGTAAGACACACACACACACGCGCCCACACACACGCACACACACGCAGCCAAATAATGTATTCTTCTCTCAGGTGGATAGTTACCCAGTTTTTAAAAGGACAACTCTGATCCAAGCTGAGTCTGATGTTTGGCCTTGAACTTGATCGCCTACACTTTGTGACATGGATTTATTGAACAAAAACAAAAAAATAATAACAAAAAAATCTTACCAATCAAATTTTTTTTTTTCATAAATGCGGATCTGATTAACGCACCTGAGCGCTAAGAGGTTTATTACTCCATGAGATTATTACAGAGATTATTACAGATATTATTATTATTATTATCATTATTATTATTATTATTATTATTATTCATCTATGTAATAATTGTATGAATCAATCTATCTCAATTAAATATCTCTCTTATCCTCGGCCTTTTGGCTAAGATCAAAGTGTAGTATCTGTTCCGATGGATACTGCACGCCTGTCCTGTGCAGTTCTAGGAGGTCCACCCTCCCAGGCTTCGCCTCCCCTCTTTGGGGAGGAGTAAGTTTATTGCTTACTGTCTGAGGCGCCCCTACCGGGAATGCCGACGGGGCTGCCCAGGCAATTTTTAAATGGCCAGAGTGCTCACCTCTCGAGCGCTGGCTTTTAACCCCACTTTCTCGACCCAAGCTGTGGTCACATCTTACTTGTGGGAGCAAGATAAAACTGGCCTTGTGCCTAACTCCGGGAGGAGTAAATGAATATCCAGCCAAGTCTGTTCATATCTAGCACTCCCATAGTGTTCTGCATCCCTTGTCTGACGAATCATACCGTCTCATTAACACTTATCCTCGAATGGCTTTTGGCCTTGATAAGCGGTGACCAAATAGCAAAAAAAAACATTTTGGCCAGGAGCAAAGTGTATTACCTGTTTTGAAACTACAGATCATATTTTCTGTACTCGGTCAGTGAATAAGAAATCCTTCTTGACTGAGGCATTTAAAAAAAGAATTTTTTTGTCTCAATCCAGAGTGTCCCTTTATGCGGAAGCTGTATTTTCCCTACATTACAAACTGACATTGTGTCTAACTCTGTGCTCGTGGGGAGCTATATAAATAGAGGTAAATAAGAACATACAAAATTATCTCTGGCACAGCTTGTATAGGGGTTGTTCCTACCAGTCAAGGATACGTCCGCGACAATCAGTCCGACAGTGGTCTTGCTTCTTTCGGGCTGAGGTTTAGTTTTGTGAGGTCCTTGGATGTACACACTCATCTTTGAAAAGGGGTTAGTTTATTACTAATCAACTTCCTATCAGGGAATCCAGACAGGGCTGCTCAGGCATTGTTTGTAGGCTAGAATGCATTTCACCTAGTGTGTTGGCTGTTCAAAACCCCATCTGACCTTGTGTCTAACCTGCTGCAGAGGAGGTAAATAAACATATTGTTATATCTGGCACAGCTTGAGTAGGTGTTGTTCATACTAGTCGATAATATGTCTTCGACACTCAGTCTGATAGTGGCCTTGTTGCTGTCGGGTTGGGGTATGGTTCTGTTTCATCTTAGGAGGTCCACCCTCCCAGACGTTACCTTCTCTCCGAGAAAGGGGGTTAGTTTATTGCTAATTACCTGAGACGCCCCTACCAGGGAAAACCGATGGGCCTGCTGAGACATTTTTTGTAGGCAAGCGTACGCTTCTGTTAGTGTACTGGCTTTTTTAAAAAACCTCACCTGACCTTGTGTCTTACCTCCTGCAGACGAAGCAAATAAATCTATATAATACTAAAAGTCTATTGTTCTTGTATGTTTGCAATCAGCTTTCAGCTTTCCGGTTTTCAACATCCGGTTGTGCATGCGTAAATAGCATCGTCTTCAATCTGTTATTCCAATTCCGTTATTCTCTATTATGATTAACGAACGCATGAAATTTTTCATTCTGGAAATTTTTAAACAATTTCATTTAATTTCATCAAATAGTTTATTTGTTTTCTTCACGGCTAAAAACATTCAACGGGAGGACTTCGTAAAGTCTGTCGCAGTTTCAAAAAAACTCCTCCCTTTTAAAAAACAAAAACAAACAAACAAAAAAACAACACTCATTATTAATATCAGCCATACTAGCGGTCGGTGAACGAAACCACCTCCCACTTTCCCTCTCATAGATTTCACCACTCCTACTCCCTCTGTTTTCGTTACGTATGCGAGAAAGCCTGCTGTACCCCCTTCCTTTCTCAAATCGCCCTAACCAACCACTTATAATTCAGTAACTGTAATTTAAAAAAAAAACAATTATAATAAACAGAACGACTCATAGAAATCTATCTATATTCTTTTTTCATTTTAATATACTTTCATAGAAATGCTTCTGTTATGTAAAAAAAACCTATTTTCTTTATGCCACAAGTGTCACGCTCATACATGAATTCCATAGCTAATATAACAAACTGACCCAACGGGTCACGGGTGGTCTAGTAACATATAAAGTTATCTTGTGACATTTTAGAAGTTGGACCTAAATAGCATTTAAACTGACATATCGACTTTGATTTAGACTAGCGGATTTTCATTTGTTAAGGCTTCCATAAGAAACCGCATTGCATAATGGCGTTTCAACAGGTGCGGCCACGTCACCTACCATCAGTTATTCATAACCTTCCAAAGTGTATCCCACATCAATGTCAATGGTCCAAAGCTGCACGGTATGCCGTTTAATTCTACCTTTTTTTAAATTTTTTCAATGTTATTAAAATCAAAAGAATTAATAAATGTCCCATAGGTTTCACATGTTTCACGAACGTTCTCGATTCTTCGTCGAATCATCCTATAATAATGAGAAAAAAAGTCATTGTACCAATGCAGTTGTTGAAAAACTCCAATTTGACTATGGTATTATGTAGTGGGAGGTGATTGATTCCAATAAAATCGAGGAACGATTCAAAAACCAGAACTCTGTGAAAAGTTAGCATATATGTAGAAACATTATGCCACGGGTCAAGCTTCCTTAGCGTGCGTGCGGGTGAGATTAATTCAGCAGATGAATTAAATATAAGAAGAAAAACCAAAAAAAAAGAGAGGTGAAGAGAAAGGAAAAAGAAGAGAAAAAGAGAGAACGAAAACAAAGTTAAAAACCAAAGAGAGGAAAGGAAAAGAAGGAAAAGAAGAAAAAGAGAAAGAAAAACGGAAACGAGGCCAGAGTTAAAAAGATTAAAATAAAAAAACGTTTGAATCCAGAATTAAATTTAAAATTTGGAAGTATTAGAGAATTAAGAATATGAAAGAGGCATGGTGGTCCTCACATGCCAAATTAATGCAAGAAGCATTTGACAGAAAAGACTTGAAAGTTTTTTATGAAGGTATTAAGAAAGTTTTTGGACTGCACGAATCTGACGTTTCTCCCGTATCTGCAAATGATGGCACACTGATAAATGATAGAGCGGATATATTGAATCGCTGGAAGGAGCACTTCGAAGCGGTCCTAAACAATACTTCCACAACTGATGAAGAAATACTTTCATCTATCACTGAACGACCTGAGATTCCTGAACTATCCTTCCTTCCAGCAATACATGAAGTTTTCGTTGCTATTAGGCAAATGTCGTCAGGCAAAAGGTCAGGGAAAGACACCTTACCTCCTGAGGTGTTTAAGTACGGTGGCCAGACACTAGTGAAGAAGCTGCACAGTCTCTTTGTGAAGATCTGGCAAGGTGGAAATGTCCCTCAGGATTTCAAAGATGCATTAATTCAACACTTGTATAAGAATAAAGGCAATAGAAACATCTGTGACAACCATCGAGGCATCTCACTTTTGTCAATTGCAGGGAAGGTCTTGGCAAGGCTTATTCTCAACAGAATAATTAAATACCTTGTTGATGATATCTATCCCGAATCTCAGTGCGGTTTCCGTGCTGGTCGGGGTACTGTCGATATGATATTTTCCCTCCGCCAGGTTGCCGAGAAAGTTTGGGAAAAGAACGAGGAGTTGTATATGGTTTTCATTGATCTTACAAAGGCCTTTGACACAGTAAACCGCGAAGCCCTCTGGAAAGTGTTGGACAAGCTGGGAATACCTGACAACATGCTGAATGTAATTATTTCTTTCCATGATGGAATGAAGGCATCGGTTGTTTCAAATGGAGAGTCTTCAGAATCTTTCAATGTGACAAATGGTACCAAACAGGGTTGCGTAATGGCACCTGTGCTATTTGCTTTGTTCTTTTCAGTTATGCTGAGATATGCTTTCGCTGATATAGATACTGGGGTGAAGTTTAAATTTAGAACAAGTGGTGGTCTCTTCAACCAGCAACGTTTCAAAGCTAAGACCCTTCTTCGACAAACTGTTATCAGGGATCTTTTGTTTGCAGATGACGCTGCACTTTGTGCAACATCTCGGGAGGAAGCGCAACTGCTTGTGGACAGGTTTTCGGCTGTTTGCAAGGCTTTTGGTCTGACAATCAGCATCAAGAAAACAGAAGTGATTCACCAACCTCGCCTCATGCCTAAACAAGTTCAGGGTGTGAAGCAACGGCCACCAGTAAAGCAACGACCACCAGTACACTGTTTTCCAGATATTCCAATCCAAGTGGACGGTAAAGATCTGAAATATGTGAAAAACTTCACTTATCTTGGGAGTAAGATGAATTGGAGTGACTCCCTTGATGACGAAATCTTTAACCAAATTGCGAAAGCAACCACTGCCTTTGGAAAACTGCGTCATCGGTTATGGAAGGACAGGGGGATAAGTTTGAGAACAAAAGTACTTGTGTATAGAGCAGTTATGCTAACATCACTGCTTTATGGATCGGAATCATGGACAGTCTATCGCAGACAAATTCAGAAGCTTGATGTCTTTCACAAAAATTGCCTTAGAACGATTTGTGGTGTCACCCTAAGAAATCGGATGTCTAATGCGGACCTATTGGCGGAATTGAAAGCTTTTTGATGCAATCACAACTGCGTTGGGCAGGACATATCTTATGTATGGAAGATGATAGAATACCAAAGCAACTGATGTACGGCGAGCTCAACAGTGGAAGGCAAAATGTGGGTCGACCGCTGCTTCGCTTTAGGGACAAGTTGAAGATGAATTTGACATCTATCAATATTGCTTATCGTGATTTTGAACAGCTTGCTTCTCGACGGAAGGAATGGCGATCTGACTGCCAGAGGGGCATCAGGCGGTTCTCTGTAACTGCCATTGATCAACAGCGCGAAAGACGCGAAAGAACAAAAACATCTACAAGTATCCCAGCAGATTTTTTTCAACATCTTCCTTCTTGCATCCATTGTGGGCTGGTTTGCAAATCTCTCGCAAGACTCAAATGCCATTTACGATTGAGTAAATGTAAGCATGCTACATCCATCGTAGACTAAACAAATTTTAAGTTGTCAAGACCTCATACGTCGAAATCGACGGGAGAGTCCATGATTATATATATATATATATATATATATATATATATATAGGGTGGCGCAAAAGTCGCACATTGGTTTGTTTAGGTGATAGAAACTAGGCTTTTCTGATAAATAATACATTTACTTGGTAATTTTGTTGCAGTAGTTTTTAAAAATAATATCCTTTAAATGGCCACCATTTTTGGTCTCACAAAGACGGGCTCTAGTTAGGTCATTTTCCATTACACTCCTTAGTATAACTGGCTCTAGTTATTAGATTTCATGTCTGACATTGTTTTTAAGCTCTTGAATCGTTGTAGGCTTGTTCACATATACCCTTTCCTTAAGATAACCCCAAAGGAAAAAGTCAGGGGCTGTTAAATCCGGTGAACGTGAAGGCCAGTTAAAATCAGAAAATCTGCTAATTAAGCGCTCGCCAAACAATCCCGCAAAAGTCGCGCATTAGTTTGAATCAGTTGTTACTGATTCAAACTAATGCGTGACTTTTGTGCCACACTGTATATAATACTGGAGTCTGTTCCTATCTATCTATCTATCTTGATAAGTCTCTATCTATCTATCTATCTATCTATCTTGACAGGTCTATATCTATCTATCTATCTATCTCTCTATCTATCTTGATAGATAGATATAGACCTGTCAAGATAGATAGATAGATAGATAGATAGAGACCTGTTTAGATAGATAGATAGATAGATAGAGACCTGTTTAGATAGATAGATAGATAGATAGATAGATAGATATAGACCTATCTATCTATCTATCTATCTATCTTGATAGGTCTATATCTATCTATCTATCTATCTATCTATCTATCTCAGTGTTTGTTTATATCTACCCATCGTTTTTAATATGGAAATCGTTGAAGACAAGGCATGAAGCCACTTGATGTAAGGAGCTAAAAAAAAATACTACTTCAAGATCAAAAACTATCCAACGATAAGTGTTATAGGGATAGATTCTGACCAAGAAAACAGCAATTCTTCCCCCTTTGTCAGAAACATTGCTCATGGAATGTAAGGACTAAAGGACAAAATAAGGGAAGCGAGAATTACGAAGCTGCCGGAAGTAACCCCAATTAGTCACTTTCTACTCATCTATCTGCCTGAGTCATAAAGAGGTTTGTTTATTCCATGAGACTTACAGAGGTTATTAACGGACTAAAATACCTCTAAAAACAAATTTATTTCAGATGTCGGGGGGGGGGGGGGTTGACTTGCTCTTTGCTTTCCAATGCCAATTTTTTTCTAATGTTTTTTAATTATTTCGATACGATAATTAGGGACTGAATTATCATGAGTCAAAAAACCCCCCAAAAACACGAGTCATTAACGATGAGCTAAAGAAAAAAAAAACCCTTCTTTTTCTTCATCTTATTATTTGGAGGTGGGGGGGGGGGGGGGCTAGACGTTTAAAAAAATGTGCTGCTGCTGCACTTTTAAACGTCAAAAACGTTAGCGAAAATGAAATGCAAACTGAAAAGCTTAAAATAAGAAGAAGAAAAAAACGTATAAATCGGTATAGAAAGCAAAAAGAAAAAAAAAGGAATAAAATGTTTCATTATGGAAATAGATTTGCGTTCCCCCTCCCCTTATTCATCAGGCAGACTTTTGTGTGACGGGATGGATATATATTTACAAATAAATACACATTGCTCTTTATTATAGTGTGGAAGATTATTAGATGACCATGAATATTATTTAAAGCTTATTGGCATACGTTACATTCTTGACATTCTCCACAGACCTATTGTAGCAATTAATTACTCTTTGGGTAAACATAGAAATCCAGATGTCGATTTGAGTTAGTATATGGAATGGTTAAGTCTTCAAGTCCTTATACAAGCTATGTCTGAAATGTAATAGGACCGGATGTGCTATGTGCTGCGTGTGCTATGGGCGAAAGAAGGATAAGCAGATTGATATATTGATAAACGGTCCGGTGAGTGTGAAGCCCATTCAGGATCACACATCCTACTTATAATGTTAGATAACGAAGTGGTCCGGAAGGAGGGTGTTCCAAGGGAAGGTTGGAGCCTAAGCAGAAGTCGGAAATGCCGTCACTTCCGATCGGGGTCGATTCTCTCTCTTAGCTGTTGACATCCGAGATGAACAGACGTGAGAGCTGATCATCCTGCCAATACCAGCAAGGAGTGGGGGGGACAATGGGCACAGGTGGTCGAAATTCGTGATGGTATATCTCCCTAATTCACTGTAGACTCTCTCTCTCTCTCTCTCTCTCTCTCTCTCGTACACAATACAGTAAATTTCTGTCTCTGCCATGTTTAATAAAACCTTTAACAACGAAATCCGACGTTCATGTGTCGTCGATCATGACCAAAGGATAGAAGCCAGCAGCGACGAAGCCCGAGATACACAGAACAGCAACGACGAAACCTGGGTATATACACAACAGTAGGCAGCAATGCAACACTAAGACGATCATAAGTGTCCCTGAATATCATTGAACGGTGATAAAACAAAAAACTGTTGGATAGTTATGACTGAAACTTGGTGGACAAGTCAGGCATAGACTGGAGGTTATTTGTACCAAATATGATTGGATTGCAGAAAGAATTGCGAATTTTATTACCGATTCCATGGTTGGGTGGCATTTAATTTGGGACACCCTATAAAATAATAATAAATGGATCAACAATAGTTAAGAGCGACCCAAAGGCTCCCTTTTCATTGGCTACTACAGCAAGATGTAGGGGAGGGCGCTACTCCTTTCCATAGATAGCTCCACTTACTCTTAATCCTTACCTTATAATGTGTTTTTATTAGTTTTTGTTATGACTCGACCGAGGATGGAACCCAGTTAAATTTGTGCTATTTGGATTATTTTAACTATTGTTTATATCTTGGATGTTATTCTCACAACGTTTCGGCCGATGTAACCTCAAACTTTCTTCAGGTGCGTCTTGACGAACTTGAGAATCTTTATGTCAAACTCGGGAATCTGTATGAAATTTCGAACTGAACCCTTTATTTAATCCATGGGGGTAGATTGTTCTCGTTCTATCAGTCATGACCAGGTAGAAGTCTTAAGTAATTCGTAATTCTACTCATCTCTCTCTCTCTCTCTCTCTCTTATATATATATATATATATATATATATATATATATATATAGTCTAAAGAAGTTTTGAGTCATTAAAAAAAAAAAAAAAAAATGTAAAATGCAGTTTAAATTCCCAGACAAACTAACTAAATCCAAGATATTGCAGACTTAATATAAATCCAAGATATTGCAGACATATATATATATATATATATATATATATATATTACTATTTCATGTATCGACATAAAATGTTATAAAGAGATATAATTTTTTATGTATCAATTTTTAGTATTTATTTCAACAGTGCTTGATACGTAAGTAGAGCTAGGTAGTAAGTTATGAAAATATATTTATGGCAATTAAGCTACGCAGACGCTTCCGCGTTTCATCCCCGGGGAAATCGTCAATCATTTTAGCCTGAAACGCGGGAGCCTCTGTGTAGCTTAATTGGCATAAATATATTTTCATAATTTACTATATATACACGAATTATATTTCAAACTCAAATTCTAACATCTTTGCCCTCACGGCTGTTGTCAACAACTCGGTAAATCAGCAAGAGATTAATCCTATTTAAAGGCAGCTGTCGTAAAGAGTTCGACTTTTGAAAGGAACATTGCAATATATTATATATATATATATATATATATATATATATATATATATATATATATATATATATATATATATATATATATATATATATATATTAATTTATAGTGATAATAGTAAGACAATACCTCTAAAAAAAGAATAGCTTTAAGGCTCCTAAAATTCATATTAAAATTGTCAGCAAAGACCCGTGGCGCCACGGATAAAGTGCTAAGTAATAATCAGTTTTAAGTGACAGTTTTCTGGGGATTGAAGGCTCAATCTTCAGCGGGGACGATACTAAGATACCCCTAAAGAAGGTCGCAGGTTACATCGGCCGAAACATTGTGAGAATAACGTCCAAGATGAAAACAATATTTCGAATAATACAAATTATCAATCCTCATTTTAAAATTCTGAAACATGAAAAGTTAAATTATATTTATTAAAATGAGATTTTTAAAAAGTTAAATTATATTTATTAAAATGAGATTTTAAAAAAAAACATAAAAAGTTAAATTATATTTATTAAAATGAGATTTTAAAAAAACATAAAAAGTTAAATTATATTTATTAAAATGAGATTCTTTTAAAAAATGCGGTCGAAAAACATAAAAAGTTAAATTATATTTATTAAAATGAGATTTTTTAAAAAAAACATAAAAAGTTAAATTATATTTATTAAAATGAGATTTTTTAAAAAATGCGGTCGAAAAACATAAACAGTTAAATTATATTTATTAAAATGAGATTTTAAAAAATAACATAAAAAGTTAAATTATATTTATTAAAATGAGATTTAAAAAAAAAACATAAAAAGTTAAATTATATTTATTAAAATGAGATTTTTTTAAAAAGATTCGGTCGAAAAACACGTACGGACATTTTATTTGACGAACCAGTGTAGTAAAGTGTCAAGGATACTAGCATAAAAGTACATACTCATATCTCAATATCAATGTTGACTTAAAATTAGCTTCGGAGTTCATCAATCGAAATTACTAAGTTAAGATGGTGCAGATTAGTTAATTGGTTAACTCTTCAATGATTGGCTGAAGACCAACCAATCAGCGAAAAGGTGTTAAGCCAACGCCCATGAATTGTCGACGGAAGAAAGTTTGCAGAAAAACAACAGATTAGATAAACACATCTATATTAATCCAAGAAATATGCGTCTCTATATTTGTCTGTGTGTCTGTTAGCCTTTGTTAGACTATCAGACCTAGGAAGTGTGTGAAGGGGTGGGGTTTTGCTGTTCATCGGGGGTATTTATACTGAGGGGATACAGGTACATGAGTTAAATATTTTTTGTTAAACATAGAAATCCAGATAATGATTAGGGTTAATATATGGAATTATTAATTTCTTAAGTCCTTATGCAAGGTGCGTCTAAACACTAACAAGATCAGATGTGGTGTGTGAGCTATGGGCGAAAGAAAGATCAGCAGTTTTTAAAAATTTTATTTACTAATAAGTCACCACTTATCAGTCGTTTGCACAGTTCCCAATGAACTACCTAGCCCAGTCATGTAAATTCAGGTGTTTTAATGCTATTATTATTTAGTATTATGAAGGTACTCATCAATCGTTTTCTCAACTATGCTCCATACATAGTAGTCCAAATGATTGAGATCTGGGAAGCAAGGTGGGCAAATATTAAGGGTCATGTGATCATGAAAATAATGCTGGATTTTAAAATTTGTTTAGGAATCTATTAGCTCTGATTAGCTTTTACTTTTTCGACATGAAATGACCTTTACTCATCATGGCCTCCGTTGAGTCTTGAGAGACAATGGATGCCCCCTGTAAAGGTAACTGCACATGTAATTGTGAAGCAAGGGTTGCACAACCACCAACCAGACCTCTCTTAAATCGGCACTGCTTGATTCCATTGACAAGAAGAAGTCCAGCACGACTGGAAACAATGCCGACATAAGCGGAGAGCACATACAGCATCTGGTATTCTCAAATGGTCACCCATTTGTTTATTTATTTATTTATTGTATTATTATTTATTATTTATTTCTTTATTATTATTATTTTATTATTTATTTTTTTATTTTATTATTTATTTCTTTATTATTATTATTTCATTATTTATTTTTTATTTTATTATTTATTTATTTATTTATTATTTATTTATTGTATTATTATTTATTATTTATTTATTTATTATTTATTGTATTATTATTTATTATTTATTTATTTATTATTTATTGTATTATTATTTATTATTTATTTATTTATTATTATTATTATTTATTATTTATTTATTTATTATTATTATTTTATTTATTTTGTTATTTATTTTTTATTTTATTATTTATTATTTTTTATTTTATTATTTATTTATTATTTTATTATTTATTTATTATTTTTATTATTTTTAAAATTTATTTATTGTATTATTATTTATTTACTATTTATTTACTTTCCAGTTTTAGATGTTTTCTTTTTTCCTATTTATTTTTTAAAATTTATCGATTGAGACGTTATTTTATATGAATATTAGTGTGAATACTGAAGCATAATTGTTTTCTCCATCATTTTTGATGGGTGATCTTCTTTTCTTTTTTTTTTGTACTAATACATCCCTGCTTATCAAGGCCCAAAGGCCACTCGAGGATAAAGGTTAATGAGCTTGTCACGTTGACGGTGAGACAACACCGTTATGATTGGTAACGATGGCTGAAACTGGGCAGAATTTGATTTTTTTAAGAGGACAGCTCAACAATAATTTGTGTACGTTATACTTGAAAACGATTATGTTGTAGTCAGCTGGGAAACAACCCCGCGGTATTGTGTTCCACAGACGAGTAGTTCTAGGAAAGAAACTCTGCTCATGGAAGCTCCGTTTTGTTTTAGGTACACAGAAGGAGAAAGATAAATTATTGGCAGTGGTTGTAGCTAGACGAGTTTTCGTTGTAATTTTTTTACAGTGGGGGGGGGGACTATAGATTGGAGCTCAGTCGAGGTAGACAACATTTCAGATTGTTCCTTCTGACACACTGTTTTTTTGTAATCGAATTCATGGATCTTCTAGGATTACCACTAATGGTGTGCTGTACTTGCCGAATTAATTCAAATGTTCTAATACTATCAGTGTGTCTTGAATGTCTTATGTTTTGATAATGGTGATACCTTTTCATGTTAAGCCTTTAACTCATTGCAAACTTTGCAAACGAAAGATCAAGTGACTTTTCAAAATAGTTCCAGTTTTAAATTGCTATATTCAACCTTTATAGTCACGACATAACTAACAATTGTGTGCCTATTCATTTGTTGTGTAATTATAGGGACTGGCATTGATAATTCTGAAATATAGAAAATATAAAGTCAAATAATATTCCTGCTGTAGTAACAGTAATATATGTCTTCAAATACCTTACACACTCTGTATGTAGAAAAATTATTATTATTATTAATAATAATAATAATAATAATAATAATAATAATAATAATAATAATAATAATAATAATAATAAAAATTAAAAAGAATTAAAAAGAATTAAAAAAAAAAAATTTTAAATAAGGAAAGAGAAAAGGAAAAAATTAAGGAATTGAAAGGAAAAAATTTAAAAATTAAAAAAAAACTTAAACTTTTTTTTTTTTTAATTAATTTAAAAAAATATTATTTTATTTATTTATTTTTTATTTATTTTTATTTTTTAACTGGTGCCGGCCTAGGCTGACACCAGACAAAATATTTGTAAAGGGTCGAGGAGGATGAGAAGACCGAGGAGGGACAGCACAAACCAGACCTCCACTGGAAAAGTGCAGAGAATGCTGGGACCTTGGGGAGGCTTATTGCCACCCAAATCCCAGAGAAGACCAATTGTCCTTACTAGCGAGAAATCAATGGTAAGAGGCTGTTGCGATACCGCATCGTTATCGAAAAGAGGTGAAGAATACTGGAAATCTGGGGAGACTTGTTGTCACTCAGACTCCAGGAAATACCACTGGTTGTTGTCGGTGAGCAATCACTGACGATGATCTGTGTGAGAACTCCTAGTGAGTACAAATAATAATAATAATAATAATGATGATGATGATGATGATGATGATGATAATCTTTCTAAATAAAAACAAGATAACTTGCTTAATTATTGATATAGCCTGCCCCTTCGATACCAGAGTTCAGGGGAAAGAACACGAAAAAAAAAATAAATATCAAGATCTAAAATGGGAATCAGTTAGACTATGGAAATGTAAAGAAGTCAAGGTGATTTCCGTTGTAATTGGAACGCTTAGAACTATAACGAAAAGCCACCATAAATGGCTTAAACAGGTTGACGAGACAATTACTTTCCCAATTCTGCAAAAGGCTTGCCTGTTAGGAACGGTGAAAGTGTTAAGGTACAACTTGAATGTCTACAGTCAAGGGAATTGACTTGATGTTCAAAAAAAGAAAACTCCAACTAAAAACATCCAAAAGTTGAGACTACTATGAAATAATAATAATAATAATAATAATAATAATAATAATAATAATAATAATAATAATAATAATAATAATAATAATAACTAGCAGGGATACCCGGCATTGCCCGGGGCCATAAAATCAAAAATAGAAAAAAATTAAATAGTGTGTGTAACATTTTTATATCAAAACTTCTCTCTTTCTCTCTCTCTTGCCGTCTCTCTATATTTCTTCCCCATCCCCATTATTTCCCCTCCATCTCTCTTTCTCTTCCACTCAGCTCATCCCTTTCTTGTTTTAATGTGTTGACAAAAATCTCCGGCGATCGGGCGATCGCATCTTCTTAAAAAGGGGGTGTCAGACCGTTACATAGGTAGGTAGACGCTAGCGTATTAATATATATATATATATATATATATATATATATATATATATATATATATATATATATATATATATATATATGGGAACTAATCAATCAAAGCTGTCACTCCATTCACTTTTGGTTTCCCTTGAACTGCACAGACTGCTGCTGATAACTGACCTGCCTAAATTGCGGTTTTCATTTTTATGCTTTTTTTCATCCACAGCCGTGCCGAAACTTGGACAATTTCAGGCAAATCAACATTAATAACTTTATGATTTTTCTGCATTTTTCTTTATCTTGAGGAAGTCTACAATAAAGACGAAACGTTGATGAACACATAAATAATATAGTTTTTGGCTTTCCATTTTCCATCTTCATTTGCTATATATATATATATATATATCCCTTAAAATAGTGTTAGAAATAAACTAATATAATAACTGTAAAAAATAAATTGACTTACATGAGTGATTTTTCACTGGAAGACTTGGGACTATAATTTTTTTTTTTTTTTTTTTTTTTTAAATATAGTTTTAATGGTTGAGAAACTTCCGAGACTATATATATATATATGTATATATATTGCTGCTGCTGCTGCTGCTGCTGATGATGATGATAGAAAAACTAAGCAAATACATGGAATTTGTTAGAGAGCTGATAGGAATATGGAATATAACGAAAGTTATTGTGATACCAATAATTCTAGAAGTGCTATGAACAGTTCCGAAAACCTTAAAAAAAAAAAAAAGAATAAGATAAATTGCAGTGATTTAAACAGCTGAAATATTGAGGAAAATCCTCGAGTGCGGAAACCAACCCACATAACCAGGTAACGCAAACCAATAACAGGTAAATTGAAATAAGCAAAAAATATAGAAAAAAACATAGCATGAATCCAAAGTAATAGAAACCGACAGAAATCCCTTCACACAAAAAAAGATAGTGGCACCATTCCTGGGTGGCACCATCCTCGGGTGGCATCACACAGAATGGACGTGAAGGAGGAAGGAAAGACTGAAGAGGTAGAGCACCATTCCGACTTCCACTGGAATATTAGAGAGGCTTATTGCCATTCAAATTCCAGTGAAAATCAACTGAAGATAGAAATCAATGGTAAACGGCTGTTGCGATAACGCAAAGTGATTGTAAAACCCCATTAATCGTCATTGCCCGGTTCGAGGGATAAACAGTTTTAAAGACTGTGGACGATATAACATTATCAAAAGAAAGAATGACAAAATCTATACATACAAAATTAATTAATTTTATTCGACAACTTGTTAAGACGATGAAAGATAAAGTGTTCGTAAAGGATGAGAGTTCAAAGTGGCCAAGGAACGTTCTGATAAAAAAATGTGTTTTGTTTGTAAGGAGAAATTGAGTACACATATTTATTTCGGCTGGCGTAGCATGCGTTTACACGTAAATAGAATAGTCATGTAGATGTGTGTGCATATTAGCGTGCCTGTTTTGTTAGTGAGAGAGTGTATGTACTATTTTATGTGAGAATGTTCAGTTAACAGGGTGTATATGCTGGCACTGTGTTTAGTAGTCCGTGAAAATCTCTCGTGGTGTATGTCGACGTCCATCAGTCAGGAACCGAGATTAGTGCGTTAGGTATGAAAGAAAAATACAAAGAGGAAAAAAAGCTGTGTGTTTGGGTTTTTATAGTATACGCCTCGAATTCGGAGTGGATATCTCTTGCGTTTTGATTGGTTGAAAGAAACTGCTGATTTGAGTTTATGTCTAATCAAGAGTCGATACGTAAAAACAATATTCACTGCCACTTCGAACAAGATTTTTAAAAAAAAGTAAGATCGTATACCGCATGATATTATTGTAAAACCATATTACCCCTTGAACCAGTCAACAACGATTAAACAAATATAAATAATTTACCTGACGTAAATTGGACTTCATCGCCTAAAATAAAACAAACAATGTATTTATTAAAATATTGTATTTCGTATTCAAAAAGATCAAATCAAGGAATGTACGATATATATCGTATTTTAAACTTTCAGAAAATCTTAGGAAAAAGTAAGATTTTTCGTAACACACATGTCGTCTTCAGAGTTCAGCAGCAGTAAGCATTATATTGTGTTTATTTTTAATATTGCCGTGAAATTTTTTTTTTAAATGCTGTGTTTTGTATTAAAAATATAAAAACAAAAAATAATATATCGTATTTGAAAAAAATAAAATGAAGGAAAGTACAATATATATCGTAAAAAAGTAAGGGTTTTCGTAACACACATGTCGTGTTCAGACGTGCAGTTCAGCAGAAAAAAATCAATATATCGTATTGTAGCATTACCTGCCCTTTATTCGCACTCATTTACAGATACATACACCAGAGGGCGCTCATACCTTTTCGTCACATTAGGGGCGCTGAGATCGGAAATATAAAAACTGAAACACAAAGATATTCCCACTCTTTTTTTTTCTTTTCCACGCTTCATCCGAAACATGTGCGTGTAACGCACACATAAAATCCAAGGTATGTGAGACATTCTTTCAGCTTCTTCACCTACACCCTCAGACATTCTTGTCAAAATTTATTTGACCTGTGTAACGCATTTTTACGCACACTTTTTTGAGCGAACCTTTTTGGGTTCTCAGTAAATAAATGTCATTTCAAACATATCGCTTTCATTTCGTTCCATTGTTTCATGTATTTGTTTGTACGATAAAGCGTATAATGGAAGGACACTGTCCAAGCGTCCACAAACCCTACAATATATATATTTTAATATTGCGGTGAATTCAAATGTTGGATCTTTTCTTGGAAAATAAAAAAATAAAAACAAAAAATAATATATCGTATTTAAAAAAAAATCAAATTAAGTGATGTACGATATATACAGCGTTTCGGAATATTTCCTAATTTGTAGAATTTGAGATATTCGGACTACTGTTCTCATCTTAGGTGTTTTTATCACAATGTTTCGGCCGATGTAACCTCCGACCTTCTTCAGGTGTACTTTGTCGAACTCGGAATTTTGAACTGAACCCTTTATTAAATCCACATGCTCTCGTTCCATCTGCCATCTGTAATTCGTATCGCCCGTACTGTGATCAACCTTCAGATGACTGTTACTTAGAACTGAATTTTACTTAGTACTATATCCGCGGGTCCTTGCGGACAATTCTAGCATGAATTTTGGGAGCCTTAAACCTATTCTTGTTTTTGATTTAACTACTTATCACTATAGATCACTACTTATCTATTATTTATAATTATAGGTTCCCATATTGTATTGAATTCTATACTAGGTCTGCTTAGTAAGTCATTGTCGCCTAACATGTTATATACCAAATTCTACAGAAAATAAATGAAATAAAATTCAAGGAATATTGTAGTATTTGTCCGCAAATAAACATTTTTAATTAGAAATGTATAATTTTTATTTTATAAACGTATTCGCATTTTTTTTAAAATACTCAAATGAATGTTTATTTAACATATATAGTTTCTTATGAAGTTTATGGACTGGGCTTTTTTTAAAATACTCAAATGAATGTTTATTTAACATATATAGTTTCTTATGAAGTTTATAGACTGGGCTTTTTTTTTTAAATACTCAAATGAATGTTTATTTAACATATATAGTTTCTTATGAAGTTTATAGACTGGGCTTTTTTTAAAATACTCAAATGAATGTTTATTTAACATATATAGTTTCTTATGAAGTTTATGGACTGGGCTTTTTTTTAAAATACTCAAATGAATGTTTATTTAACATATATAGTTTCTTATGAAGTTTATAGACTGGGCTTTTTTTAAAATACTCAAATGAATGTTTATTTAACATATATAGTTTCTTATGAAGTTTATGGACTGGGCTTTTTTTTTTAAATACTCAAATGAATGTTCGTATCGCTCGCACTGAGGATTGAACCTTCAATATTCAGATGAATGTCACTTAGAACTGAATTTTACTTAGTCATTCCACTGCGCCACGGACAATTCTAGTATGAATTTTGGGAGCCTTAAACCTAGTCGTGTTTTTGATCTAACTACTTATCACTATAGATCACTACTCATCTATTATTATAATTATAGGTTCCCATATTGTATTCAATTCTATCCTAGGTCTGCTTAGTAAGTCATTGTCGCCTAATATATGCGCTAATTCTTTGAGGCGTTTTACTCTCCACCGTTCTTCTCTATCTATAATTTTTACTTCATCCCATAAGGGTAGATGGTTTCCCTTTTCCTTCCATATGTGGTCAGCCATACCCGAATTTTCTATTTCTCCACATATTACGGCTTTCCGGTGTTCTTCTAACCTTACCTTTAGTGGACGACATGTCTCACCTTTGTATACTTCTCCACACTGTCATGGAACTGACCAGGGGTTTAGGTCATCTGTATATCGAAAGACAACTTTCACTGGACAATATCTAAATTTCAACTCCCACCATCCATATAGTGTAAAGAAAGGAATCGTCCGTTGCCTAAAACATCGAGCAAAGACAATA
>OY744554.1:30244826-30254826 GCA_963556195.1 Sepiola atlantica | reverse complement strand
CAGCCGTCATCAGCATGGCTAACTTAGACAAGGATCGAACCTTCGATATTGATGTCTATAGTCCAGAAACACGTGTCCATGGATTACTTTTATATACGTACAAAATAAATAAATATATATATATATATATATATATATATATATATATTAACGCAAAATACTTCCTATAAAGTTATGGGCGACTAATAATGCATTTATTTGCATCTTAATCACTTAGGAAGTGAGACAATCGAAGTAGGAGTGAGCAAAAAAAACAAAAAAACAACAACGAACGTTTCAATCACCAATAAAAATAATTACATAAAGATTTATTAAATACTTAGGTGATAAAAATCGTACATATTTCTAGACAGGTTAGACTATAGATATCAATATCGAAGGTTCGATCCTTGTCTAAGTTAACCATGCTGATGACGTATAAAATAAATAAAAATATATATATTAACGAAAAATACGTCTTATCAAGTTAAGGGCGACTAATAATGCAATTATTAATCACTTAGGAAGGGAGACAATCGAAATAATAGTAAGCAAGAAAACAACGAACGCTGCAATCACCAATAAAAATAATTACATAAAAATACATTATATATATATATATATATATATATATATATATATATATATATATATATATATATATATATATATAGTCTCGGAAGTTTCTCAACCATTAAAACTATATAAAAAAAAAATTATATAAAAAAAAAAAAAAAATTATAGTCTCAAGTCTTCCAGTGGAAAATCACTCATGTAAGTCAATTTATTTTTTACAGTTATTATATTAGTTAGTTTCTAACACTATTTTAAGGGATCATCAGTTGTTTACCATGAAAAACTGTTTCGGGAATTTAAAAACAAGACAGTATTTAATTTCATGGCTTCCCAGCAGAGTTGATCAGACCCCACTTCCCTTAAAAGACAAAAACATAAACGTTCCTTATACTAAATCTACGTTTTGTTCCATATAAATGTTTTGCTAACTTATATTAGTTATTTAAGACACAAAAAAAAAATTCTTTACCTGTGCTGTTCGTCTGTCTAATAAAATTTATCCGTTACTTACAAAAATGTTGCTGCATTTTAAAGTGTTTGGACGAATCCATGACACTATTATTTAAGTGATTAATGTATTATTTTTAGTTTTATATTATAAATATAAAAAACATCAACACATCAAAATATATATATATATATATATATATATATATATATATATATATATATATATATATATATATATTGGAAAGAAGGTAAACATTGGTGGTTATGTCGAAGCAACCATCTGTTGCAGCATTTCAAGATGTCTGCATTTACACATGCAAATTTAACATCAAATTTATGCATTTCTTGCATGCAATCGATTGCACTTTGCACTCCGCAATTTAAAAGCTTTAAACTTATTAATCGGACATTCGTGTTCGATTTCTCCCCAGCTAAACTCACGGACGGAATAATTTATGACGCGACACGATAACGGCGTCCTAATTTCATGTGGAATACTCAAAAGACGAAATGAAATAATCGAAATCAAAAAAAGATATTCTAAGATGCGGCCAATAAATCAGCAGATTTAGCGATGAAAATGCTATTCCAAACTAAAGTGTGACAGACCAAAAAAAATGCTATTTCAAACTTAAGCGTAACAGACCAACGAAAATTCTATTTAAAAACAAAAGCGTGACAGACGAACAATAAATGCTATTTCAAACTTAAGCATAACAGACCAACAATAAATTCTGTTTTAAACTTAAATGTGACAGACCAACAATAAATGATATTTAAAACTTAAGCGGTACAGACCAACATAAATGCTATTTCAAACTTTCAAAATTAAGCATTACAGACCAATAATAAATGCTATTTCAAAATTAAGCATGACAGACCGACAAAAATGCTATTTCAAATTTAAGTGTGACAGACCAACAAAAATGCAATTTGAACCTTTACCGTGACAGACCAACAATAAATGCTATTTCAAACTTAAGCATTACAAACTGACAGACAGAGCTTGTTCTAAAGATGCATAGACACATCTAAAAAGAAGAAAAAGTAGGAGAATGTTAATGTCATGGCCACACAGCGTTTTCGTGTCCATTCGTAGCAGCAGCTGTCGAGCGCTGGGTTGTCCTAATTGTCGTGCGGCCTGTCAAAGCCAACGCCACCATGTTTTTCAAAGACAGTTGCAAACCCAGAAAGGTCACAAGACAAGCATAGTTTTTATTCGGTCAGCAACGTTTTATACAAAATCAATTTTTAACAGAGTTACGATTCTAATGTTTGCAGTTAGGAGATGGTCAGTAATTTCTTTTCACATTAGTGTAATGCTTAACTGGCTTAATGGATATCTTTGCAGACTACGGAATCAGCTGTGCTATGTTCAAATCCTAGGTATATGGTTGATGGAACGAGGACAAGAATTTTGGGACACAGCTGTTAGGCGTAAGGTTGGGTAATGTTGGCTATGTTTAGTTTCATTTCGTGTTATGGTTGACGAGACGAGAACAACTAATCTCTATTTATATAAAGTTAGGTATGTGTATATGTTTATATATTTCTATGCATAGGATTCACTTCTAAACTAATTAACCGATCATTATGAATTTTGGAACACAGTTCCTCAGAGTTAAGATGGGTAATGTGGGATATATTTAGTTTAATTAAGTTTCATACAAAATGGGACAAAGAGGAGGTGGAAGCGAGAAAATTCAGATACCTCGGATTTTCGTGAAATTTAGGTATTAGGCATCAATTAATAAATATTCTCCAAATTACAGTTTTTTTAAAGGGGTTTTAAGGGACATAATATAGGCACAACCTCCCATTTGAAAATTCAAATATTTCAGGTTTGCATTAAATTTGACCTATAATCACTAGACACCAATTAAGAAAGATCCTTCTGCATTTTTGCATTCCATTTTTGAAAAGAATGTGTTGTAGTTAATCGTTGGTATTAAGAGCTTCATATCCTCCAAGAAATTCCAAGAGAAACCAAACAGCCAGTTCTGCTACACACCTTAACGTGCCGCCACCATTGTTCACAGAAATCATTATTTCGATTGGTTTCAACGAAATAGATGCTCTGAAATAAAAACCGCCTTTAGGACTGACCACAACCACTAAAAATGGGTTATAGAAAACGTGAAAGAGTCCTATTTTTTTTTTAATGGAAAATGCTCCAGACAAGGCATGAAGCCACTTGATGCAAAGACAGGAGATGCCTATTGGCGTTAGTCTTGAAAAGCCAAAGGCTATAGATAGGAAGAAAGCAGTCAGTAAGAAGAGAGTTCCACAAGCCTTCAGTTGTTGGAAAAAAACTACTGGAATAGGAAGCTGTATTACAATGAGGTATCAAAACAGCGAATTGATGGAGACCACTAGACCAACGAGTCAGAACAAAGGAAGCAGGGAATAGATCAGACAATTCTGAAGAACACATGCCATAATAGTATTTATAGAAAAGACTGAGACTAGCAACATCACGTCTATAAGAGAGTGAGGGTGTAGAAAAGAAGAAAGGGTGGGCGCTAATCAAATTACAGATACGTTTCTGCACCTTATCAAGAACCCTCAAATGGGACAGAGATTCACCAGCCCAAATATGACAACAGTACTCGATACATGGTCTGATAGTAGATTTGTAGAGATAGAGAATAGCTTCGATTGTGAGAAAGTTTTTGGAGCGATAGAGAGCGCCGACTTTATGAGAAGCAGAAAGAGCAATGGATCTAACGTATGAACTGCAAGAAAGATTTGATGAGAAAGAAAGAATATCAAGAAAAAAGGGGCACGCTTACGATTGAAAGAGACGAGCTGAGTCTTAACAAGATTAAATGAAACAAGCCATTCCGTACCCCAGTCCACAACCGAACCAAGGTCAACTTCTTACATTGTTCACAGAAATCACTATTTCGATCCCTTTCAACGAAATAGATGCTCTGAAACTAAAGCCGCCTTTAGGACTGCCCGCAACCACAGCAAAAGGGTTAAAGAAAACGCGAAAGAGTCCTATGCCCAATCTTTTAAATCTAGAATGGCTGAGCAGAGGCTTGGTTCATATGAGTTTTGGCAGATAACAAACAGGGTCCTGAACAAATGTAAGACCTCTATTCCAACCATTATCAATGGACCAGAGGTGATTTCCTCAGCATTTGATGAAGCCAAACTTTTTGCAATGAATTCACAACATCAAGTTCAGAAAATGAATTCACAACATCAAGTTCAGAAAATGAATTCACAACATGTTCAGAAAATGAATTCACAACATCAAATTCAGAAAATGAATTCACAACATCAAATTTAGAAAATGAATTCACAACATCAAGTTCAGAAAATGAATTCCCGACTACAAAATGCAAACAAAGCATGTTCTTTCTTTTATCGAATTAAATCCGATTGATTCAAACCAATTAGATTTACATAACTACATCTCTGGACTCACTGCCCCGGATGTCTAAATAAAGTTATTATGAGTCGTCTCTGCTAACGCCGGTATTCGTCATCAATGGTACAGTATTCGTATCCTCACTCGCAACCTATGATTTAAAGATTTCTTTAATTTTCAAATTGCACACCTGGCAAAGACGGGTTTTTTTATGGCGGAAATGAGGCAAGTTGGAGTCACTTCTGCTGCTCGATCCGGGTTCAGGACAATCACGTCCGCCACAGTTAGTTTGGAAGTCAATTTTTTAAAGCCGTCCAATACATGCCAGCATGTAAAACAGACGTTAAACAGATGATGATAATGATGATGATGTGAATTTGTCTAATGCTTAACAGGCATAATGGATACCCTTGCAGATTATGGGATTGGCTGTGCTGAGTTTAATTCCCATATTCCTATTTCTTCATATCAGCACCATTACAATAACTCGATAAAAGTAAAACATTTCTGAGACCATAACTTCAGTTATGTAAGTTCTAGTTAAACATCTTTCACTGTTTTTGTGTGTTTGAAGTAGGTCTATCTAGAGGAGCCATATTATGTGTCAATCTGAAGGTATACTTAAGCAGCACACAATCGCTGTAAACCTCGGGATTCCACTTTTCACTGTTAACCCAGTGATTGTCCAATTCATCAGAGATGGAAAATAATCAATAGAATCTCACCTAGGTCGATCAGGACCCTTAGTCGATAGTATTTACTTATATCATGTCCGTGTTGATACAATTTCTCACAGGAGTCTAGATAAATGTTAAAATAATAATAATAATACGCTAAGTCATTTCATGTGCATACATACGTTATCACCTTTGATGCACATTTAAAAAAATGAGATCGCCCGATCAGCAAAGATGGCGATTGGCGATTAGTCTGATGGTAAAAAAAAATTCTGACTTTACCCATTTTAAAATGAATTATTCCAAAATCAAATAATGTCGCCCCGTCGACTCAAACGGTAAAATTTTGAATAAATAATTTCAAAAAGTGACATTTGTTTTATTGATTTGAAAAATATTTAGCTGAAAATTATTTTTATGTGAAGAAGACAGAATATTATTGTTTTAAAAAAAAAATTAAATTGCTACAATTTAAAAATAAATTAAAAAATTTTTGAATAAATATATTTCAAAAAGTGACATATTTGTTTTATTGATTTGAAAAATACTTAGCTGAAAATTATTTTTATGGGAAGAAGACAGAATATTATTGTTTAAAAAAAAAATTAAATTGCTACAATTTAAAAATAAATTAAAAAAATTTTGAAGAAATATATTTCAAAAAGTGACATATTTGTTTTATTGATTTGAAAAATATTTAGCTGAAAATTATTTTTACGGGAAGAAGACAGAATATTATTGTTTAAAAAAAAAATTAAATTGCTACAATTTAAAAATAAATTTAAAAATTTTTAAGAAATATATTTCAAAAAGTGATATATTTGTTTTATTGATTTGAAAAATATTTAGCTGAAAATTATTTTTACGGGAAGAAGACAGAATATTATTGTTTAAAAAAAAAATTAAATTGCTACAATTTAAAAATAAATTTAAAATATTTTGAATAAATATATTTCAAAAAGTGACATATTTGTTTTATTGATTTGAAAAACATTTAGCTGAAAATTATTTTTACAAGAACTAGACAGAATATTATTGTTTAAAAAAAAAATTAAATTGCTACAATTTAAAAATAAATTAAAAAATTTTTAAGAAATATATTTCAAAAAGTGATATATTTGTTTTATTGATTTGAAAAATATTTAGCTGAAAATTATTTTTACAGGAAGAAGACAGAATATTATTGTTTAAAAAAAAAATTAAATTGCTACAATTTAAAAATAAATTTAAAATATTTTGAATAAATATATTTCAAAAAGTGACATATTTGTTTTATTGATTTGAAAAATACTTAGCTGAAAATTATTTTTACGGGAAGAAGACAGAATATTATTGTTTTAAAAAAAAATTAAATTGCTACAATTTAAAAATAAATTTAAAATATTTTGAATAAATATATTTCAAACAGTGACATATTTGTTTTATTGATTTGAAAAATACTTAGCTGAAAATTATTTTTACAGGAAGAAGACAGAATATTATTGTTTAAAAAAAAAAATTAAATTGCTACAATTTAAAAATAAATTAAAAAATTTTTGAATAAATATATTTCAAAAAGTGACATATTTGTTTTATTGATTTGAAAAATACTTAGCTGAAAATTATTTTTACAGGAAGAAGACAGAATATTATTGTTTAAAAAAAAAAATTAAATTGCTACAATTTAAAAATAAATTAAAAAATTTTTGAATAAATATATTTCAAAAAGTGACATATTTGTTTTATTGATTTGAAAAATATTTAGCTGAAAATTATTTTTACGGGAAGAAGAATATTATTGTTTAAAAAAAAAAATTAAATTGCTACAATTTAAAAATAAATTTAAAATATTTTGAATAAATATATTTCGAAAAGTGATATTTGTTTTATTGATTTGAAAAATATTTAGCTGAAAATTATTTTTACGAGAAGAAGACAGAATATTATTGTTTAAAAAAAAAAATTAAATTGCTACAATTTAAAAATAAATTAAAAAAAATTTGAATAAATATATTTCAAAAAGTGACATTTGTTTTATTGATTTGAAAAATATTTAGCTGAAATTTATTTTTACAGGAAGAAGACAGAATATTATTGTTTAAAAAAAAAATTAAATTGCTACAATTTAAAAAAAAATTAAAAATATTTTGAAGAAATATATTTCAAAAAGTGACATTTGTTTTATTGATTAGAAAAATACTTAGCTTAAATTATTTTTACGGGAAGAAGACAGAATATTATTGTTTAAAAAAAAAAATTAAATTGCTACAATTTAAAAATAAATTAAAAAAATTTTGAAGAAATATATTTAAAAAAGTGACATTTGTTTTGTTGATTTAAAAAATATTTAGCTGAAAATTATTTTTACGGGAAGAAGACAGCATATTATTCTTTAAAAAAAAAATTAAATTGCTACAATTTAAAAATAAATTTTAAAAATTTTGAATAAATATAGTTCAAACAGTGACATATTTGTTTTATTGATTTGAAATATACTTAGCTGAAAATTATTTTTACGGGAAGAAGACAGAATATTATTGTTTAAAAAAAAATTAAATTGCTACAATTTAAAAATAAATTTTTTTAATTTTGAATAAATATATTTCAAAAAGTGACATTTGTTTTATTGATTTGAAAAATACTTAGCTGAAAATTATTTTTACGGGAAGAAGACAGAATATTATTGTTTAAAAAAAAATATATTAAATTGCTACAATTTTAAAATAAATTTAAAAAATTTTGAATAAATATATTTCAAAAAGTGACATTTGTTATATTAATTTGAAAAATACTTAGCTGAAAATTATTTTACCGTGAAGAAGACAGAATATTATTGTTTTAAAAAAAAAAAATTAAATTGCTGCAATTTAAAAATAAATTTTAAAAATTTTGAATAAATATATTTCAAAAAGTGACATTTGTTTTATTGATTTGAAAAATACTTAGCTGAAAATTATTTTTACGGGAAGAAGACAGAATATTATTGTTTTAAAAAAAAAAAATTAAATTGCTACAATTTAAAAATAAATTTAAAATATTTTGAATAAATATATTTCAAACAGTGACATATTTGTTTTATTGATTTGAAAAATACTTAGCTGAAAATTATTTTTACAGGAAGAAGACAGAATATTATTGTTTAAAAAAAAAAATTAAATTGCTACAATTTAAAAATAAATTAAAAAATTTTTGACTAAATATATTTCAAAAAGTGACATTTGTGTTATTGATTTGAAAACTACTTAGCTGAAAATTATTTTTACGTGAAGAAGACAGAATATTATTGTTTAAAAAAAAAAAATTAAATTGCTACAATTTAAAAATAAATTAAAAAATTTTTGAATAAATATATTTCAAAAAGTGACATTTGTTTTATTGATTTGAAAAATACTTAGCTGAAAATTATTTTTACGGGAAGAAGACAGAATATTATTGTTTAAAAAAAAATTAAATTGCTACAATTTAAAAATAAATTAAAAAATTTTGAAGAAATATATTTCAAAAAGTGACATTTGTTTTATTGATTTGAAAAATATTTAGCTGAAAATTATTTTTACGTAAAGTAAACAGAATATTATTGTTTAAAAAAAAAAAATTAAATTGCTACAATTTAAAAATAAATAAAAAAATAAATAAAGAAGAAATATATTCTATTTAGTTATGTAAAGAATAACAATTATTTTTATGGAAGAAGAAAGCGTCATTTTTTTTTTTTCTAACAGTATTGATTCTGACAGACATTTCTTATTTCAAAAGTAATATTATTATTCCATGAAAAATGCCAGTATATTGAAATCATATGCCCTTAATAGGGTTAAGATGAAAATTTATATACACTAAATGTACAAAAGCACGGAAATTCCCAAATTTTTACACTTTTATTGTCATTAAGGGTATGACTACATATCAACCAAACCATTTCATTATCACATCACTATACTATAAATCTCTATGCATGAGTGGATGAAGTGTGTGGGGTGCGCTGAAGAAAAATTCCTACCAGTAAAATACATAGCCCTGTTGTGCTCGCATACCCTTAATGACAATAAAAGTGTAAACATTTGGGAATTTCCTTGCTTTTGAACATTCAGTGTATATGAATTTTCATCTTAACCCTATTAAGGGCATATGATTTCAGTATACTGGCATTTATCATGGAATGTCACTACTTTTGTAAAGGCTATGCCTCAATACAATGGTCATTTTTAAGGTTTTTTAGAATTTTCTGGAAAACTAAGGTATTTGGTAAACTGAAATTAAAATGCCATCAACTAGACCCTAGAACCTCTATCTCTGCCCAAAAATCAGCTGAATCCATCAAATAGTTGATGAGATACAGGGTGGCACATACGTACGTACACACAGATAACATGATTTCATGATTGAACTTTCTGGATCTCTGGGTTGCCTTGACTAATGATGCTGAAATTTTACACACTTATAGAACCTATCAAATAAAAATTTTGTGCAAAGTTTTAACTAATTTGGTTTATTAGCTTTTGAGTTATGATTGATCAAAGAAATGAGATTTCCAGCATAGGCCATTCTTCAAGTCTATTAAGGGATAGAGCGCTCTCGCGCCTCCCTTGATTAACAGTAAATTATTAATAATAATAATAATAATTATTATTATTATTATTATTATTAACAGAAAATTATACAAATAGATGTAGAAAGCACCGTGGAATTTCCACAGTGTCTCGATAGTGTTGAAATAATACAGACAGAAATTCCCGCTCTCTAGGTCAACAATTTAAAAAGTTTGAGGATTATCGATTTAAACGGGCGCAAGATTAGATTAAATAATTGCAAAATGGTAATCCGAAATTCTAAGATTAAGAAAAAAAAGATTAGGAAGGATTATTGGTATTAAAAGGGATAACGCTAGAATTTAATCGGACAAACTAATTTTTATATCTGACTTTGTAAGAAGTCATGTTACAAATTTGTAACACAAGCC
>OY744554.1:30217326-30242326 GCA_963556195.1 Sepiola atlantica | reverse complement strand
GAGTAAATAATACTTTAATATTCAAACAAAAAAGTTATATATATATATATATATATATATATATATTAATTATGACAATATATGTATTAGCAGTCTCTTTAAAAGATTCAGCTCGATGATTGTCAATCAGTAACAGCAGAGCATACATAAATAATTCAGGTTCATTCTATATTCCAATAATCAGGTTTTTTTATTTTTTTATTTTTTATTTTTATTTTTTCAAATTTCCCAAAAAACATAACATTTCTTTTTTTCAAAACATTTCAATTTAAGAACTTTGTGGATTTTTCTGATGATTTTGTAGTGGTGCAGAGACGATATTGATATAAAACGATTTTTTGGCTCACCTCAAAAGAAACGGAGAGTAAATATACATCTCATAGAAATGTTATGTTTTGGGGGAAATTTGAAAACAAAAACAAAAAGAAAACAAAAAAAAACATAGTTATTGGAATATATAAAACCTTACTTATATATATATATATATATATATATGCTTCAAATTTCCCCCTCTCTCTAAATATGTATTAAATACGTTGTCACTCCCTCTCTCTCTAATAATATTTGAATTGTCGACTGTGAATTTCCCCATTTTTTCAGTTTCAAAAATGTAATCATCTAAATTGGATGCTTGACAATACCACAAGGTTGAAATAAATTATTGCATCGATGATTATGTCATTTCGTGTTACTACATTTTATTCTATATATATATATATATATATATATATATGTATATATATATATATATAAAGTAGTAATACATGGATGGTGACAGTTCGAGCTCGTATTCGATTGTCTACAAACGTGTGGCATAGAAATACACTTCTGACGATCGGATTTACTGTGAAGCTGCAGTGGTGCATTAACATAAGTTCCTATTGTTATACATATGCCAGTATATTATAAGATATACTGAAAAGAATAAATTGTGATGGTGTCATGATAAAACCTTTTTAGTCAGCCAGTCTTGTAACCCCCTTCCTTCCTTATTGGCCTCTTGAAGGGCTTACTTTGTTGCTAGCCTGTTTGGAGTCCAGGAGATTGAACGCTGGTGGTGGGGTTTCTTTCATGCTTGGTTTGTCTTGAAGTGATTCTACCTTCCTCTCCCTTTTTAGTATTATGATTAGCTATATTCATCAAGTGGCTTCATGCCTTGTCTGGAGCGACTTCCATAAAAAAACAAACATTACACATCTAAAACAAGAATTGTCCACATCGACCCATCGCGCAATGGATAAAGTGCTAAGTTATAATCGATTCTAAGTAACAGTCTTCTGGGGGTTGAAGGTTCAATCCTCAGCATGGGCGATACTGAGAATATAATTCAAAATTACTTAAGACTTATACGAGGTCATGGCTGATAGAACGAGAGAAATCTACCACGGAGATTAAATAAAGGGTTCAGTTTGAAATTCCCATGACTTTTTAATAGTATATAGATTAGATTATATGGGACAAACTGACCTATAGGGTTGATGGGTAAACGTAAAGATTAGAGTCCGGTTAAGATTTTTCAAAAAGGTGATAAAAATTGTATTTTTAAAAAAAAGATTATGACATGCTGAACGTATTGGAGTTAAAATCAATTTAGTAGTACGTATGGAATCTGAAGAAAAACACTTTTTAAATGAGTAAATATGCTAGTATTATCGGCTTATTTCCTAGATGACGACATGTTCGAGTGGATCGTGGTTACTCGCTAAAAGACTGGAATCATAAGTACGTTCGATGTAAAGAAGTAAAGTATTTTATAGTGGCTTATATAAAACTAATTTACATACAAATATTTATAAGAAATATGTTGTGAAAGAAATATGTTTATAAACACTTAAATTTTTTGAATAAATTATTTTTATAACTCACTAAAAGACTATGCTTCGTTGCCGTTTCCACTTTTTGTATCGATCTTATCAACAGCTGATATAAAGTGTTAAAAAGTGTGTTTTTCCTACTAATATGTAATACTTTATTGATTTTAAACTTCAATACGTTCAGCATGTCGTAATCTTTTTTTAAAAATATACAGTTTTTGAAGTATTGCATATCGTCTTTTCGAAAAACATCTTGGTGCTGATATCGATCCTGAACCAGTTTTCGTGAGGTTTGACTCGGAAGCGTTCGGCTGTCCTACGCAAACGCCCGAGAGTTGACGAGCCGATTTGTACCAGACGACAATTTTGATACGGTGCTGCGTCCTATGATAATAATGTTTTGCTTGTTTTTTTGTTTTTTTGTTGTTGTTAGGGTTAAGGGTTAGGGTTAAAAATATTTATTTGATAACAGTAATTTCGCTCTGTTTTGCTTGTTTTATTTGTTCTGTTGTTTTAAAAAATTCTTGCAACTATAACTAAAAATTATAGGACGCAGCAACGTATCAAAATAAAAGAAAATATTTATTTGATAACAGTAACTTCGCTATGTTTTGCTTGTTTTTTTGTTGTTGTTTCCTTTAGAAATTTTCTTGAAAATTAACTTAAAATCACAGGACGCAGCACCGTATGGAAATTGTCGTCTGGTACCATTCGGCTCGTCAATACTCGGGCGTTTGCGTAGGACAGCCGAACGCTTCCGAGTCGAAGCTCACGAAAACTGTACCAAAATCTTAACCGTACTCAAGCTTTCACGTTTACCGGTTGATGTGCCGTATAACCAAATAAATTAACTCCGAATTCACATTCTCAAAGCTTAAAGAAGATTAATAGATAATTTGATTACTGAAATTATCTATTAATCATTTTTAACTGGATTTCCATTGGATAAGACAATAAACAATCAGCTACAAGGAAGTATCGTTTACTTTGCGTGTTTCACCAATCAATCACTCTTAAATGATTCATTGATCGTACGACGTTGATATTAGGAGTGACCATATCTCTATGCACATAAACTTAGCTATGTTATAGATACGAGGTTAATAAATTTATGACATATTCGTTTATGTACGTTTCAAAAATTCAATATAAATAACAATTTTGTGTCCGATCGTTTCTGAGACGATATGGATTTTTATTGATATCACGTCTCATCAGCACAGGAAATAGACACCAAGTTCAAAGTTATATATTTATATACATCTATGTACAGAGTAATCTCCTAAACTAATGAACAGATCATTATTAATTTTAGAATATATATCCTAGGCAACACGGTGAGTAACATGGGCACATTATTTTTTGTAAATGTTAACATTTAGAGGGTGCATATATATATAAAGTTGTTTTTTCTTATGAACCGACCATTATGAATTTTGGAATATATATTCTCGGTAATTCGGTAATGGACAGTTTATTATTTTTGTAAACTTTACCATTTTGTGGATGTGTCCACTTAAACTCGTACTGGCCCCTAAACAATTTAAAATAAGTTAGATACAAAAAAAAATAGAGAAAAGAAATGCTCTACATCAAAGTTTGAGTTATAGTAAGTAATACATTTTTAAAAAGATCGGTGCACGCACATGAGTGCCAATAATATGTATGTGCTTGAACTTATTGTGAATTATGGAATATGTATTCTAGGCAACATGGTGAATAACGTGGGCATATTATTTATTTTTTTGTAAACGTTACAATTTAGGGGAGTACCACCGACTGTGGGGGTAAGAATTCCTCCGCCTTCCTTTATTTATGACTAATCAAAAAAAAAAATTTTTGTCAGGATTACCTATTATTACATTACTACCTTGTGATTTGGGTAGTAGTATTAGGACTTCTGACTGTGAGAGTAAGACGTCCTCCACCTTTATTTATGACTAATAAAAAAGTAAAATATTACTTAGGATTAAATATAAAAATCGATGAAATCGATTGAAGGTATTTAAAACAACATTTAACAACACAGACTTTGCCTTATATGACTGACGAAACAACATTTTTAAAAATCTATTATTGAATTAGTACTCAGTGATTTGGGTAGTATCAGGACTTCTGACTATGAGAGTAAGAACTCCTCCGCCTTCTTTTATTTATGACTAATAAAAAATAAAATATTGATCAGGATTGAATATAAAAATCGCTGAAATCGATTAAAAATATTTTTTTTTGTTTTTAACAACACAGACCAAATATTGCAGTAAATTACGGACTAAACAACATTTTTTTCTGTAAAAAAGCTATTTGTTACAAATATAAGCTCAACTTTACTTTATATATAACATTGTATGATACAAAATGACCTATTGTGTTGATGTGACGTAAAAAGGAAAAAAATAATCCTAATTCACATTTTAAACCTTCAAAAAGATTAATAGATAATTTGATTACCGAACAAAGTCATCAAATTATCTATTAATCTTTTTAACTGGATATCCATTGGCTAAGATCAAAGTGTAGTATCTGTTCCGATGGATACTACACCCTATAGACCGGTATCGTCTTAGCCTTCGGGCCTTGATTCCGCTTGGTCTGTGGGTTTGTCCTGTACAGTTCTAGGAGGTCCACCCTCCCAGGCTTTGCCATCTCACTCTTTGAGAAGAGGTTAGCTTATTGCTAATCGCCTGAGGCGCCCCTACCGGGGAATGCGGGCGGGGCTGCCCAGGCAATTTTTGAGGGGCATAAGTGCTCTTCCTCTAGGGTGCTGACTTATCAAATCCCACTTTCCGACCTTGTATCACATCTTACCGCTGTGGGAGGTAGATAAATAGATCCATTGGTGAGACGCACACAATTCTTGGCCTTTTGGCTAAGATCAAAGTGTAGTATCTGTTCCGATGGATACTGCACTCCATAGACTGGTATTGTCTTGGCCTTCGGGGCTTGATTTACGCCGGTCTATGGGTCTGTCCTGTGCAGTTCTAGGAGGTCCACCCTACCAGGCTTCGCCTCCCCTCTTTGAGGAGGAGTAAGTTTATTGCTTACTGTCTGAGGCGCCCCTCTGGGGGAATGCCGACGGGTCTGCCCAGGCAATTTTTAAACCCCACTTTCCCGACCCGAGCTTGGGTCACATCTTACTTGTGGGAGTAAGATAAAAACTGGCCTTGTGCCTAACTCCTGGAGAGGAGTAAATCAATACAAAGGAAGTTCTTGGCCTTTTGGCTAAGATCAAAGTGTAGTATCTGTTCTGATGGATACTGCGTAATTTTATTGCTTACTGCCTGAGGCGCTCCTACCAGGGAATACCGACAAAGGAAGTGTTGTTTAGTTTGCATAGTTCCCCACTCAATCACGCTAACATCATTCATTTATTTTGATATTAGGAGTAACTATATCTTGTATAAAGAAAGAATAAGGTGGCATTTTCTGTGTTCCTTTCCTCTTTCTTTACTTTTCCCCCCTCCTATCAGATAAAGGCAACGAAAGAAAGGAAAGAAAGAAAGGAAGAAAACGAATCTCTCTTCTACATTGGTGAAGATTAAAAATTATCTGTTATTTAAATAATACCCGGTGATTTCGGTAGCAGTATTAGCAATACTGAGTGTGAGGGTAAGAACTCCTCCACATTCCTTTATTTATGACTAATCAAAAAATAAAATATTGATCAGGATTATCTGTTATTGCTTTACCACCTTGTGATTTGGGTAGCAGTATTAGAACATCTGACTGTGAGGGTAAGACCTCCTCCACCTTTCTTTATTTATGACTAATAAAAAGGTAAAATATTACTTATGATTAAATATAAAAATCGATGAAATCGATTGAAGGTATTTAAAACAACATTTAACAACACAGACTTTGTCTTATATGACTGACGAAACAACATTTTTTTTAATCTATTATTGAATTAGTACTCAGTGATTTGGGTAGTATCAGGACTTCTGACTATGAGAGTAAGAACTCCTCCTTTTATTTATGACTAATAAAAAATAAAATATTGATCAGGATTAAATATAAAAATCGATGCAAATAAAAGGTTTCTTTTTTTTAACAACACGGACCAGTATTTGCCCTAAATCACTGACGAAACAACATTTTTTTCTATAACTTGTAGTAAAAATCTATTGATCACAAAAGTATGGCGGACAAATTGACTTTACTACTTTACTGTATATATAAGATTGTACGACACAAACCTATAGGGTTGATGTGACGTAAAAACGAAAAAGATTCAATCCCAATTCACATTTTTAAACCTTAAAAAAAATTAATAGATATTTTGATTACTGAACAAAGTAATAAAATTATCGGTACTCTTATAGTTGACGTACCATGTTTCCGTGACTTCGCGTCGTCATCGTTCGGACTGGTTATGGAAGCGCCCGATAGTTGACGAAACTATTAACCAAGAAACATTTGCTTATAAATAGTTTCTCTTCGTTAAAATAAGAAAACCAAACAGAAAAAAATTGCTTAAAAACAGTTGTTGCGATTTTATGTTAACAAGAAAAAAAATTGACAAAAAATGTAAAAAAACATTAAAACAAAAATAAAAAAAAGTCTAACATTTGCTTAACAAATTAAACAAAATCATCATTTGAAACTTTCCGGTTCACAAACAAAAAAAAAACATTTTTTTATTTACAAACATTTGATTAACAATGGTTCCTTTGACAAAAAAGGACAAAAATAAACATCTAATTACTAACAGTTGTTTAGCTATGCTTTGTTCGTTATTTATTTTTATATATGTATTTTAATTTGATTTTCTTCGTTTGAATTTATCGGCTGCCAGTCGTCAATTTAGTGTTTGCCAGTTTTTGCCTCGTCAACTCTCGGGCGCTTCCCTGCCCGAATGTTGACGACGAGAAGTCACGGAAACATGGTGCGTCAGCTATAAGAGTACCAAATTATCTATAAATCAATTTTAACTGGATTTTCATTGGCTGAGACAACAAACGATCAGCTACAAGGAAGTGGTGTTTACTTTGCGTGTTTCCCCAATGAATCACGCTAACATCATTCATATATCTTGCTATTTTGATATTAGGAGTAGCGTTGGGACGATCGATCAGAATCAGAATCGGGAATCGGAAAAATCAGAACGATTTGAGGGTATCGGTATCGAAATTGGTATCGGAATCGGAAAATCTTTAGTCTAATTGCCGATTCCCAATTTTTTTTTTGTTTAAAACCTCATTTTCTATTGCTGATAACATTTATTGCTTTTTAACTACCAGTAAAACTAAAATTTATAGAGCATAGTTACGAATTTTAGTAAAAATGGCACCGGACAAAATATGGATAAAAATCTTACAATAAGTTTATCAAAATGTTAGATACAATACATAAAGAAGTTTGTCAAATTAAAAAGAAAATTATATTTACATTTTACAAAAAATGTAAAAAAACAAACAAAAAATAAACATTAAAACAAAAATGTAAAAAAAAGCCTAACATTTGCTTAACAAATCAAACAAAATCATCATTTGAAACTTTCCGGTGCACAAAAAAACAAAAAACATTTTATTTAAAAACGTTTGATTAACAATGGTTCCTTTGACAAAAAAAGAACAAAAATAAACATCTAATTACTAATAGTTGTTTAGCTATGGTTTGTTCGTTCTTTATTTGTATATATGTATTTTGGTTAGGGAAACAATTAAGAAGTTTGTCAAATTAAAAATAAAATTATATTTACATCCCCCCCCCCCAAAAAAAACCCCATAAAATTCTACCCTTTTAGTAGATTTTAGAATAAGAATCGGAATCGATAATTGTATCGGAATCGGGAATTTAGAACAGAATCGGTAATTGTATCGAAATCGGGGAAAATATTGGAAACGTCCCATCACTAGTAATTACTAACGAAATTACTTAATTTTTTTTAAATTTTTTTTTTTAACTTCATTTTCTATTACTGGTACTAATGATAAAATAATAAATATTTATTGATTTTAAACTACCAGTAAAACTAAAATCTATAGATTATACTAACGAATTTCGGTAAAAAATGGCACCGGGGAAAAAAATGACCAAGTAAAAATGGCACAGGCAAAATATTGTGCGAGTGGATAATAGGAAAAAAATGGCACAAGTAAAAAATAGAGATGAAAACCTCACAATGAATTTATTAAAAAAAATGGCACAAGTAAAAAATAGGGATGAAAATCTCACAATGAGTTTATTAAAAAAAATGGCACAAGTAAAAAATAGAGATGAAAATTTCAAAATGAGTTTATTAAAAAAATGGCACAAGTAAAAAATAGAGATGAAAATATCACAATGAGTTTATTAAAAAATGGCACAAATAACAAATAGAGATGAAAATCTCACAGTGAGTTTATTAAAAAAATGGCACAAGTAAAAAATAGAGATGAAAATCTCACAATGAGTTTATAAAAAAATGGCACAAGTAAAAAATAGAGATGAAAATCTCGCAATGAGTTTATTAAAAAAAATGGCACAAGTAAAAAATAGAGATGAAAATCTCACAATGAGTTTATTTAAAAAAATGGCACAAGTAAAAAATAGAGATGAAAATCTCACAATGAGTTTATTTAAAAAAATGGCACAAGTAAAAAATAGAGATGAAAATCTCACAATGAGTTTATTTAAAAAAATGGCACAAGTAAAAAATAGAGATGAAAATCTCACAATGAGTTTATTTAAAAAAATGGCACAAGTAAAAAATAGAGATGAAAATCTCACAATGAGTTTATTTAAAAAAATGGCACAAGTAAAAAATAGAGATGAAAATCTCACAATGAGTTTATTTAAAAAAATGGCACAAGTAAAAAATAGAGATGAAAATCTCACAATGAGTTTATTAAAATGTTGGATATGATATATAAGGGGAAAACATTAAGAAGTTTATAAAATTAAAAAGAAAATTATATTTACATACAAACGGGGACTCTCTGCTGAATTACCCTCCCCCCCCCCAAAAAAAAAACAAAAAAAAACAATAGAGTTCTACTTTTGAGGGGCGATTAGGCAATTTTAGAATCGGAATCGGTAATTGTATCGGAATCGAGAAAAATATTGGAATTGTCCAGTCACTAATTAGTAGTGCCTATAGCTATATATTTCCCAGAAATCAAGGGGCCCTTTCCTGGGGTTAACACGTGATCTCTATATAAGATACATAGATATTCGAAAGATCAAAGTGTAGTATCTATTCCGATGGATACTGCACTCAATAGACTGGTATTGTCATGGCCTTCGGGGCTTGATTTACGCCGGTCTATGGGTCTGTCCTGTGCAGTCCTAGGAGGTTCACCCTCCCAGGCTTTGCCTCCCCTCTTTGGGAAGGAGTAAGTTTATTGCTTACTGCTTCCCCTCTTTGGGGAGGAGCAAGTTTATTGCTTACTGCCTGAGGCGCCCCTACTGGGAATGTCGACGGGGCTGCCCAGGTAATTTTTAATGGCCAGAGTGCTCACCTTCTCAGGCGCTGGATTTTCAAGTCCCACTTTCCCGACCCGACCGTGGGTCACATCTTACCTTGTGGGAGTAAGATAAAATTGGCCTTGTGCCTAACCTCCTGGGGAGGTAAATAAAAAGTGTAGTATCTGTTCCGATGGATACTTCACCTCATAGACCGGTATCGTCTTGGCCGTCGGGGCTTGATTTCCGCCGGTCTATGGGTCTGTCCTGTGCAATTCAAGGAGGTCCACCCTCCCAGCCTTTGCCTCCCCTCTTTGGGGAGGAGTAAGTTTATTGCTTACTGCCTGAGGCGCCCCTACCTAGGAATGCCGACGGGGGTGCCCAGGCATTTTTTGCAGGCCAGAGTGCTCAAATTCTCGGGCACTGACTTTTCAAATCCCACTTTCCGACCTTGTCACATCTTATCGCTGTGGGAGGTAGATAAATAACTTCCCTTCCCCAATTGACCAGTTAACTATGTAAGAGTATATCTTTCTTTTGGTCTCTTGGTCTTACCGGATTTCAGGACAAGAATTCATCTGGTCTGGTGGAGTATCCAGCTAAGTGCTGTTACTTGACGTAACATTACTTGGAGAAGGTTCGCCATTCCTCGAACGAGTCAGTGTATAGCCGTATCAAGGGCATCTTATTTGGGCTTCGAATACTATATTATTTTGAATATTTGTTTAGGGTTTACTTGTAGGGTGAAGTATCCTCATGTCAGATTGTCCTGACAAACCCTTGTACAGAGAAACCGAAGACACTCGAGAATTGTATCTAGGAGTTAATTCAAAAAGTTATGTTTTTTTTGGTTTTTATTATTGTTTTTTTAGGCGCTAGTGAGTGAATGAACGCTTATTTAATTACATATTGCTACCTAAGCATTTTACTGTATTATGTCGCCCCCACGATATATATATATATATATATATATATATATATATATATATATATATATAGTGGCCATTATTTTCTTCCCTTTTTCCCAATATGTCAACCCTACATGTGTTTGTACTTGCATGACATTTTTCTCTATATTATCATCCTGATGAAGTCTTATAAATAAAGACGAAACGTTGATGTACACATAAAAAACATCCATATTTTGGTTTTCCTTTTTCATTTTCCCATATATATATTTTCGAGTAGCTTTAATAACAAGCAGTACAAATAGCTATATGCGAGATCCGAACACCGTTTCGTAAGATCACTCTATCTGCCTGGTAAATAGCAGCCGATTGTCGCTATTTACAGTTAAAGTTACTCTATATTTACTAACTAATTGACGATGGCCGTTTGGATAAGATCACCGACTACGAATCAGTGGCGATTTGTGTTCGGGGTTCGCGCCTACCGACCGTCGGGAATTAATTCCTAGACTGAAGATTGCGTTAGCATGAAACATCGATGTCTCTAGGTATTTAAATAATTAATATTTATTTATAAAAATATTATTGTATATATATATATATATATATATATATATATATAAGGTTAATACAACAAAAGATATAAGAGGCAACTAATATCTTTAATTAGTGAACATCCGGATAAAAATGAAGCTCTGGATAGAGCATTAATAGCATTAGATAAAATGAAAGAATAAAATAAGGTGCGAATCAAATTTTATTACAATTCAAAGTTCAAGCAAAGTAATTGAAAGTTGATGGGGTATTTCAACTTAAATATATGTTTTTGGCCGATACAATTTGTGTTGCATATATTTTTTATTTTTTTATTTTTTTGTTATTATTAATTTTATTATTAATTTTGTTTATTATTATTATATTTTTATCTTTATGTTTTCAAAGTAAAGTTTTATTTACTCACTGTAATTCCACTGCGGTAATGATCCTCTGACGAGAAAAATTTTCTTTGAAAACCCATGGGTTAAGGACTTTCAATTACTTTGCTTGAACTTTGAATTGTAATAAAATTTGATTCGCACCATATTTTATTCTTTCATTTTATCTAATGCTATATATATATATATATATATATATATATATATATATATATATATATATATATATATATATCACACTTCTAAAAAAAAGTCCAATCAAACCAGAGGGATTTAATAAACAAAACTATGAGTTGCAGCGATCTGTAATTGATTTTTTTTTGTTATTTATTTCCTACAGTAACATCTTTCAACAGAAATATTCGTGTGTGTATATATATATATATATATATATATATATATATATATATATATATTATAATATAAAATGAAGTAATAAAATAAGGTGTCAATCAAATTTTATTAGAATTCAAAGTACAAGCAAAGTATCCTTAAGTCCTTAGCTCATGAGTTTTCAAAGATAATTCTTCTCTTCAGAGGACCATTACCGCAGTTATACTACTACAGGCAATAAAATTACGCTTTGAAAATATATAAAATTATATACACAAATATATAAAAATACATAACATCAAACATATCAATCCAAAAACATACTTTTGTTGAATCCATACAGTCCATCCAGGTCATACAAGTTGAGAAGCATAATCAGGAAGGACATTACTCCAAGATACAAACAGCAGTCCAAATACGTGAAATTGAAGGGGCCGGCAAAGTTATCCAGTCGCGAAATGTGTCCATATTCAATGTTAATGATAAATAAATCAATCAAAATAATACAAAAAGTCCAATCAAAGTTCCGAAATCCCAACATGTGCAACCCAAGTCAAATCCAAATTCGTTGTTTAATTAGAAAACCCGTTAAATCCGAATTGAGCAAAATAAGACCGACTCCCATCACATCTAGCCAGAAGAGCGAAAAATATAAAATAAATTTTATATTATAATATTAATGCTCTATCCAGTATATTGAGCTTCAGTTTTTTATCCGGATGTTTCACTAATTATAAGATATTAGTTGACGCTTATATCTTTTGTTGGATTGCTTCATATATATATATATATATATATATATATATATATATATATTGTAAGATTTGAATTTACTTCAAACAATGTATTATTCGCCACACTGCTTTTTTTTTGCTGTTTACACTACGTTTTTGCATAGGTAGCACCCTTAAATAATGGCTATGCTAACCGTATATTTAAGGGTGCATGCAAATATGAAGTGTCAACAACAAAAAAGCAGTGTGATACATAATTTGTTGTGGGAAATAAATCCCCAATGTTTACCTTGTAACAAGTCCAGGATATTTTGTTGCTTGACACAAATTTAGATAAGATATGCTTTCTAATAAAAACATAAACCATAAACCATAAACCATAATACATAAACCATAAAAGATAATGAAAGACAGAAGCGGACGAGATGAGTTAACTGTGCTGATTCAACCTTTACTAACCATTGGACTTATTAACTAAAACAACACCAGCGATAGTGACCCCTTTTCAAAGTCACAAGTTCGAATTCTGTTCAGGTATCATATTTTTTCTGTTTGTTATTTTTTTATTATTCTAACAGTGGGTTAAAATAACTGTATTTAATTACTTATATGCAAATAAAACAGCAGCTTAGTACACACACACAGAGTTACGATCGAGTCATAGAATTATCTCGCCTGCTCACTTAGAGAAAATGCTACTAAGAGAGGAGGGAGGCGTACATGAACAACAGTGACCACGGCATGCTTAACCCTTTCTTTCACTTTTAATCCCTTGTCCAGTTGTCACCGAGTGTAGACATAAACTCTTTCCCCTACTTGTTTCAAAGGAGCGGCCCGGAAAAGAGATATAAAACAATAAAGAAGGACACAAGTGATCATATCGTAAATGTTGTGAAGTTGTTCCACAGTAAATAATAAATAAAGGAAGTCAAGTCGAGGGTTTGTTTAACAAGTGTATTAACAAAGTAAGAAAGTGACTAGCTTTTGGCTAGACAGTTACAAGGTGGCTTTGTCTTCTGGTGACTCGCACTATTTATAGTGACAACCGGTGTAGTTTCTCCTGTGTAAGAACGGCCGGTGTAACAGTAAAAAATGCTAATTCCCGAGCCAAACACCACGGCGAGAAATTAAAGGATTTTGAATAAGAAGTCAGTTAGAGAATATATTTCGAAGCGTTCGCTCGGTCAAGAAACCCCTCTTATGAATAACTTGGAGTCGCTTGCTAACTGGATTTAAAGACGGAATCATCCTTTTCTGTCTACTAACGTGAGATTTAATAAGGACAAGTGTGAGATCCACATATCCTTGAGCTAAGTCAAGAAACCCCTCTCATCTCTCTCTATACATATTCGCACATTGACCAACAAACTTTTTTCCATTTTTCATGTTGACACACACGTTTCGTTTAAACAATAATACTTCTATCTCCTATCCTTCGAGGATCACATTTCTGAAATAAAACTTTTTTCAGTTTTATACATCTTTGTGCTTCCTTCACCGTGTATTGTGTTTCGTGTTTGTGTTTATCAGTTCTCGTCCGACAGACAACTCCTCTAGCCATCGTTAGCTAGATTAGCTGAGGTGCAAAAAGGGCCAAAAATATAAATATCCTTAGTCACAAATAAGGGTTGTGACACACACATTCGAGAATTTGAATACCTACTAGACACAATCCTGGAGTGTCTTCTGTTTCTCTGTACAGGGGTTTGTCAGAACAATCTTACATGATGATACGTCACCCTACAAGTAAACTCTGACCAAATATTACCAATAACTTAGTATTCAAAGTCCAAATAAGATCCCCTGAACACGGCTCATACAGGGAATGGTGCACCTTCTTCAAGTAACAGCACTTAAATGGATACTCCACCAGACAAGATGAATTATTGTCTTAGAATCCGGCAAAACCAGGAATAACCACAATAACGATAAACTATTACATAGGTAAGTGGTCAACTGGGGAGAGCAGGATTGGTGTTCTTCACATGTTTACTTACTCAATATTTGAGAGATGGAGGAGAACCTTGATTGAACACTCCGATATCTATGTATCTCATATAGAATTCACGTGTTATATATATATATATATATATATATTAAATTATTTTTTTAATATTTTACCTACGTACGATGTCGTTTCGAGCTTATGGCTCTAATCAGGACAGGGAAACTACAATCTAAAACGGTCATAGGGCGCAAACCCGGTTCACAGATACACCTTGAATCTGTTGAACCCGGTTCACAGATACACCTTGAATCTGTTGAACCCGGTTCACAGATACACCTTGAATCTGTTGAACCCGGTACACAGACACACCTTGAATCTGTTGAACCCGGTACACAGATACACCTTGAATCTGTTGAACCCGGTTCACAGATACACCTTGAATGTGTTGAACCCGGTTCACAGATACACCTTGAATGTGTTGAACCCGGTTCACAGATACACCTTGAATCTGTTGAACCCGGTACACAGACACACCTTGAATCTGTTGAACCCGGTACACAGATACACCTTGAATCTGTTGAACCCGGTTCACAGATACACCTTGAATCTGTTGAACCCGGTTCACAGATACACCTTGAATCTGTTGAACCCGGTTCACAGATACACCTTGAATCTGTTGAACCCGGTTCACAGACACACCTTGAATCTGTTGAACCCGGTTCACAGATACACCTTGAATCTGTTGAACCCGGTTCACAGATACACCTTGAATCTGTTGAACCCGGTTCACAGATACACCTTGAATCTGTTGAACCCGGTTCACAGATACACCTTGAATCTGTTGAACCCGGTTCACAGATACACCTTGAATCTGTTGAACCCGGTTCACAGATACACCTTGAATCTGCTGAACCCGGTTCACAGATACACCTTGAATCTGTTGAACCCGGTTCACAGATACACCTTGAATCTGTTGAACCCGGTTCACAGATACACCTTGAATCTGTTAAACCCGGTACACAGACACACCTTGAATCTGTTGAACCCGGTTCACAGATACACCTTGAATCTGCTGAACCCGGTTCACAGATACACCTTGAATGTGTTGAACCCGGTTCACAGATACACCTTGAATGTGTTGAACCCGGTTCACAGATACACCTTGAATGTGTTGAACCCGGTTCACAGATACACCTTGAATCTGTTGAACCCGGTTCACAGACACACCTTGAATCTGTTGAACCCGGTTCACAGATACACCTTGAATCTGTTGAACCCGGTTCACAGATACACCTTGAATCTGTTGAACCCGGTTCACAGACACACCTTGAATCTGTTGAACCCGGTTCACAGATATACCTTGAATCTGCTGAACCCGGTTCACAGATACACCTTGAATGTGTTGAACCCGGTTCACAGATACACCTTGAATCTGTTGAACCCGGTACACAGACACACCTTGAATCTGTTGAACCCGGTTCACAGATATACCTTGAATCTGCTGAACCCGGTTCACAGATACACCTTGAATGTGTTGAACCCGGTTCACAGATACACCTTGAATGTGTTGAACCCGGTTCACAGATACACCTTGAATCTGTTGAACCCGGTTCACAGACACACCTTGAATCTGTTGAACCCGGTTCACAGATACACCTTGAATCTGTTGAACCCGGTTCACAGATACACCTTAATTCTGTTGAACCCGGTTCACAGACACACCTTGAATCTGTTGAACCCGGTTCACAGATATACCTTGAATCTGCTGAACCCGGTTCACAGATACACCTTGAATGTGTTGAACCCGGTTCACAGATACACCTTGAATCTGTTGAACCCGGTACACAGACACACCTTGAATCTGTTGAACCCGGTTCACAGATATACCTTGAATCTGCTGAACCCGGTTCACAGATACACCTTGAATGTGTTGAACCCGGTTCACAGATACACCTTGAATGTGTTGAACCCGGTTCACAGATACACCTTGAATCTGTTGAACCCGGTACACAGACACACCTTGAATCTGTTGAACCCGGTTCACAGATATACCTTGAATCTGCTGAACCCGGTTCACAGATACACCTTGAATGTGTTGAACCCGGTTCACAGATACACCTTGAATCTGTTGAACCCGGTTCACAGATACACCTTGAATCTGTTGAACCCGGTACACAGACACACCTTGAATCTGTTGAACCCGGTTCACAGATACACCTTGAATCTGTTGAACCCGGTACACAGACACACCTTGAATCTGTTGAACCCGGTTCACAGATATACCTTGAATCTGCTGAACCCGGTTCACAGATACACCTTGAATGTGTTGAACCCGGTTCACAGATACACCTTGAATCTGCTGAACCCGGTTCACAGATACACCTTGAATCTGTTGAACCCGGTTCACAGATACACCTTGAATCTGTTGAACCCGGTACACAGACACACCTTGAATCTGTTGAACCCGGTTCACAGATACACCTTGAATCTGTTGAACCCGGTACACAGACAAACCTTGAATCTGTTGAACCCGGTTCACAGATATACCTTGAATCTGCTGAACCCGGTTCACAGATACACCTTGAATGTGTTGAACCCGGTTCACAGATACACCTTGAATCTGTTGAACCCGGTTCACAGATACACCTTGAATCTGTTGAACCCGGTACACAGACACACCGTGAATCTGTTGAACCCGGTTCACAGATACACCTTGAATCTGTTGAACCCGGTACACAGACACACCTTGAATCTGTTGAACCCGGTTCACAGATATACCTTGAATCTGCTGAACCCGGTTCACAGATACACCTTGAATGTGTTGAACCCGGTTCACAGATACACCTTGAATCTGTTGAACCCGGTTCACAGATACACCTTGAATCTGTTGAACCCGGTACACAGACACACCTTGAATCTGCTGAACCCGGTTCACAGATACACCTTGAATGTGTTGAACCCGGTTCACAGATACACCTTGAATCTGTTGAACCCGGTTCACAGACACACCTTGAATCTGTTGAACCCGGTTCACAGATACACCTTGAATCTGTTGAACCCGGTTCACAGACACACCTTGAATCTGTTGAACCCGGTTCACAGATATACCTTGAATCTGCTGAACCCGGTTCACAGATACACCTTGAATGTGTTGAACCCGGTTCACAGATACACCTTGAATCTGTTGAACCCGGTACACAGACACACCTTGAATCTGTTGAACCCGGTTCACAGATATACCTTGAATCTGCTGAACCCGGTTCACAGATACACCTTGAATGTGTTGAACCCGGTTCACAGATACACCTTGAATCTGTTGAACCCGGTTCACAGATACACCTTGAATCTGTTGAACCCGGTACACAGACACACCTTGAATCTGTTGAACCCGGTACACAGACACACCTTGAATCTGTTGAACCCGGTTCACAGATATACCTTGAATCTGCTGAACCCGGTTCACAGATACACCTTGAATGTGTTGAACCCGGTTCACAGATACACCTTGAATCTGTTGAACCCGGTTCACAGATACACTTTGAATCTGTTGAACCCGGTTCACAGATACACCTTGAATCTGTAGGCGTTCACCTAGTCTCATTAGGCCACGAGAGATTGTTACGTAATAACGGAGAAATTAAGTTATGTTTACAATGAAAGCAGCGAGCATAGACCTCTAAACATTCGATAGCACTCAACAACAGTCTGAGCATTGCACTGAAGCTTTTAGGTAAATGTTTATTTTTAATTTTTCCGACAGTGCTCAACTTTCAATTTTACTTGGAAGGGCTTATAATAATATTAAATCATTTTTTTAATATTTAAAACAAATGATATGAGTAAAGACTGACTATTTTGGTTCGTGGAATGTAGATAATCACTAATATATATATATATATATATATATATATATATATCTAGTGATTATCTAAATTCCACAAACCAAAATAGTCAGTCTTTACTCATATCATTTATTTTTTGCAATGGCAAAATTGACGATGGTCTTCAATTGTTTCGCAGTGAGTAAAATGAAGCCATTAAACGCAATTACTTGCTGTTCTTCAGAAACCACAATGACAGGCATTTACAAGATGTTATATCGAGCACAAAGTCCGTAGAGAAAAACAAACAAACAACAGAAAGCAGACAACACTTATCTGTCATCTCCCCGGCAATAGGATGAGAGAACTGCAATCAGGGCGCCATTTTGAAATTATTACAATATATAAGAGGTTTATGTAGTTTACTTGAAGCATTGTTTACTTGTATATAGAAATGTGATACTTAGATGTCTGGTGGAAACTCAGTATGATATTTCGGAAACTCTTACTTCTTCAGAACCGTGCTCAACTCATATATCATACGGAGTTTCGACCAGACCATTTTGATACAGGTATCACATAACATTGTAACATTGTGTAGATAGACAGACATATGTGTGTTTGTAAATATATATATATATATATATATATATATATGTGTGTGTGTGTATGTATACATTGTATTAGGGGTGAAACTATTTAACCTGTTCCACCATTATATGTCTTATTTGCTCCAACTTGTGTCTATCCGTTACACCTCTGCATTGTATTGCCTTCTAAGTATCACATTTCTCTCATATATATATATACATATATATATATATATATATATATATGTGTATATGTATATATATATATATATATATATATATATATATATATATATATATATATATATATACATATATATAATTAAAATATTAAAGTGTTTTATACCTACAGATGATGTCGTTTCGGGTTTTGTAACCTCATCAGTGCAGGAGTGGCGGTTGCAAGCGGGCGCATGGGATTGAACATTGTTTGTAGATTAAGCCTAGAAGCACGAGCCTAATGCCCAAGCCCAGGCAGCCATGAGAAATCACCACAGACAGTAATTGCAATTAATGTACACTTACACAAGCGTCATGTTGTCGATAGTGTTCAATGCTTGAGCAGCACTTTGCATAATCGCGGGATGACAACAATCTTGTAATTTCAAACAAGGCTCTACTATTAGGACTATTAAATCTATATAAAGTTAGTTTAAATGAATAAAATTTGAACTTTGTTCCAAGAATTCAAAACCAATTTTTTGGAAATATTCAAAAATGCGTCTTTATCAACACCTTTTATAACATCATCTTGGGAATATATATATATATATATATATATATATATATACTAGCTGACTTTGCTAGCTCGCTATAATTTCGCAAAGTTCACTACTTTAAATCCTTGAAACTAAAATTTTAGATAATAAACATTTCATTGATAAGTTTTTTTGTAAACGCACAACTGAAACTTTCGCATTTATTCATATAAATAGACAAACATTAACTTTTTGGTAATTTTGATACTAATTTATTTAACTTTTAAATGTTACAGTAATGAAATAAAAAGAAAGAAGAAATCAATTCGCCTGAGCGATGCTGTATTAGTGTGTGGGGGGGTTATTTTTTTAACTTACAATTTAGAAACGGATGACAACTTGGGTCAGACGTGATCTAGAACAGAAGTTGACGAAACCTGTGACTTCCGGATGAAGATTTTCTGTCTCTTTTCTGACGACACTTCAAGGAGAGAAGACATGTCCAGGGTAGCGTCCCCAATGAGGGTAGACGCGCACAGTGTACCTTGGTGTAGCGAGACGAGCTATCCGTCTGTTTCTCTCTTACGGCCACGCAAATCACCCGTTCTTCTGATTTTTTCTCTGATTGTTCTTCTCTTTTTACTAAAACCTTTATATAAATCAACATCAGCGTCCGAGTGATTTTTGTAACAACCGAACCATAACCTGGGTTCCTGACGGGTGTATAATGGTTTATACATGCATCAGTAAATGAGAACGTAGCACAGGTATGTGATGGTGGTGGTACAACGAATTAAAATTGGTGAATTTATTATGAAAGATCGACTTAAAACGTTTTGAAAACATTTTAATATTGAGAAGGATGTTGTAGTTTGCTTGAAGCATTGTGCATAGTGTGTAATAAGTTGTGTTTGCAGGTGACGCCAATGCAGTTTGATAGAAAAACACTCTTAGATACGAGATATGGTAAACAACAAATGACCATATTGAAAAATTCAATAATTTTCGATTAAATATTTATGTGTTGAACCAGTATGGTATTGGTGGTGTCATTTTCTTTATATTTTCGAGGTAAACCTCCTTTTCAGAAAGAAAAATGTATAACCACTCAATTGGAGTGTTTTCGCCAGGAAGCCAGAAAATTATGAGATGTCCGTTGTGATAGACTCGCAGAAAAGGATTTAGTTATTGTTGAAGTGTGAGCTGACTGATATCTTGTGTTTGATACTATTAAATTATTGTTATAATATTTTACCAATAATAATTATATTATTATTACATGTTTTTATTTAAATATAATTTTAATTAAGTAATAAATTTATTTATTTTCTTTTATTTAGCAATCTGCGTTTTGCATAATTCGTGTAAACTGTGATGTATTTAAGATTTTTTTCACCCCCTCATATCGGGCCTGGTTGATGGTGGATTGATACGACTTGATGAATAATGATTTGAGGATAGGGAGGTCACATTTTGACCTGATTTTTCAAAATAAATTCATAAATTTTCATTTATTGTACCAACAGGCATGTCGAAAGTGCTCGCAAGTAAGGCCGATTCCTATACACATTGGAACAGAGCTGGTCTGCCAGTGGGAGAAAATTATTTTTTCAAATAAACAATCAGAGCCTCTTAGTTCTCTTCAATCCAATATGTATCGATATACACAGACGTGAAAGAAGTAAATAGACAGCCTTATTATCATTAATAACAAAGACTTTCTTTTTAGGTGATCATTTAAAAATGTTCATATTAAAAGTCGTCAGGACTGGACTAAATAATTTTGAAATAAATTGTAGCTAAGTACGTTATTATATTGCCAATAACATGTTATAACAATAACAAATAAAAATTGTCAGCTTAAATGCAATTTTGATCTGACTTTGAAAATCTGACAAAATAACTGTATACCCAGACACAGACATACACGCTCATTATTAATAATAACAACGAAGACTGCTGTCAGAGAGTCCTGATCGACCTAGGTGAGATGATATTGATTATTTTCCCTCTCTGGTCAATTAGATAATAATTCGGTTAATAGTGGAAAGTGGAATCTCGAGGTTTGCAACGATTTGACGTTGATAAAGTCCACCTTAAGATTAACCTAAAATACGGCTCATCTGAAACTCTGACAATTCTAGCGCTATTAGTCCCCGTGTCATAATTAAATGGTAATATATGATAGATGTATCGATATCCGAAACACAAAATATGAAAATTAGTATAAACTATCGATATTTCAAACTTTTACTGCTGCTTGGTATGGCTCCGAGTGCTGGCCGTCGACGAAGGAAGCAGACAGAAGATGATAGGCCATCGCCACAATGTTGCATCCCTTATTTTACAATTACTTCAATGGAATCTGCTGCGACACACTTTTTCCCCTCTCTAGTGAATCAGACAATCACCCAGTTAGCAGTGGAAAGTGGAATCCCAAGGTTTGCAGCGAGTTGAGGATGATTAAGTTCACCTTCATATTGACCTAGAATGTGGCTCCTCTGAAATAAAATTGATAGAATGGAAGAAACAAAGGACAGTTTATGGCGAGTATTTGTTGACATTGGATTTGAAGACGACCATGTTGACGTCTGCAGTGAAGCAGTCCCATGGTAATGTGTTTTCATAGAAATTCCCTTATATGGCAACCCTATACCCCAGCTATGCACACATGCACACACATACACATTCCCCCCCCCCACACACACACACACACACACACACATACACGTGCATAATGTACATGGATCTTTACTTTTCTCATAATATTTTACAGTATTTTAGGCCTTAGACTTGAGTTTTATGGAACGTACAATCAAAATTTTTCCCGGGCATCACCAGTTTACCTTGCCCGTCACTTAGCTAGATTTTACATGTTTATGTCTTCCTAAATAAATGAACAAATTTATAAATTAAGTTTCAATTTGCGACAACAACCACAACATTCACCTCATCATATAAAAATATCTAGATTGACCCAAATAGTAAAGCTTTTAAGCCAAGGTCAAAACGGTGTGTTTCTCATAATGTCCTCATTGTTGTAGTTTTTTCAGTCGTCGTCGTCGTCATCATCATCAATATCATCATCATCATCATCATCATCAATATCATCATCATCATCAATATCATCATCATCATCAAAGTGACGATGATTGTTGCACAAATACCACCATGTCATGATCACATGTCTCCTCTTGATTCTTTCGTGCAATCATGCCGATTGCTGTTGTTAATATGCCTTCATTTCCATCTTATTTTTTATTGCATCTTTGAATCTTCATCTGAGTCTTCCCCGAATCTTCCTTCTTTAAAAAAAAGTAAATAAAAGATAGAGTTTGGTGCTAAGTGTGTAGCATAACATGGGAGCAGGGATTTTTTTTTTTTGAGCCGCACAGATTGTTCATCGCCAGAAACAGCTGTTCGTCTCTCTGAAGCAGTTGGTGACTGAAATAAAATATTTTCGTGCCAACAACATAGTGGGGAAAACTAACAAAAAAATAGGCTAGCACGAATGAAATAGAGATAACTCAGACGTATTGCTCTTTGGGTCTGACTTTGAAAATCTTCTCTTTACATATATATATATATATATTTTTGCTTGATTTGAATTTTGTCATCCTATTACCGAAGGGAATGATCTCACATGAGTGTTTTCTGATTTCTGCTCCCTTTGACTTTTTTTTGCATGTTATAACATTTTTGTAAATGTTTTTTGTTGTGGTTTCTGAAGAGCAGTGTGTAATTGCGTTTAATTATAGCTTATTGCAAAACGATTCTGCCATTTACAGAAATAAATAATATGAGTAAAGACTGAATTTTTTGGTCATTAAAATTTAAATAATCATTACATATACTCTGAAATAGTAACCGAATTTTCATTGAGCTTGCAATTTGAATAATTTTTTATGTCTTATTAAAGGATATACATCGAAAAATATATTTTGTCTATATAAACATAGACATATGTTTACAGTATATATATATATATATATATATATATATATATATACTGTAAATATTTTTTTTAAATATTAAAGTGTTTTTGTACCAACACACGATATCGTTTTTTCTTTTTTACCCTCAACAGTGCAGGAGTGGCAGTTGCAGGCGATCGTATGGGATCGAACGCAGTTCGTAGATTCAGTCTAGAATCACAAGCCTAACGTCTATGCTCACACAGCCGTGAGAAATCGCTACAGACAGTGATTAAAATTAACATACACTTATCTGAGAGGTGGGGGAAAGTGTCATTGTTATCGAAAGTGTTCGCCGCTCGAGCGGAACTTTGCATAGTTGCTAGTGACAACAAACTTTTTAATTCCAAACTATTAAATACTATTAATCTTAAAGGGACATTAACTGAAAATATTTTTTTAAATATTTAAGTGTTTTTGTACCTATAGACGATATTGTTTCTTTTTCTTTTACCCTCATCAGTGCAGGAATTGCAGTTGCAGGCAGTCGCATAGGATCGAACGCAGTTTGTAGACTCAGCCTAGAATCACAAGCCCACACGATATATATAAGAGAGAGAGAGAGAGACAGACAGACAGACAGACAGACAGACAGAGAATAAGTAGTAAGAGAAAATATAAAATTATGCGGGTTAAAAAACTTTTTCTTTATTAATTTTTTTTTGTTTGCATTCTTTTCATCAAAAACTAAAGAAGGAAGTTAACATCATTAGTGTTGGTTAGTTACTTACATAAGAATATAACTAAAAAATATTTCATTGGTTAGGGTTAGGGTTAGGATTTTGAAAGAAAAAGGAATAAATAAGTAAAATGAAAAATTTTTTTTTGATGTTAACGGTTCTGGGTTCTTTTGGATTTAATATGATAGGAAATAAAAATTCACTGAAGAAGCTTTTTGAAAAATCTTGAATTTATTATCAAAGAAAAAATGGATGTTTTGAAAATGGGCAGAAAGAATGGTATGAATAAAAATGTTTTCTTAAAACAAATTCGGAACATTTATTAAATTATTAGATCATATTTTGAGCTCTCGTAATGTATACACTATTAATCCAACTTTTGTGTGAATTTAAGAGAATTTAAATAATAATAATAATAATATATATATTTCCATTAAAAGTGGAAATGGTAGTATTGATTAAAATGTTGATAAGGGCGTTGGGTGGAAGTCAATGGTGACTAGTTTGAATCGTGCGACCGGTGAAACAGTTATATATATAGTCACACTGATGAGTTTGGTTAAGACGAAACATAAATGTATGTGGATATTAAAATGTGTGTGTGTGTGTGTGTGTAAAGGAGTAAGGCTACCAACATTTGTAAAAAGTTTTTTTTCAACATTTATTTATTATTTTGTTATTTTAACAAATGTTGGTATCCTTACTCCTTTACATATATACTTTTCTCTCGTTGGAACTGCATTAATACTGCACTACCCTCTTCTCTCCCTCATATATATATATATATATATATATATATATATATATATATATGAAATGTGAGACTAATAGTATACTTTTAGAGAATTGAACCTATAGTGAAATGCTTTAAACTCAATATTCAAGATAGCAATTATAAAGATAAATGAAGGAAGAGAGATAAAGATGTATGAATGACAAATCTATTTCATCTTCGATTGTTCAATGCAAGATATACTCGATGAAAACATGTTTATTTTTCTTTCCTTAAGCCAGGAATATATATTTTCATAACTTACTATATATATATATATATATATATATATGTATATATATATATAGTAAGTTATGAAAATATATTTATGGCAATTAAGCTACACAGAGGCTAAAAAATCAATGTGAAAGGTATATATTTTAATATATCTTACTTATTTTCTATAT
>OY744554.1:30189826-30212326 GCA_963556195.1 Sepiola atlantica | reverse complement strand
AAAATCACCTATAAAAATAATTACATAGAAATACATTATATATATATATATATATATATATATATATTTGTGTTATAATGGAATAATTCCAGGAGGAAATCTGGGTACCTTCAATACCTTCAACTATCTCTTGCTCTGTTTACGAATTACCTCCTTCTCCCCCTCCAACCAAAACTTTCTGCAAGAGTTGCATTCATTCGTCTTTTCAGTATATTTACTGTGGCCTGAAGAAGCTGGACTTTGAATAAAGTCGCAGCTGTTTTGAAAAAAATGACAGATAGGGTGAATAAAATCTTGGTTTTTGGAATGTAGGAAAATGTTGTTTATTTAAATATACTCTGTTGTTGTATGTTAATCATTGAGCTTCAACTTTAAAAAGAATATTAAGTATATGCAAAAACATATTTTCGTACACCTATATATATATATATATATATATATTAGTATAAATTTTTATTTATACAAACATTATTGGTTACATATGTGCATACTCTCAATAGAGTCAACGATTGACTCACTCCAAGGAAGTGATAAAAGAACAAAGAAAAAGATTAAAAAAATATAAAAGAAATGGGATCATAAACTCTAGTCAGGCCAATTAAAAATAGAAACGAATTGAAAGTAACATGAGTAAAACATGTAATTTGATACTAAGTTTGACCGTTGAATTATAAACACATCCCATCCAAGAAAATATACTAAATAAGAAAGTTTCCGATCTCATTTCAATTCCTCGTTTTGGTCTGAAGAAGTTGACTCTCTATTATATTTCTCGCAGCCGCGTGGGCATAGACATTAGACTTGTGATTCTAGGCTGAATCTACAAACTGCGTTCGATCCCATGCAACCGTCTGCAACCGCCACTCCTGCACTGATGAGGGTAAAAAACTGAAACGATAGCATTTGTAGGTACAAAAACACTTTAATATTTAAAAAATATTTACAGTTAATGTCTTTTTAAGATTAATAGTGTTAATAGTAGAGCCCTGTTGTCACTAGTTCTGCTCGAGCGTCGAACACTTTCGACAACAATGACGCTTGCCCTCACCTCTCGGGTAAGTGTATGTTAATTTCAATTACTGTCTGTGGCGATTTCTCGCGGCCACGTGGGCATAGGCGTATCTCCATTCTGTCTTTATTTATATCGGCCATATTAAAAAAATTGAACATGACGAAATGGTTTTCACTATGTTTCATGCTTGTGATTCTAGGTTGAATCTATAAACTGTGTTCGATCTCAGGCACTCGCCACTCCTGCACTGATGAGGATAGAAAACCCGAAACGATATCGTCTGTAGGTACAAAAACGCTTTAATATTTAAAAATATTTATATATATATATATATATATATATATATATGCTAAAAGAATACCCGTCCCGGGACGAAATATCGTTTAAGTAAAAAAATAAGTTGTTTAGGATTAATACCTAAACCCTTTCTCTATATATAATTCCATGAAAAATGCCAGTATACTGAAATCATATGCCCTTAATAGGGTTAAGATGAAAATTCATATACACTAAATGTACAAAAGCAAGGAAATTCCCAAATTTTTACACTTTTATTGTCATTAAGCGTATGCGAGCACAACAAGGCTATGTATTTTACTGGTAGGAATTTTTCTTCAGCGCACCTCACACACTTCATCCACTCATGCATAGAGATTTATACTGTAGTGATGTGATAATGAAATGGCTTGGTTGATATGTAGTCATACCCTTAATGACAATAAAAGTGTAAAAATTTGTGAATTTCCTTGCTTTTGTACATTTAGTGTATATGAATTTTCATCTTAACCCTATTAAGGGCATATGATTTCAGTATACTGGCATTTATCATGGAATGTCACTACTTTTGTAAGGGCTATGTCTCAATACAATGGTCATTTTTAAGTTTTTTTTTTAATTTTCTGGAAAACTAAGGTATATGGTAAACTGAAATTAAAATGCCATCAACTAGACCCTAGAACCTCTATCTCTGCCAAAAATCAGCTGAATCCATCAAATAGTTGATAAGATACAGGGTGGCACACACGTACGTACATACACACGGATAACACAAAATCACTCCTGACCTTTCTGGATCTCTGGGTTGCCTTGACTAATGATGCTGAAATTCTACACACTTATAGAACCTATCAAATAAAAATTTTGTGCAAAGTTTTAACTAATTTGGTTTATTGGTTTTTGAGTTATGACTGATCAAAGAAATGAGATTTCTAGCATAGGCCATTCTTGAAGTCTATTAAGGGATAGAGCGCTATCGCGCCTCCCTTGATTTAGGTGACTGAAATAGAATTAACGATTCAATTATGTATTTGTGTCCTGTTTCACTCTTTAACATAACAAATAGTTTTCTAATATGGCCGCCAGCATTTCATAGAAATCCACTCCTGGTGGTAACAAACGGTAACTAAGGGCAATAACCAAAACATTAACAACACCCATGATATTGTATACGCTTTGCTTGGTAATTTTCGTAAAATCTGTTTACGAAAACTTACAGAAAATAACGATCATAAATCAACGATGACAGAAATGCTAAGTTTAAACAATCTATTCATACAAAATTAGGTATGTGTATATGTTTATGTATTCATATGTACAGGATTAACTCTGAAACTAATTAACCGATCATTATGAATTTTAGAACACAGCTGCTAGACGTAAGTGGTCCAAATGTAGGCTATATTTAGTTTAATGTAGTTTTATGTAAAGGGGGGCAAAAAGGGGTTAAATTACTTCGTGAAAATTCAGATACCTCCGATTTTTGTGAAATTTTAACAAAAGGTATTAGACGTCCCCAAATTTCAGTTTCTATTGGGTATTTTAAAGGGTTTTTAGACAGCATAATATAGACGCTACCTCTCATTTGAAAATTTAAATATTTCAGATTTGCATTAAATTTGATCCATAGTCACCATTAAACAAGATTCCCTGAATTTCATTTCATTTCATTTTAAGATCCTGTAAACCTTAATTTTTTGCCATTTTGAAGGACCAAAGTCATGTTATGAATTTCGATCAAAATTTGAATAAGGATTCTAGATATAATGTTTAGTAGCATTATTTCTTGATTTTAATCTTTGTAAGGGGACATAAAAGTGGTGCAAATATGTTCGGCTCAAGGAATTCATTTTACCCGTGCTAAGACGGGTATTCTTCTCGTAATTTTATAACATAACTAGAAGAATACCTGAGGAGTAAAATGAATTCCCCAAACAAACAGTTTTGCACCACTTTTATGTCCTCTTACGAAGATTTAAATCAAGGTATAATGCTACTAAAACTTTGTCTAGAATCCTTATTCCAATTTTTATCAAAACATTTAGATAGATTATTTAATATTAAAGGTAATAAGCTTAAGGAGTCTTTAGGGAAAACTGAAATTCAGGAAATCTCAATAAATTGGTGTCTAATGACTATGGATCAAATTTAATGCAAATCTGAAATATTTGAATTTTCAAATGGGAGGTTGTGTCCATATTATGCCCCCTAAAAACCTTTTAAAAATTCTCCAAAGAAACTGAAATTTGTGGAATATTTATTAATTGATGTCTAATAACTATTGTTAAAATTTCACAAAAATCGGAGGTATCTGAATTTTCATGAAGGGTTTTCACTAATTCAATTAAACTAAACATAGTCCACATTACCTATCTTTACGCCTAGCAGTTGTTTTTTTCAAAATTCATAATGATCGGTTAATTAGTTTAGAAGTGAATCATGTACATACAAATATATAAACATATACACATACCTAACTTTATATAAATGGGCATGCGTTGGGTTAATATTAATTTTACGCGAATCCTAAAATAATGCAGCTCAGTACTATTTCAAAAAAACATTATATTTGATTTTAAAAAGGCACATTATATTTAATTTAAAAAAGGCACATTATATTTAATTTAAAAAAGACACATTATATTTAATTTAAAAAAGGCACATTATATTTAATTTTTAAAAAGGCACATTATAGTTAATTTTAAAAAGGCACATAATATTTAATTTTAAAAAAGGCACATAATATTTAATTTTAAAAAAGGCACAAAACAGTGAAAAACATTTCGTCATATTCATTTATTTTTAATATGGCCGATATAAATAAAGACGAAAGGGAGATACGTCTGTTCGTATTATGCCACAAGGGAAATAACCCATGCTCCTTGATTTTTTCACCATTTTGCGTGTCCAATTCAAATTATTATAACTTACTTTTAGTTTTTTATTGTTACTTTTTAATTTAAATATAATGTTTTGTTTTTTTTCCAAACAGGTGGTAACTATTATTCGTGAGTGTTATCCTTAATAACACACACACATGTGTCGGAAGAGAAAAATAGAACAGTAAACAATTTGTTAACATATACATTTACTTTATTATCTGTTTGTCTAGGACAAACATAAAGGAGGTTAAAAGACATTTAATACGTAAAAATTACACAAAGTAATGACTAAGAAATGAATACTAAACAAAGAGTACAATTATTTCCATTACAATAAGAAAACACACGTGTTGCCGGGATAGGAAACTGATATGTGCAACCACATTAAATATGTCAATTGTACTTATACTGGAGACACACACCACTTGCAAAAATATGTACGACAAAGTTGTTTGCTTTATAGTGGATAGTTGGTGTGGGTTTTGTCTGGTTCAAAACATGTACCAGTAATAAATCAAGATAGGTATGAAAGGCTTAGTTTAGATTCCCGAGTTCAACATAAAGATTCCCAAGTTTGAAAATATGTATAGTGGAAATTGACTTCCAAACTAACCTATCTCTGCCAGGTCTTTATTTATCCCTCTTTCTCTCAAATTGTTATGGTGCCGTACCTATAACGAACATTTGGACTCTTCCATTCTCAATAAATACTGGAAGCATTATGCTACTCAGAGTTGCACAGCCCCAGCCTGTTCAGTCTTTCATTAACTTCAGTTGATTCAGGACTTTGGGATGGGGTAAGGTAACACCAGTTGAGGATTTGTTCTCGACAATCAGTTCGGCAGGAACTGGGCCATTTGGGTGGCATTTTATCTATTGGGCTGAGGTATTGGTCCTGGATTGGTCCTAGGAGATGCACCCTCCCAGGCCTTGTTTCTCCTCTTTGAGTGGGGGGGAGGAATAAGTTTATTGCTTACTGCCTGAGGCGCTCTGACTAGGGAATGCCGACGGGGCTGCCCAGGCTATTTTTGATAGGCCAGAGTGCTCCTTTTTTAGTGGTGTTGGCTTGCCTCTCCCCCACCCTCCGACCTTGTGTCACATATTCCTGTGGTGGGAAGGAATTTAGTACCGTTGTAATAACCCCAGTCTACACTGGCAATCAGGACAGACGGTCCATTTCTCTTGTTCCTCTGTTGTGTATACTTTTCTCCAATATATTTGCTTTACCTAAACCCTGTGCCCGTGTTTTCATTCCGACCCCTAAACAGGGCCATAACAGTTCGACAGGCAGACAGGCTTAATCTAAAGACTTATTGAGTTCTGGAGTCCCATCTCATCTTGCTGTTTTCACGGCATCTTGTTCAGGAACAGAATTGTATTTGCGCACAAACCAAGCTGGATAGAAGTTAGGAAAAAGGATGAGAAGTGCACATGTGCAGTTATGCGCTAATTGCCTGTGTATCACTACACGAGTTTGGATATGCCTGTTTTAGCCAACTGAACTACAACTAAACATCACGTGAGAGATTGTGTGTATGTAGAGAAGAAATAGATCTGTCATGTAACTGCTACAGGTTCTTTGACCAAGGCCTGAGAGTTGATTGACTCTATCTACAGACTAAGCCATCAGGGCTTTTTGAAGTCATGTTCAGACAGAGAGCTTATCAGAAACGTCTGACAGCTTTGAAAGTCAAGCCAAAGAGAGAGAGAGAGAAAGGGGAAGAGAGGGGGAAGAGAGTCTCGTTTTGAATTTTCTACCACATGTGTAGAACGAGATTGCAAACTCTTATGCCAAAAGCACTCTCTTGTGTTGGTAAGGAAAATATATATCCAAGGGAGATAACCCTGGCTGAACAGTTTCCTGCAATAATATGTTGTTTTGGTTGAAATAGCGCTGAACGTCATTTTTTAGGATTCCCCTAAATTTATTATTAAATCCTTCTGTTGTACTTTTTGGAATCTCGTTATGATTATGCTGTTTATTCCATTGGATTATTTGGATTATTTGGATTACCGTTCTCATCTTGGATGTTATTCTCACAACGTTTCAACCGATGTAACCTTCAATCTTCTTCAGATGCATCTTGTCAAACTCGGAAATCTATACGGGTTCTCGAATGGCACCCTTTATTTAATCCACGGGGTAAAAATCTTAAGTAATTCGTAATTGTATTCTTAGTATCGTCCGTTATGAGGATTGAAACTTTAAGGTCTGTTTTTAATGTGGGGAAATTTCAGCTCCCCAAAATGGGGTATTCTGGATTGAGATAAAAATAAAAATTTCTTCAGTCAAGAAGGATTTCTCCTTCACTGACCGAAGACAGAGAAAATGAAGTGTAGTATCAGAACAGATACTACACTTTGAATTATTTATTTGCAAAGAAATATAAACTGTAAATTTTGACAAATTAGACAGAAGAGCATCCTACTCTTAACTAGAATCATTGCAATCACCACAATACCACATTCACTCTAGAGCCATCCTACTTAAAATTTCCCCAAAACGTTACAAATTTTTAATTTTATTCATAAATATATGTATAAACAAATTAATTGGAAGTGGGGAATAGGACAACAAATTCGATCTTAGCCAAAAGGCCAGTGTCGGTTGTGGCGAGTATTGATTTACTCCTCTCCAGGAGTTAGGCACAAGGCCAGTTTTTATCTTACTCCCACAAGTAAGATGTGACCCAAGGTCGGGTCGGGAAAGTGGGGTTTAAAAATTGCCTGGGCAGCCCCGTCGGCATTCCCCGGTAGGGGCGCCTCAGGCAGTAAGCAATAAACTTACTCCTCCCCAAAGAGGGGAGGCGAAGCCTGGGAGGGTGGACCTCCTAGAACTGCACAGGACAGACCCATAGACCGGCGTAAATCAAGCCCCGAAGGCCAAGACAATACCAGTCTATGGGATGCAGTATCCATCGGAACAGATACTACACTTTGATCTTAGCCAAAAGTGTGGCGAGTAGATCGTTTTTTATTTTCTCTTAAGTGCTTCATCGGCTAAATCCTATTTCAGTCGCGAACATTATTTTGAGTGAAATAGTACGTTTCATATTTATTTGTTCTTTCTTTATTAATTTTTTTTTTACTTATTACAAGATAAGAAATTGGCCTTTTTCTGTATCTGATCTATATAAGGACACCATGGTTGGCGATAGTTGAGAGTTGCTCAAAACGACCGATGGTGTTTTTTTTTGTTGTTGTTGTTTTTTGGTAATAATGGTAACATATGTTTCTTTTGAATCTTGGTCATTCGTTTTAAAAATGGTCATCAATATTAGTTCTTTGAGAACACAATCATTGTCAGCTTTTCTTTTTTTTTTGCTTATTTATTTATTTATTTATTTCAACCTTTGCAGGTTTCTTTTTACAGTCGCCATTGTGTGGAATAATGTGCCCTTTCTGATATTCACAAATGATTCAGAATTTAAAAAAATAAATAAAATAAATACTGTTACTACTACTACTACCAATAGATAATAATAATAATACATACATACACCCACACACGCGTGGTGACACGATCCTCAGCTGGAAGCACACAAAATGACTGTGAAGGGTCAAGGAGAATGGAAAGACTGAGGCGGTCGAGAACCGACCAGACCTCCACTGGGAGGATGCAGAGAATACAAGAACCTTGGTGAAGCTCATTGCCATTCAAATTCCAGAGAGACAAATGGTAGTTGCCAGTGAGAAATCAATGGTAAACTCCTGTTGCGATAACGAAAAATGACTTTTGTGTCCAGTGAGAAATCAATGATAAACCGCTGTTGTGATAACGCAGAATTCAATACAATATGTGAACCTATAATTATAAATAATAGATAAGTAGTGATCTATAGTGATAAGTAGTTAGATCAAAAACAAGAATAGGTTTACGGCTCCCAAAATTCATACTAGAATTGTCTGCAAGGACCTGTGGCGCAGTGGATATAGTACTAAGTAAAATTCAGTTCTAAGTGAGAGTCATCTGAAGGATGAAGGTTCAATCAATATCTCAGTGCGGGCGATATGAAAAATTGTGAATTACTGAAGACTTCTTCCCAGTCATGGCAAATTGAACAAGAGCATGCTACCCCCGTGGATTAAATAAAGGGTTGCGTTCGAAATTCCGTCCAGATTCCCAAGTTCGACAGAAAGATTCCTGAGTTCCACAAAGTCGGAGAAGGTCGGAGGTTACATCGGCCGAAACGTTGTGATAAAAACACCCAAGATGAGAACAGTAGTCTGAATATACCAAATTCTACGAATTATCAACCCTCATCTAAAAAATTCCGAAGCATAATTATCAAAGTTACGTTGACACGAGAAATACACACACGTGAAGTTGTCTCATAATTTTATTAATATAGATTAGGTAAGACGGGTATCTTTTACGACGCTCAGCAGAGTCGCGAACGGGGTCCAAAAAAAGTACGAGAAAGGGTTTAAAAACATAAATTTGCAACAAGTGAAGTTGACCTGCGACGAGAATAGATATTTTTCTACTTACCTATGTAATTTTTTATTTTTACGTATTATAAATGGGTTTTTATTAGATGTAAAAAAAAAAATTTCTTGTTTTTTTCCCCAGCGGTTTTCACAAAATTCAAGATGGCGGATTCACGTTCATTCTTACCAAAACCCCCCCAAAATCGGCCATTTTTTTTCCATGTTCCTGTGACAAAACTATTGATTTCTAATAAATAGCGGTTGTAACGGTCTAAAAATACAAACAAATGCCACAGGCAAGTTTGAAAATAACTTTTACAGCCTACAGTTACTTTTATTTGTTGTATATTTGTTTTTTTAGCGTTTTTACTCTGCTGAGCGTCGTAAAAGATTCCCGGTAAGACACTCTACTTGAGAAATTGGCCATCCCAAAACTTGATGTCCTAATAAGGGCAAACCGTCTTCGCTTGTTCAGGCATGTTGAAAGAAGCTAGGCGCTCTAAGTGCCGAATGGATAGTCAATCCCCACAATCGTGATCACTGGAGACATAGCATAAAGACAACCAGACAGCGTTGAACTTCTGTCAAAGGAAACATAGACGATAAATGTGGATTCAATTCAATTCATTTGGGAAAAGATGGCAGAAATTTACACAGAAGAGGATACAGTAGCCTAGCACCTGTTCAAATTCACCTTGAATTGATGCGTTGTTGGCGCATTTATTACCTCACTTTGGAAACTATTCCAAGATCCAGGGATCCTGATTGAAAAGGTGGCCCTCGTCCGGTTCAATCGAAATCAGCGGTGAAATAGTTTCTTGTGGTGTCTGCATAGACCTCTTTCTGGTGCAAGAGTGAATAATATGTCCTGAGTTATATCATAATGACCATTGAGGAGATTTTAGGCCAAAATGAGATCACCGCATAATCGTCGGCGCTCAAGGGAGAAAAAGCGGATAGTGAGTGAGTGAGTGAGTGAGTGAGTGTGAATATGAGATTATAAAAAATGTTAATTTTATATTTTTCTTATTTAATTAATTTTGATTGTGGTGAGCTTTTGTCGGCGGGAGTATTTCTTGTGGCAGCATTAATCCTAATTCAGTTGAGATGACTTCCTTCCTGGCGTGCAGCATATCTCAGACTTAAGTGGACAATACAGTGAACATTTACCATGTCGAGATTTGATCTAAGCTGTATGCCTGTACAGCTTTTGTTTCTCCCAGTAATTAAAGAAGCTTTATCTGACCTCATGCTCATCACTTTTGAGATGAGCATTGGTTTCTGGATGAATTCCGCAATTCCTACGCCTGTTCAGTCAACACTTGTACTTATACTTGTGGTGGCATTCGTCCCAGTCCGATTGAGTCGGAGTCTTCCCTGGTAGACACCACATTTGAACCATATCCAGTGGCGTACAGAGGTCTGGTGATGCCCGGGGCCAACTCCAAAGACTTAAGTATAAGTCATAGTACTAAGAAATATTATGAGAAAGGAAGACAGATTGAATATGATTGGATGCCCCAAAGACTCAAGTATAAGTCATAGGACTAAGAAATATTATGAGAAAGGAAGACAGATTGAATATGATTGGATGCCCCAAAGACTCAAGTATAAGTCATAGGACTAAGAAATATTATGAGAAAGGAAGACAGATTGAATATGATTGGATGCCCCAAAGACTCAAGTATAAGTCATAGGACTAAGAAATATTATGAGAAAGGAAGACAGATTGAATATGATTGGATGCCCCAAAGACTCAAGTATAAGTCATAGGACTAAGAAATATTATGAGAAAGGAAGACAGATTGAATATGATTGGATGCCCCAAAGACTCAAGTATAAGTCATAGGACTAAGAAATATTATGAGAAAGGGAGACAGATTGAATATAGCTAGAGCACCCCCCCCCAAAAAAAAAAAATAGCTAGCCATTCATGATTCCACCACTGAAGATCAACCATTTATGGGCCAGAGAGATCAGCATGTACCATGAAAAAAGTTTCTTTGAGATTTGTTAAAAGAAATTTAACTCATAGACAGGTCCTGATAGATGCTACCACTCCGTGTCAGAGTGGTCCTGGGACTACTGCTAACTAAAAGGTGGTTCCACAATTTTTATTCCTATAAAGTCATCCTTTGCCCATGCATGGAATATTGTTGCCACAGCTGACCTAGTGCACCAACCACTAGCCTCTCTATCTTGGACAGGGTTAAAAAAAATAGCCTTTAACCTAATAGGTCTCACACTGTCTGCAAACCTCCAGTCCCTGTCACATCGCCGCAGTGTTACATCCCTGTTCTTGTTTTACAAGTACTTCAATGGAATGTGCTCTGATCGACTTACTGCACTTGTACCTCCTCGATGCAAATACATCCAACCAACCTGACTAGCAGCAAAATCCCACCCCTTCAATGTAGAGGTCCCTAGATACTGGAAAACTTTCTACTCCGATAGCCACTTGCATCGCACCGCTTGCCTTAGGAATTTTCTCCCTTCTCCTTGTTTCCCCGACAACATGCAAAAATTTAAATGTAATGTGAACAAACATCTCCCCACTTAGGTTATACCCCCCCCCCAAAAAAAAAAAAAAAAATTTGGTCCCTATCCCAGTATCCCCTTATGTCTCAGTGGCCATATGTCTTGTTTGGAGTCAACAAAAGTTTTTAAAAGAAAAAAGGAAAAAGCTTCAGTACTTGTACTGAGAAATATTATGAGAAAAGGAGATAGTTTGAATACGATTAGATGCCCCCCTCCTCAATTTGGATGCTCCGACCCCCACCTCTGACACACCACTGCTCCACACTCCACAAGACTCCCACATTGGAGCCTCGCCACTGGAGGCAGTCTTGTGTCGTACTCGGGAACGGTTGGAGGTTGTAGCTTGAATAGTTGATAGGGTTGAGAAGTAGGGTAGGCAGGAAATAAAGGTAGATTTCGTTTGAGACAGCTATTTTGTTAGTTTTTCACAATGCAATTATTAGGAGCCAATTGCCACGACACAACCAGGAAGAGAAGTTGAGTTTTAAAAAATAAATGAAATCGGGTTGGGTCAACCAGCCAACCATGTCCACAAAATAAAAGCTAACATTCTTCTAACAATACGGGTGGATAGTTGACAAGTTGAACCGAATGATCCCTTTTTAAAGTAAAAGGGGGAGTCACAAATTAAATACGAGGAGGAAGGGCTCAATCTAATAATAAAAAAACGCATTCCTTAGTCATCTGAGAACAAAAATTGACACAAAGTTATTTTGTAAATGTAATCTTTTCTCTCAATTACATTCAGGCTTTTGCGAGTCCTGCTCAAGTATTTTTCATGAAGCCTTAACATGGAAGACATATACCCAGTCTGTACCAAGGTCGTTGGTAAAATGGTTGGATCATTCTACTGCTCCAGAAAATACCTTACTCCAGATTCAATTCTCTACTTGTATAAGAGTATTTATTTACTCCTCTCCAGAAGTTTGGCACAAGGCCAGTTTTATCTTACTCCCACAAGTAAGATGTGACCCAAAGTCGGGAAAGTGGGGTTTGAAAAGCCAGCGCCCGAGAGGTGAGCACTCTGGCCATTAAAAATTGCCTGGGCAGCCCCGTCGGCATTCCCCGGCAGTAAGCAATAAACTTACTCCTCCCCAAAGAAGAGAGGCGAAGCCTGGGAGGGTGGACCTCCTAGAACTGCACAGGACAGACCCATAGACTGGCATAAATCAAGCCTCGAAGGCCAAGACAATACCAGTTTATGGGGTGTAGTATCCATCGGAACAGATACTACACTTTGATCTTAACCAAAAGGCCAAGTTTATATAAGAATAGGATACGTCAAAAGATAGAGTACTGCTCCCCCATCTGAGGAGGTGCCGCACAGAGCACTCTCTCCTGCTCTGACAGAGTACAAAACCGACTTTGAAATCAAGTGGGGAATTTCCTCTTCTCTTTCCTGCAAGCCCTTTCCCTGCAAAGGAGACGTTGCTAGTCGCTTTCTACTCTATCGTTTTTTCCATGGAAGGTGCTCAACTGATCTCCAATCTTTGGTTCCTCCTTGTAAGACATTCACAGCAAGAACTTGCCTTTCGATAACCATTGCCAATGATTTTGCATTCTTGCAACTGCTGCTTACCATTGATTTCTTACTGGCAACGACCATTTGTCTTCTCTGGGATGTGGGTAGCATTAAGCCTCCTCAAGGTCTCAGTACTCTCCGTACCCTTCCAGTGGAGATCTGGTTAGTGCTCTCCCTCTTCAGGTTTTCCAACCTTCTTGACCCTTCATGACTATTTTGTGTGGTATCAACAGAGTCTGGTGCCATCACATTGTGTATGTGTGTGTGTTTAGGAGGGGGGATCAGTTTATGAAATTTCTTGCATTATTATTATTATTATTATTATTATTAATTCTCGTGCCTCATGCTGAGGTTAGATGTTTCGTGAATAACTTTCAACTTCTCATGTTTGTACCGCTCCCTAGAATCAGATCATCCCTCCATGTCTTAAGTGGCCCACCTCTAACCTTGGCCTATCAACAGCGATGTAGGACACACTTTAGTATGTTTCAGATGACTGACAATGGGTAACGTGGCCGCACCTGTTGGGACAGTGTCGTGCGATACAATTTCTCATGAGAGCCTTTACAGTGAGACTGGCATTTTTCTCCATCCGATGCGCTGCAGCTAGGATCATGTAGTTTTGATGTTTTGTCGCTGACCACATCTCGCAGCCATACAAGAGTACAGGCCGGATATCTATGTCGTAAGCTGCCTCCTTCCCTTGAAATAGGAGTTTATATAATAATGAAATTATTGTGCACAGTGCTCAGGTGCAATTTGTTCTGTGTGTTCTTGATTCAAACTATGCAGTATTTTGTTTCTGAAATATTGGTATGGTTTGGTAGTTTTGTTTTACGGCAAAATCTAGTCATTTTGGTGAAAGTTTTTATGCTTCAAGTTCTTTATATCTTCAAATGTTTAATCATGGTTTTTGGTTTGGTAGTTTTGTTTTACGGCATATCAACCCTTTTTGGGTTATTTAATGCCGAATCTGGTCATTATAGTGAAAGTTTTTATGCTTCAAGTTCTTTATATCTTCAAATGTTTAATCAGGGTTTTTGGTTTGGTAGTTTTGTTTTACGGCATATCAACCCTTTTTGGGTTATTTAATGCCGAATCTGGTCTTGTTTTCTTCTCTTTTTTGTTTCTTTCCCCTTTTAATATCTGTTTCTATTTAACCCATAGTTGGGACCCTAACAGGTACTACCACTCCGGGTCTGGGTGGACCTGGGAGCAATGGTAATTAAGAGGAGGCTCCACATTCCCCAAAGTCCGTAAGCCGGATCTCACCATCGGATGTAGTTTAAGGTCATATCCAGGACCGGGAGTAGGGTAGGAAAAATAAAAATAAAAAAGGGGAGGGAGAAAGGGAGAGGGGCTGTTGTTTTTGTTTTTGGTTTTGTAGAACATAATTAAGTTTTACAAAAAAAAAAAAAAAAAAAAAACGTCAATGTAGGTGAATTTCGTCTCAGGGAGCCACAGGGCAGCCTGATCTGGTATCACCAGCTGAAATATTGTTTTGCTCTAAATAGAGGTTAAGTAACTATGTATGAGCAAATATATAATTAAGTCCCTTTTTTAATGGCTGTCCTTTGAAATTAAATCCGATCTGGTCCAATTATTTTCTGGAAGAAATTAAATCGAATTACATTTTATCGTTCAGAAGAATATGGTGCCACGATCTCCAAGAAGAACTGGCTATTCAGAATGACATATTCAGTTTGTAGAACGCAACCTATCGATGACCATATATGTGAATTATGGAGGCCATTCTTTATTATAGAGATAATCTATAATCTATGCTATATTTGTGGTTTCTCTGTCCGTGGACGCAATTGAAAACTTAGCCCTATACCAAGATCAAACGTAACTTTTCTTGAGTAAAATTTTACCAGGAATTCAAGGGTGGTTTTATTTTTGTATTATAAGTGTGATGTCAATGTCTGTCTGTCCATGGATGCAATTGAAAACAAAGCTCTATACCCAGATCAAACACAACTTTTCTTTGGTATCATTTACGAAGTTAAGTCCATGCTCTTTGAAATTAAATCCGAGCTGGTTCAATGATTTTTTAGAAAGAATTAAATCGAATTGCGTTTTATTATTTTAAGAACATGGTGCAACGATCCACAAAAAACTGGTTATTTAGAATGAAATATTGAGTGTGTAGGACGCAACCTATCGATGAGCAAATCTATTACTAATGAAGATTTGATATTTGTCTGAAGCTGAAACTCTACTATTACAATCTTTCAGTGCTCAATTCAGGAGGGGGGTGTAGTGCTCTATTATCAGTATACTATCCTCCAAGGTATTACCTCCTTTTTTAGTGCAAGGGGTAGTGTCACATCTGTTCTGTATTGATTTACTCCTCTCCAGGAGTTAGGCACAAGGCCAGTTTTTATCTTACTCCCACAAGTAAGATGTGACCCAAGGTCGGGTCGGGAAAGTGGGGTTTAAAAATTGCCTGGGCAGCCCCGTCGGCATTTCCCGGTATGGGCGCCTCAGACAGTAAGCAATAAACTTACTCCTCTCCAAAGAGGGGAGGCAAAGCCTGGACCTCCCAGAACTGCACAGGACAGATCCATAGACAGGCGTAAATCAAGCCCCGAAGGCCAAGACAATACCAGTCTATGGGGTGCAGTATCTATCGGAACAGATACTACACTTTGATCTTAGCCAAAAGGCCAAGTCACATCTGTTCTGTAGCCATGATTCTATCCTTCCAAGGATTACCGTTCCATTCTTTGGGGGAGGGGCTAGTGTAGTATCTGTTCTTCTGTTATGATATCATCCTTCAGGCATTACCGCCTTGTTTGGGTGTAGTGTAGTATCTGTTCTGTTGATCTGAGATCATCCTCCCAGGCATTACCTCCTTCATGTGGCGTAGTGTAGTATGTTCGTATTTGATATATATTAACAAAAATATGCGAGCGTAGGATGCATATTTTTTGTGAGTAATAACAACGTTATGGCCCTATTTGGGGGCCGGAATGATAACACGGACACAGGGTTTCGGTAGAACAAGTATATTGGAGAAAAGTATATACAACAGAGAAACAAGAGATGTGGACCGTCTGTCCTGACCGCCAGTGTAGACTGGGATTGACTGACCCTATTTATCTACTTCCCCCGGAGTAAAATGTGACACAAGGTCGGAAAGTCGGAGTTGAGAAGTCAGCACTCTAGAGGAAGAGTACTTAGGGACCTTAAAAAATGGCCTAGGCAGCCCCGTCGGCATTCTCCGGTAGGGGCGCCTCAGGCAGTAAGCAATAAACTTACTCCTCCCCAAAGAGGGGAGGCAAAGCCTGGGAGGGTGGACCTCCTAGAACTGCACAGGACAGACCCATAGACCGGCGTAAATCAAGCCCTGAAGGCCAAGACAATACCAGTCTATGGAGTGCAGTATCTATCGGAACAGATACTACACTTTGATTGACTGACAAGTGAGAAGCGCAATGCTTCCAGTATTTATTGAGAATGGACGAGTCCAAATGTTCGTTATAGGTACGGCACCATAACAAACAATGAAAGCATTGTGTACAGTGTTCAGGTGCACTACAATGCATCAAAATTGCATATAGAGTAGAAAGTGACTAACTTGGGTTTACTTTCGGCAGCCTCGTAACTCTCACTTCCCTTATTTTATCCTTTAGTCCTCACATTCCATGAGCAATGTTTCTGACAAAGGGGGAAGAATTGCTGTCTTCTGGGTCGAAATCTATCCATCTAACACTTATCGTTGGCTAGTTTTTGACTTTGAAGTAGGATTTATTTTTTTAAGCTACTTACATCAAGTAGCTTCATGCCTTGTCTGGAGCCATTTCCATAATATATATATATATATATATATATACACATGTATACATGTGTATGCATAATTCTGGAAACCTAGGGACTGACTTGAACCACCAGACCCTTCTTTGTTGGAATTACCTATGGTCTGACTCGGGTCTAAGAGGTGTGCCAGGCATTATCTTCTTTGGGTACGGGAGTTGGTTTACTACTTACCGAGGCGCCCCTTACCGGTGAATGCACGTCGACATGTTTGTTCTTAGCTATTTTTGTACCCGATCAGAGTGCCCCATCTGGGGAGCTAATTTTATCCACCTTCTGGTCTTGCTGTGGTGGGTGGAGGGGCAAGTAAATACCAACTAAAGGGCATCGGGCGGGGTGAGGGATCACAGTTGGAAGTATCATTTCCGGATCCCCCCCCCCCCCCCGAGCAGTCTCGGTCAGGTGTGTTTTCGGGAGTTAACACCGGGTATGACAGAAATAAAGTACCCATTATAGTTTGAGACGAAGGGAGGGTGGGACAGATCTGAAAATGTACCCGTATGGGGGTTCCGGCTTTTAACTCTTCCAGTGTCATATATTTATTTATTTATTTATTATTTTTTTTTGCTTTCGGAGACTAATATATAAATACCTGATGACCACTGAGGGGTAATGGGGGGGGGGGGGTAGGGGGGATAATGAAGGAAGGCATTAAGTACACCCTGTGAGGGAGAGGCCGAACAAAAAATAAGTCATTGTTCCCAGCTCGTGAAGAGGAAGGAAAATCTAATAAGGTAGATTTGGTGTCTTTTATATACCGAACATATCCGATATTTGACGGTTAGCCATATTTTATAGTTTTTTTTTCTTTTTCTTTTTTAATCATACACTCGTCGTATCTACCCGGCGTTGCCCGTGTTGAGAGCTTAGAGAAAAATAATTCAATGTGTATTTATCAAAGTTACGTATAGGCGAGAAACGCACAACCACACGTGTTGCAATCTAATAGTTTTATTGGGTATCTTTAAGAATGATCAGTACAGTCGCGGACGGTGTCCAAAAAACTAACGAGAACGGGGTTATAAAAATAAATATGCAACAAGTGAGTTTAACCTACGTCGAGAAGAGATATTTGTCTACTTACCTATGATATTTGTTTGTATTTTTACGTACTATAAATGGGTTTTTATTAGATGTAAAAAAAATTTCTTGTTCATTTTTTACTCTTTTTTTTTTTTAGACAATATGGCGTCTTGTGCTCACTTACGAGCAAGCGCCATTTTTTTTTTTTTTTGCAAGTTCGTGTGACAAAACTATTGATTTCTAATAAATAGCAGTTGGAACGGTTTAAAAATACAAACAAATATCACAGGTCAGTTTTAAATTAACTTTTATCGACGACAGTTACTTTTATTTGTTGTATATTTGTTTTTTTGAGCGTTTTCAGCGTACTGATCATTCTTAAAGATACCCGTTTTTTTTATACAGATATGGTAAACCATTTCTTGAAAGCGCCGTTCAAAAATGCAGTCGAAACGAATAAAAAGCGTGCGTTCAATGAAGAAGCTAGTTATATTTACATTTTTTTTTAATAAGATTTTTTAAAATTCGTTTTAATTTTCCCTTATTTTATTTTTGATTTCAATAAATATTCGGGATCTTTTAAGAAGCTCCCTGCCACTAAATAAAGCCCCGTTATTCAAGGGAGACAACTTTTCAGCCACTTTTGCTTAAAAAAATTTAACAAAATAAGAATGTGTAAGGCATGTTTTTTTTTTTTATTGAGGGGAATAAAATTGTGTTATCGTAGACCAGGGTTGTGAGCCTTAGAAAATTCATAAGGAAAGTTGCACTCAAACACGTGTGAAAAGGTTAACGCGTAAGGAATTTAGCAAGCCGAAAGGTTGTCTCCCTTGGCGGCGGGGTTATTCTTAGCGGCCGACTAACTTTAGCACTAGTGGCGGGGAGCTTCTTAAAAAGATCCAATATTCGATCAATAGTAAAGAAAAAAAAATAATTTAATGCCTTTTTTATTTACCTTTTCGTAATTAACACAAGCAAAAACGAACGAAAAACAGTCCACCTTACGAATGTATTCAATTTTCCCCATTCAAACGATTGCAAAAAATAAGGAATATAATTACTAAATTAGATCCACCAGAATGCCTTTCCGTTTCATCCATTTAAATTTTATGTGAAAATGCGAAAAAATGAATTAATTTGTGACTCTTTGACAAAACATTTTAACTACTTCCGGCATGTGGGTAAATGCATATCAAAGACCTACACAAGCAAGGCAATTGCGAATCCTTGGAAAATGACCCTCAGTCTGTAGGAGAATAAGGGCCATAAATAGATGGTCACATTTAATGCTACTGCAAGAGGGAAGGAGGAGATTAGGAGAGTGTTGACTTTAGAGATGTTTGGCCTACACTTGGGCAGCGTCGGTGTGTGTATATATACATGTATCGAAAAAGGGAGGTAATACTATACCCCCTCCCAGATTGAAAAAAGGTATTTTTGAAATCTGTTTTCATGTATTTTGTTCTGGTGGGGTGCATGCGTTTTTGGAGTATTGGTTTCCTCCGTGGTGTTAGAATCGGTGTAGTTGTGTTAGAAATCTGTACTGCAAGTGAGTCTGCATTGTTATTCGGTGATTAATGCAAGTGAGTCTGCACTGTTGAAGGTGATAGGTGCAAGTGAATCTGCACAGTTGAAGTTGATCGGAGCAAGTGAGTCTATTGCTGAAGGTTGCGTTGCTTGCAAGTGAGTCTGCAAATTTGAAGAGACAAATACAAGTGGGTCTGTATCGGTGTCGGAGCACATCGTTCGAGTTGATGGGTCCTCATGTTGCGGGATTGGTCAGTGAACGTCCAGTTGTTGAGTAATTTATTAGTGCATATGCAGCTGTACTCATTTTAAACTGGTGCGACTTCTTTTATAGTGTTGTCAGTGTTGACTTCGTTGATCGAATTTCGGGGTATTTTCTTTTTGTTGGGGATGGTTTGGTTGCGGCAAATAGTATTAAGTCAATGACCCGGTAGTGTTGTCGCTCGTTTTGGGCTGAGATGGAAGTTTCCCTGTTCTGGGTTTGGGAGGCTTTCAGCATGGACTTAAGTTCGTTTAATTCAGCCTTTGACTTTTGCAACTCGCTGTAATTCGCCGAGGCTTCAAAGGCATCGCCAATAGCAGTAGTAGCCATAGTGAGCGTTGAAAAGAAAGAAAGAAAGAAAGAGAGAGAGGGAGATAAAAAGAAAAGTTTTTTTTTATAATTTACTTTTTTGAATTATCGTGTGTTTGTTGTTAGTTTTGCTTTATCGTTTTATCATTTTTATCATGTGGTCACAGAAAAAAATGATGGCGTCGCGACTTTGCTTTTGTTTAACGCACGTGTTCACACACAAAAAAGGAATGACGTAATGTAATTTTTTTCTTTACACACGTGTATTCAGTGGGTATAATGGATATTTTTAGGGGTGTAAGACGTTTGTTTGTTTTTCTTTTGAGACGGTATCCGAATTTTGTATCGTTGAAAACAGTTAGTGTTTGTCGGTTTCCTTCCGCGTTGAAAACGTTGGTGAACGTGAAATGGCAATTGTCGAATTCGCACGAGGCGAGGGTGAAAAGAAATTCGCTGTGTTGAGAAGTAGAATGTGTGAGTGTAGCGGGTTTTTTTTGTATTTGTTCGCAGGTCTTTTTTTTTTTTCATTTGAAAAATTAATTTCTGTTTAGTTTTGTCTTTTTGCATGAGTACAAAATTGTGACTTTGTCTCATAGGCAAGACTTATACAGTCGGGAGTCACCACTTTAAAGATTTTTGACCGACGCTTAGGCAGCGCGGACACTTCTGTGTATATATTTATGTGTTCAATTTACAAGCATGCCGATGAAAAACAAAGTAACAACTCAGAGACAATATAGAATTTAATGAAACGTTTATTGGTCGCGAACCCGACTGAGTTCGCTATGAAGTTTTGTCTGTACGAATGTGTACAAAGAGTTTGTAAATGGTGTGTGTGTGTGTGTGTGTAGAGAGAGAAGAAAAGTTTATGTACCGAATAGAATGTGCTTGCGTGAAATGCACGTGAGCTGTTTGCTATGAAATTGAGTTCACGAGAACCTGTTCAACAAAGTCTGAGTAGAAAGATGTGTGCGTGCGTGTCTAAGTTAAGAGAAGAAATCTTACATACCAAATTGTGTGTTTGGTGTGTGGTGCGTTCGTCAAGGCCAGACCCGGATAAGAACGATAGAGTGAGGGGATCTGGTGGGGTGTTTCGTCTGTCGACGCCGGAAGAAAGAGAAAGTGACAGTCTGTGCATCCCCTTTTATAACACGGATCGTTGCGCCCCTACGATCACAAAAGGGAAGATAACTCGGGTCTGACGCCCTCTGGCTGTGTGTGCATAAGTATATTGAGAAAGGGAGGTAATGCCACACTTTGGTAAGGAAAAGGCGGGAGAACCAATTGTAACAAAAAAGGGTTGTTTTAAAGTTTTAACGTCGAAGACACCATGCAAGGAGTGTGACATCTAACGTAGAATAGATTCCTTAGCATTTATCTTCCTTAGCCGGCTCTTTTTACTTAGGGGATTCCATCAGACTCGTCACCGGCGAGATCCTCCCGAACCAGTCCCTTGCTCTATGTAGTTACCTACTTAACGACCCTCATTGGGAGTTTTTTCTATTTCTTTAAAATATTCTGATGTTTTGAGCATCGCCGTTTTACTGTACTGTTGTAGCAGTTTCTTACAAGCCGCCATATTGTTTAAATGTCTATGACTTCTTAGCTGCCTGCTGATTGGTTAAAGCCAAGGAGGAAGTAGATTGCTTGAACCAATCAGCGGGCAGTTAAGAAGTCACAGACATTTAAACAATATGGTGGCTTGTAGGAAACTGCTACAATAGTGATTATAATTCCCCAGTGGGGAGAAGAGAATTGTTCATATTGTTGAATGTTTGTACACCGGCTACAGTGTCAGGACGCGCCCATATGTGTATGCAAGTATGTGTGTCTGTACACCGGTGTGAAAGTCAGTCACATGTAAGCAATTATGTGTGTGTTTTATATCAAGTTCACGTGTTGAGGCAGTAACCATTTTGGCGTCTCGTCGAAGTCGAACCCAGGACCAAAGGCCCGGGAAAATGTCTGTTGCATCCCCAGAGAGGGGGGACGTGTGTTTGGCAGTGCCCAAAGAAGGGAAATGAGCGAAGTGGTGTCTCGTGCCACAGAAGAAAAAGAGAACGGGCGGATGGCGCTCAAATGTTTATATAACTATGCTAGCCATCCAAGATTCGCCTGAGAGAAGGCCACTGATTGGTCAAGCCAAGGAGGAAGTAGATTGCTTGAACCAATCAGCGGGCAGTTAAAAAGTCATAGACATTTAAACAATATGGCAGCTTGTAGGAAACTGCTACACTGTCTCTGGGATGTGTACGTTTTGTGAAAATGTGCGAAAATCTCAAGAGTCAGATAAACTCCTATCGACAATCAAGACTCTGAGGTATGGTATATTTTAAGCACAGGTTTAGTGATCATCGACAAAGGTAAAACTGTAAAAAGAACGAAAACATTGTTTCAGAAACACGTAAATACAAAATGTAGACGAGGCAGAGACGAGGAGTTTACTAAAACCTAAAGAGAGACGTACACTAAATGATATTGCAGAGAAGAAGATATTTCAGCGTAGAAATAAAAATAGAAAATCTGAAAAAATATCCAATCACCAGTTTCTTTCAGCCAACCACAGAAGCAAAACCATCTATTCCCGAATATTCGCGGGTACTATAAAAACCCAAACACACAGCTTTCTTCAGCCTGTGGGTCGAGTGCAACAAGAGATACTCACTACAGCATTTCCACACTCGCCAAACTCACGTAAAAAACAAGTTCACATGCACGCACTCTCTCATTGATAAAATGGAGGCAAACTTATACACACACACACACATACATAAACCCACACACACACACGAGCAGAGAGGGAGAAGGTGACAAAATACCAAGGCCTAATGTATGATATGAAGAGAAACTGGAACCTCAAAAACATCAACATTATCCCAATTATAATAGGAGCTAAAGA
>OY744554.1:30174826-30184826 GCA_963556195.1 Sepiola atlantica | reverse complement strand
ACGTCCTCGACACTCAGCCCGACAGTGACTTTGTTGCTGTCGGGTTGAGGTATGGTTCTATTCAGTCTCAGAAGGTCCACCTGTAGCAGTTACCGCCTCCTTTCACACATAACTGCACCGGTTGGCCGTTAGGTGTCGCTTTTCAGCGCCACCTGTTGGTGAATAAGCGACACCTAACGGCCAACCGGTGCAGTTATGTGTGAAAGGAGGAGGTAACTGCTACACACCCTCCCAGGCTTTACCTTCTTTTTGAGAAAGGATACAAACATTTTGTTTGGATATTACATTAAACTATGTCTGGTGGTGATTCGTCAATCCGCGCAAACTCTAGAGAGAACAGTGAGTCTCTCGTAAGTTGCCATTACTCTCAGGTCCATTCAGAATCTGCATGGTTGCATTTCTGTATTGCCGTCTCCGTCTTCTGTGTTCGGCCATCTGTGTTTTGTATTGTGTTGTATTATACGTGGTCGACTGACCCGATTGGGGTGTAAGAACCAAAAAGCAACAAGTTATACAGGATGTCCATAAAGTTTCTTTACAATTCAAAACATTTATTACGAAGACAGTTAATGAGATATCGTGACCAGATTTGTGTTGTTGTTGCTGTTTTAGGCAGTGTTTATTGAATTTTTTTTATTAACAATAGATACTGTCATAGATGACGCGCCTGATTTCCGTGACTTCGCGTCGACAACGATCGGGCATGTCGCGGAAACACCTGAGCGCTGACGGAATAACATCATTTTTTCTTTCTTTCATCTTATAAAAACATTGACAAAATTTTACCCCCCCCCCCCCCAAAAAAAAAAACATTATTTTCACAAAAAAAAATGATTTTAATCTATGTATTTTTCTTTGAATTTATTCGTCTTGTATTATCGTCTGCCAGTCTTCCGGTTAGAGCTTCGCAGTTTGAATGCAGGGCTTGGCTATCGCTAAGAACGGGAACCCTAATCCTAAATCATAACCCATTTTTCTTTCTTTCCTTGTTTTATGTTAGCAAGAAGAAAAAGAAAAGAAAAACAGCGAAACAAATAAAAAAGAAAACATTGACAAAATCCCCCTCCCCAATTTTTTTTTTCTTTCTACACATTTGATTGAAAATGGTTCATTTGACCCCCCCCCCCCCCACTCTACACTTTGTTCGGTTTTTATCTTTTTATCTATGTATTTTTACTTTGAATTTATTCGTCTTATATTATCGGCTGCAAATCTTCCATTAACGCTTGGCGTTTTCGTCTCGGCAACTCTCGGACGCTTCCGCAACCTGCCCGATTGTTGCCGACGCGAAGTCACGGAAATCAGGCACGTCATCTGAAACAGCACCCAATAATATGTTGTATTTCAGATATTTTCTTTATGGAAGGACAATTGCTAAGTGAACCCCTATAAAATGGCTACTCCCCAAAAGAAGGCACAATGTGTATCCTGGTTTATAGAGACAAAATCGGATGTGCAGACGCAGCGAAACCACAGAACTAAGTATGAAAAAGATCCACTATCGTGTCCTTCAATTCGTGAATGACACAAACAATTTTTTTATATGGAAATCGCTCCAGACAAGGCATGAAGCCACTTGATGTAAGGAGCTAAAAAAAAATACTACTTTAAAGTCAAAAACTAGCCAACGATATAAGTGTTAGATTAATAGATTCCGACCCAGAAAACAGCAATTCTTCCCCCTTTTTCAGAAACATCGCTCATTAAATGTGTAGACTAAGGGACAAAATAAGGGAATCGAGGCTGCCGAAAGTAAACCCAAGATCCACTTTCTATGGAGACAGGGTCAGTGTTGGATAAAGAGAAAAGTGTGCGACCAAGAATATCTGATGAAGTGATCGAGTCACGTCTTGCTGTGCTTCGTGCAATTAATAGTGTCCATATAGAGCTGTATTAAATGAGTCAAAAAACTTGAATAAAAATTCATTAAAACAAATGTAGTCAAGATATCTCAACGGTCTTCTTCATTCTTTTTTTTTCAAATTAAGAGAAAACATCGTATGAACCGTAGTATCAATTGTCCATGCTCACATATTCTTAAACTTCATCCTAGCCTGGAGGGAATGACTTGTCAGCAGTTGATACTTAGCACACCTGCTCTGTTTCAAACCAAGCTGGAAAAGAGGTTGAGTTTGTCGTACCTCTCGGCCCTAATAGATTTTGAACGTTGGGTTGCCATTACTCCCCAAGACCATTTTAACCCAGAGTGGAGGTCTCATGTCCTAGCTATCATATGAAACTACATTCAGTGGAAAAGCGCATACATTAGTAGCACGAAATGTTTAGTCATGTTAAGAAATTGAAGCATAAAAAATAACTTTTACAAAAATGATTGGATTCGACATTAAATGACACAAACAGGGTTGATATGCCGTAAATCAAGACAATGTTGAGTGAAATCGACAACTCATCGCAAATAGAAGAAAAAGAAGGGTACTTTGTTACCTTAGGACTCGCGTTAACTTTGACCTACCCCTAACTCTACCGCTAACCCTAACCCCCAATTCGACCCAACTCTAACCCTAACGACGTGATCAAAGTTAGCTTGGATCCTAATGTAACAAAGCACGAAAAGAAGAAGAAGAAGAAAGGAAGAATTAAAAAAGAAAAATGCAAACAACAACAACAACAAGCAGACGAATAAAAAGGAAAGAAGAAGAAAAAAGAAAAAACATCAACATGAAGAAGAAGAAGAAGAAGAAGAAGACAAAATATTTGTAGAGGGTCGAGGAGAATGAGAAGACCGAGGAGGGACAGCACAAACCAGACCTCCACTGGAAAAGTGCAGAGAATGTTGGGACCTTTGGGAGGCTTATTGCCACCCAAATCCCAGAGAAGACCCATTGTCTTTACCAGCGAGAAATTAATGGTAAGCGGCTGTTGCGATACCGCATCGTTATCGAAAAGAGATGAAGAATACTGGAAGTCTGGGGAGACTTGCTGTCACTCAGACTCCAGGAAATACCACTGGTTGTTGTCGGTGAGCAATCACTGACGATGATCTGTGTGAGAACTCCTAGTGAGTACAAATAATAATAATAATAAATAAAAAATGGTGCCGGCCTAGGCTGACACCACACAAAATATTTGCATATGGTCAAGGAGGATGAGAAGACCGAAGAGGGACAGCACAAACCAGACCTCCACTGAAAGTGCAGAGTGCTGGGACTTTGGTGAGGCTTATTGCCACCCAAATCCCAGAGATACCAATGGTCCTTACCAGCGAGAAATCCTAAAATGATAAACGGCTGTTGCGATACCGCAAGGTTATTTGCGGTAGCTATCAAAAAGGGTTGGAGAATACTGGAAATCTGGGGAAACTTGTTGTCATTCAGACTCCAGGGAATACCACCGGTTGTTGTCAGTGAGCAATCACTGATGATGACCTGTGTGAGAACTCCTAGTGAGTTTAATAATAATAATAATAACAGACCTAAACAACCTGATATATGCAGGGGCAAAATCGGTAAGTATGAAACTAAGAAACGAAGAGAATGGACAAAAGAGTGGACCGACAAAACCTGGATGGGAAATCAGACTGGAAATCCAGATCACCAAATTTCGGAAAGAAGCTAAAACCGTGAACAGAAGGAAGGAGGACATGAAACGATTCAGAAGCAAAAACCAGAAATGCAAGGAAAAACTAAATGAGAAACATGAAGAAATAAAACAAAAGATAGCAGCAATAGAAGGAAGACTGAGACGATACAGGTACAAATCAGAACAGAGCAAACAGAACAGGACCTTTGAAAACAATGAAAGCCAGTTTTACAAAAACGTAAATGGAGAAAAAACAACAACAGAGCAACCGAACCCAACAGAAACAAAACAATTCTGGGGCAAGATATGGGAAGAACCAAAAAAACACAACGAGAATGCCCAATGGTTGAAAAACATGAAAGATGAACTGCAGGAAATCGAAGAAGGAACCGAAACAGAAATTAACAAAGAAACGATCAAGAAAACCCTAAGAAAAATGGCAAACTGGAGAGCACCAGGCCACGATGGAATACATGCATACTGGTTTTAAAAATTCACGACCCTGCATGAAAGACTAGCGCAGAAACTGAGTGGATGTATCCGCAAAACAGACGTACCAGAATGGATGACGGAAGGAAGATGTGGTTAGCAAAGTTACCCCAGCCAGGAATGGATCCAGAAAGTGTGGTTTGAGTTGTCCCCCTTTGCAAATTGGCTGTTTGGAGAATTTGAAAGCTAGATGGCTCTGTTGACAGTCAATTTGCATAGGTGGGGCAAAAAGTAGTACAAAAACTGTACTCTTTTCATTGAGCTGGTGAAGAGCGGTAGGGAGAGCAGAGTGAGGTTGAAAAAGGAGACTGAAGTACAAAGAATTGTTCTTGAACTATTGCTTACCGATTGGACGTTGAGAAAGATTAACCACTGTGGTTTGCCACCAGATTTTTTTTACATTTGTCTTCACGGATTGACCACAGAAGAACAACATTAATACAAAAAGACCCCAAAAAGGGAACGACCCCCAGCAACTACAGACCGATAACATGTCTACCAATAATGTGGAAAATTCTCACAGCACAACTGAGAGAACAAATCTACCAATCCCTGGACAAACGTGGACTGCTCCCCGAGGAACAAAAAGGATGCCAGAAAGGACAAAGAGGGGCACATGATCTACTATACATTGATCAAAAGATCTTGAAGGAGGTGAAGAGCAGACAAAAGAACATAACCATGGCATGGATTGACTACAAGAAAGCCTACGACAGAATCCCCCAAACATGGATAATTGAATGCTTAAAAATATACAAAATACCAGACAGGATTATTAATCTCATCCAGAAAGCAATGGAAACATGGAGACTAAAACTGACAGCCGGAGGACAACACCTATCTGAGATAAAAAAATACAGAGAGGCATTTTCCAAGGAGACTCTCTATCACCACTATTGTTTATAATAGCCATGATGCCACTCAACTACATACTCAGAAAGTGTGATACCGGATACAGGTTTACGGATACAAAACAAAGAATAAACCACCTGATGTACATGGATGACCTTAAACTGTTTGCAAAAAACAAAAAAGAACTGGAAAAACTGATAAATACAACCAGGATATCCAAATGGAGTTTGGAATAGAAAAATGTGCACTGCTAGAGATTAAAAGAGGAAAACTGGAGACGACAGAAGGGATAGAACTCCCCAACCAAGAGGAGATGAGGGCGCTAGGAGAACATGATAGCTACAAATACCTGGGAGTTCTGGAAGCAGACACAATCAAATATACAGAAATGAAAGAGAAGATTGGAAAAGAATATCTACGAAGAACAAGGAAACCTTTAGAAACTAAACTATATAGCAGAAACCTAGTAAAAGGGATAAGCACATGGGCTGTATCACTAATAAGATACTCTGGACCATTCATAGGCTGGACCAAAGAAGAACTCAGGCACCTTGACCAAAGAACTAGAAAACTAATGACTATGCACAATGCATTGCACCCAAAAGACGATACGGACAGACTCTACATGAAAAGAAATGAGGGAGGTAGAGGACTGGTAAGTATAGAAGACTGTGTGGAAGACACCAAAAAAGAGCTGGAGAAATATGTAACCCAGAATACAGAAAGACTGATCACCACAGCAAGAGACACTAGCCCAACAAACAACTCCGGAAGCACTGAAACCAGAAACAAAAAGACAAGAAAGGAAAAGTGGGAAGAAAAACAACTACATGGACACTTTATAAGACTCACAAGCGATGAAGCCAATGAAAACAGCTGGGCATGACTAAGTAAAGGACACTTGAACAGAGAAACGGAATCTCTGCTGATGGCCGCACAGAACAATGCGATTAGGACAAACTTTATTAAAGCAAAGATAGATAAAACCCAGGAAAACAGTAAATGCCGATTGTGTGGACAAAGAGACGAAACGATAAATCATATAAGTGAATGCAGCAAGCTAGCCCAAAAGGAATACAAGAACAGACATGACAGCGTGGGGAAAGAAGTACACCGGGAAATGTGCAAACAACTGAATTTCGAATATGCAAAAAAACGGTACAAACACAAACCAGAAACTGTACTAGAAAACGAAAAACACAAAATCCTATGGGATATGAATGTACAAACAGACAAACCCATAACAGCAAGGAGACCGAATATGATAATAATCAACAAAAAAGAAAAATCCTGCAAAATCGTAGACTTTGCCGTTCCAGCGGACCACAGAGTGAAGATCAAAGAGACGGAAAAAAGAAGCAAATATACTGAACTTGCCAGAGAACTGAAAGGAATATGGAACATGAAGAAAGTCAGTATAACACCAATAATCATAGGAGCACTAGGAACAGTCCCCAAAAACATGGAGAAAAGACTAGGAGAAATAGTTATCAAAGGGATAACTGAGACCATACAAAGGACAGTAATGATCAAAACAGCTACAATCCTGAGAAATGTCCTCGAATGCAGAAACCAACCCACATAAGCAACGAATGGAGAACAAACACATAGAAGCACAAGAAAACAGAACCGGGGAAAATACAACCGCACGAGAGAGGCGCAAGCATAGGCTGACACCACGAAAATTATGGACAGAGGGTCGAGGAGGGAAAGCGCAAACCAGACCTCCACTGGAAGAGCCCGGACAGCTCTGGGACCTTGGGGAGGCTTGTTGCCACTCGGGCCCCAAAGGGGACCAATGGCCCTTATCAGCGGGAAATCGGTGGTAAGTGGCTGTTGCGATACCGCAAGGTCATCAGCGGTGATGAACGAAAAGAGGTGGAGCATACTGGAAGTCTGAGGAGACTTGTCACTCAGACTCCAGGGAATACCACAGGTTGTTGGCAGTGGGCGATCACTGACGATGACCAGTGTGATAACTCCTAGTGAGTAAATAATAATCGACTTTTATCACATAAAAAAACATTGTAAATCAAAAGTTGTGAAGTCTCTACGTATCTTTTATCAGAGCTGGAAAAAAATTGTTTTTGTCGTCTGTTAAAATGTCACATCGAGTAAAAAAAAGAGGGGGGGGGGGGAGATTAAAAAAAAAAGACACAACCGTCTCGCAGAAATAAGTCATACAGCCTATTCAACATCCCTATAATTTTTGGAAGGTACCAAAAGAGGGGTGGTAAAATGAATTCCCCGAATAGAACAGTTTTACACCATTTTTATGTCCCCTTGCCTGGTATTTAATTCCTTCCCACCGCAGGAATATGTGACACAAGGTCGGAAGGTGGGTGGGGGGGGGGGGAGAGTCAAGCCAGCACCCCTAAAAGAGGAGCACTCTGACCTAGCAAAAAAAATCTCCTTACCAAGATAAATATCAAGATATAATGGCAAATGTTGAGATTGATGGTCTAAACAAAATGCGATTAAAACTAAAATCGTGTATAGGCGATAAAAATGGTTTTATATTATTTTTTTTTAAATATTATTAAATGGGGAACCATTTAGAGTTTTAAAAAATGTATTCAGTATTACGCATGTAATCTGAAGAAAAACACGTTTGAAATGTGTAAATATGCTAGAATAAACTAGATTTTAACAAAATTGAGTTTTGTAGTAATGTATAAAAATACATAAAAAAAGCATTAAGACGTCTTTTTTACTACGTAACACTAAATTGATTTTTAACTCCAAAACGTTCCTAATATAATAATCTTATAAATTATATATATATATATATATATATATATATATATATATATATTAGTTTTATTAGAATTTTTGAAGAAATTGTTTAGATCGTCGATCTCAACATTTGCCAATATAATGATACCAAACCTTATGTCTAAAATCCTTATTCTAATTTGATCAAAATCTCATTATTTTGGTTATAGAATTCTAGAAAATATCTCAAATTTAAGGCTTAAGAAGTCTTAAGAAGAATGCAATCTTGCTTAATTGATGACTATGGATAAAATTTAATGCAAATCTGAAATATTTGAATTTTCAAATTGGATGTTGTGCCCATATTATGCTCCCTAAAAACCCTTTTTAAACTACTCCAAGAAAACTGAAATTTGGGGAATATTTATTAATTGATGTCTAATACCTATGGTTAAAATTCCACGAAAATCGGCGGTATCTGATTTTTCACGAAGGGCTTCCACCCCCTTTGCATAAAACCAAATTAAACTAAATATAACCCACTTTACGTCTAGCAGCTGTGTTCCAAAATTCATATGGATCAGTTAATTAGTTTAGGAGTGAATCCTATATTAAAAAAAATTAAAAGAGGGAAAAACAAAGTGGCATGACAACGTTTCGCCCAACTGTCGCAAGGGCTTTTTCAAGAGTGTAAGAAAAGTCGAAAAAGTAACGAAAGACGAGAAGACCTATTTTAGGATATATTGGATGGAAATATGAGCATGACAAAATAATTAAATGTGTCGGGTAAGAAATATTTCGGGCCAAATCAGAGTGGGGAAGTAAATAATTAAATATATATATATATATATATATATATATATATATATATATATATATATATATATTATTTTAGTTAAATACTATACATTACAGTGTATGTTGGGATACCCAGGTTTCATCAATCTGGTTGAGGATTTTTGAGGATAAAATCCGGCTGGTCACACGGAAAGATTCATTCGTCAGCCCCCCTTTGGTATCGAAACCCGATTTCGGAATCTTCGATATCAAAGGGGGGGGGGGGCTGACGAATCTTTTTGCGTGACCAACCGGATTTTATCCTCAACCCATGGTGACCAGATTGATGAAACCCGGGTACACCCAACAAACACTGTAATGTATAGTACTTAAATAGAATACTTTCTATTAGCTGTTGTAGAACCTACGATCGAGCACTTTATGTTTTTGTTTCTTTAACTGACTTGTATAATAGTGTAATTTCGGGTTATAGGAGGAAAAAAAAAGTTCTCAATTACTTGTACAAGAGCGTATATATATATATATTTTTAATTGACACTATGCCTTCCATCGATGCCTTCGGTTTCATGGAAACATTGGGAACTTAGTCTGCAGGGAAAGTGCTATCGAATGTACCCGATTCTTCAGTCCTAATATATATGGAATGTGCTCCGATGAACTTGCTGCTCTGCCCCCCCCCTCGACGTAAATACACCTGACCAACTCGACAATCAGTTAAATCCCATCGATTCACTGTGGAAGTTCCGAAATACCGGAGAGCTTTCTACTTCAATAGCTCCTTTACCCGATCTGCCAGCCTTTGGAACTCCCTCCCTGCTCCCTGTTTACCTGACTGTACAGACATGCAGAAATTTAAATGTAATGTGAACAAACATCTCGCCGCACAACTCATGTCTCTTACGTCTTAGTGGCAGTATGCCTTGTCTAGGGTGAACTCAAGTTATATATATATATTTATTTACTCCTCTGCAGGAGTTAGGCACAAGGCCAGTTTTATCTTACTCCCACAAGTAAGATGTGACCACAGCTCGGGTCGAGTAAGTGGGGTTTGAAAAGCCAGCGCCCGAGAAAGTGAGCACTCTGGCCATTAAAAATTGCCTGTACAGCCCGTCGGCATTCCTCGGTAGGGGCGCCTCAGACAGTAAGCAATAAACTTACTCCTCCCCAAAGAGGGGAGGCGAAGCCTGGGAGGGTGGACCTCCTAGAACTGCACAGGACAAACCCACAGACAGGTGGAATCAAGTCCCGAAGGACAAGACGACACCCGTCTATAGGGTGCAGTATCCATCGGAACAGATACTACACTTACCTCCTAGCGTGCCAGGTAAATAAAGAACCCTGGGAGGCATATTATACCAACTACCACCGGAGACCCGAAAGCTTGCTCGCCGTATCGAGAACATTACTAAGAAAATTTAAAAACGCGAAAATTTCGTGTTATTCAAGGTATATTGCAAACCGTTTTCGTGTTTGTACATATCTTCAGGTAGACAAAACATGAAGTTCTGAGAAAAAAAATCAAAACGAGAGTTTTAAAAAAAAAAAAGGATAAAAAAAACAAACTTACCGTCAGGTTTTTTCTCCGGTGAATTTTTGTCAGCTACTT
>OY744554.1:30157326-30167326 GCA_963556195.1 Sepiola atlantica | reverse complement strand
AGATACTACACTTTGATCTTAGCCAAAAGGCTGCAGTCCAACCCTTCCTCTTTTTGGCAAGGGCGGTGGCAACATGATAGTGTCAAAGCTATGCCGTCTGAAACTTCAACCCGACTGGTAAGGCCATCCATGGCGGATAAGTTTGGAACCAAGCGGTATTAGGGCTGCAAGAGGAGAGCTCTGATAAAAAGCCAGAGTTCTGTAGCAGTTACATAATTACGATCTATTTTCGTTTGCACTTGCATGGTCTCACTCGCGGAGTGACTAGTACGGGGTTCTGTAAGAACACACTTGCATATTCTCACTCACGGAAGGATATATACATTGGGTGGTAAAAACCCTTCTGTGCAGGAGACAACTTCCGCCCAAACTTGTCCCCTCCCTCCCCTCAAATTATAAACAGTCTCTTTTGAGATGTCACTGTGACACAACGTAATATTTCTCTTCTCGTCTCTAGCAATGGCTTTGCTAGACGAGATGAAATTCACAGTCTCAATTCCATTTCTATACTAGATGTACGTCGTCGGCAGACGCAGCTTATTTTGTCATCTTGTCTTTCCGGAAACTGTTCTGAGGAAACTGTTCTTCTTCTTCTTCTTTTTTCGTGTGAATCAGATGATTCTGGTGTTGGCATTAGAAATCTTTCTGAAAAGTACTTACGGGAAGGACCACGAGAAGGTTGCCAACATCTGTGGAACCGACTGGATTCGAACTTGGAACACCTAGGTCTTCAGTCCGTGTCGATATCCACTTAACCACCGTCACCTCCCAGGAAACTGTTGAATAAAATTGATTTAAATTGTAAAGAAGTTTTTCCTTTTAAGCAAAACTTGGTGATTTTTTTCTTCATAGAAAACAAGGCCAGTCAGATGAATACCGACGCAGCGACCCGACTACAAAATGGCGATCCGGCATCTTTTCCCCACTTCTACAGTTTCATTGAATTTGATTGAATCATTAGACACCAATTAAGCAAGATTCACTGAATTTCAATTTCTTCTTAAGACCCCTTAAACTTAACTCTTAAATTTTATACATTTTCTAGTATAAAAATCTTGTAATGAATTTGATCAAAATTGGAATAAGGATTCTAGGCATAAGGTTTAGTAAAATTATATCTTGATTTTAATCTTTGTGAGGAGACATAAAAGTGGTGCAAAACTGTTCTGTTCGCAAAATTAGTTTTACCCATCCTGGGACGGGTATTCTTCTAATCTCTATCTCTTTAAATTCTTCTAATCTCTATCTTTTAAAATCCTTCTAATTTCTATCTTTTTAAATTCTTCTAATTTCTATCTTTTAAAATCCTTCTAATTTCTATCTTTTTAAATTCTTCTAATTTCTATCTTTTAAAATTTTTCTAATTTCTATCTTTTTAAATTCTTCTCATTTCTATCTTTTAAAATTCTTCTGATTTCTATCTTTTAAAATTCTTCTAATTTCTATCTTTTTAAATTCTTCTAATTTCTATCTTTTTAAATTCTTCTAATTTCTATCTTTTAAAATTCTTCTAATTTCTATCTTTTTAAATTCTTCTAATTTCTATCTTTTTAAATTCTTCTCATTTCTATCTTTTTAAATTCTTCTAATTTCTATCTTTTTAAATTCTTCTAATTTCTATCTTTTTAAATTCTTCTGATTTCTATCTTTTAAAATTCTTCCTATTTCTATCTTTTAAAATTTTTCTAATTTCTATCTTTTTAAATTCTTCTAATTTCTATCTTTTAAAATTCTTCTAATTTCTATCTTTTTAAATTCTTCTCATTTCTATCTTTTAAAATTCTTCTAATTTCTATCTTTTTAAATTCTTCTCATTTTTATCTTTTAAAATTCTTCTAATTTCTATCTTTTTTAATTGTTCTCATTTCTATCTTTTAAAATTCTTCTAATTTCTATCTTTTAAAATTCTTCTCATTTCTATCTTTTTAAATTCTTCTAATTTCTATCTTTTAAAATTCTTCTCGTTTCTATCTTTTAAAATTCTTCTAATTTCTATCTTTTTAAATTCTTCTCATTTCTACCTTTTTAATTCTTCTCATTTCTATCTTTTAAAATTCTTCTAATTTCTATCTTTTTAAATTCTTCTAATTTCTATCTTTTTAAATTCTTCTGATTTCTATCTTTTTAAATTCTTTTAATCTATATCTCTTTAAATTCTTCTAATCTCTATCTTTTTAAATTCTTCTAATCTCTATCTTTTTAAATCCTTCTAATCTCTATCCTTTTAAATTCTTCTAATCTCAATTTTTTTAAATTCTTCTAATCTCTATATTTTTAAAATCCTCTAATCCATATCTTTTTAAATTCTTCTAATTTCTATCTTTTTAAATTCTTCTAATCTCTATCTTTTTAAATTCTTCTAATCTCTATCTTTTTTAAATTCTTCTAATCTTTATCTTTTTTAATTCTTCTAATCTCTATCTTTTTAAATTCTTCTAATCTCTATCTTTTTAAATTCTCCTAATCTCTATCCATTTAAATTCTCCTAATCTCTATCCATTTAAATTCTTCTAATTTCTATCTTTTTAAATTCTTCTAATCTCTATAATTTGAAATTCTTCTACTCTCTATCTTTTTAAATTCTTCTAATCGCTATCTTATTAAATTGTTCTAATCTCAATCTTTTTAAATTCTTCTAATCTCTATGTTTTTACATTTTACTAATTTCTATCTTTTTAAAATTCTACTAATCTCTATCTTTCTAAATTCTTCTAATTTCTATCTTTTAAATTCTTCTAATTTCTACCTTTTTAATTCTTTAATTTCTATTTTTTTTAATTCTTCTAATCTCTATCCTTTTAATTCTTCTGATCTCTATCTTTTTAAATTCTTGAATTCTTGAATTTCTATCTTTTTAAATTCTTCTAATCTCTATCTTTTTAAATTTTTCTGATTTCTATCTTTGTAAATGCTTCTAAACTCTATCTTTTTAAATTTTTCTAATTTCTATCTTTTTAAATTCTTCAAATCTGTATCTTTTTAAATTCTTCTAATTTATATGATTCTTAATTCCTCTAATTTCTATCTTTTTAAATTCTTCTAATTTCTATCTTTTTAAATTCTTCTAATTTCTATACTTTTAATTCTTTTGATTTCTATCTTTTTAAATTCTTGAATTCTTTAATTTCTATCTTTTTAAATTCTTCTAATCTCTATCTTTTTAAATTTTTCTGATTTCTATCTTTGTAAATGCTTCTAAACTCTATCTTTTTAAATTTTTCTAATTTCTATCTTTTTAAATTCTTCTAATTTCTATCTTTTTAAATTCTTCTAATTTCTATCTTTTTAAATTCTTCTAATTTCTATCTTTTTAAATTCTTCTAATTTCTATCTTTTTAAATTCTTATAATCTGTATCTTTTTAAATTCTTCTAATTTCTATCTTTTTAAATTCTTCTAATTTCTATCTTTTTAAATTCTTCTAATTTCTATCTTTTTAAATTCTTCTAATTTCTATCTTTTTAAATTCTTCTAATTTCTATCTTTTTAAATTCTTATAATCTGTATCTTTTTAAATTCTTCTAATTTCTATCTTTTAAAATTCTTCTAATTTCTATCTTTTTAAATTCTTCTAATTTCTATCTTTTTAAATTCTTCTAATTTCTATCTTTTTAAATTCTTCTAATTTCTATCTTTTTAAATTCTTCTAATTTCTATCTTTTTAAATTCTTATAATTTCTATCTTTTTAAATTCTTTTAATTTCTATCTTTTTAAATTCTTCTAATTTCTATCTTTTTAAATTCTTCTAATTTCTATCTTTTTAAATTCTTCTAATTTCTATCTTTTTAAATTCTTCTAATTTCTATCTTTTTAAATTCTTCTAATTTCTATCTTTTTAAATTCTTCTAATTTCTATCTTTTTAAATTTTTCTAATTTCTATCTTTTTAAATTCTTCAAATCTGTATCTTTTTAAATTCTTCTAATTTATATGATTCTTAATTCCTCTAATTTCTATCTTTTTAAATTCTTCTAATTTCTATCTTTTTAAATTCTTCTAATTTCTATACTTTTAATTCTTTTGATTTCTATCTTTTTAAATTCTTGAATTCTTTAATTTCTATCTTTTTAAATTCTTCTAATCTCTATCTTTTTAAATTTTTCTGATTTCTATCTTTGTAAATGCTTCTAAACTCTATCTTTTTAAATTTTTCTAATTTCTATCTTTTTAAATTCTTCTAATTTCTATCTTTTTAAATTCTTCTAATTTCTATCTTTTTAAATTCTTCTAATTTCTATCTTTTTAAATTCTTCTAATTTCTATCTTTTTAAATTCTTCTAATTTCTATCTTTTTAAATTCTTCTAATTTCTATCTTTTTAAATTCTTCTAATTTCTATCTTTTTAAATTCTTATAATCTGTATCTTTTTAAATTCTTCTAATTTCTATCTTTTTAAATTCTTCTCATTTCTATCTTTTTAAATTCTTCTAATTTCTATCTTTTTAAATTCTTCTAATTTCTATCTTTTTAAATTCTTCTAATTTCTATCTTTTTAAATTCTTATAATCTGTATCTTTTTAAATTCTTCTAATTTCTATCTTTTTAAATTCTTCTAATTTCTATCTTTTTAAATTCTTCTAATTTCTATCTTTTTAAATTCTTCTAATTTCTATCTTTTTAAATTCTTCTAATTTCTATCTTTTTAAATTCTTATAATTTCTATCTTTTTAAATTCTTTTAATTTCTATCTTTTTAAATTCTTCTAATTTCTATCTTTTTAAATTCTTCTAATTTCTATCTTTTTAAATTCTTCTAATTTCTATCTTTTTAAATTCTTCTAATTTCTATCTTTTTAAATTATTCTAATTTCTATCTTTTTAAATTATTCTCATTTCTATCTTTTTAAATTCTTGAATTTCTATTTTTTTTAATTCTTCTAATCTCTATCTTTTTATATTCTTCTAATTTTTATCTTTTTAAATTCTTCTAATTTCTATCTCTTTAAATTCTTCTAATCTCTATCTTTTTAAATTCTTCTAATTTATATCTTTTTAAATTCTTCTAATTTCTATCTTTTTAAATTCTTCTAATTTCTATCTTTTTAAATTCTTCTAATTTCTATCTTTTTAAATTCTTCTAATTTCTATCTTTTTAAATTCTTCTAATTTCTATCTTTTTAAATTCTTCTAATCTGTATCTTTTTAAATTCTTCTAATTTCTATCTTTTTAAATTCTTCTAATTTCTATCTTTTTAAATTCTTCTAATTTCTATCTTTTTAAATTTTTCTAATTTCTATCTTTTTAAATTCTTCAAATCTGTATCTTTTTAAATTCTTCTAATTTATATGATTCTTAATTCCTCTAATTTCTATCTTTTTAAATTCTTCTAATTTCTATCTTTTTAAATTCTTCTAATTTCTATACTTTTAATTCTTTTGATTTCTATCTTTTTAAATTCTTGAATTCTTTAATTTCTATCTTTTTAAATTCTTCTAATCTCTATCTTTTTAAATTTTTCTGATTTCTATCTTTGTAAATGCTTCTAAACTCTATCTTTTTAAATTTTTCTAATTTCTATCTTTTTAAATTCTTCTAATTTCTATCTTTTTAAATTCTTCTAATTTCTATCTTTTTAAATTCTTCTAATTTCTATCTTTTTAAATTCTTCTAATTTCTATCTTTTTAAATTCTTCTAATTTCTATCTTTTTAAATTCTTCTAATTTCTATCTTTTTAAATTCTTCTAATTTCTATCTTTTTAAATTCTTTTAATTTCTATCTTTTTAAATATCTCGACATTTTAAGCATTGCCGCTAAGAAATATTGCGTTTCTTCCCTCTAAAAATAGAATGAAATACTACTAGTATTGTTTCTTTTATCTAAAAATAGAATGAAATAGTACTAGTATTGTTTCTTTTATCTAAAAATAGAATGAAATAGTACTAGTATTGTTTCTTTTATCTAAAAATAGAATGAAATAGTACTAGTATTGTTTCTTTTATCTAAAAATAGAATGAAATAGTACTAGTATTGTTTCTTTTATCTAAAAATAGAATGAAATAGTACTAGTATTGTTTCTTTTATCTAGCCATGTCTATATATCTCTATATTTATATGTACGGGATTTACTCCTAAACTAATTAAACGATCATTATGAATTTTTGAACACAACTGCTCGGCGTAAGGGGTCCAAATGTGGACTATATTTAGTTTAATTTAGTTTATGAAATGGAGGTAAAAAGGGAATAGAAGACTTACGTGAGAATTACAGATACCTCCGATTTTCGTGAAATTTTAACATCAATTCTATAAATATTCCCCAAATTTCAGTTTCTTTTAAGGATTTTACAGGATTTTTAAGGAATCATAATATGGGCACAATCTTCCATTTCAAACTTCAAATATTTCAGATTTGCATTGAATTTGAAACACTAATGAAGCAAAATTCCCTGAATTTCAATTTCTTCTTAAAACCCCTCAAGCTTACATCTTACATTTTAGAAATGTTCTAGAATCAAAATCATGTCATAGATTTTGATCAAAATTATAATAAGGATTCAAGACATAAGGTTTAGTATCATTATATCTTGATTTTAATCTTCATAAATGGGTCATAAAAGTGGTGCAAAACTGTTCTGTTCAGGGAATTAATTTTATGCCTCCTGGGCCGGGTATTCTTCTAGTTATATATATAAACATTAAACCTTATAGTTAACAAAAACTCTTTTCAGGACCAACATAAAAATGTAGACTAAAACAATGTTATATATCAGTCTCAATGCCCTATAGGAGAATGTATCTCTAACAATAATTTAAAAAGATAATAGTTACATAGGTTACACTACAACAACACTTTCCCGTAGTATTAGCATGCATTTCTCTGCCAACAGCTCTATTTGCCCACACTTAAAAACATGACTGCACCCCTTCTTAATATCGACACACTTTAGTTAATGACACAAAACTCTACATTATGATATCAACATAAAACTAAAAACAAATTGATGAAAACACTTAAAGCACCAAGATTTATCCCTCACTTTGAATACTGTTCTGTCTAACGTAGAATAGATCCCCTAGTATTTATCTCCCTTTGCTGACCCTTTTTTCTTAGGGGATTCCTTCCAGCTCGTCACCGGCGAGAGATTCTACCGGTGCGTTGTCTCTAATCTATTTAGCTGCTTTCTTCACAAAGCCTCATGGAGAGTTTTTCTATCTCTTTAAATATCCCGACATTTTAAGCATCGTCGGTAAGAATTATTGGCTTTCTTCTTTCTAAAAATAGACTTAAATAGTGCTAGTTATTAGGGGTGGGACCTAATGTGTTAAAATTTCAGATTCATGCGAGTAGTATTTTTTTGTGTTCATTTATACATAAATAACACTAAACAATCAAACATTTTGAAAATTTTGCAAAATTCAGAAAGTGCTGGCCAAAAGGATTTGGGCTAATTTGGGCTATTTTTCACTAGTTTTTGGCTATTTTACATTCATGAAAACCCTTTCACAGCCTGAAAATGGTCCTAAATTAAAGTACTATATCAGATTTAACCATCTATATCCATTCATAGCTTTTGAGGATGTTTTAGAACCTGCAATGTCGCATGAAACACTAACAGCTATTTTTGGCCTGCGCCTTCTGAATTTTGCAAAATTTTCAAAATGTTTGATTGTTTAGTGTTATTTATGTATAAATGAACACAAAAAAATACTACTCGCATGAATCTGAAATTTTCACCCATTACATCCCACCTCTACTAGTATTATTTTTTAGTATCATTTCTTTTATCTACAAACATTGTTTACCTTTTACCCACGTGTTAGCCAATATTTCTTGTCGCCACTAACTCGACTATCTCCTAGTATTATTTGTATTTTTTCATTTCTAGCAAAATTATTTTTATGCTCAAAATATTTTACTATTCTGTAATTTTATTCAGTTTACGACTCTTTAGATTTTAGTAAACTCCTCGTCTCTGCCTTGTCTCCATTTTGTATTTATTTGTTTCTGCAGAAATGCTTTTATTCCTTTTCAGTTTTACCTTTGTCGATGATCAATAAAGCTGTGTCTAAAATATACCATACCTCAGAGTCTTGATTGTCGATAAGAGTTTATTCTAGCTGTCTAACGTTTGTATGTTTCTCAAAACAAACGCACCCCAAAGACAGCATAAATGCACTTGCAAAAATATGAAACAACAAACCCATAGAACTTATATACACCAATTCGAAACGAATACCAAATGGATTATTCAGAAATTTAAAAAAATTCTTCATAAAACAAAAACAAAAAAAAAAACTGCCTTATTTAATAACATTTGCTTTCATGAAAATATGCTGTCTAAATATGTGGCGGGGGGAGTTTTACACTTTGGGGCACAAAATGAAGTGTTACAAATCGTTTATGGCTCCGCGCATACATTCGCCTGAAATTACAAAAACAAATGAATATATTTTCAGCCAATCAGAGGCGTCTCTGTAAAATTGTCGCATTTGCTCCTTTGATCAACCTTGAGTGCATATAAAACTAGATTTTTCTTCAATCAACCAGTTGAGCCAAAATCCAGGACAAAGCTAACATATATATTACACTCAGCTTCCCTCGTCCCCTGTTGGGCTTGGGAGAGCTAAATTAATTTCTCAATTCACACACACACACAGTCATACCCATGCGCACTCTTATAATAACATGACACACACAATGCCTTATTCTCTCATACTGTCACACACAGATACAGACTCACTAAAAACAAATGTATAAACATATTTTTTTTAACACTCGTAACATTTCTCCCCCCTAAACTTTCTTCTTCAATGAAAACTGTGCGTATCAAATGAACATTAACTCTTACAAATAACTTTTAATCAAATTTAATTTTTGTAATTGAGTTTTGACTCCGACCTTTCTGACTTGTGGATAATTCACAGCCCTTAATTTGTCAACTCACGCTTTCTCCTTATCTTAACTAATGAATCAGTCAGTCTGTCATTTTTCCAAAGTTCTCCTAAAGTGGACGTTAACAAATTAAATCTTGAAGACAGACTGACTTATCTCCCCTTTTTCTCCTTTTTACGTAACTCTTCTAAATTAAATATGTAAAATGGGTTCGGTCCAAATTAGAATCGGACATATACGAAAAAAAACTGATTTTTATTTTTAATCAAAATTCTACTCGATAATTTTCCGTAATTTTTGGTGTAGATGTCTACTTTTGCCTGATATGTAAGTATATCAAAGAGTTTTCCTGTAAGTTTATTATGAACTGCCATATTTAAACTGTGTATGTTTTAAAACAAACACCAAAACAACTGTTAAGCCCTACGAAAAATAGACAAATCGAAGTGATAAGAACAGCTATCCATACACAATTGCTGAAATGATCCACAGTAGCAGATCCAGCCTCTGCCCAACAAGTAGACAGTAACCTAATTTACATGCTACTACAGCCATTCAACGAAAAGGTCAAAAGCTACATAACGGACGACATCCACTTCCTAAGCTTAAATCCAAGAACTCATAATTACATTTGACGTTAGCAGTCTATAAAGCAATATTTGACATTCTCAGTCGATATAAAAACAATTGACATAAGCAGTATTTGACATTAACAGTCTATATAGCAACATTTGACATTAGAAGTCTATATCACATTTGAAGTTAACAGTCTATAGAGAAACATTGGACATTAAAAATCTATATCACAACATTTGACGTTAGCAGTTTTTATAGCAACATTTGACGTTAGTAGTCCATATAGCAACATTTGACGTTAGCAGCTTATATAGCAACATTTGAGGTTAGTAGTCCATATAGCAACAGTTTATGTTAGCAGTCTATATAGCAACATTTGACGTTAGCAGCTTATATAGAAACATTTGAGGTTAGTAGTCTATATAGCAACAGTTTATGTTAGCAGTCTATATAGCAACATTTGACGTTAGCAGTTTTCATAGCAATATTTGACGTTAAAAGTCTATATAGCAACAGTTGACGTCAGCAGTCTATATCGCAACATTTGATGTTAGCAGTCTATATAGCAACATTTGATGTTAGCAGTCTAT
>OY744554.1:29944826-30147326 GCA_963556195.1 Sepiola atlantica | reverse complement strand
CAGTTTTATCCGGATGTTCACTAATTAAAGATATTAGTTGCCTCTTATATCTTTTGTTGGATTAACTTTATAATATATATATATATATATATATATATATATATATATATATATATATATATATATATATATATATATATATATGCATTTTCCTTTTTTTGTCTTTTTGTTTAAAATAACTCAAAGCTTCTTTAGACTATATATTGGGTATTTAGATCTGTATGGCTAGGTTTCCTTCGTCTTATCTATTTGCCTTTCTGGTACCTAAGGTACTAAAGCTTTTTTTTTTTTTTTTTTAATGCAACTTTAATTCCTATATAATTTTATTTCTAGCTACCATATCGCAGAATGGTTCGTAGGTGTAGTGTTTAGATAGTATTTTATTATTATTATTATTATTATTATTATTATTAGTAGTATTACTATTGTTATAAAGAATTTTATTTGATATGCAAATTACCATATCACACGGTAGTCTTAAGGGTAGTATATTATTATTATTTTATTATTATTTATTTATGTATATATAAGTAACATTTTAAGCTGAATTATTTCGACATTGGGGAAATGGTAGTTTTATCTGTACCATTGGAGAGCCATGCATATAACTGTCCTGTTTTTAAATCTCCGAAACAGTTACATGGTAAACAGCTGATGATCCCCGTGTTAATATTAGATGCTTACGTTAAGGTCTCCTGTTTTTTTTTCACTGTTAGATACTTAATCCCCCTTTTTATTTTATTTACTTACTATTATATATTATTTATTTATGGATTTTCCAACAAATGTTAAGTCTACACTATTTTGGATTTAGTTAGTTTCTCTGGGAATTTAAACTGCATTTTCCTTTTCTTTTTTTTGTTGTCTTTTTGTTTAAAATAACTCAAAGCTTCTTTAGACTATATATATATATATGAGAGAGAGAGGGCACTTTAAGTTAAGTTGCCAACAAGCCGTCATTCTGTGTAATGCATAACTCTATTTGAGTACTCTCGACTGCTTGCTGGATAGTCCCCGTGTTTTCTATTTAGATGTTAATTTACTTCCCATTTCTCGACAATGTGCATTGGAGCAGTGGTACGCGCCTTGACTACTGTGACCGGCAGGGATTGTCTCCTCCCATATTGACGATTGCAGGTTTGGCATGAAACACATGTGTATATGGGTTTATTTTGAAAATAATATTTATTTATAAATAATTATATATATATACATATATGGGAAATGAAAAATGAAAAACCAATAGATTATTCTTTTTATATATTCATCAACGTTTCGTCTTTATTTGTAAGACTTCCTCAGGATGATAATTTTAAGAAAATAGGAAGTCTTACAAATAAAGACGAAACGTTGATGAATATATAAAAAAAATAATCTTTTGGTTTTTCCTTTTTCATTTCCCATTACGTCGGATTACCCTCATCCTTCCTTTCTCATATATATATATATATATATATATATATATATATATATATATATATATATATATATATATAGTGTTTGTATGGTTACTGGCTTATAGATGTTAATTAATGGAAGCTACAGTGTTTATAAGATAGTGCTCAATAGCAAGTAGAGCTGTATTTTAGTATAATTTTTTATTTATACAGACATTATGGTTACATATGTGCATACATGTTTTAACTACGACCGTATTCAAAGTCTAGCTTTTTCAGGCTGCAAAAAAAATTTCCTGAGGATGCGAGATTTTGAAAAAGGTTGTAGCTGAAACATGTATACACATATGTAGCCAAAAATGTTTTATAAATAAGAATGTATACTCATACAAACACTCAAACACACACATACACACACACACACACATATATATATATATATATATATATATATATATATATATATAAAGTGAAAGAATAAAATAAGGTGTGAATCAAATTTTATTAGAATTCAATGTTCAAGCAAAGTACCTTAAAGTCCTTAACTCATGAGTTTTCAAAGAAAAATGTTTGATATACTTTTATGTATTTTTATATATATTTTTATATATTTTCAAAGTTTAATTTTATTACCTGCAGTAATGTCATTGCAGTAATAGTCCTCTGAGGAGAAGAATTTTCTTTGAAAACTCATGAGTTAAGGACTTTAAGGTACTTTGCCTGAACATTGAATAAATTTGATTCGCACCTTATTTTATTATTTCACTTCATATAATGCTATTAATGCTCTATCCAATATATTGAGCTTCAGTTTTATCCGGATGTTCACTAATTAAAGATATTAGTTGCCTCTTATATCTTTTGTTGGATTAACTTTATAATATATATATATATATATATATATATATATATATATATATATATATATATATATATATATATATGCATTTTCCTTTTTTTGTCTTTTTGTTTAAAATAACTCAAAGCTTCTTTAGACTATATATTGGGTATTTGGATCTGTATGGCTAGGTTTCCTTCCTCTTATCTATTTGCCTTTCTGGTACCTAAGGTACTAAAGCTTTTTTTTTTTTTTTTAATGCAACTTTAATTCCTATATAATTTTATCTCTAGCTACCATATCGCAGAATGGTTCGTAGGTGTAGTGTTTAGATAGTATTTTATTATTATTAGTAGTAGTAGTAGTATTACTATTGTTATTAAGAATTTTATTTGATATGCAAATTACCATATCACACGGTAGTCTTAAGGGTAGTATATTATTATTATTATTATTATTATTTTATTATTATTTATTTATGTATATATAAGTAACATTTTAAGCTGAATTATTTCGACACTTGATTATTGGGGAAATGGTAGTTTTATCTGTACCATTGGAGAGCCATGCATATAACTGTCCTGTTTTTAAATCTCCGAAACAGTGACATGGTAAACAGCTGATGATCCCCGTGTTAATATTAGATGCTTACGTTAAGGTCTCCTGCTTTTGTTTCACTGTTAGATACTTAATCCCCCTTTTTATTTTATTTACTTACTATTATATATTATTTATTTATGAATTTTCCAACAAATGTTAAGTCTACACTATTTTGGATTTAGTTAGTTTCTCTGGGAATTTAAACTGCATTTTCCTTTTTTTGTCTTTTTGGTTAAATTAACTCAAAGCTTCTTTAGACTATATATATATATATATATATATATATATATATATATATATATATATATATATATATATATATATATATGCATTTTCCTTTTTTTGTCTTTTTGTTTAAAATAACTCAAAGCTTCTTTAAACTATATATATATATATATATATATATATATATATATATATATATATATATATATATATGCATTTTCCTTTTTTTGTCTTTTTGTTTAAAATAACTCAAAGCTTCTTTAAACTATATATATATATATATATATATATATATATATATATATATATATATATATATATATGATTACACCTTCAGATCTTAACAGGCTGGAAGATAGAACAAACGTGTTTCTAGTGATCCTTCTCTCCAACACACACACCCACGCATAAACACACACACACACGCACGCATAAACACACACACACACACGCGCAAAGGACTGGCATATTAATAATGTTATATTACTGTATATAGGTATAAAGAAAAATGTCAGTATAGTTTTTATTTCAACTTTATATACAGATACGTTCTTTATTGAGAGGCAAAGAGTGTTTCTTCAGATCTTAACAGGCTGGAAGATAGAACAGACGTGTTTCTAGAGACACACACACACGCATAAACACACACACGCGCGCAAAGGACTGGCATATTAATAATGTTATATTACTGTATATAGGTATAAAGAAAAATGTCAGTTATTTTAATCAGTCAACGTAAGTAACTTAGAAAGAAAAGAGAACCAACTGAAAGAACTGCATAAATTATGGGCGAAAGACGGATAGATGGATTAAGTTATCATTTAACATAATCACTCTGGAGTATATGACAGCTTTCCGCAACACTTGCATTTTATTTTTCCTCATGCTTTTCTTCATCATGACAGTGCACCTGCTCATAGGGTCCTGAGTTCCTGGTTGAGAAGAAGATCACAATACTGGAACAACCTCCCTATTCACCTGATGTTGCTTTATGTGACTTTTTTTTTTTCATCAAATTCACCATGGAACTCTGTTGCCACATTTGGGTTGACTAGCCTTTCCCTCTTGAACAGGGTGCAAAAAAAGCATTTCTGACTCACGTCACACTGCTGCAGACTGCACCCCTCTGCTTGTTTGGCAAGTACTTCCATTGATTGCACTCTGATGAATTTACTGCCTGCAACGAAAATACTCACGCCCTCACCCGACTAACTGCTCAATCCCAGCCCTTCACTGCAAAAGTCTAAAAAAAGCTTTTTGTAAGAAGGATGTAAACAACTTTAAACTGCTTGACTTCTCGACTCGCCATTGGATGCAACAAAGACTAGGAATTTCATGGCAAGGAGTAAAGGCTATTTGGTGCTTCTTGGTAACTACAGTAAATACTGTCAGTATAGTTTTTATTCCAACTTTATATACAGATACGTTCTTTATTGAGAGGCAAGAGTGTTTCTTGAGATAACAATCCTTGGTAACTAAATTAAATACGATTCTTATTTTAGTTATGTCATGCAGACTATTGTGTAGAAAAGTAATATTTCAAGTTCTACTGAAATAAAAAAAATGGTAGTTTTTTTTAACGATTTTAAAATTCTTATTTATGAAGATTACAAAAAAGATGAAAGCAAAATTAAACCATCTTCTAAGTATTGGAATTTGAAATGTTTAAGTTCACTTTGGAACAAAAGCAGAATAAGAATGCCTCTGGTGAGATTTGAGAACACAACCTCTGTATGTGAGTGCAGTATGCTAACCAATTGACGCACAGGGCAAGTACAAAATATGCTATTAAATATATAAACCAGACTCTCTTTTTTCTTCTGCCCCCCTCTCTCTCTCCCTCTTTCTCTCTCTCTCCCCCCCCCCTCTCTCTCTCTCTCTCTCTCTCTCTCTCTTTCTTTCTTTAGAATTGAATGTGGGCAAGCCGGTAATCAAAAAGGGAAGAGAATGAGAATAATAGCCAATGTAATGCTGACTATCGAAAAAATTGTATTTTATTTAACGTGTACCCAGTGTTTGGGTGGCAGTATTAGGACTTTTTACTATGAGAGTAAAAAACCCTCCGCCTTCGTTTCTTTAAGACTAATCAAAAATAAAATATTCTGTAAGAAACGTAATATTTCAAATTTTACTGAAAACAAACAAGTTATTTATTTTTTAAGATTTTTCAAATTTTCACATTTTTTCAAAGGACTTTGTAAATAGCTACTATTCTAACTACATTAAATACGATTCTAGTTTTGTGTGATGCAGAATTGTTAGTGTGTTAAAAAGTTTTAATGAATTCAAACAAATAGTTGTTTTGGGATTTAAGGTATGGTTTGGTAGTTTTGTTTTACGGCATATCAACCCTTTTTAGGTTATTTAATGCCGAATCTGGTCATTATAGTAAAAGTTTTTATGCTTCAAGTTCTTTATATCTTCAAATGTTTAATCATCGTTTTTGGTTTGGTAGTTTTGTTTTACGGCATATCAACCCTTTTTGGGTTATTTAATGCCGAATCTGGTCATTATAGTAAAAGTTTTTATGCATCAAGTTCTTTATATCTTCAAATGTTTAATCATCGTTTTTGGTTTGGTAGTTTTGTTTTACGGCATATCAACCCTTTTTGGGTTATTTAATGCCGAATCTGGTCATTATAGTAAAAGATTTATGCTTCAAGTTCTAAAAATAAAATAAAAAAGGGGAGGGAGAAAGGGAGAGGGGCTGTTGTTTTTGTTTTTGGTTTTGTAGAACATAATTAAGTTTTACAAAAAAAAAAAAAAAAAAAAAAAACATTCAATGTAGGTGAATTTCGTCTCAGGGAGCCACAGGGCAGCCTGATCTGGTATCACCAGTTGGGATTTAAGATTTCCAAATTTTATCATCATTTTGAAAAGGGTTTGAAAATTGCTATAATGTAGGTATTTGTTCGATCGGCTTTTGTCTGTCTGCCAACTTTTAAGGAGCGATTTTGCACTACAACCCAAGGTAATAACGAGGTTGACTCTAGAATTATCTGAGTCATCTACCTTGGACTCATATCCAAGTTATCCCCTTTGAACTATTCTGAATGTACTTACCTCTCTGGAAGTTTAGAAAACTCATTCCACACATATCCAGAATTTAGAACGAGATTTTACTTCATTTTTTCTGGCTGGCTCTTCAAAGCTATCGGACATTGTCTGACCAGCTGGCCATATTTACATGGTCTTCACAAACCAAGACGCTCTGGTAGTGGTCATATAGACTCCTTCCTGGTAGCAGTTGCATACACTCCCAGATCATCTCAACACAAATGTAAGTAATATATAATAATTATACATTGTAAAGGCATATTCCATATCGCTGACCCAAGCAACATGTGTCTTTATCGATTCTATTGGGATATTTAAATATTCTCTCTTTGGTAATTATGTAGAGAATTAGTAGCACATTTGATGGCAGCTTTAATGTTAAAGTAGGAGTTTTTATAACCTCGTAATTTAGGTTATAATAAATAATAACTTGTAAAGAAAATGGATGAACTATCAAGAGAAACGTTTAACAGATTTATTAAAACTGAACACAGAATGAATTAGTGAATTAATTGGCCGCTGTACGCAATTTTGATATTAACAGTCTAATGTTGTGATCTTTGTTTATCTTTCTACCTGGGCAGAAGACCATTTCCAAGGGCGATAACTCTTAACTCCCGAAATGGTTCAAGGGACGTAATTCGTTTTCGTTAGGTGTCCTAACAGGAGTACATCAGGGTTCTGTACTGAATCCGTTCCTTTTCATTTGTGTCTTAAGTTGTCCAGAAGAGATGCTGTATACCGATAATTTAGTACTTGCTGTTAAACAATGGAAGATCATCTTGTTAAGTTAAAGACTTGGAGGAATGCTATGGAAAGTAAAGGTCTGAAAGTGAATGTTATCAAGACAGAATAATATGCTAAGGCAACTAATTCACTAATTTATTCTGTGTTCAGTTTTAATAAATCTGTTAAACGTTTCTCTTGATAGTTCATCCATTTTCTTTACAAGTTATTATTTATTATAACCTAAGGCAACTTCATGTTTTGCCCTGTCAACGGACCACAAATTTGCCGACTGCAACCCTATGCAGAGGAGTAAAAACCGCCCCAAAATGGGTCCATCTGTTGGTTGTGGGTGGTGACTCGTGATGCTATAGAACAGGGTTCCAGGTGGCTAGGCATTCGTCCACTTCGCCCCTTACTTTGGCTAGCTGGGAGATCAGAGAGACCAGAGCCGATCAATCGACTGGTCATGTAACATGCCCTAGTATCCATAAGTTCATCACCAACTGTATTATTCGATCTGATTGTTAAAAAAATCAAAACCTTATTTCTCCTTTTTATTTTTATTTTTCTCCCCACATAGATACTTGCTGAGGGTCAATCATGCCGAGAACAAAGAAGATTACCAATGCAAAAGAGTAATGTTTTCAAAGAAGTAATGGTTTCCTGGGAGTGGTGTTTTCTGAGAGTAATGCTTCCCCCTCTCAGTAGAATTCCCTTCTAGGAAAAATGTTCCCACATTCACTGTGAAATTTCCTTCTATGTGCAGTGTATTTTAAGAGCAATGTATTCTGAGAGCAATGTATTCTGAGAGCGATGTATTCTGTGTCAATGTATTCTGTGTCAATGTATTCTGGTTATCTAAGAGCAATGTATTCTGGTTATCTGAGAGCATTGTATTTTGGTTATTAAAAACAATGTATTCTGGTTATCTAAGAGCAATGTATTCTGGTTATCTAAGAGCAATGTATTCTGGTTATCTGAGAGCAATGTATTCTGGTTATCTGAGAGCATTGTATTTTGGTTATTAAAAAGCATTGTATTTTGGTTATTAAAAAGCAATGCATTCTGGTTATCTAAGAGCAATGTATTCTGATTATCTGAGAGAAATGTATTCTGGTTATCTGAGAGCATTGTATTTTGGTTATTAAAAACAATGTATTCTGGTTATCTAAGAGCAATGTATTCTGGTTATCTAAGAGCAATGTATTCTGGTTATCTGAGAGCAATGTATTCTGGTTATCTGAGAGCAATGTATTCTGGTAATCTGAGAGCATTGTATTTTGGTTATTAAAAACAATGTATTCTGGTTATCTAAGAGCAATGTATTCTGGTTATCTGAGAGCATTGTATTTTGGTTATTAAAAACAATGTATTCTGGTTATCTAAGAGCAATGTATTCTGGTTATCTAAGAGCAATGTATTCTGGTTATCTGAGAGCAATGTATTCTGGTTGTCTGAGAGCATTGTATTTTGGTTATTAAAAAGCAATGCATTCTGGTTATCTAAGAGCAATGTATTCTGATTATCTGAGAGCATTGTATTTTGGTTATTAAAAAGCAATGTATTCTGGTTATCTAAGAGCAATGTATTCTGGTTATCTAGGAGCAATGTATTCTGGTTATTTGAGAGCATTGTATTTTGGTTATTAAAGAGCAATGTATTTTGATTATTTAAGAGCAATGTATTCTGGTTATCGAAGAGCAATGCATTCTGAGAATATAATTAATTATCTTACCTATGAAATTATAGTCCTTTACCTGCTTGGGTGTGGGTATTCTCAAAGAGTGATGTTTTTAAGGAGCAATGTATTCTAAGACGCACTAACACATATGCAAATATTACGCGTCTCTTTCAGCATTTTGTATACCATCAATATGTATACATATTGTGTATCACATCATATATAAACACTCATATATATATATATATATATATATATATATATATATATAACTTCTTTGTAAAATGGTAGGAAAAATTCCAGCAGAGTGCTCGATTAATTAAGAATTAAAGTTAAAAATTAAGAGCATAATATTTATTTATTTTGGTACAGAAAAATTAGTACAACATTCGTACCGTCGGTTTCAAGCACAGAAGGTCTTACCCATCCGGCTCTCTTCAGCTTCTGTTGTCATCTGTTTTGGAAATGTGAAGTCACATGACACTCTCGTTGGGACTCGTTATTTGCTCAGTGTGTTGTGTGTGTTTGTTTAAATTTAAATTTAGTGTAATGAGACCGTTGAGATTTAAAACCAGAGGAAATTCAAGATTAAAGGGAATAAAAAAATAAAAGTAAAAATAAAAATAAAATTAAATTAAAATTTAAAGCATAAGAATAAAAAAGAGAGAATAAAAAAGAAAGAATAAAAACATAATAAATAAAAAATAAAAAATAAATAATATAAAGATTATAAATAATAAAAAAATATATGAAACGGTTTCTCTGTAATTCCCGTGAGTCAAATTAGGAATTTGTATCATTAGCCATTATGTTTTTGAAGGTATGCATTCTAAAAGAAAGAACGGTTAGTTAATATCGTGTTAAAATTCTTTTAGACAGCATGGAATGATTTTAATGAAGAAATTTCTGGATCTAAGGGAGGTAACTTTGTTGGAAATATGAAATGTTTGAGTTTGTTTAATTGGACCCCATATTATTAAGAAACTACATTAACCAGAGTACTTAGATAAGTATGTTTTAGTTTGAACACAGGTGGTACGATAAAATCTTTTGGTCTGCGTTCGTGCTGGACATCTATAGAATGGAAATATATCACAACCTCCTACAAGGGTTTTGGACATCGTCACCCACAAGCATGACAGCAATATACAACAGACCAAGGATACAATTGTAGAATTTAACAAATTAAATAAATTTAAATAAACAAAATAACCTTTTTTACAATAAGGATGTAGTCGTAGTAGCAATAGTAATGCTTTGTTCCCTTGATCTTAAGTTCACCTGTCTGTTACTCACTTGTGGGAAAACAGCTATATAATTTCGACCGCAGTCCCAGTACTAGCTGAAGTACACGTTTTCAACATAGGGCTTCCCATAATCTAACAGCAGTAGTAACTTGTTCGGCCTTTTGGCCGGGATCAAAGTGTAGTATCTGTTCCGATGGATACTGCACCCCATAGACTGGTATTGTCTTGGCCTTCGGGGCTTGATTTACGCCGGTCTATGGGTCTGTCCTGTGCAGTTCTAGGAGGTCCCCCCTCCCAGGTTTTGCCTTCTCACCCTTTGAGAGGGGTTTAGTTTATTGCTAATCGCCTGAGGTGCCCCTACCGGGGAATGTCGACGGGGCTGCCCAGGCAATTTTTAATGGCCAGAGTGCTCACCTTCTTGAGCGCTGGTTTATCAAATCCCACTTTCCCGACCTTGTGTCACATCTTACCGCTGTGGGAGGTAGATAAATAACTTGTTAATAAAATAATTATTTCCACTTGAACTGTCTTGTTAAAAAGGTGAGTGAATTCAATATGGCGAATAAAATAATTTAATATTCTATTGTGTTTTCGTAACATTTCTTTTCTATAACTTCAACAATAAAGGTTAAATCGTACGAACTTGGTACGACCTCTTGAACAACTAGAATCCTGTTTTGATATGCAAATTACATTTAAGTTTCTTTCACCGATTTTCGATTGACTGTACGCCCCAAAAATGACGTCTTTTTTTGGAATTGATTGAAATTGCCACAAAATTTATGGTTTACCTGTCTGTTACTCACTCGTGTGAAAACAGATTCGTTTCCCCAAATTTGTGTCAGCCTGACATGCATGCAGTCCCAATTCGTACTAGCTGAAGTACACATTTTCAACATAGGGATTCCCATAATCTAACATGCACGTAGTCCCAATTCGTACTAGCTGAAGTACACATTTTCAACATAGCGATTCCCATAATCTAACATGCACGCAGTCCCAATTCGTACTAGCTGAAGTACACATTTTCAACATAGTGATTCCCATAATCTAACATGCACGCAGTCCCAATTCGTACTAGCTGAAGTACACATTTTCAACATAGGGATTCCCATAATCTAACATGCACGTAGTCCCAATTCGTACTAGCTGAAGTACACATTTTCAACATAGCGATTCCCATAATCTAACATGCACGCAGTCCCAATTCGTACTAGCTGAAGTACACATTTTCAACATAGGGATTCCCATAATCTAACATACACGCAGTCCCAATTCGTACTAGCTGAAGTACACATTTTCAACATAGGGATTCCCATAATCTAACATACACGCAGTCCCAATTCGTACTAGCTGAAGTACACATTTTCAACATAGGGATTCCCATAATCTAACATACACGCAGTCCCAATTCGTACTAGCTGAAGTACACATTTTCAACATAGGGATTCCCATAATCTAACATGCACGCAGTCCCAATTCGTACTAGCTGAAGTACACATTTTCAACATAGGGATTCCCATAATCTAACATACACGCAGTCCCAATTCGTACTAGCTGAAGTACACATTTTCAACATAGGGATTCCCATGATCTAACATACACGCAGTCCCAATTCGTACTAGCTGAAGTACACATTTTCAACATAGGGATTCCCATAATCTAACATACACGCAGTCCCAATTCGTACTAGCTGAAGTACACATTTTCAACATAGGGATTCCCATAATCTAACATGCACGTAGTCCCAATTCGTACTAGCTGAAGTACACATTTTCAACATAGGGATTCCCATAATCTAACATACACGCAGTCCCAATTCGTACTAGCTGAAGTACACATTTTCAACATAGGGATTCCCATAATCTAACATGCACGCAGTCCCAATTCGTACTAGCTGAAGTACACATTTTCAACATAGGGATTCCCATAATCTAACATGCACGTAGTCCCAATTCGTACTAGCTGAAGTACACATTTTCAACATAGCGATTCCCATAATCTAACATGCACGCAGTCCCAATTCGTACTAGCTGAAGTACACATTTTCAACATAGGGATTCCCATAATCTAACATACACGCAGTCCCAATTCGTACTAGCTGAAGTACACATTTTCAACATAGGGATTCCCATAATCTAACATACACGCAGTCCCAATTCGTACTAGCTGAAGTACACATTTTCAACATAGGGATTCCCATAATCTAACATACACGCAGTCCCAATTCGTACTAGCTGAAGTACACATTTTCAACATAGGGATTCCCATAATCTAACATGCACGCAGTCCCAATTCGTACTAGCTGAAGTACACATTTTCAACATAGGGATTCCCATAATCTAACATACACGCAGTCCCAATTCGTACTAGCTGAAGTACACATTTTCAACATAGGGATTCCCATAATCTAACATACACGCAGTCCCAATTCGTACTAGCTGAAGTACACATTTTCAACATAGGGATTCCCATAATCTAACATACACGCAGTCCCAATTCGTACTAGCTGAAGTACACATTTTCAACATAGGGATTCCCATAATCTAACATGCACGTAGTCCCAATTCGTACTAGCTGAAGTACACATTTTCAACATAGGGATTCCCATAATCTAACATACATGCAGTCCCAATTCGTACTAGCTAAAGTACACATTTTCAACATAGGGATTCCCATAATCTAACATGCACGCAGTCCCAATTCGTACTAGCTGAAGTACACATTTTCAACATAGGGATTCCCATAATCTAACATACACGCAGTCCCAATTCGTACTAGCTGAAGTACACATTTTCAACATAGGGATTCCCATAATCTAACATGCACGCAGTCCCAATTCGTACTAGCTGAAGTACACATTTTCAACATAGGGATTCCCATAATCTAACATACACGCAGTCCCAATTCGTACTAGCTGAAGTACACATTTTCAACATAGGGATTCCCATAATCTAACATACACGCAGTCCCAATTCGTACTAGCTGAAGTACACATTTTCAACATAGGGATTCCCATAATCTAACATACATGCAGTCCCAATTCGTACTAGCTGAAGTACACATTTTCAACATAGGGATTCCCATAATCTAACATACACGCAGTCCCAATTCGTACTAGCTGAAGTACACATTTTCAACATAGGGATTCCCATAATCTAACATGCACGCAGTCCCAATTCGTACTAGCTGAAGTACACATTTTCAACATAGGGATTCCCATAATCTAACATACACGCAGTCCCAATTCGTACTAGCTGAAGTACACATTTTCAACATAGGGATTCCCATAATCTAACATACACGCAGTCCCAATTCGTACTAGCTGAAGTACACATTTTCAACATAGGGATTCCCATAATCTAACATACACGCAGTCCCAATTCGTACTAGCTGAAGTACACATTTTCAACATAGGGATTCCCATAATCTAACATACACGCAGTCCCAATACGTACTAGCTGAAGTACACATTTTCAACATAGGGATTCCCATAATCTAACATGCACGCAGTCCCAATTCGTACTAGCTGAAGTACACATTTTCAACATAGGGATTCCCATAATCTAACATACACGCAGTCCCAATTCGTACTAGCTGAAGTACACATTTTCAACATAGGGATTCCCATAATCTAACATGCACGCAATCCCAATTCGTACTAGCTGAAGTACAAATTTCAACATATGGATTCCCATAATCTAACATACACGCAGTCCCAATTCGTACTAGCTGAAGTACACATTTTCAACATAGGGATTCCCATAATCTAACATACACGCAGTCCCAATTCGTACTAGCTGAAGTACACATTTTCAACATAGGGATTCCCATAATCTAACATACACGCAGTCCCAATTCGTACTAGCTGAAGTACACATTTTCAACATAGGGATTCCCATAATCTAACATGCACGCAGTCCCAATTCGTACTAGCTGAAGTACACATTTTCAACATAGGGATTCCGCTAATCTAACATGCACGTAGTCCCAATTCGTACTAGCTGAAGTACACATTTTCAACATAGCGATTCTCATAATCTAACATGCACGCAGTCCCAATTCGTACTAGCTGAAGTACACATTTTCAACATAGTGATTCCCATAATCTAACATGCACGCAGTCCCAATTCGTACTAGCTGAAGTACACATTTTCAACATAGGGATTCCCATAATCTAACATGCACGTAGTCCCAATTCGTACTAGCTGAAGTACACATTTTCAACATAGCAATTCCCATAATCTAACATGCACGCAGTCCCAATTCGTACTAGCTGAAGTACACATTTTCAACATAGGGATTCCCATAATCTAACATGCACGCAGTCCGAATTCGTACTAGCTGAAGTACACATTTTCAACATAGGGATTCCCATAACCTAACATACACGCAGTCCCAATTCGTACTAGCTGAAGTACACATTTTCAACATAGGGATTCCCAAAATCTAACATACACGCAGTCCCAATTCGTACTAGCTGAAGTACACATTTTCAACATAGGGATTCCCATAATCTAACATACACGCAGTCCCAATTCGTACTAGCTGAAGTACACATTTTCAACATAGGGATTCCCATAATCTAACATGCACGTAGTCCCAATTCGTACTAGCTGAAGTACACATTTTCAACATAGGGATTCCCATAATCTAACATACACGCAGTCCCAATTTGTACTAGCTGAAGTACACATTTTCAACATAGGGATTCCAATAATCTAACATACACGCAGTCCCAATTCGTACTAGCTGAAGTACACATTTTCAACATAGGGATTCCCATAATCTAACATACACGCAGTCCCAATTCGTACTAGCTGAAGTACACATTTTCAACATAGGGATTCCCATAATCTAACATACACGCAGTCCCAATTCGTACTAGCTGAAGTACACATTTTCAACATAGGGATTCCCATAATCTAACATACACGCAGTCCCAATTCGTACTAGCTGAAGTACACATTTTCAACATAGGGATTCCCATAATCTAACATACACGCAGTCCCAATTCGTACTAGCTGAAGTACACATTTTCAACATAGGGATTCCCATAATCTAACATACACGCAGTCCCAATTCGTACTAGCTGAAGTACACATTTTCAACATAGGGATTCCCATAATCTAACATGCACGTAGTCCCAATTCGTACTAGCTGAAGTACACATTTTCAACATAGGGATTCCCATAATCTAACATACACGCAGTCCCAATTCGTACTAGCTGAAGTACACATTTTCAACATAGGGATTCCCATAATCAAACATGAACGCAGTCCCAATTCGTACTAGCTGAAGTACACATTTTCAACATAGGGATTCCCATAATCTAACATACACGCAGTCCCAATTCGTACTAGCTGAAGTACACATTTTCAACATAGGGATTCCCATAATCTAACATACACGCAGTCCCAATTCGTACTAGCTGAAGTACACATTTTCAACATAGGGATTCCCATAATCTAACATACACGCAGTCCGAATTCGTACTAGCTGAAGTACACATTTTCAACATAGGGATTCCCATAATCTAACATGCACGCAGTCCCAATTCGTACTAGCTGAAGTACACATTTTCAACATAGGGATTCCCATAATCTAACATGCACGCAGTCCCAATTCGTACTAGCTGAAGTACACATTTTCAACATAGGGATTCCCATAATCTAACATACACGCAGTCCCAATTCGTACTAGCTGAAGTACACATTTTCAACATAGGAATTCCCATAATCTAACATACACGCAGTCCCAATTCGTACTAGCTGAAGTACACATTTTCAACATAGGGATTCCCATAATCTAACATGCACGCAGTCCCAATTCGTACTAGCTGAAGTACACATTTTCAACATAGGGATTCCCATAATCTAACATGCACGCAGTCCTAATTCGTACTAGCTGAAGTACACATTTTCAACATAGGGATTCCCATAATCTAACATGCACGTAGTCCCAATTCGTACTAGCTGAAGTACACATTTTCAACATAGCGATTCCCATAATCTAACATGCACGCAGTCCCAATTCGTACTAGCTGAAGTACACATTTTAAACATAGTGATTCCCATAATCTAACATGCACGCAGTCCCAATTCGTACTAGCTGAAGTACACATTTTCAACATAGGGATTCCCATAATCTAACATGCACGTAGTCCCAATTCGCACTAGCTGAAGTACACATTTTCAACATAGGGATTCCCATAATCTAACATGCACGCAGTCCCAATTCGTACTAGCTGAAGTACACATTTTCAACATAGGGAATCCCATAATCTAACATGCACGCAGTCCCAATTCGTACTAGCTGAAGTACACATTTTCAACATAGGGATTACCATAATCTAACATGCACGTAGTCCCAATTCGCACTTGCTGAAGTACACATTTTCAACATAGGGATTCCCATAATCTAACATGCACGCAGTCCCAATTCGTACTAGCTGAAGTACACATTTTCAACATAGGGATTCCCATAATCTAACATGCACGCAGTCCCAATTCGTACTAGCTGAAGTACACATTTTCAACATAGGGATTCCCATAATCTAACATGCACGCAGTCCCAATTCGTACTAGCTGAAGTACACATTTTCAACATAGGGATTCCCATAATCTAACATGCACGCAGTCCCAATTCGTACTAGCTGAAGTACACATTTTCAACATAGGGATTCCCATAATCTAACATGCACGCAGTCCCAATTCGTACTAGCTGAAGTACACATTTTCAACATAGGGATTCCCATAATCTAACATGCACGCAGTCCCAATTCGTACTAGCTGAAGTACACATTTTCAACATAGGGATTCCCATAATCTAACATGCACGCAGTCCCAATTCGTACTAGCTGAAGTACACATTTTCAACATAGGGATTCCCATAATCTAACATGCACGCAGTCCCAATTCGTACTAGCTGAAGTACACATTTTCAACATAGGGATTCCCATAATCTAACATGCACGCAGTCCCAATTCGTACTAGCTGAAGTACACATTTTCAACATAGGGATTCCCATAATCTAACATACACGCAGTCCCAATTCGTACTAGCTGAAGTACACATTTTCAACATAGGGATTCCCATAATCTAACATGCACGCAGTCCCAATTCGTACTAGCTGAAGTACACATTTTCAACATAGGGATTCCCATAATCTAACATGCACGTAGTCCCAATTCGCACTAGCTGAAGTACACATTTTCAACATAGGGATTCCCATAATCTAACATGCACGCAGTCCCAATTCGTACTAGCTGAAGTACACATTTTCAACATAGGGATTCCCATAATCTAACATGCACGCAGTCCCAATTCGTACTAGCTGAAGTACACATTTTCAACATAGGGATTCCCATAATCTAACATGCACGTAGTCCCAATTCGCACTAGCTGAAGTACACATTTTCAACATAGGGATTCCCATAATCTAACATGCACGCAGTCCCAATTCGTACTAGCTGAAGTACACATTTTCAACATAGGGATTCCCATAATCTAACATGCACGCAGTCCCAATTCGTACTAGCTGAAGTACACATTTTCAACATAGGGATTCTCATAATCTAACATGCACGCAGTCCCAATTCGTACTAGCTGAAGTACACATTTTCAACATAGGGATTCCCATAATCTAACATGCACGTAGTCCCAATTCGCACTAGCTGAAGTACACATTTTCAACATAGGGATTCCCATAATCTAACATGCACGCAGTCCCAATTCGTACTAGCTGAAGTACAAATTTTCAACATAGGGATTCCCATAATCTAACATGCACGCAGTCCCAATTCGTACTAGCTGAAGTACACATTTTCAACATAGGGATTCCCATAATCTAACATGCACGCAGTCCCAATTCGTACTAGCTGAAGTACACATTTTCAACATAGGGATTCCCATAATCTAACATGCACGCAGTCCCAATTCGTACTAGCTGAAGTACACATTTTCAACATAGGGATTCCCATAATCTAACATGCACGCAGTCCCAATTCGTACTAGCTGAAGTACACATTTTCAACATAGGGATTCCCATAATCTAACATGCACGCAGTCCCAATTCGTACTAGCTGAAGTACACATTTTCAACATAGGGATTCCCATAATCTAACATGCACGCAGTCCCAATTCGTACTAGCTGAAGTACACATTTTCAACATAGGGATTCCCATAATCTAACATGCACGCAGTCCCAATTCGTACTAGCTGAAGTACACATTTTCAACATAGGGATTCCCATAATCTAACATGCACGCAGTCCCAATTCGTACTAGCTGAAGTACACATTTTCAACATAGGGATTCCCATAATTTAACATGCACGCAGTCCCAATTCGTACTAGCTGAAGTACACATTTTCAACATAGGGATTCCCATAATCTAACATGCACGCAGTCCCAATTCGTACTAGCTGAAGTACACATTTTCAACATAGGGATTCCCATAATCTAACATGCACGTAGTCCCAATTCGCACTAGCTGAAGTACACATTTTCAACATAGGGATTCCCATAATCTAACATGCACGCAGTCCCAATTCGTACTAGCTGAAGTACACATTTTCAACATAGGGATTCCCATAATCTAACATGCACGCAGTCCCAATTCGTACTAGCTGAAGTACACATTTTCAACATAGGGATTCCCATAATCTAACATGCACGCAGTCCCAATTCGCACTAGCTGAAGTACACATTTTCAACATAGGGATTCCCATAATCTAACATGCACGCAGTCCCAATTCGTACTAGCTGAAGTACACATTTTCAACATAGGGATTCCCATAATCTAACATGCACGCAGTCCCTATTCGTACTAGCTGAAGTACACATTTTCAACATAGGGATTCCCATAATCTAACATGCACGCAGTCCCAATTCATACTAGCTGAAGTACACATTTTCAACATAGGGATTCCCATAATCTAACATGCACGCAGTCCCAATTCGTACTAGCTGAAGTACACATTTTCAACATAGGGATTCCCATAATCTAACATTCAAGCAGTCCCAATTCGTACTAGCTGAGGTACACATTTTCAACATAGGGATTCCCATAATCTAACATGCACGCAGTCCCAATTCGTACTAGCTGAAGTACACATTTTCAACATAGGGATTCCCATAATCTAACATACACGCAGTCCCAATTTGTACTAGCTGAAGTACACATTTTCAACATAGGGATACCCATAATCTAACATACACGCAGTCCCAATTCGTACTAGCTGAAGTACACATTTTCAACATAGGGATTCCCATAATCTAACATGCACGCAGTCCCAATTCGTACTAGCTGAAGTACACATTTTCAACATAGGGATTCCCATAATCTAACATGCACGCAGTCCCAATTCGTACTAGCTGAAGTACACATTTTCAACATAGGGATTCCCATAATCTAACATGCACGTAGTCCCAATTCGCACTAGCTGAAGTACACATTTTCAACATAGGGATTCCCATAATCTAACATGCACGCAGTCCCAATTCGTACTAGCTGAAGTACACATTTTCAACATAGGGATTCCCATAATCTAACATGCACGCAGTCCCAATTCGTACTAGCTGAAGTACACATTTTCAACATAGGGATTCCCATAATCTAACATGCACGCAGTCCCAATTCGCACTAGCTGAAGTACACATTTTCAACATAGGGATTCCCATAATCTAACATGCACGCAGTCCCAATTCGTACTAGCTGAAGTACACATTTTCAACATAGGGATTCCCATAATCTAACATGCACGCAGTCCCTATTCGTACTAGCTGAAGTACACATTTTCAACATAGGGATTCCCATAATCTAACATGCACGCAGTCCCAATTTGTACTAGCTGAAGTACACATTTTCAACATAGGGATTCCCATAATCTAACATACACGCAGTCCCAATTCGTACTAGCTGAAGTACACATTTTCAACATAGGGATTCTCATAATCTAACATGCACGCAGTCCCAATTCGTACTAGCTGAAGTACACATTTTCAACATAGGGATTCCCATAATCTAACATTCAAGCAGTCCCAATTCGTACTAGCTGAGGTACACATTTTAAACATAGGGATTCCCATAATCTAACATGCACGCAGTCCCAATTCGTACTAGCTGAAGTACACATTTTCAACATAGGGATTCCCATAATCTAACATACACGCAGTCCCAATTTGTACTAGCTGAAGTACACATTTTCAACATAGGGATTCCCATAATCTAACATACACGCAGTCCCAATTCGTACTAGCTGAAGTACACATTTTCAACATAGGGATTCTCATAATCTAACATGCACGCAGTCCCAATTCGTACTAGCTGAAGTACACATTTTCAACATAGGGATTCCCATAATCTAACATTCAAGCAGTCCCAATTCGTACTAGCTGAGGTACACATTTTCAACATAGGGATTCCCATAATCTAACATGCACGCAGTCCCAATTCGTACTAGCTGAAGTACACATTTTCAACATAGGGATTCCCATAATCTAACATACACGCAGTCCCAATTCGTACTAGCTGAAGTACACATTTTCAACATAGGGATTCCCATAATCTAACATGCACGCAGTCCCAATTCGTACTAGCTGAAGTACACATTTTCAACATAGGGATTCCCATAATCTAACATGCACGCAGTCCCAATTCGTACTAGCTGAAGTACACATTTTCAACATAGGGATTCCCATAATCTAACATGCACGCAGTCCCAATTCGTACTAGCTGAAGTACACATTTTCAACATAGGGATTCCCATAATCTAACATGCACGCAGTCCCAATTCGTACTAGCTGAAGTACACATTTTCAACATAGGGATTCCCATAATCTAACATACACGCAGTCCCAATTCGTACTAGCTGAAGTACACATTTTCAACATAGGGATTCTCATAATCTAACATGCACGCAGTCCCAATTCGTACTAGCTGAAGTACACATTTTCAACATAGGGATTCCCATAATCTAACATTCAAGCAGTCCCAATTCGTACTAGCTGAGGTACACATTTTAAACATAGGGATTCCCATAATCTAACATGCACGCAGTCCCAATTCGTACTAGCTGAAGTACACATTTTCAACATAGGGATTCCCATAATCTAACATGCACGCAGTCCCAATTCGTACTAGCTGAAGTACACATTTTCAACATAGGGATTCCCATAATCTAACATGCACGCAGTCCCAATTTGTACTAGCTGAAGTACACATTTTCAACATAGGGATTCCCATAATCTAACATACACGCAGTCCCAATTCGTACTAGCTGAAGTACACATTTTCAACATAGGGATTCTCATAATCTAACATGCACGCAGTCCCAATTCGTACTAGCTGAAGTACACATTTTCAACATAGGGATTCCCATAATCTAACATTCAAGCAGTCCCAATTCGTACTAGCTGAGGTACACATTTTAAACATAGGGATTCCCATAATCTAACATGCACGCAGTCCCAATTCGTACTAGCTGAAGTACACATTTTCAACATAGGGATTCCCATAATCTAACATACACGCAGTCCCAATTTGTACTAGCTGAAGTACACATTTTCAACATAGGGATTCCCATAATCTAACATACACGCAGTCCCAATATGTACTAGCTGAAGTACACATTTTCAACATAGGGATTCTCATAATCTAACATGCACGCAGTCCCAATTCGTACTAGCTGAAGTACACATTTTCAACATAGGGATTCCCATAATCTAACATTCAAGCAGTCCCAATTCGTACTAGCTGAGGTACACATTTTCAACATAGGGATTCCCATAATCTAACATGCACGCAGTCCCAATTCGTACTAGCTGAAGTACACATTTTCAACATAGGGATTCCCATAATCTAACATACACGCAGTCCCAATTCGTACTAGCTGAAGTACACATTTTCAACATAGGGATTCCCATAATCTAACATGCACGCAGTCCCAATTCGTACTAGCTGAAGTACACATTTTCAACATAGGGATTCCCATAATCTAACATGCACGCAGTCCCAATTCGTACTAGCTGAAGTACACATTTTCAACATAGGGATTCCCATAATCTAACATGCACGCAGTCCCAATTCGTACTAGCTGAAGTACACATTTTCAACATAGGGATTCCCATAATCTAACATGCACGCAGTCCCAATTCGTACTAGCTGAAGTACACATTTTCAACATAGGGATTCCCATAATCTAACATACACGCAGTCCCAATTCGTACTAGCTGAAGTACACATTTTCAACATAGGGATTCCCATAATCTAACATGCACGCAGTCCCAATTCGTACTAGCTGAAGTACACATTTTCAACATAGGGATTCCCATAATCTAACATGCACGCAGTCCCAATTCGTACTAGCTGAAGTACACATTTTCAACATAGGGATTCCCATAATCTAACATGCACGCAGTCCCAATTCGTACTAGCTGAAGTACACATTTTCAACATAGGGATTCCCATAATCTAACATACACGCAGTCCCAATTCGTACTAGCTGAAGTACACATTTTCAACATAGGGATTCCCATAATCTAACATGCACGCAGTCCCAATTCGTACTAGCTGAAGTACACATTTTCAACATAGGGATTCCCATAATCTAACATGCACGCAGTCCCAATTCGTACTAGCTGAAGTACACATTTTCAACATAGGGATTCCCATAATCTAACATGCACGCAGTCCCAATTCGTACTAGCTGAAGTACACATTTTCAACATAGGGATTCCCATAATCTAACATGCACGCAGTCCCAATTCGTACTAGCTGAAGTACACATTTTCAACATAGGGATTCCCATAATCTAACATGCACGCAGTCCCAATTCGTACTAGCTGAAGTACACATTTTCAACATAGGGATTCCCATAATCTAACATGCACGCAGTCCCAATTCGTACTAGCTGAAGTACACATTTTCAACATAGGGATTCCCATAATCTAACATGCACGCAGTCCCAATTCGTACTAGCTGAAGTACACATTTTCAACATAGGGATTCCCATAATCTAACATGCACGCAGTCCCAATTCGTACTAGCTGAAGTACACATTTTCAACATAGGGATTCCCATAATCTAACATGCACGCAGTCCCAATTCGTACTAGCTGAAGTACACATTTTCAACATAGGGATTCCCATAATCTAACATGCACGTAGTCCCAATTCGTACTAGCTGAAGTACACATTTTCAACATAGGGATTCCCATAATCTATCATGCACGCAGTCCCAATTCGTACTAGCTGAAGTACACATTTTCAACATAGGGATTCCCATAATCTAACATGCACGCAGTCCCTATTCGTACTAGCTGAAGTACACATTTTCAACATAGGGATTCCCATAATCTAACATGCACGCAGTCCCAATTTGTACTAGCTGAAGTACACATTTTCAACATAGGGATTCCCATAATCTAACATACACGCAGTCCCAATTCGTACTAGCTGAAGTACACATTTTCAACATAGGGATTCTCATAATCTAACATGCACGCAGTCCCAATTCGTACTAGCTGAAGTACACATTTTCAACATAGGGATTCCCATAATCTAACATGCACGCAGTCCCTATTCGTACTAACTGAAGTACACATTTTCAACATAGGGATTCCCATAATCTAACATGCACGCAGTCCCAATTTGTACTAGCTGAAGTACACATTTTCAACATAGGGATTCCCATAATCTAACATACACGCAGTCCCAATTCGTACTAGCTGAAGTACACATTTTCAACATAGGGATTCTCATAATCTAACATGCACGCAGTCCCAATTCGTACTAGCTGAAGTACACATTTTCAACATAGGGATTCCCATAATCTAACATTCAAGCAGTCCCAATTCGTACTAGCTGAGGTACACATTTTCAACATAGGGATTCCCATAATCTAACATGCACGCAGCCCTAATTCGTACTAGCTGAAGTACACATATTCAACATAGGGATTCCCATAATCTAACATACACGCAGTCCCAATTCGTACTAGCTGAAGTACACATTTTCAACATAGGGATTCCCATAATCTAACATGCACGCAGTCATAATTCGTACTAGCTGAAGTACACATTTTCAACATAGGGATTCCCATAATCTAACATGCACGCAGTCCCAATTCGTACTAGCTGAAGTACACATTTTCAACATAGGGATTCCCATAATCTAACATGCACGCAGTCCCAATTCGTACTAGCTGAAGTACACATTTTCAACATAGGGATTCCCATAATCTAACATGCACGCAGTCCCAATTCGTACTAGCTGAAGTACACATTTTCAACATAGGGATTCCCATAATCTAACATACACGCAGTCCCAATTCGTACTAGCTGAAGTACACATTTTCAACATAGGGATTCCCATAATCTAACATGCACGCAGTCCCAATTCGTACTAGCTGAAGTACACATTTTCAACATAGGGATTCCCATAATCTAACATGCACGCAGTCCCAATTCGTACTAGCTGAAGTACACATTTTCAACATAGGGATTCCCATAATCTAACATGCACGCAGTCCCAATTTGTACTAGCTGAAGTACACATTTTCAACATAGGGATTCCCATAATCTAACATACACGCAGTCCCAATTCGTACTAGCTGAAGTACACATTTTCAACATAGGGATTCCCATAATCTAACATGCACGCAGTCCCAATTCGTACTAGCTGAAGTACACATTTTCAACATAGGGATTCCCATAATCTAACATGCACGCAGTCCCAATTCGTACTAGCTGAAGTACACATTTTCAACATAGGGATTCCCATAATCTAACATGCACGCAGTCCCAATTTGTACTAGCTGAAGTACACATTTTCAACATAGGGATTCCCATAATCTAACATACACGCAGTCCCAATTCGTACTAGCTGAAGTACACATTTTCAACATAGGGATTCTCATAATCTAACATGCACGCAGTCCCAATTCGTACTAGCTGAAGTACACATTTTCAACATAGGGATTCCCATAATCTAACATTCAAGCAGTCCCAATTCGTACTAGCTGAGGTACACATTTTAAACATAGGGATTCCCATAATCTAACATGCACGCAGTCCCAATTCGTACTAGCTGAAGTACACATTTTCAACATAGGGATTCCCATAATCTAACATACACGCAGTCCCAATTTGTACTAGCTGAAGTACACATTTTCAACATAGGGATTCCCATAATCTAACATGCACGCAGTCCCAATTCGTACTAGCTGAAGTACACATTTTCAACATAGGGATTCCCATAATCTAACATACACGCAGTCCCAATTTGTACTAGCTGAAGTACACATTTTCAACATAGGGATTCCCATAATCTAACATACACGCAGTCCCAATTCGTACTAGCTGAAGTACACATTTTCAACATAGGGATTCTCATAATCTAACATGCACGCAGTCCCAATTCGTACTAGCTGAAGTACACATTTTCAACATAGGGATTCCCATAATCTAACATTCAAGCAGTCCCAATTCGTACTAGCTGAGGTACACATTTTCAACATAGGGATTCCCATAATCTAACATGCACGCAGTCCCAATTCGTACTAGCTGAAGTACACATTTTCAACATAGGGATTCCCATAATCTAACATACACGCAGTCCCAATTCGTACTAGCTGAAGTACACATTTTCAACATAGGGATTCCCATAATCTAACATGCACGCAGTCCCAATTCGTACTAGCTGAAGTACACATTTTCAACATAGGGATTCCCATAATCTAACATGCACGCAGTCCCAATTCGTACTAGCTGAAGTACACATTTTCAACATAGGGATTCCCATAATCTAACATGCACGCAGTCCCAATTCGTACTAGCTGAAGTACACATTTTCAACATAGGGATTCCCATAATCTAACATGCACGCAGTCCCAATTCGTACTAGCTGAAGTACACATTTTCAACATAGGGATTCCCATAATCTAACATACACGCAGTCCCAATTCGTACTAGCTGAAGTACACATTTTCAACATAGGGATTCCCATAATCTAACATGCACGCAGTCCCAATTCGTACTAGCTGAAGTACACATTTTCAACATAGGGATTCCCATAATCTAACATGCACGCAGTCCCAATTCGTACTAGCTGAAGTACACATTTTCAACATAGGGATTCCCATAATCTAACATGCACGCAGTCCCAATTCGTACTAGCTGAAGTACACATTTTCAACATAGGGATTCCCATAATCTAACATACACGCAGTCCCAATTCGTACTAGCTGAAGTACACATTTTCAACATAGGGATTCCCATAATCTAACATGCACGCAGTCCCAATTCGTACTAGCTGAAGTACACATTTTCAACATAGGGATTCCCATAATCTAACATGCACGCAGTCCCAATTCGTACTAGCTGAAGTACACATTTTCAACATAGGGATTCCCATAATCTAACATGCACGCAGTCCCAATTCGTACTAGCTGAAGTACACATTTTCAACATAGGGATTCCCATAATCTAACATGCACGCAGTCCCAATTCGTACTAGCTGAAGTACACATTTTCAACATAGGGATTCCCATAATCTAACATGCACGCAGTCCCAATTCGTACTAGCTGAAGTACACATTTTCAACATAGGGATTCCCATAATCTAACATGCACGCAGTCCCAATTCGTACTAGCTGAAGTACACATTTTCAACATAGGGATTCCCATAATCTAACATGCACGCAGTCCCAATTCGTACTAGCTGAAGTACACATTTTCAACATAGGGATTCCCATAATCTAACATGCACGCAGTCCCAATTCGTACTAGCTGAAGTACACATTTTCAACATAGGGATTCCCATAATCTAACATGCACGCAGTCCCAATTCGTACTAGCTGAAGTACACATTTTCAACATAGGGATTCCCATAATCTAACATGCACGTAGTCCCAATTCGTACTAGCTGAAGTACACATTTTCAACATAGGGATTCCCATAATCTATCATGCACGCAGTCCCAATTCGTACTAGCTGAAGTACACATTTTCAACATAGGGATTCCCATAATCTAACATGCACGCAGTCCCTATTCGTACTAGCTGAAGTACACATTTTCAACATAGGGATTCCCATAATCTAACATGCACGCAGTCCCAATTTGTACTAGCTGAAGTACACATTTTCAACATAGGGATTCCCATAATCTAACATACACGCAGTCCCAATTCGTACTAGCTGAAGTACACATTTTCAACATAGGGATTCTCATAATCTAACATGCACGCAGTCCCAATTCGTACTAGCTGAAGTACACATTTTCAACATAGGGATTCCCATAATCTAACATGCACGCAGTCCCTATTCGTACTAACTGAAGTACACATTTTCAACATAGGGATTCCCATAATCTAACATGCACGCAGTCCCAATTTGTACTAGCTGAAGTACACATTTTCAACATAGGGATTCCCATAATCTAACATACACGCAGTCCCAATTCGTACTAGCTGAAGTACACATTTTCAACATAGGGATTCTCATAATCTAACATGCACGCAGTCCCAATTCGTACTAGCTGAAGTACACATTTTCAACATAGGGATTCCCATAATCTAACATTCAAGCAGTCCCAATTCGTACTAGCTGAGGTACACATTTTCAACATAGGGATTCCCATAATCTAACATGCACGCAGCCCTAATTCGTACTAGCTGAAGTACACATATTCAACATAGGGATTCCCATAATCTAACATACACGCAGTCCCAATTCGTACTAGCTGAAGTACACATTTTCAACATAGGGATTCCCATAATCTAACATGCACGCAGTCATAATTCGTACTAGCTGAAGTACACATTTTCAACATAGGGATTCCCATAATCTAACATGCACGCAGTCCCAATTCGTACTAGCTGAAGTACACATTTTCAACATAGGGATTCCCATAATCTAACATGCACGCAGTCCCAATTCGTACTAGCTGAAGTACACATTTTCAACATAGGGATTCCCATAATCTAACATGCACGCAGTCCCAATTCGTACTAGCTGAAGTACACATTTTCAACATAGGGATTCCCATAATCTAACATACACGCAGTCCCAATTCGTACTAGCTGAAGTACACATTTTCAACATAGGGATTCCCATAATCTAACATGCACGCAGTCCCAATTCGTACTAGCTGAAGTACACATTTTCAACATAGGGATTCCCATAATCTAACATGCACGCAGTCCCAATTCGTACTAGCTGAAGTACACATTTTCAACATAGGGATTCCCATAATCTAACATGCACGCAGTCCCAATTTGTACTAGCTGAAGTACACATTTTCAACATAGGGATTCCCATAATCTAACATACACGCAGTCCCAATTCGTACTAGCTGAAGTACACATTTTCAACATAGGGATTCCCATAATCTAACATGCACGCAGTCCCAATTCGTACTAGCTGAAGTACACATTTTCAACATAGGGATTCCCATAATCTAACATGCACGCAGTCCCAATTCGTACTAGCTGAAGTACACATTTTCAACATAGGGAATCCCATAATCTAACATGCACGCAGTCCCAATTCGTACTAGCTGAAGTACACATTTTCAACATAGGGATTCCCATAATCTAACATGCACGCAGTCCCAATTCGTACTAGCTGAAGTACACATTTTCAACATAGGGATTCCCATAATCTAACATACACGCAGTCCCAATTCGTACTAGCTGAAGTACACATTTTCAACATAGGGATTCCCATAATCTAACATGCACGCAGTCCCAATTCGTACTAGCTGAAGTACACATTTTCAACATAGGGATTCCCATAATCTAACATGTACGCAGTCCCAATTCGTACTAGCTGAAGTACACATTTTCAACATAGGGATTCCCATAATCTAACATGCACGCAGTCCCAATTCGTACTAGCTGAAGTACACATTTTCAACATAGGGAATCCCATAATCTAACATGCACGCAGTCCCAATTCGTACTAGCTGAAGTACACATTTTCAACATAGGGATTACCATAATCTAACATGCACGTAGTCCCAATTCGCACTTGCTGAAGTACACATTTTCAACATAGGGATTCCCATAATCTAACATGCACGCAGTCCCAATTCGTACTAGCTGAAGTACACATTTTCAACATAGGGATTCCCATAATCTAACATGCACGCAGTCCAAATTCGTACTAGCTGAAGTACACATTTTCAACATAGGGATTCCCATAATCTAACATGCACGCAGTCCCAATTCGTACTAGCTGAAGTACACATTTTCAACATAGGGATTCCCATAATCTAACATGCACGCAGTCCCAATTCGTACTAGCTGAAGTACACATTTTCAACATAGGGATTCCCATAATCTAACATACACGCAGTCCCAATTCGTACTAGCTTAAGTACACATTTTCAACATAGGGATTCCCATAATCTAACATGCACGCAGTCCCAATTCGTACTAGCTGAAGTACACATTTTCAACATAGGGATTCCCATAATCTAACATGCACGCAGTCCCAATTCGTACTAGCTGAAGTACACATTTTCAACATCGGGATTCCCATAATCTAACATGCACGCAGTCCCAATTCGTACTAGCTGAAGTACACATTTTCAACATAGGGAATCTCATAATCTAACATGCATGCAGTCCCAATTCGTACTAGCTGAAGTACACATTTTCAACATAGGGATTACCATAATCTAACATGCACGTAGTCCCAATTCGCACTTGCTGAAGTACACATTTTCAACATAGGGATTCCCATAATCTAACATGCACGCAGTCCCAATTCGTACTAGCTGAAGTACACATTTTCAACATAGGGATTCCCATAATCTAACATGCACGCAGTCCCAATTCGTACTAGCTGAAGTACACATTTTCAACATAGGGATTCCCATAATCTAACATGCACGCAGTCCCAATTCGTACTAGCTGAAGTACACATTTTCAACATAGGGATTCCCATAATCTAACATGCACGCAGTCCCAATTCGCACTAGCTGAAGTACACATTTTCAACATAGGGATTCCCATAATCTAACATGCACGCAGTCCCAATTCGTACTAGCTGAAGTACACATTTTCAACATAGGGATTCCCATAATCTAACATACACGCAGTCCCAATTCGTACTAGCTGAAGTACACATTTTCAACATAGGGATTCCCATAATCTAACATGCACGCAGTCCCAATTCGTACTAGCTGAAGTACACATTTTCAACATAGGGATTCCCATAATCTAACATGCACGTAGTCCCAATTCGCACTAGCTGAAGTACACATTTTCAACATAGGGATTCCCATAATCTAACATGCACGCAGTCCCAATTCGTACTAGCTGATATACACATTTTCAACATAGGGTTTCCCATAATCTAACATGCACGCAGTCCCAATTCGTACTAGCTGAAGTACACATTTTCAACATAGGGATTCCCATAATCTAACATGCACGTAGTCCCAATTCGCACTAGCTGAAGTACACATTTTCAACATAGGGATTCCCATAATCTAACATGCACGCAGTCCCAATTCGTACTAGCTGAAGTACACATTTTCAACATAGGGATTCCCATAATCTAACATGCACGCAGTCCCAATTCGTACTAGCTGAAGTACACATTTTCAACATAGGGATTCTCATAATCTAACATGCACGCAGTCCCAATTCATACTAGCTGAAGTACACATTTTCAACATAGGGATTCCCATAATCTAACATGCACGTAGTCCCAATTCGCACTAGCTGAAGTACACATTTTCAACATAGGGATTCCCATAATCTAACATGCACGCAGTCCCAATTCGTACTAGCTGAAGTACAAATTTTCAACATAGGGATTCCCATAATCTAACATGCACGCAGTCCCAATTCGTACTAGCTGAAGTACACATTTTCAACATAGGGATTCCCATAATCTAACATGCACGCAGTCCCAATTCGTACTAGCTGAAGTACACATTTTCAACATAGGGATTCCCATAATCTAACATGCACGCAGTCCCAATTCGTACTAGCTGAAGTACACATTTTCAACATAGGGATTCCCATAATCTAACATGCACGCAGTCCCAATTCGTACTAGCTGAAGTACACATTTTCAACATAGGGATTCCCATAATCTAACATGCACGCAGTCCCAATTCGTACTAGCTGAAGTACACATTTTCAACATAGGGATTCCCATAATCTAACATGCACGCAGTCCCAATTCGTACTAGCTGAAGTACACATTTTCAACATAGGGATTCCCATAATCTAACATGCACGCAGTCCCAATTCGTACTAGCTGAAGTACACATTTTCAACATAGGGATTCCCATAATCTAACATGCACGCAGTCCCAATTCGTACTAGCTGAAGTACACATTTTCAACATAGGGATTCCCATAATCTAACATGCACGCAGTCCCAATTCGTACTAGCTGAAGTACACATTTTAAACATAGGGATTCCCATAATCTAACATGCACGCAGTCCCAATTCGTACTAGCTGAAGTACACATTTTCAACATAGGGATTCCCATAATCTAACATGCACGTAGTCCCAATTCGCACTAGCTGAAGTACACATTTTCAACATAGGGATTCCCATAATCTAACATGCACGCAGTCCCAATTCGTACTAGCTGAAGTACACATTTTCAACATAGGGATTCCCATAATCTAACATGCACGCAGTCCCAATTCGTACTAGCTGAAGTACACATTTTCAACATAGGGATTCCCATAATCTAACATGCACGCAGTCCCAATTCGCACTAGCTGAAGTACACATTTTCAACATAGGGATTCCCATAATCTAACATGCACGCAGTCCCAATTCGTACTAGCTGAAGTACACATTTTCAACATAGGGATTCCCATAATCTAACATGCACGCAGTCCCTATTCGTACTAGCTGAAGTACACATTTTCAACATAGGGATTCCCATAATCTAACATGCACGCAGTCCCAATTTGTACTAGCTGAAGTACACATTTTCAACATAGGGATTCCCATAATCTAACATACACGCAGTCCCAATTCGTACTAGCTGAAGTACACATTTTCAACATAGGGATTCTCATAATCTAACATGCACGCAGTCCCAATTCGTACTAGCTGAAGTACACATTTTCAACATAGGGATTCCCATAATCTAACATTCAAGCAGTCCCAATTCGTACTAGCTGAGGTACACATTTTCAACATAGGGATTCCCATAATCTAACATGCACGCAGTCCCAATTCGTACTAGCTGAAGTACACATTTTCAACATAGGGATTCCCATAATCTAACATACACGCAGTCCCAATTCGTACTAGCTGAAGTACACATTTTCAACGTAGGGATTCCCATAATCTAACATGCACGCAGTCCTAATTCGTACTAGCTGAAGTACACATTTTCAACATAGGGATTCCCATAATCTAACATGCACGCAGTCCCAATTCGTACTAGCTGAAGTACACATTTTCAACATAGGGATTCCCATAATCTAACATGCACGCAGTCCCAATTCGTACTAGCTGAAGTACACATTTTCAACATAGGGATTCCCATAATCTAACATGCACGCAGTCCCAATTCGTACTAGCTGAAGTACACATTTTCAACATAGGGATTCCCATAATCTAACATGCACGCAGTCCCAATTCGTACTAGCTGAAGTACACATTTTCAACATAGGGATTCCCATAATCTAACATGCACGCAGTCCCAATTCGTACTAGCTGAAGTACACATTTTCAACATAGGGATTCCCATAATCTAACATGCACGCAGTCCCAATTCGTACTAGCTGAAGTACACATTTTCAACATAGGGATTCCCATAATCTAACATGCACGCAGTCCCAATTCGTACTAGCTGAAGTACACATTTTCAACATAGGGATTCCCATAATCTAACATGCACGCAGTCCCAATTCGTACTAGCTGAAGTACACATTTTCAACATAGGGATTCCCATAATCTAACATGCACGCAGTCCCAATTCGTACTAGCTGAAGTACACATTTTCAACATAGGGATTCCCATAATCTAACATGCACGCAGTCCCAATTCGTACTAGCTGAAGTACACATTTTCAACATAGGGATTCCCATAATCTAACATGCACGCAGTCCCAATTCGTACTAGCTGAAGTACACATTTTCAACATAGGGATTCCCATAATCTAACATACACGCAGTCCCAATTCGTACTAGCTGAAGTACACATTTTCAACATAGGGATTCCCATAATCTAACATGCACGCAGTCCCAATTCGTACTAGCTGAAGTACACATTTTCAACATAGGGATTCCCATAATCTAACATGCACGCAGTCCCAATTCGTACTAGCTGAAGTACACATTTTCAACATAGGGATTCCCATAATCTAACATGCACGCAGTCCCAATTCGTACTAGCTGAAGTACACATTTTCAACATAGGGATTCCCATAATCTAACATACACGCAGTCCCAATTCGTACTAGCTGAAGTACACATTTTCAACATAGGGATTCCCATAATCTAACATGCACGCAGTCCCAATTCGTACTAGCTGAAGTACACATTTTCAACATAGGGATTCCCATAATCTAACATGCACGCAGTCCCAATTCGTACTAGCTGAAGTACACATTTTCAACATAGGGATTCCCATAATCTAACATGCACGCAGTCCCAATTCGTACTAGCTGAAGTACACATTTTCAACATAGGGATTCCCATAATCTAACATGCACGCAGTCCCAATTCGTACTAGCTGAAGTACACATTTTCAACATAGGGATTCCCATAATCTAACATACACGCAGTCCCAATTCGTACTAGCTGAAGTACACATTTTCAACATAGGGATTCCCATAATCTAACATGCACGCAGTCCCAATTCGTACTAGCTGAAGTACACATTTTCAACATAGGGATTCCCATAATCTAACATGCACGCAGTCCCAATTCGTACTAGCTGAAGTACACATTTTCAACATAGGGATTCCCATAATCTAACATGCACGCAGTCCCAATTCGTACTAGCTGAAGTACACATTTTCAACATAGGGATTCCCATAATCTAACATGCACGCAGTCCCAATTCGTACTAGCTGAAGTACACATTTTCAACATAGGGATTCCCATAATCTAACATGCACGCAGTCCCAATTCGTACTAGCCGAAGTACACATTTTCAACATAGGGATTCCCATAATCTAACATGCACGCAGTCCCAATTCGTACTAGCTGAAGTACACATTTTCAACATAGGGATTCCCATAATCTAACATGCACGCAGTCCCAATTCGTACTAGCTGAAGTACACATTTTCAACATAGGGATTCCCATAATCTAACATGCACGCAGTCCCAATTCGTACTAGCTGAAGTACACATTTTCAACATAGGGATTCCCATAATCTAACATGCACGCAGTCCCAATTCGTACTAGCTGAAGTACACATTTTCAACATAGGGATTCCCATAATCTAACATGCACGCAGTCCCAATTCGTACTAGCTGAAGTACACATTTTCAACATAGGGATTCCCATAATCTAACATGCACGCAGTCCCAATTCGTACTAGCTGAAGTACACATTTTCAACATAGGGATTCCCATAATCTAACATGCACGCAGTCCCAATTCGTACTAGCTGAAGTACACATTTTCAACATAGGGATTCTCATAATCTAACATACACGCAGTCCCAATTCGTACTAGCTGAAGTACACATTTTCAACATAGGGATTCCCATAATCTAACATGCACGCAGTCCCAATTCGTACTAGCTGAAGTAAACATTTTCAACATAGGGATTCCCATAATCTAACATGCACGCAGTCCCAATTCGTACTAGCTGAAGTACACATTTTCAACATAGGGATTCCCATAATCTAACATGCACGCAGTCCCAATTCGTACTAGCTGAAGTACACATTTTCAACATAGGGATTCCCATAATCTAACATGCATGCAGTCCCAATTCGTACTAGCTGAAGTACACATTTTCAACATAGGGATTCCCATAATCTAACATACACGCAGTCCCAATTCGTACTAGCTGAAGTACACATTTTCAACATAGGGATTCCCATAATCTAACATACACGTAGTCCCAATTCGTACTAGCTGAAGTACACATTTTCAACATAGGGATTCCCATAATCTAACATACACGCAGTCCCAATTCGTATTAGCTGAAGTACACATTTTCAACATAGGGATTCCCATAATCTAACATGCATGCAGTCCCAATTCGTACTAGCTGAAGTACACATTTTCAACATAGGGATTCCCATAATCTAACATACACGCAGTCCCAATTCGTACTAGCTGAAGTACACATTTTCAACATAGGGATTCCCATAATCTAACATACACGCAGTCCCAATTCGTACTAGCTGAAGTACACATTTTCAACATAGGGATTCCCATAATCTAACATACACGCAGTCCCAATTCGTACTAGCTGAAGTACACATTTTCAACATAGCGATTCCCATAATCTAACATACACGCAGTCCCAATTCGTACTAGCTGAAGTACACATTTTCAACATAGCGATTCCCATAATCTAACATACAGGCAGTCCCAATTCGTACTAGCTGAAGTACACATTTTCAACATAGGGATTCCCATAATCTAACATACACGCAGTCCCAATTCGTACTAGCTGAAGTACACATTTTCAACATAGGGATTCCCATAATCTAACATACACGCAGTCCCAATTCGTACTAGCTGAAGTACACATTTTCAACATAGGGATTCCCATAATCTAACATGCATGCAGTCCCAATTCGTACTAGCTGAAGTACACATTTTCAACATAGGGATTCCCATAATCTAACATACACGCAGTCCCAATTCGTATTAGCTGAAGTACACATTTTCAACATAGGGATTCCCATAATCTAACATGCATGCAGTCCTAATTCGTACTAGCTGAAGTACACATTTTCAACATAGGGATTCCCATAATCTAACATACACGCAGTCCCAATTCGTATTAGCTGAAGTACACATTTTCTACATAGGGATTCCCATAATCTAACATGCACGTAGTCCCAATTCGTACTAGCTGAAGTACACATTTTCAACATAGGGATTCCCATAATCTAACATACACGCAGTCCCAATTCGTACTAGCTGAAGTACACATTTTCAACATAGGGATTCCCATAATCTAACATACACGCAGTCCCAATTCGTACTAGCTGAAGTACACATTTTCAACATAGGGATTCCCATAATCTAACATACACGCAGTCCCAATTCGTACTAGCTGAAGTACACATTTTCAACATAGGGATTCCCATAATCTAACATACACGTAGTCCTAATTCGTACTAGCTGAAGTACACATTTTCAACATAGGGATTCCCATAATCTAACATACACGCAGTCCCAATTCGTATTAGCTGAAGTACACATTTTCAACATAGGGATTCCCATAATCTAACATGCATGCAGTCCCAATTCGTACTAGCTGAAGTACACATTTTCAACATAGGGATTCCCATAATCTAACATACACGCAGTCCCAATTCGTACTAGCTGAAGTACACATTTTCAACATAGGGATTCCCATAATCTAACATACACGCAGTCCCAATTCGTATTAGCTGAAGTACACATTTTCAACATAGGGATTCCCATAATCTAACATGCATGCAGTCCCAATTCGTACTAGCTGAAGTACACATTTTCAACATAGGGATTCCCATAATCTAACATACACGTAGTCCCAATTCGTACTAGCTGAAGTACACATTTTCAACATAGGGATTCCCATAATCTAACATACACGCAGTCCCAATTCGTATTAGCTGAAGTACACATTTTCAACATAGGGATTCCCATAATCTAACATGCATGCAGTCCCAATTCGTACTAGCTGAAGTACACATTTTCAACATAGGGATTCCCATAATCTAACATACACGCAGTCCCAATTCGTACTAGCTGAAGTACACATTTTCAACATAGGGATTCCCATAATCTAACATACACGCAGTCCCAATTCGTACTAGCTGAAGTACACATTTTCAACATAGGGATTCCCATAATCTAACATACACGCAGTCCCAATTCGTACTAGCTGAAGTACACATTTTCAACATAGCGATTCCCATAATCTAACATACACGCAGTCCCAATTCGTACTAGCTGAAGTACACATTTTCAACATAGCGATTCCCATAATCTAACATACACGCAGTCCCAATTCGTACTAGCTGAAGTACACATTTTCAACATAGGGATTCCCATAATCTAACATACACGCAGTCCCAATTCGTACTAGCTGAAGTACACATTTTCAACATAGCGATTCCCATAATCTAACATACACGCAGTCCCAATTCGTACTAGCTGAAGTACACATTTTCAACATAGCGATTCCCATAATCTAACATACACGCAGTCCCAATTCGTACTAGCTGAAGTACACATTTTCAACATAGGGATTCCCATAATCTAACATACACGCAGTCCCAATTCGTACTAGCTGAAGTACACATTTTCAACATAGGGATTCCCATAATCTAACATACACGCAGTCTTAATTCGTACTAGCTGAAGTACACATTTTCAACATAGGGATTCCCATAATCTAACATACACGCAGTCCCAATTCGTACTAGCTGAAGTACACATTTTCAACATAGGGATTCCCATAATCTAACATACACGCAGTCCCAATTCGTACTAGCTGAAGTACACATTTTCAACATAGGGATTCCCATAATCTAACATACACGTAGTCCCAATTCGTACTAGCTGAAGTACACATTTTCAACATAGGGATTCCCATAATCTAACATACACGCAGTCCCAATTCGTATTAGCTGAAGTACACATTTTCAACATAGGGATTCCCATAATCTAACATGCATGCAGTCCCAATTCGTACTAGCTGAAGTACACATTTTCAACATAGGGATTCCCATAATCTAACATACACGCAGTCCCAATTCGTATTAGCTGAAGTACACATTTTCAACATAGGGATTCCCATAATCTAACATGCATGCAGTCCCAATTCGTACTAGCTGAAGTACACATTTTCAACATAGGGATTCCCATAATCTAACATACACGTAGTCCCAATTCGTACTAGCTGAAGTACACATTTTCAACATAGGGATTCCCATAATCTAACATACACGCAGTCCCAATTCGTATTAGCTGAAGTACACATTTTCAACATAGGGATTCCCATAATCTAACATGCATGCAGTCCCAATTCGTACTAGCTGAAGTACACATTTTCAACATAGCGATTCCCATAATCTAACATACACGCAGTCCCAATTCGTACTAGCTGAAGTACACATTTTCAACATAGGGATTCCCATAATCTAACATACACGCAGTCCCAATTCGTACTAGCTGAAGTACACATTTTCAACATAGGGATTCCCATAATCTAACATACACGCAGTCCCAATTCGTACTAGCTGAAGTACACATTTTCAACATAGCGATTCCCATAATCTAACATACACGCAGTCCCAATTCGTACTAGCTGAAGTACACATTTTCAACATAGGGATTCCCATAATCTAACATACACGCAGTCCCAATTCGTACTAGCTGAAGTACACATTTTCAACATAGGGATTCCCATAATCTAACATACACGCAGTCCCAATTCGTACTAGCTGAAGTACACATTTTCAACATAGGGATTCCCATAATCTAACATACACGCAGTCCCAATTCGTACTAGCTGAAGTACACATTTTCAACATAGGGATTCCCATAATCTAACATGCATGCAGTCCCAATTCGTACTAGCTGAAGTACACATTTTCAACATAGCGATTCCCATAATCTAACATACACGCAGTCCCAATTCGTACTAGCTGAAGTACACATTTTCAACATAGGGATTCCCATAATCTAACATACACGCAGTCCCAATTCGTACTAGCTGAAGTACACATTTTCAACATAGGGATTCCCATAATCTAACATACACGCAGTCCCAATTCGTACTAGCTGAAGTACACATTTTCAACATAGCGATTCCCATAATCTAACATACACGCAGTCCCAATTCGTACTAGCTGAAGTACACATTTTCAACATAGGGATTCCCATAATCTAACATACACGCAGTCCCAATTCGTACTAGCTGAAGTACACATTTTCAACATAGGGATTCCCATAATCTAACATACACGCAGTCCCAATTCGTACTAGCTGAAGTACACATTTTCAACATAGGGATTCCCATAATCTAACATACACGCAGTCCCAATTCGTACTAGCTGAAGTACACATTTTCAACATAGGGATTCCCATAATCTAACTTGCACGCAGTCCCAATTAGTACTAGCTGAAGTACACATTTTCAACATAGGGATTCCCATAATCTAACATGCACGCAGTCCCAATTCGTACTAGCTGAAGTACACATTTTCAACATAGGGATTCCCATAATCTAACATACACGCAGTCCCAATTCGTACTAGCTGAAGTACACATTTTCAACATAGGGATTCCCATAATCTAACATGCACGCAGTCCCAATTCGTACTAGCTGAAGTACACATTTTCAACATAGGGATTCCCATAATCTAACATACACGCAGTCCCAATTCGTACTAGCTGAAGTACACAGTTTCAACATAGGGATTCCCATAATCTAACAGCAGTAGTAATTTGTTAGTAGTTAAGAATTACTTCCACTTTAACTTTCTTGTTTAAAAGGTTAGTGAATTCAATATGGCGAATAAACAAATTTAATATTGTATTGTGTCTTCGTGTTTTTACCAATCTGACGAAATGCAAACCATGTCAGAAATAAATATTTATATATTTATTTCTTATAAAAATTACAAGAATTTCCTTTCTATAACTTGAACAATAATGGTGAATTCGTACGAACTTGGCACGCCCTCTTGAACAATTAGAATCCTGTTTCGATGTGCAAATTAAATTTAAGTTTGATTCACCGATTTTCGATTGACTGTACGCCCCAAAAATGACGTCTTCTTTTGGAATCTATTGAAATTGCCACAAAATTTATGGTGTTGAAAAAAGTATTAAAATATTTTGTCCTACTCCACTTACCCTTGATCCGCACCTTATGGATTAAAATATTTTGTCTTACTCCACTTACCCTTGATCCGCACCTTATGGATTAAAATATTTTGTCTTACTCCACTTACCCTTGATCCGCACCTTATGGATTAAAATATTTTGTCTTACTCCACTTACCCTTGATCCGCACCTTATGGATTAAAATATTTTGTCTTGAAGTGTCGTTATATATTGAGTTTGTCAGGACTGATTGCGATTCATTTGGGGAGAGTTCAAAGACTGACTACTTGAATAGTGCAGCGTCTATGGGATCTGCCCTATGAAAGCCGACTCAAGAAACTTAACCTTTTTTCCCTTGAGCACCGACGATTACGCTGTGATCTCATTTTGGCCTACAATCTCCTCAATGGTCGTTATGATATACCTCAGGACCTATTATTTATTCCTGCACCAGAAAGAGGTCTACGTGGACACCACAAGAAACTATTTCACCGCCGATTTTGATTGAACTGAAGGAGAGCCACTTTCTCAATCAGGATCCCAAGGGAGGTAAAAAATGTGCCAATAATGCAGCAATTCAAGGTTAATTTGGGCTACTGTATCCCCAACTGTGTAAATTTCTACCACCCTTTCCCTACATGGCAACTGAAATGTGCTTGTTTTATTTTTTGCCAAATAATTGAATTGAATTCGAAATCCTATCGGCTCAACTATAAAATGAAATGCGCAACCGCGACCTAAACTCTACCTAAACGCGACCTAAACGCGACCTAAACTCTACCTAAACGCGACCTAAACGCGACCTAAACGCGACCTAAACAATCAAATGCATAAGAGAAACATGTTCTAGAATTATTCCAAAAAATCTCCTGACATACAAACATTTATTTATGGAAGGCTCTAAAAAAAGTAAGAAAATTGGTCGACTATAGTTGAGGGCAACCCAGAGGTTCCCTTTTCATTAGCTACTACACAGAGATGTAGGGGAGGGCGCCACTCTTTCCCCGGGATTACTCCACTTATCCTTGATCCGCACCTTATAATGCTGAATGTTTAGCAATGGGCCATAAAGTATCCTTTTTCTGAGTCTTTGTTATGGCCGATGATTGAACTCCAGACTCCCCAACCATTAGCGAACAATCTAACAATTATGCCAAATGGGTCAGTTTAAATGGAAGGCCCTAATAAGCTTTTATCATTCTCTAGCTCTCCGAAATACTGCCCCAGTTTAATAATACTAAACCAGGAATGACAACTTAATATACATATGCTATTGTGATGATAAATGTTTGCACTTACCTAGTTCAATGTGTGCGCTGTGTTTGGCGGCTATTTGCGAGAGCTGTGAGGTGCATGACCAGGATCTAGATTATATGCTGAGACATAATTGTGAGGAGACCCACCTGTTTAAAAGGCACAGTACGGCAACAGGGGAGTGCAGTTAGAAGCAGGTGTACACGCTGAGAGACAGAGCAAAAACGATGCAAGTTAAAAGTGGAATTATTAGATGAAGAATTCAGAAGATAGATAAAAAAAATGGCTGACAAACTAGAGCTACCAATGGCCGATTCGTCTGTTTCAAATTTTTTTAACACTTTCATATTCGTTCCTTCTAATGCTGGTGTTTATTTCTTGATACTGCTCTTTTTTTCTCTTTTTCCATTTAAAGCATTTTTTTTTAAACATAGTTCACCCCAAACAAGGCAAGCCGCCACTGTAGACATAAAGGGCTACTGAGAAATAAGGTGTAGGTTTTGGGGGTCATCCTAAGTTGGGAGCTATGCAGCGAGATATCTGTTTACATTAGTTTTAAATTTCTGCATGCAAGTACAGTCTGGGTAACAGGGAGCGGGGAGGGAGAGGCCATCAGTACAAGGAAAGAAGCTATTGGAGTAGAAGGCTGTTCGGCATCTGTGGACCTCTACAGTGAATGGATGGGATTTGGTAGATTGTCGGGTTGGTCTAGTGAATTTACTTCGAGATGGCACTAGTGCAGCAAGTCCATCGAAGCACATTCCATTGAAGTATTTGTAAAATAGGCACAAGGATGCAACATTGCGGCGATGGGACAAGGGCTGGAGCTTGGTCGATAGTGAGGGACCTATTAAGTTGGCGACTCTTTTTTTAACCGTGTCTAAGAGGGAGAGACTAGTTTATTATGCACCAGCCCAGATGTAAATACAATACTGTCGGTGTTTATTTCTCTTTTTCCATTTAAAGTATTTAAGAACACTGATCTATCATTACTTTTGTTAAATATACTCTACTATATAATAAAGACCTATGTGTACTATCGATAATATCAATGTCAACTAGCAATAACATACTCCTTCCGAGCGCATATTTCTTGTAGTATATATATATATATATATATATATATATAAGTGTTTTACGGTTCATTTTTTTTTTTTTAAGCATTTATTGTTAAATTTAAGAAGGAATAGGTAAAATAAATACCTTTTGAAGCATTAAAGATGCGATATCAATTTTCTTTTTATAAAAAAGAAAAATAAATCGAAACCGATTTTTTTTTCTTTTTTTTATTATAAACTAGCATTTTTTTTTGTTAGTTTAAAGTGATACAGATATTTCGCCAAAATCTTGGCATCATCGGTGTGTAATATATCCTGATGTCATCGGATTTGTATTTTTTTTCCTACCGGCTTTTGTTGTTACAGTCGGGCCAAATGGGTTTTTCTTTTTTATAAAAAAAAAAATTGATATCGCATCTTTATGCTTCAAAAGGTATTTATTTTACCTATTCCTTCCTATATATATATATATATATATATATATATATATATATATATATATATATATATAAAGTTTTATTTATACAAACATTATTGGTTACATATGTGCATACATGTTTCGGTTGCACTTTTCCCAGAAAGTCAACCTCATCAGACCAAGAATTTCGAGAAATGGATGAATTTGAAGAATTTTCTCTCCTAAATAACTCTTTTTGGGATTTAGTATTTTCTATTTCTTATGAATTAGTATCGGATTACCTATTCCACTTGCTGACCTTTTCTGCTAGTGGTTGTCCCTTTTATTACCCTTTATGGCGTCTCCCTCATCTTTTCCTGTCCTTATTTTATTGCTCCCCACTTTCTGGCCTACCCAGTTTTACAAACTCACTCCAGTATAAATATCTTATCTATATATCAAGAATCACACATATATAAACAAACTCTAATAGATACCCAAATACACATAAATAAACAAACAGATAAATAAACAGACATTGATATACATACACATCTAAACATGGACACACACACAGATCCACTATCAATCAAGCATACATTCAAAATACATATATATATATATATAATTTTTATTATTATTATTATTATTATTATTATTATTAAAATTGAAAAAAGATTAATTAATTTTTTTTTTTAACATTAATCTTATTAATTTCGAAATAAAATTCCATCATTAAAGTTGACCAGTATTGTGTCATTTTTCAAAAAATAACTCTTTTTTGTGTTTTCTGATATAACATCCTTGTAATGGGTTTTATCCACGGTGTTGTCAGCGAATATGCCTATCTCAGTCTCAATGACATCAGGGAGGTCGTTTATGAAAATCAGGAACAGTAGAGATCCAACGATGTATCCCTGAGGTACACCAGCATTTAGAAAAATAAACCAACTTGTAATGGGTGTTATCCACGGTGTTGTCAGCGAATATACCTATCTCAGTCTCAATGACATCAGGGAGGTCGTTTATGAAAATCAGGAACAGTAGAGATCCAACGATGTATCCCTGAGGTACACCAGCATTTAGAAAAATAAACCAACTTGTAATGGGTGTTATCCACGGTGTTGTCAGCGAATATACCTATCTCAGTCTCAATGACATCAGGGAGGTCGTTTATGAAAATCAGGAACAGTAGAGATCCAACGATGTATCCCTGAGGTACACCAGCATTTAGAAAAATAAACCAACTTGTAATGGGTGTTATCCACGGTGTTGTCAGCGAATATACCTATCTCAGTCTCAATGACATCAGGGAGGTCGTTTATGAAAATCAGGAACAGTAGAGATCCAACGATGTATCCCTGAGGTACACCAGCATTTAGAAAAATAAACCAACTTGTAATGGGTGTTATCCACGGTGTTGTCAGCGAATATACCTATCTCAGTCTCAATGACATCAGGGAGGTCGTTTATGAAAATCAGGAACAGTAGAGATCCAACGATGTATCCCTGAGGTACACCAGCATTTAGAAAAATAAACCAACTAGTAATGGGTGTTATCCACGGTGTTGTCAGCGAATATACCTATCTCAGTCTCAATGACATCAGAGAGGTCGTTTATGAAAATCAGGAACAGTAGAGATCCAACGATGTATCCCTGAGGTACACCAGCATTTAGAAAAATAAACCAACTTGTAATGGGTGTTATCCACGGTGTTGTCAGCGAATATACCTATCTCAGTCTCAATGACATCAGGGAGGTCGTTTATGAAAATCAGGAACAGTAGAGATCCAACGATGTATCCCTGAGGTACACCAGCATTTAGAAAAATAAACCAACTTGTAATGGGTGTTATCCACGGTGTTGTCAGCGAATATACCTATCTCAGTCTCAATGACATCAGGGAGGTCGTTTATGAAAATCAGGAACAGTAGAGATCCAACGACGTATCCCTGAGGTACACCAGCATTTAGAAAAATAAACCAACTTGTAATGGGTGTTATCCGCGATGTTGTCTTAGCGGTTATGAATTCAAATTCTGTTTGTCCAACGAAAACGCATGGGTATGTTGGTATTTTAAAAAGATAGGTCGTTCATTTAAAAGCATTGGTGGGTCAGAATTATTAAAATTGAAAATAGAAGCCTTTATCAATGCAAGATTATTTTTTTTAAACTTTAATCTTATTAATTTCGAAATAAAATTCTATCATCAACTCTAGCGGTAGAAGGAACGAATATGAAAGTGTTCGAAAATAAATTGAAAGAGGCGAATAGGCGATTGTTTGTTTGTCAGCCATTTGTTTCTACATCTTCAAGATCAAAGTGTAGTATCTGTTCCGATGGATACTGCACGAGACTGGTCCTGTGCAGTTCTAGGAGGTCCACCCTCCCAGGCTTCGCCTCTCCTCTTTGGGGAGGAGTAAGTTTATTGCTTACTGCCTGCAGCGCCCCTACCGGGGAATGCCGACGGAGCTGCCCAGGCAATTTTTAAACAGTCAGAGTGCTCACCTTCTCGGGCGCTGGCTTATCAAATCCCACTTTCCCGACCCGACCTTGGGTTACATCTTACCGCTGTGGGAGGTAGATAAATAACAATTCCATATAAAAGTCTTCCTTGGCATCCATTTTACTAGTTACTGCGATAAGCTGTCGTAAAACACATCTTTCACATCTTCACTCAAGTCACATTGTGATGCATAAACAGTTGTGAGAATCTTCTCACCAATCCTCAAACTTCATTATGATTCGCTTACTTACAAGATTAACTTCAATCATTTTATCTACCCATCTTTCTGCAATAAAAATGCAAACACAACCTGTTGTTCTCTTTTCATTTCCAATCCAAAACAGCTTGTATCTTGCATTCTTTCCCACAATCATTCTAACAGATTTACTTCCCCAACGAGTTTCTTGAACCCAACATAGGTGAATACGTCTTCTTTTAAGAAACTCAACAATCTCTCTTGAACCCAACATAGGTGAATACGTCTTCTTTTAAGAAACTCAACAATCTCTCTTGAACCCAACATAGGTGAATACGTCTTCTTTTAAGAAACTCAACAATCGCTCTTGAACTCAACATAGGTGAATACGTCTTCTTTTAAGAAACTCAACAATCTCTCTTGAACCCAACATAGGTGAATACGTCTTCTTTTAAGAAACTCAACAATCTCTCTTGAACCCAACATAGGTGAATACGTCTTCTCTTAAGAAACTCAACAATCTCTCTTGAACCCAACATAGGTGAATACGTCTTCTTCTAAGAAACTCAACAATCTCTCTTGACCTTCCTCATAAGCTTCCAACATTTAAACTGCACAGCCTGAAGTTCAACCAATTTTCTTAAGAAGAGATTTCCTGAATTGAGGCAAAATTTTCGTAGGCCTGATGTCAACCAAGTGGCGTGATAGGGATCAGTGTTTTTATTGAGACACCATCTCTAGGTGATTGTCCACATCCGTCTAGCCTGAGTAAGATCCAAAAGGAAGTGTTGCAAATCACATGACCATTAAGGCAGCTAGGATACATTCTAACAGATTTACTTCCCCAACGAGTTAACACAGGTCAATAAATCTTCTCTCAAGAAACTCAACACTCTTTAGCTTCCTACATTTAAACTATATTGCCTGAAATATAACTGATTTTCTTTGGGCGTCATTTCCTTAGTTGAAGCAATATTTTTATAGGCCGGATATCCTTCCTGACGCCAACCAAGTAACGTGATGGGGACTTGTGCTTTTATTGAGACACCATCTCTAGGTGATTGCCGACCAAGGCTAAAGAGCGCTTCACCTGCCCTTTTAGGTTTCTTAAATATTTGTTTTTCCAAAAAAAAGGAGAATTCTTCACCCACCGTGCAGTCAAACTACTCTTGGGAATATACCAAGAGGTGATTCTAATTGTCTTCGTTGAGATAGGGATATATCATCAGTATACATATGTAGCAGACTGAAATAGGATCTATTTCTTCTCGTCCCCTGTGAGCAAATTGGTCATACACTGACCAATCGGCTTGCAGGGCGTATTGATATCAACTGTCCCCTCATGGACTATTTTCTACCACTTGGTCAGTTGAAGAATTCAGCAGAGAGAAATCGGCCAGCAACGAAGAAACATCTCTCTCCTGCCTTTCCCCTGCATCGTTCCAGCAGCAGCCATCTCCACTTGCTGACGACTCGGCAGCCTCTTTTCTTCACTGGGACACAGTTCCAACCCTCTGTTAAATAAACCCTTTTTTGTTGCCTGTTACTCGGTTGTTGTTCATTCAATTCATTCCGTGCGATAAATGTAAGGAAGGGACTAACACCCCCCTTTAATTACAAGTACAGTTTTCTGAAATGGGAAAAGAGAAAGAGTCAGACCAAAAAAGGGAGACAAGGAAAGTGAACTTTTGAGTTACAACTTACATATGGGTGACCACGTGACTAAGTCAACTTGAAGTTAACTGTCTCGTCATCACCTAATTTGCAACTCCATGCATTAGCAAAAAGCAACCTCAACAATACCAAAAATATTAAACCGGCTGTGATCGTTTTTTTTTTTAAATTACCGTTAAGAAAAAAATACATTTTTTAATGAAATATTACTTTTTATTCTGCTGACACATTTCTCTGCATTTCCTTTTTTATTTGATTTGCGTAAAAATAATTATTCAAGTTTTTATTAAATTAACGTTGTTTCTAGAATTATCAGAGTAATCTCCCTTGGATTATTTCCAAATCATTTCCTTTTGATCATACTGGCTAACAAAAAGATTGCCCTCTCCTGTGTGGGGAATTAAAAATATCTAATTTTGCTCATGTGGAGAATTTAGAAAAAGGCTCTCTCTTTTTTTCTTGCTTGGTTGTAAAAATCATCGGATAAATGTTGCAATACCTCCCGTTCAAGAGGAGGTCTAATTTTTCGTATGTCACGATCAAATTAAATCATACCCTTTGTCTCTCGTGTTAAACTACAGCGGTCCACTACGACTAAGACACTTCATCCGTGATCGTCTCCATTGAATTAATTCTCACTGAAATTAAAGTTGGTACAGAAATACAAAAGAAAAGAAGAATTTTCTGAATTGTGAGAAGGACCATTTATTAAGATGTTGACGTTGCCTTCTGCTAGCAGAAATGGGTGGTGACATACCGAGGTCACGGATTTCTGGAGCCTTAATCCCTAAGTTTATAATCGATTCTTAAGTCATTTCTTCTTCTAAGCTTCCATCTGAACTCACTACTTTTTTTTCGCTCACTCTTTCTTTGAGACAAGTGACATCACATCTGTTTCTATCATACAGTCAGTCAAGCTGACATTCGAGTGCATAAGCTGACCACCTGAACCTAATTTTCTGTTTACGTGCTAACGTTCCCCTGCAAATTTAAATAATCAGATATGTACTAGTAATCGTACCTTTACTATTGAACACAGGGTCTGACTTTCACAAACCTTGGCAGCAATCGTCTTAGACTCCCTTTTCTGGTCACAACCACAGGCTCACAAAACACATTATCAACACAATGTAAGTCAGATTTATCTATGCATTTATCATGTATCCCTCTTACTCCGACCCTGACAACACATGTGTCTTTCTATTGTATTGGGAAATTAATGTATTCTTTTAGTTGATGATTATATTTGTTCTCTCTTCATATAGCATACCATATTAAGTACAACTTTCATGTTGCCTCTAGAATTATCAGTGCTATTCTTTGGATTAAATCGAAATCATCTCCATTTGATCATACTGGCTAACGAAGAGAATGTGCTCTCCTCTTAAGGAAGTAAAAAATATCTAATTCTGCACACGTGGAGAATTTAGAACGCACCTAAAGTATAAAAACCGGATGACGATGATGATGATGATGATGATGGTGATCATCATCATCATCATGATCATGATCATGACGACGACGATGATGGTGATGATGATCGTCATCGTCATCATCATCATCATCATGACGACGACGATGATGGTGATGATGATCATCGTCATCATCATCATCATCATCATCATCATTATCTCTATCACTATCATAATCACCACCACCACTATCATCACCGTCATCACCGCCATCACCGCCATCAACATCATCATCATTATCTCTATCACTATCATAATCACCACCACCACTATCATCACCGTCATCACCGCCATCACCGCCATCAACATCATCATCATTATCTCTATCACTATCATAATCACCACCACCACTATCATCACCGTCATCACCGCCATCACCGCCATCAACATCATCATCATTATCTCTATCACTATCATAATCACCACCACCACTATCATCACCGTCATCACCGCCATCACCGCCATCAACATCATCATCATTATCTCTATCACTATCATAATCACCACCACCACTATCATCACCGTCATCACCGCCATCACCGCCATCAACATCATCATCATCATCATCATTATCTCTATCACTATCATAATCACCACCACCACTATCATCACCGTCATCACCGCCATCACCGCCATCATCATCATCATCATCATCATCATTATCTCTATCACTATCATAATCACCACCACCACTATCATCACCGTCATCACCGCCATCACCGCCATCAACATCATCATCATCATCATCATCATCATCATTATCTCTATCACTATCATAATCACCACCACCACTATCATCACCGTCATCACCGCCATCACCGCCATCAACATCATCATCATTATCTCTATCACTATCATAATCACCACCACCACTATCATCACCGTCATCACCGCCATCACCGCCATCACCGCCATCAACATCATCATCATTATCTCTATCACTATCATAATCACCACCACCACTATCATCACCGTCATCACCGCCATCACCGCCATCAACATCATCATCATTATCTCTATCACTATCATAATCACCACCACCACTATCATCACCGTCATCACCGCCATCACCGCCATCAACATCATCATCATTATCTCTATCACTATCATAATCACCACCACCACTATCATCACCGTCATCACCGCCATCACCGCCATCAACATCATCATCATCATCATCATCATCATTATCTCTATCACTATCATAATCACCACCACCACTATCATCACCGTCATCACCGCCATCACCGCCATCAACATCATCATCATTATCTCTATCACTATCATAATCACCACCACCACTATCATCACCGTCATCACCGCCATCACCGCCATCAACATCATCATCATCATCATCATTATCTCTATCACTATCATAATCACCACCACCACTATCATCACCGTCATCGCCGCCATCACCGCCATCATCATCATCATCATCATCATCATCATTATCTCTATCACTATCATAATCACCACCACCACTATCATCACCGTCATCACCGCCATCAACATCATCATCATCATCAGTTTGACATCTGTTTTACATGCTGGCACGTGTTGAATGACTTTTAGAAATTGACTTCCAAACTAACCTATCTCTAGACTTGTCGTTATTTATCCCTCTTTCTCTCAAATTCATAATTATCACTTCCTTCCATGTTTTCCATTGACCTTCCGTCGTGAACTGACCTTGCTACCGCAACTGTTCTACATCTACTAACCTGAGAACACTCATCCATTTTTTCAACGTGACCATACCATTTAAGTCTCCTGTTCTGTACACATTTCCCTATACTGTCAAGATTTAATTTTCCTCTGAGGTCATCAGATCTAAGTCTGTGTTTTATACTCACGTTACACATTGAAACTGTTCTTCATCTACTAACATTGAAACTCTCATCCATTCTTTCAGCATGGCCATACCATCGGGTTCTGCACATATCTCCCTATACTGCACCCAGCAAGATGTGTCTACCCGGGCAACACCGAGTAAATAAAGCTAGTTATGTGATAATATTTGTTCAATTCTTTTCTGAATTATTCTTGATTTTAGCTAATAACCACTCATCCATTTTTTCAACGTGACCATACCGTCGAAGTCTCCTGTTCTGCACACATATCCCTTGTCATGGCTGCCAGCTCCGACGGTGAGAACAAGCCTTGTTCTGCACTCGACTGCCCCGCGTTAATTCGCGCAAGTCAAACCCGACTTCCACAGATGCGTCCATCTCTCCAGGGCCATTATCTAACACTCTCATGAAGGTTTTTATTATCCCACAAGTTACGTCCATCATTATCTAACACTCTCATAAAGGTTTTTATTATCCCACAAGTTACGTCCATCATTATCTAACACTCTCATAAAGGTTTTTATAATCCCACAAGTTACGTCCGTCATTATATAACAATATCTCCCTATACTGCACCCAGCAACATGTGTTTACCCGGGCAACATCCGGTAAATAAAGTTAGTTATGTGATAATATTTGTTTAATTCTTTTTTTAATTATTCTTGATTTTAGCAGTAAGATGTCCACAGTTATTTGCTGATCCCTTTGATAGATCGATTTATATGGCAAAGTTATGTTTTAGCATAAATTTCTTTCTTTCAAGGAAAACAAAATGTCATTTTCAAATATTTGGTCATCCCATAAGTTCTGTCGTCCGGATTTTTTATTCTCTGAAATTTTATACTAAGTTGGAATGTCTGAATAATATATCAGAATCTAGAAGAATACCCGTTCCAAGATGGCTATAATTCATTCCCCATACAGTCTTGCATCACTTAATGCCCGCCCTTACAAAGATTAAAATCAAGATATAATGCTACTAAACCTTATGCCTAGAATACTTATTACAATTTTGATCAAAACCCATAAATTTATTTTTTTCAGGAAAAACAAAATGTCATTTTCAAATATTTGGTCATCCCATAAGATTTGTCGTCCGGATTTTTTATTCTCTGAAATTTTATACTAAGTTGGAATGTCTGAATAATATATCAGAATCTAGAAGAATACCCGTTCCAAGATGGCTATAATTCATTCCCCATACAGTCTTGCATCACTTAATGCCCGCCCTTACAAAGATTAAAATCAAGATATAATGCTACTAAACCTTATGCCTAGAATACTTATTACAATTTTGATCAAAACCCATAAATTTATTATTTTCAGGAAAAACAAAATGACATTTTCAAATATTTGGTCATCCCATAAGTTCTGTCGTCCGGATTTTTTATTCTTTAAAATTTCATACTAAGTTGGAATGTCCTATGGAACTAAATAATATATTAGAATCTAGAAGAATACCCGTTCCAATGCTACTAAACCTTATGTCTAGAATCCTTATTCCAATTTTGATCAAAACCCATTACATGATCATGATTCTAGAAAATGTCTAAAATTTAAGACTTAAATTGAAGGCATCTTAAGAAGGAATTGCAATTCAGGGAATCTTGCTTAATTGGTGTCTAATGAATATGGATAAAATTTAATGCAAATCTGAAATATTTGAACATTCAAATGGGAGGTTGTGCCCATAACATTCCCTACTAAAACCCGTTTAGTTACCCAAAACAAACTGAAAGTTAGGGAATATTTATTAATTGATATCTAACCTATAGTTAAAATTCTACAAAGATTAGAGGTATCTAAATTTTTACGCCTCCTCTTTTCCTCCTTTGCATAAAACTAAATTACACTATAATATAGCCCACATTGCTTACCCTTATAGCTAGCAGCTGTGTTCCAAAATTCATAATGATCAGTTAAATAGTTTAGGAGTGAATTTATTTAATTTTAAAAAAATTGTTAACGGATTCAGGTTTTAATGTTAACATTGGAATAAATTAATATAATAATAATTTATTAAAATAAATCCAATACACAAAATAACTGAAAAATAAATGAATAAATATAACAATTACAAATAAATTTAACGAGAATCATTTCATAATTTAGAAGTTTAATTTTATTTGCTGCATGTCACTCTGATATTTACTGCAGTAATGCTATGAAAAACAACACTACCACTCCACACGCATCTAAGGAAATTTGAAAAATGCACCATTTGATAAAGAGTTCTTACCTCGAAATATATTATGAAACATGACTTCGTATCCAGCTGTAGCCAAAAATAAATCTGTTATTTCATTTTATCCTTCCGTTTCCTTATTGTCTTTTAACTTTTCAGTCCTTGCATTCGCAGCGAAGTATGTTCACAAAGTCAGGGTCCTCGAGAGACAATTGAGATTCCATTGGCGACGCCATTATTGTGAAGTTGTAGATTTACCTAGTCAGTTGCTAGTGTACTTTCACTGCTAGCTATACTTAAGGAGAGACTTATATAGTAATCTATTTCTACTTATGCTAATTATGGATATCAATTAGCCAATATCACCACAGTAATATAACGTTCTTAATAGGCCAGTCATTTGGGAGGGGGGGGTCTCTGAAAACACGTCTGTTCTATCTTCCAGCCTGTTAAGTGGATAAATAATATCACATTAATGTGAACGTGTAACACACATCGATACTTGGACAAGTATTATTATTACTGATCTTCATGAACAACCTCCCTGATGCAATTGAATCTGAGATGGATAAATTTATGGTAATTCGGAAGTTTAACCTCAAAACAGAGCATTTATGCATTTAGCTTTTGTAAGTATAGATGTCCGAAAAGACAATAATATCAGGTAAAATCTTAAACCTAGGTGTTCAATTTATTTCTTATATTTATTAAATAAAATGTATGTTTAAACTTTTTAATTAATATTGAATAAGAGAATGACATAAAGCTAACATCAAAGAGTTATATTTTACATACAATTTTTTCTTCATATCATGAAATAAGATTAACGTCGTGGATTTTTATTATTATTTATTTTTACTATTTCTACATTTAAAGGAAGAAAACTCCTTTGAACCCTAAAATTATCTCCCTTGCCAAGAGACATTTTTAAGAAAGATTTATCCGCCCTTGGTGAGAGAGATGGAATTAGGATTTATCTGCCTTTGACAGATCACATAATCATAACAAAAAGGAAAATCCAAAATGGAGGATGCTACCGTAAGCGGCTTAGCGACAGACAATTAATCCCTCCTCATTCATAGTAATTCCTTCAGTTGTAAAATCGTTAAATAAATCATTTATGTATTATTTGGATTATTCAGACTATTGTTCTCATCTTATTCTCACAACATTTCGGCCGATGTAATCTCCGACCTTCTTCAGGTGTATCTTGACAATGGCTCTTATTGGTGAATGGTAGAAGGAATGTCTTTGTTCTTTTTTCCAACAAGCCATAGTCGTTAGAATTCAAAACGTGTGATGTCTTTATGAAACGGAAAGAGCATTGATTTTTCTGTATAGAAATCGCTCCAGACAAGGCATGAAGCCACTTGATGTAAGGAGCTAAAAAATTTTTAAAAATACTACTTCAAGGTCAAAAAATAGCCAATGATAAGTGTTATATGGATAGATTCTGACCCAGAAAACAGCAATTCTTCCCTCTTTGTCAAAAACATGTGAGGAATGTGGAATGTGAGGACTAAATGACAAAATAAGGGAAGCGAGAGTTACGAAGCTGCCGAAATTTTTTAGATGAAGATTGATAATATGTATTATTGTGATTAAAAAATTAAGATGGTTTGGTTTGGTTTGGTTTGTTTTACGGCATAGCAACCAACTATGGGTTATGTAATGCCGAATAAAGTTTTCAAATGCAATTCAATTTTTTCACATTGTCTTGAAAGACAATGAAAAGTGAAATGAAGAGCTTGCAATCAGATTTTTTGAAACAGTCCAACTTCCTTGATGAAGTCTAAAATTTTCGTTATATTTATGTTTTCAAACAAGTCTTTTAAATTTTGGGAGTCACAATACTTGTTTCGGGTTTGTTGCAGATCTTGACAGTCTATTAATACATGTTTGACTGTGTAAGATTGTTGACATGCTATGCACATTGGAGACTCCGCTCCTTCCAATAAGTGCTTATGAGTGATCTGCGTGTGTCCTATTCGAAATCTGGTTATTATAACCTCTTCTCTTCTTGCTTTTCTATAGTCCAGGGGCCACTCATCTATAGTTGGCCAAATCTTATACAATTTGTTATTTTGACACTCATCCGAACAATGTGGAGGTAATGCTTTGGAGGATGCTATAATCACAACAAAACAGATACTACACTACCCTACCTGAATTGAGTATTGAAAGATATTAATAGTACAGTTTCGGCTTCAGACAGATACCAAAGCTTCATTAGTGATAGATGACATTATCTTATTTTAACGGCATATCCACCCGTTTTTGTTTATTCTGTCAAATTATGTAATTTTGGTAAAAGTTCTTACGTAGACGTATAAAAGAGAAAGTGCTTGTGAGTGATATGCGCGTGTCCTATACGAAGTCTGGTTATTATAACCTCTTCTCTCCTTACTTTTCTAGATTCCAGGGGCCACTCATCTATAGTTGGCCAAATCTTATATATGGCCAACTATAGATGAGTGGCCCCTGGAATATAAAAAATTCAGAAACATTATATCAAATTAGTACGGACCCGAATGAATACAAAAATGGAAACAACTCAATGCTCTTTTCATTTCACAAACACATCACACATTTTGAATTCTAACGACTATGGTTTATTGGGGAAAAAGATTCTTTCCACCATTTACCAATAAGAGTCATTGTCAAGATAAACCTGAAGAAGGTCGGAGGTTACATCGGCCAAAACGTTGTGGTAATAACATCCAAGATGAGAACAATAGTCCGAACAATCCAAATAATACATATTTAAATTTTTTTTTAAATTCAGAAACATTAAATTATTTTATATTGTTGATCGGTAAAAGTGAAACAGTCCACTTGATGGCGGCTATTCCGAATCCATAACTGGAAGCCATCATCAAGTAGAGAGCTTCTATTTTACACAACGGTCATATCTTTTTTAAGTTACATAAATTATTTTTCAGGTAAAATTTTATAATTAAAATTTATTAAAATTTTCTGGTATTATATTTTTTATTATTATTTTTTTATTATTACTTTTTTATTATTATTTTTATTATTTTATTTTTATTATTTTTTATTATTATTTTTTATTATTATTATTTTTTTATTATTATTTTTTATTATTATTTTTTATTATTATTTTATTTTAATGAAAATTAAATATCAAGTAAAAATGGAATTTTTTTTACTGAAAACCATCAAATAATTCGAATAAAAAATCGATTTTTAAAAAAAATCTTATTTTTGTTAGTGTGCAATTATTTATATCGTTTTGAAAGCGTCTAAATTCAACTTAAAACGTTGTTTGGTAAAAGAGAAACAGCTTACTAGATGGCGGCTTACGGTCATGAATTTGGAATAGCTGCCATCAAGTAAACTACTTCATTTTTACCTGTTGATTTCCATAGAATCGTTTTCATCCATTTATTTCTTCATATTTGTGTATAACCACTTACATACTATCACAACACATGCAAAATTCAAGAGAAAGCACACTCTGATTTTTTCGCTTTATCTCACTCCCAACTTCCTGTTTGCGACGTCACTTCCTTGAACATGTTCACTAACTCACTTTCGTAACTTCTGTTTTAATTAACTTTCTTTAGCGGATTAAATTCAGAGATAAGTTATTTGTAGGATCGGTTGATGAATAAGAAGAATAGGTAAAAATATGTCATGGTCTATTCTTGAGGTGATGATTAATTCAGGATAGAAAAAAAAATCAGAGATGATGATGATGATGATGATGGTGATCATCATTATCATCATCATCATCATCATCATCTCTGGGTTTTTTTTGCTATGTCTCACTTGCGACTTTCTGTTTGTGACTTCCTTTAGCTGATTAAATTCAGAGATAAGTTATTTATAGGATTGATTGATAAGCAAGAAGAAAGAGTACAAATATGTCACGGTAGATTTTTGAGGCGATGATTAATTTAGGATAGAAATTGTGTTATCGAAATAAATAAAATATTACGTTTGTTTGTGTGTTTGCCTGTCCAACCATAACTTTCTCAGTTAAGCTTGCTTAGTAGATGTAGGACAGTTGAGGTAGCAGGTTATGTTGGCAGGGGGTGAAACAAGGAAAACATGCAAAGAAGTGATAAAAATGGATTTGAAAGAAAGAGGGATAAATAAAGACCTGGCCTGAGATAGGTTAGTTTGGAAGTCATTTCTAAAAGCCGTACAACGTATGCCAGCATATAAAACAGACGTTAAACCGATGATGATGATGATGATGATGATGATGATGATGATGATGATGATGATGATGATGATGATGATTTTTTCGCTATGTCTCACTTGCGACTTTCTGTTTGTGACTTTCTTTAGCTGATTAAATTCAGAGACAAGCCGCGCGTGCGTGGTCCCCCTCTGTATGTGACTTGATGTGGCGAGTGTAAAATGCAATAAATTTGGGCAATTTAGGGCATTTTTGACCCTCCTTTGACCCCCTGAGGGCGCGAACCAGAATTTTCTGAGGTCAAGGATGCTCATTTTATATCCAGAACAATTGCCTCTACATTTTCGCCAAGTTCCAAAAAATTGAATGGATGGATCAAACGTTATGGGAGAAAAGGGTCATTTTTTGTCATTTTGGGGGCTTTTGACCCCCTGGGTGCGCGAACCAGATTTTTCCACGGTCAGCGATACTTATTTTCTATTAGGAACAATTGTTTCCACATTTTGGCCAAGTTTCAGAGAAATTGAATGGATGGATGAAAAGTTATGGGGCAAAAAATGTCATTTTTTGCCATTTCGGGGCCTTTTGACCCCCTGGGGGGCTAACCAGATTTTTTTTTTTAATTGGAGAATGTCACTTTCTAACCTGACCAAAGTTACAACTTCATGCAAAATTTCAGAGAAATTCAAGAGATGGACGGACGGACATGCCTCAAAACATAAGTTATTTATAGGATTGATTGATAAGTAAGAAGAAAGGGTAAAAATATGTCACGGTAGATTTTTGAGGCGATGATTAATTCAGAATAGAAATTGTGTTATCAGAATAAATAAAATATGACGTTTGTCTTTTTGTGTGCTTGCGTGTTTTCCCGTCAAACCATAACTTTCTTGTCGAGCTTGGTTATTATATGTAGGACAGTTGAGGTAGCAGGGTCAGTTGGCAGGGGAAGGCCAATGAAAATATTGGAGAAAGAGATTACGGTGGATTTGAGAAAAAAGAGGGATAAATAAACATCTGGTCAGAGATAGGTTAGTTTGGAAGTCAATTTCTAAAAGCAAAGCCGTCCAACACATGCCAGCATGTATAAAGCTGGCCATGCAGCTAAAAATAGGTATAGCGAGATGACTTGAAAATGCACTGAGCCGCAGAAATTAGGAACTCGCAATTTCTGGAAATCTATAATGGTGTGGTGAATAATGGGCAATCAACAATTCCCTCGCTATCCAACCACTATGTTTTCACCTGCACGGCAACTGATAAGGTTGAGCTGCTTGCCCAGCGGTTTGCTTTGAATTCTACCTTGGATTCCACGAACCACTTCCTCCCACATTTTCCACTGCGGACTTAAGCCACATTCGATGATCTGATCATTACCCATTCCCTTGTCTGCAATATCATAAAAAACCGTGACACCTCCGGAGCATGTGGGCCTAATCTTATCCCTACTATAGTAACAAAGCTAAACTAGGTACTCGCGATTTCTGGAAAATCTTCAATAGTGTGGTGAACAATCAACAATTCTCCTACTATCCAACCACAATGATGTCCAGCATTTCACCTTAAACTCCACTTTGGACTCCGCAAACCACTCCCTCCCAAATTTCCCATTGCGGACTGAAGCCATACTTGATGACCTGATCATCACCCCATCTCATGTTCGGGACATCATAAAAAACCTTGACACCTTCAAAGCATGTGGGTCTGATCTTATACCAGTAATAGTAATAAAGAAATGCTCTGCTGAGCTGGCCCCTGTCCTCTCCAAACTCTACAACAAATGCCTTGCCGAAGATTGCTTCCCTGGTAGCTGGAAAATTGCCTCTGTGGTACCAGTGTTCAAGAATTCAGGTGAAAGAACTGACTCGAAAAATCATCGTCTGATCAGTCTCCTTCCGCTCTTCACTAAAATCTTTGAATCATTAATCACTCTAGCGATAATTAAACTTCTTTCTGACAAACAGGCAGTCTTGTTCTACTTCAGATATTCTAACGGTCATCTGTGAACGCATATACACTGGACAAGGCCGGTGAAGCTAGGGCGGAAGTTCTTGATATATCCAAAGCCTTTAACAAGGTCAGCCGGGTTTTTTTACCCCACCCAATAGACCGGTATTGTCTGGGCCTTCGGGTCTGGATTTACGCCGGTCTATCGGTTGTCCGTCCTGTGCAGTTCTAGGAGGTGCACCCTCCCAGGCTTTGCCTTCTCACCCTTTGAGAAGGGGTTAGTTTATTGCTAATCGCCTGAGGCGCCCCTACCAGGGAATGCCGACGGGGCTGCCCAGGCAGTTTTTAAATGACCAGAGCGCTCAAATTCTCGAGCGCTGGTTTTTCAAATCCCACTTTCCTGACCTTGTGTCACATCTTACCTTGTGGGAGGAAGATAAATAGAAACATGGTCTGGTATGAAGGTCTTCTCACGAAAACTAATTCATACAATATTACTGGACGAATATTTAATACCATCAGATCTTTCTTAACCAAAAGAAAGATCCAAGTTGTCCTCGATGGCCGTACATCTAAACAACATGACATTAATGTGGGTGTGTCTTAGGGGTCGATCCTTGGACCTTTTTTCTGGTTTTCATAAACGTCCTCCCTGATGCAATTGTGTCCGTGATGGGTATCTTTGTTGATGACACCACACTCTATTCTCAACATGTAGGCAAAACGAACACACACACATATCCAAGGAAAAAGTTAAATCCTTAGCAAATGACCTCCAGTTTGTGGTGAAAAAAAAAGACGTAAATGGATGGTAACATTTAATGCTACCAAAACAAAGCTCATTTCCTTTAACAATTATAAGAAACCTTTTTAACCACCGATTGCCATGGCTAATAGAACTCTACCTGAGAGTCCATCATTTAAACTACTCGGCCTAACATTCACAGGTAATATGAATGGAAACAAACACATAGAAGATACTGCCAAGGCTGCTGCAAACAAGGTAAGCTCCCACTAATGTGCTAGAAAACTTCTCATGCCTGCCAATATCCTATATCTCTAAAAGGCCACCATTCGCTCATGCATGGAGTAGTGTCATCACATCTGGGCTGGTGCATCAACCACTAGTCTCTCCCTCTTGGACAGGGTCCAAAAAAAGTGCCTCTAATCTAATAAGTCCCACACTATCTACCAAGCTCCAGCCCCTGTCCCATCGCCGCAATGTTGCATCCCTGTGCCTTACAAGTACTTCAATGGAATGTGCTCCGATGAACTTGCTGCACTTGTGCCCCCTTAACGTAAATACCCCCAACCGACCTGACATTCAGCAAAATCTCACCCCTTCACTGGAGAGCTTTTTCCTCAAACTGCTAGCCTTTGGAATTCCATACCCGCTCCTTGTTTCTTAGACTGTATCAACATGTAGAAATTTAAATGTAATGTTAACAAACACCTCGCTTCACAACTCTCCACTTCAGATGCTCCTGTAGGTATGGCCCCTAACCCACATCTCAGTGGCAATGTGCCTAGTTTGGGGTGATTCAATACTTTTATGTATGTCTCACTCTTAGTCGAATAAATACTTTTATAAAAGGAAATGGTTATTTGCTTGAAGCATTGCTAGTAGACAAGTAAATATGAAGGTGATAATTCCGAGGCAGGAGAAATGCAATGTTGAAAACCGGAAGGTGGAATAAGAATGAACAAATATCAATGAACAAATATCAATGACAAGAGACGGTAAATCTCAAATCAATTCATTTATATTTCAAAATTTAAATATAAAGACAGTAAATTGTAAAATTGGTGGGCTTACTGTTAAATATTTAAAGGTCCGGAATGGTAGAGACTTTAATCATTTCGAGAGTAACAACCTCTCTTTTTCAAAAAATACTTTTATATATGTCTCTCTCTCTCTCTCTTAGTCGAATAAATACTTTTATCTCTCTCTCTCTCTCTCTCTCTTAGTTCATATCCACAATACCAACATTTTAAAATCTTTTTTAACATGTAATTATCTGCAAATATTTTCTCGTTAGATTGACTTTTAAACTGGCTGTTGTATAAAACCAAGTCATGTATTTAAAGGCATATTACCTATTTGTAATTGTTCCATTATTTTACATCGGTGAGATGTATTGCAAATACCTTCAATTAATCTTAATTCAATTAAGTCCTCTTCAATTATTGTCTGTTCTTCTTGTCCAAGTTTTCAACATGGCAATATCTACTTGCATTTTAGATGGTGCAGCTATTTTATGATTGGTTCGTCGCTTTCTTCTTTCATCGACATGAACTTCGTTCTTTCTGCCACAATCAACCTTTTCTTGGGTTTCATATTTTTTCCAATGATTTGACTTATTTTTCTGAAAGTCAGGTCTCTCAGGTTTGTGGGATATTCCATGGTAGATATTTTAATTATGGCATCAAATGCAGCTGTAGCCATAAATGAATTCGGTATTTCGTTTTCTCCTCCCGTTTCCTTGTTGTCTTTCAACTTTTTAGTTCTTACACTAGTCATGTATCTACAAAGTCGGAATCCTCAAGAGACGATTGAAATCCTATCAGCGACGACATGGTTGTGACGTGTCAGATTAACCTTGTTAGTGGCAAAGCTTGTTCTTAGAGAGAGCACTATATAGTTTATGAGTGAGTTTAATAACAAGCAGTACGAATGGCTTCATGCGAGATCCAACACAGTTTGTTGTTGTAGATCACTTTCACTGCTCGTGAAAAATACCTGCCGACTCGGTATTTATAAAAGTTAAATCCCTCTTTAATTATTAGCTAATTCGCTGTGGCCAACGGGGGAACACTCTTGAATGCGAATCAGTGGCGATTTGTGATCGAAGTTCGAGCCCGCGGACTGTCGGGAATTAACTTTCTGCACTGAAGATTGCATTAGCATTAAACATAGCTGTCTGTAGGTAATAAATAATTAATATTTATTTATAAATATTATATATATATATATATATATATATATATATATATATATATATATATATATATATATATGTTGTTCGTCTCATCGCAAGCGCGAAGATGACCAAATGGTTTCAATGATGACGGCAGAAGACGAGTACGTCATGGTTTCTGTTTGGCTTTGCGCTTCATTCTCTTCTCACAGGCCCTTGTTGCTCGAGAGGCTTCAGCGAGCACAGTGCCTCTTTTGATCACTGTCCTTCAACCAGTTCGACTTGAGGCGGTCTCTTCCCACGTTCGGTTGTCTATTTCGAAACTACTTAGCGTTTCCTTCAGACTATCCTTGTACCTCTTTTTAGGTCGGCCAACATTTTGTTTGCCGCAGCTGAGCCCACCAAACATGACTTGTTTCGAGATTCTTTCCTCGCTCATGTGGGAAACGTGGCCTGACCAGCACAATTGGGCTTGGTGCAGGAGGGTTTGTGCACTGAACATTGCGGCTCTGGACAGAACCTCAGTATCAGAGATCTTGTCCTGCCATCAGATATGGAGGATTTTCCGAAGACATTTTGTATGGAATCGGTCAATCTGTCGCTCATGTCTGTGGTAACGCGTCCACGTCTCACAGCCATAGGTCAAGACGGGGACGACAGCTGTTCTGTAAACCTTCAGCTTGGTTCGGAGGCTGATGCCTCTTCGATTCCACACTCGATCTCGCAGTCGGCCAAAAGTGCTGCTGGCCAATGAGATTCTGCGTTCCTGGAGATTCTACTGTCAAGGTAGGTGAAACTATCCACTGATTTGAGAGTTTCTCCGCCCACTGAAATTCATGGATGGGAGTGCTCTTCTCCTGGGGCCGGTTGAAACAGTACCTCGGTCTTCTTTGTACTGATTGTCAGACCAAAGTTGTTGCAGGCTGCTACGAGACGGTCCATTTGGCATTGAATCTCCCCTTCCTCGAGCGTGGTGACAGCACAGTCATCCGCAAAGAGAAGTTCCTGGATAGTTGTTTCCTTTATCTTGGTTGCCGCAAGCAGCCGCCTGGCATTGAACAAGTTTCCGTCCGTTCTGTATCGAATGTCGACGCCGTTTTCGTCCTCTCCGAACGTGCTGTTTAGCATGGCTGAGAACATCATGTTGAATAGCGTGGGAGCTAGGACACAACGCTGTTTGACTCCGTTTGTCACTTGGAAGGTCTCAGACGCGTCGCCATCGTCGATAATCCTGGCCGTCATTTCTTCTTCAACACATTTCTTTTGGCGTGCAGCGAAGATCATGCCTGGGAGGAGTTCACATTCCAAGTGTGTCAACAGTCGGTTCAGTAGGACTTGGGCAAAGATCTTGCCCGCTATTGAGAGAAGAGTGATGCCTCTATGGTTGTCACAGTGATAGCGGTTTCTTTTTCGCCTGAATATGTGTACGATCGTTGCATTACGGAACTCCCAGGGAATTCAAATGAAAATGAGATCTGTGGGAGCTGTTATGTTTTTAGATCTCATTTTGGTTTGAAGACGCCGCCATACTGTCTGGCACGTGTTACCGTGACGACCGCCACCTAAGTGAGCCTTGTGTACGTGATTCCCGACTGCTTAAAAGTGGATTCAGCTGCATTGGAACTCATTCTGTAATCGCTGTGGTGGCACAAAAGTTGCAGCACTGTTACCATAGCAATTACACGCGGATTGCTCATGTGCCATGCTCACTGTGGCAAAAAGAGCGACCCAAAAGAAACACAATTTTCTGAATCAGGGGTCATCTTTTCATCCGAAGACATATGTCTACTACTACGTCCGCCACTTTTGTATAAATAGTAGGATCAGGCAACAGGCAGAGGGATCGCTAGCCACCGAGACTCGCGGCTGTTACGACCATCAGCGCTGCTGCTTCTACTAACGACAACAACAACAACAACAGTCATCGCTGCTTCCGCTCCTACCAACAATAACAACAACAGTCGTCGCTGTGTCTACTCCTACCAACAACAACAACAACAACAGTCATCGCTGCTTCTGCTCCTACCAACAACAACAGTCGTCGCTGCGTCTACTCCTACCAACAACAACAACAACAACAACAACAGTCATCGCTGCTTCCGCTCCTACCAACAACAACAACAGTCGTCGCTGCGTCTACTCCTACCAACAACAACAACAAGTGCCGCCGCTGCTTCCATCACTACCACCAACAACGACGACAATTCTTGGTAATTTCCTTCCGTTTGTTTGGAAAATAAATTGTTAATCTATGCGAGTGATCTCCCCCTGAACACTCTCCCAGGCTGGAGGCGGCTTCCGGCCGGAAGTGATGAGACCGCCATTATTGTTTTACCTATTATCTGTAATGGAGCGCGAATAAAATATTCTCTCCATATACGTTATCGAAGTCCGTGTTTACATTCCTTTTGTTACACAGTAACACCTGTTTATTTTCTTATTAACATTGGTAGCAGAGCGAAAAGTTGTTATGACTTCAAAACTCATTTCACCGCCTGTTTTAATTAACGGCAAGTACAGCACATGGAAAAAGGAGATACGAATTTGGGAAATGGCTACTTCGCTTGATTAAACGAAACGTGCCCCTGTAGTATTTCTTTCTCTGGAAGGAAAACCCAGAGAAGCTGTTTTAGAATTGGACGTGGCGGCCCTTAATTCCGAGGATGGAATGACGCATCTATACGAAAAACTGGATACCCTTTTTTTAGAAGATGTCAATCAGTCGGCTTTTCTAGCCTACGAGACGTTTGAAGCCTACCGCAGACAGCCCGACACATCAGTGGAAGACTTTCTTATTAACTTCGGCCGACATGTCGCCAAGTTGAAAGATTTCAACATCGCCCTACCCGAACCCGTACTTGCGTTCAGGGCATTGAAAGGTGCCGCTCTCACTCCAGAAGATGAAAGATTAGTCAAAGCCACCGTCGGCGAATTGACACTATCTTCCATGTCGGGGCAGTTAAGAAAGATCATGCACAGACAGTCTTCAAACGCACCGTCTAGCAACACGACGCCCGTCGTGATAAAGAATGAATTGTTTATACGGAAAATGACACGGACTCTAACGAGATATATTACGGTCGTTCTTCGCACCGACGTGATTCGAATTTTAACAATCGACGAGGTGTAATAAAAACTGGACGCCGAATATAACTTAAGGATAAGCTTTATTTAACCATTTGTTGCTTACCGGGACAAATAGTGTTTAACATTCACTCTTAATATACACGAATGTAGAACATTCCATTATTACTTCAAGGGGGAGACGGGCATCAATTATCTTTGTTACTACATTCTCCCCCATTTATCTTCTTATTCGTAGGGAACAAAATCATCCCATCGACCTGGCCTCCTGCGGGTTCTTTGAGGGCGTCTTGGTTGTTCGTGCCCGACATCCATTTCTAATCTAGGCTCCTCGGGACCTGACGACGTTTCGGGACTGTCTTGTGTGGCTGGTTTAGGGCTAAAATATCTTGCTCCAAATCGCTCTCGTTTTCTACGGCGCTTCGGTGGCTTGGTGTCTGAAGATTGAGTATCTGTCTCAGATATTGGGTGAAACCGCTTTCGTGGTACCCATCTGTCGTCCGAACTAGAGTCAGAGACGACTCTGTTAGTATATTCAGATTCGTTTTGTTGGGACTCTGAACTTGACGTATCTGGCACACGATCACCTAAGTGGGTCGGACTTGTTCCACGAACCGGAGCTTTATATCCATCTGAAGCAGTTCTACGTTCATATACATTTCCTGCTGGGGCTAGATCCCTTAAGGAGACAGTAGATTGCCTTCCTTCTGAATTTCTAACCAGTGCATACTGAGGGTTCGCTTCGATTAATTGTACCTCGCTTACCAATGGGTCATGTTTACTATGACGAACATGGCGTTTTAATAAAACTGTGCCAGGTTGTGCAAGCCACGAGGGAAGTGATGTGCCTGCTGAGCTTCGTCGTGGGAACGAGAAGAATCTCTCATGTGGGGTAGCGTTTGTCGCTGTACATAATAGAGTCCTAATAGCGTATAAGGCCATGGGGATGAGACTTTCCCAATCGGAGATCGGACTATTGCGATTTGCTGCCGCCAACTGTACTGTCTTCCATATTATACCATTGTATCTTTCGCACTGTCCGTTTCCTTGAGGATTGTGGGGAGTTGTTCTACTTACAGCTACTCTTCGTTCATGTAGAAACTGCTTGAGTTCGTCCGACATAAAAGCAGACCCACGATCTGAATGTATATATGCAGGCACTCCAAAAACGGCAAAAATGGAGCAGAGGCCTTGAATTACTGTTGCAGCCGTTACGTCTGGGCAGGGGATGACGAACGGAAATCTTGAGTACTCGTCTATTATTGTGAGCATGTATTTATTTTTAGTTTTAGAGGGTAAAGGGCCCTTAAAATCCAGGTTAAGTCTTTCAAAAGGCTGTGTGGCCTTAATGAGTGTTGCTGGAGGAGGTTTGTAGAACCTGGGCTTATTTTCTGCGCATATCCGACAAGAGTTCGTAATTCTTTTTACGTCTTCAACAGAATATGGCAAGTTTCTGCTCCTGACTACGTGAATCATTCTTGTGATACCTGGGTGACACAATTCCCTGTGTATATACTGAAGATCATCTGAGCCAGTTACCAGGCCACATACCCTTGAAAGCGCATCGACCGCGGCATTCTCCTTACCAGGGCGGTAAGTGACGTCAAAGGAGTAGCAAGAAAGCTCCATTCTCCATCTCGCTATTTTCTCGTTTTTTATTTTACTCGTTGTTTTTGGGTTAAACATAAACGAGACCGACTTTTGGTCAGTGATTAATTCAAAATGTCGGCCGATTAAGTAATGCCTCCATTTTCGTAATGCCTCAACAATGGCGTACGCTTCTTTTTCTATTGCAGAGTGTCGTCGATCGGATCTCGAAAGTGTTCTTGAAAAAAAAGCTACAGGACGACCGGATTGTCTCAGTGAGGCAGCTATCGCACAGTCGGAGGCATCCGTCTCAACTAATAGAGGGATAAAAGGATCCACAGCAGAAATGGCAGACTGAGCAATGTTCCTTTTCATGTTTTGAAATGCTCTGATGGCGGAACAGGACAACGGAAAAGTAGATACTTGCGTCAATGGGTGTATTTTTTCTGAAAAAAGACGCAACCCATTGGGAGTAGTGAGCAAACATACCGAGGGCTCGTCGTAAAGAGGGCATGTTTCCAGGGATTGGTAATTCCATTAGCGGTTTCAGTCGCTCGGGATCCGGTGTCATGGTGCCATTTTTGACAATGTATCCCAATAATTTGATGCTTTTCAAGTTGTAGGAACATTTTTCACTGTTCAAAGTCAGATTATATTTCTTGACGGCAGCCATGAATCGTTTAAGGTTGTGGTCATGTTCAGCTTGGTTATGTCCGCATACTGTGACATTGTCTATATATGCAACAGTACCCTTCAATTTTTCATTGGAGATTATTTCATCTATTACCCTCTGGAAGCTAGCCACACCATTTGTTATCCCAAAAGGAATTCGGCAGAACTGATATAGGCGACTGCAGGCCTCGAATGCCGTGTAGGGCTTATCCTCTGGCTTGATAGGTACCTGATGGTAGGCACTTCTGAGATCTAAAGTACTGAAAGTGTGATATTTTGCAATATTAGAAATCATTTCGTCAATACGAGGCAGTGGATAGGCATCGAGTAATGTGTATCTGTTGATGGTCTGGGAATAGTCAATGACCATCCTTTTCTTGTGATTTTCAGTGGCTGTTACGAGGACCTGTGCTCGCCATGGAGATTCACTTGGCTCTATAATTCCTTCCTTAAGTAGTTTTGTTACTTCTGCTGCTATGAACTGTTTGTCCGTTTCTGAATAGCGTCTTGATTTTATTGCTACTGGTTTGCAGTCAGGAGTTAAGTTTGTAAAAAGTGACGGGTGCCGCACTTTGACAGCTGCTAGTCCACATACGCTTAGGACTGGCTTGGGGCCACCAAAAGGAATTTCAACGCATGAATGTTGTTTTAGAAAATTGTGACCCAAAATCACTTCGCAGCAGAGGTTTTTCATTACTGATAATTTGATCCCTTGATAGGAGTTTCCTTTTAGTTTCAGGTTAACCATGCAATATCCAATTACATGGGACGATAAAGATGAATTTGCCATTGATATTTGGTTGGAACAAGGAAATATTTCCCATTTATTTGCTTTTACAATACTGGCATTAATAAAACTTTCGGAACTGCCTGTATCAATAAGCGCATGAATAGTCAATCCATTGATTTTTACCCTCACGATTGTTTTTGAGAGGCAGCCGGGGAATGCAGCTGATATTGTAATTGGTGCTACAGTAGCAAGAGTAGCCGAACGTTTTTTTTGAGAAGCTGACCGGCAAACTTTCGAAAAATGTCCCTGCTTATCACACTTGTGGCATCTAACATCTCGAGCCGGGCAGGACGAACGAGCATGTATACGAAGGCCACAAAAGTAGCATGTGGATCCAGCTGAGGCGGCAGTGATAAGTTGTTCGTGATCGTTAGAAACGGGGGTGGCAGCATCTTGAACAATGGAAGAATTTTGAACATGCAGAGGAGGGGCTACGATAGCAGCTCCCAAAATATCGGGTTGTAAATAGAAGACAGACTGTTTCTGTGCCATGTCCAACGTTAGAGCTTGTTCATAAGCTGTTGGCAAGTCTAGGTTTTTATTCTCTAGTAGTCTTTGTCTTATTTGGTTGGACTGTATTCCATTTATAAATGCGTCCCTGATAAAAACATCTCTCGCTTGGTTCGCAGTTAAGGCTGTAAATTCACACTCGCGACTTAACGTCTTTAGAATCTGAAGGTATTGTTCAAGGCTTTCTTCTGGTTGTTGACGCCGGGTAGCAAGTAAATGTCTAGCAAAAATAGTATTTTTTTTCTTGACAAACATGGCTTCTAAAATGTCCACCGCAGTTTCATAATTTTCACATTCAGATAAATTTCTATAAATAGCAGTAGAGACATGATGTAAAAGAAGGGTATATTTCTCAGTACCTGTTAAAGCCGCGTTTGAAGATAACTGTAGAGCTGTAAGAAATCCTTCGAACATTTTTCTCCAATGCCGCCATTTGTCAGTAGATTCCGAGTCGGCCGTATCAAGGTCTAGACGATCGGGTTTCAAGTAACGTTCCATAACGAATGGTTAAATAAATTGTAATAAAAACTGGACGCCGAATATAACTTAAGGATAAGCTTTATTTAACCATTTGTTGCTTACCGGGACAAATAGTGTTTAACATTCACTCTTAATATACACGAATGTAGAACATTCCATTATTACTTCAAGGGGGAGACGGGCATCAATTATCTTTGTTACTACACGAGGAAAAACAAACCGTGGTGGAAGACGACATGTCAACAATACCAAAACACGCTCCACTGACACAAAAAAAATAAACCCGCTCGGTCCTGAAGGGAACACCACTGTGTGTTTTAAATGTGGATGCAAGTTTCACTGGTCTTATAACTGCCCTTACGTTAACGATACCAGAGATAAACATGAGGACAACGAAGACGAGAGTTATCTTTCCCTGGCCAACATCGTGCTTATGAGTCAGCAAAAACGTGAGGAAAACGGCAACACTCTTCTAGGTGAGACACTTGGGTCAGCTGTCCTAGATAGTGGTGCATCTGGTACCGTTTGCGGGACAAAATGGTATGAATGTTTTCTTGAGACGTTAACAGATGCACAGAAAAAAAAGATAATCACTAAAAAAGGAGTGAGAACTTTTAAATTCGGCGATGGAAATAAGTTGAACTCTCTTTACAACGTTACTCTACCATGCGTCATCGCAGACATCGAAGTCAGTCTCGTCACTGATGTTGTGGACTCTGACATTCCACTTCTGTTGAGCAAACACGCTATGAAAAGGGCCGGGACTTGTCTCAACTTTGAACATGACAGCGTTACGATGTTTAAAAAGAAAATTCCATTAAGATGCACATCGTCTGGTCATTATCACATCCCTATTACCAAACCTCTACCGGACAGGGGTAAGTTCAAACATATACTTTTTGTTAAAGAAATCTCCTCGAAAAACAAGTCAGAAAAATTAAAAATTGCAACCAAATTACATAGACAATTTAGCCATCCTAGTAGTAAAAAGTTATGTGACTTAGTTAGGAATGCAGGTATAAGAGATCCCGAATTCATAAAAATTTTGCAAGCACTTCCAAGTTCCTGTGAGGTATGTATTCGCTATAAAAGGACTGAACCTAGACCTATTGTTGGATTCACTTTGGGGTCATATTTTAATGAAACTGTTGCCATGGATATTAAAGAAATCAATGGTAACAAAGTACTGCACCTGATTGACCACGCTACCAGATACAGTGTCGGCGTAAGGATTCCTAGCAAGGAAAGATCTGACATAATCAGGGCTATATTTAAGCACTGGATAGCATATTTTGGGACTCCAGGATCTATCTTAACCGATAATGGCAGGGAATTTGATAACCAATCATTTCGGGACATGGCACAGAATTTAAATATTGTTGTGCGTACTACCGCTGCTGAAAGTCCATGGAGTAATGGCTTAAATGAAAGACATAATGGGATATTGGGAGAAATGGTAAAGAAGACCATAGAGGACACAAATTGTAGCTTTGATATAGCACTAGCATGGGCTATAAGCGCCAAGAATACACTTCACAGTGCTCACGGATTCAGTCCCAATCAACTTGTTTTTGGTAAGAATCCCAACCTGCCCTCCTTTTTGAATGACAAACTCCCTGCATTAGAAGGTGTCTCTACCAGTGAGGTTGTTGCCAGTAACCTGAATGCCATGCATGCAGCTAGAAAGCAGTTCATAATGTGTGAGTCTTCGGAAAAATTAAGACGTGCACTTCGTCATCAAGTAAGAACTAGCATAACACAATCGTACAAAAATGGTGATATTGTGTTTTATAAGAGAAATCTCTGTGATAGATGGCTTGGTCCAGGCACTGTTATAGGATGGGAACACAAGCAGGTGCTTGTTAAACATGGAGGCACATATGTAAGAGTGCACCCCTGTCGTTTAGTGCTTCACCCAGAAACATATCAAAGTTCCTCTGAAACTGAATCAGCAATTGAACCCACCACTTCACAAAGTGGGCTTGAAGGAACTTCAAACACACCAATTTCTGTGGAGAACAATGTGGATGAAGAATTAGGAACCCTGGACGATCAGGTTGCACAACATCAAACTGTGAGGGAGAGAAAATAAAGTTTACACCCAAGTACCTGACCAAGGCCAACCCAAGATATCCACAAGATGGGTTTATACTAATAAAAATGTCAATGACAAACAAGTTCATAAAGCCAGACTTGTAGCGAGAGGCTTTCAGGACAGGGATGCTGGCAATATAAGAAACGATTCTCCAACATGCTCTAAAGAAAGTCTACGTATAGCCTTGGGCATAATGGCATCTAACCATTGGGTGTGCAGGTCAATGGACATAAAAACAGCATTCCTACAGAGCAGAGAGTTAGACCGATTAGTCTATTTGGATCCTCCTAAGGAAGCCAATGTACCTCCAGGATATATTTGGAAACTCTCCAAATGTGTATATGGTTTAACTGATGCATCAAGATCCTGGTACCTGACACTCAAGGAGGAATTATTGAAGTTAGGAGCAGTCGTTTCAAAATATGATCAAGCCATATTTACATGGAACTTTGGCAACAAACTGCACGGTGTAATCGCTACTCATGTCGATGATTTTTGCTTTGCAGGCTCCGATATCTTTCAGACCAGAGTTATGGACAGGATTCGTCACTTGTTTGAGGTTAAGTCTGAAGAAGTGGAGGAGTTCCAGTATATAGGATTGAGCATAAGGAAAAACAGGAATGATGTTAAGCTTGGACAAGACGAATATGTCAAGAAGTTGAAGTGTATCCCACTGGAGAGAGGCAGAAATTCGAAGGATGCAATATCTACAACAGAAGTTACCGAAACCAGGCAATTGATCGGCCAACTTAATTGGTTAGCCACCCAAACCAGACCTGATCTTAGTTATGATGTTAGTGAGTTAAGTTCAATGCTAAAACAGGAAAACGTAGAATGTTTAAAACAGGTTAACAGGGTGGTAAAGAAAGCAAAAAAAGAAAAATCTCATATAGATATTCCTGATTTAGGGAATCTTGAGGACCTAAAGATTATTGCATATAGTGATGCCTCTTTTGGTAATTTAACCGATGGAGGTTCACAAGGAGGCTATATACTCTTTTTGGTTGGAAGAAATGACAAGTATATGCCCATTGCTTGGCAATCCAAGCGGATCAGAAGAGTCGTCAAAAGTACCTTAGCTGCTGAAACTTTAGCCATGGTTGACATGGCAGAAGCCTGCATTTTTTATAGAAAACTGTTGTTAGAAGTATTGCAATTGAAGGACAGTATTGATTACATCAAGATCTTCTGCAAGACAGACAATTCATGTCTCTATGATTCTGTACATTCCTCAACCCAAATTTTGGATAAGAGACTTCGTATAGAGATGGCTATTCTGAGAGAAATGATTGACAGAAAAGAAATTGCAGAGGTCTCTTGGATACCAACTGATGTACAAATTGCTGACTCTCTGACAAAGAAAGGAGTGCCATCATTTAAGATTCTTGGTTTCATATCTGAGCCAAAGGAATCATCTGTATAATGTAAATACACTTTTTTTTCCTCTTTTGCAGAATATATGATGCTTAATTGAAAAGAAGAGAAAAGAGGGGAAGAACTGTTAATCTATGCGAGTGATCTCCCCCTGAACACTCTCCCAGGCTGATAAACAATGATCTTGACGCCCTCTCGTCAACTGGAGAAGTTTGGAACACAATCAAACAAATGTCGAACGGCAAAGCTCCAGCGTCAAACACCATAGTCTACAACGCAGGCGATCCGGCAATGACCAACCAACTCACAACATTGTTATATTATGGAAGCGTATGGTGGCAAGCAGAAAGGAATAGACAACACGGGATGGAAATTATAACAATTCAATTATTTATGTTAATAAGAAAATAAACAGGTGTTGGATGGCTTTAAGAAATTGACTTCCAAACTAAGCTATCTCTTGCCAGGTTTTTATTTATCACTCTTTATCTCAAATCCATCCTTATCACATCTTCCTTGGCCTTCCCCAGCCAACTAACCCTGCTACCTTAACTGTTCTACATCTACATGTATTAACCCAAGCACCCTGAATCATTTTTTCATCATCATATTCTGTTTAACGTCTATTTTGTATGCTGGCATGTGTTGGACGACTTTTAGAAATTGATTTCCAAACCTATCTCTGGTTTTTATTTATCCGTTTTTCTCTCAAATCCATCCTCATCAATTACCTTGTATGCTTTCCTCTGTGAACTGGACTTGCTATCTCAACTGTTCTACATCTACTAACACAAGAACTCTCATCCATTCTTTCAATGTAAAATGTAGAATATTGTTTATGAAGATTATCTAAAGTAGTCGTATTTAATATATATTTGGTCTCCCGATTTATAAAATCAGGAGACTTATGTTTTGAAGCATGTCCATCCGTCCGGATTTTTCTCCGCAACCATCCATTGAATTTCTCTGAAATTTTGCATGAAGTTGTAACATTGGTCAGGTTAGAAAGTGACATTCTCCAATTTTTGAAAAAACATCTGGTTAGCCCTCAGGGTGTTAAAAGGCCCCGAAATGGCAAAAAATGACATTTTTTGCCCCATAACTTTTCATCCATCCATTCAATTTCTCTGAAACTTGGCCAAAATGTGGAGGCAATTGTTTCTAATAGAAAATAGTATCGCTGACCTTGGAAAAAATCTGGTTCGCGCCCCCAGGGGGTCAAAAGTCCCCAAAATGACTAAAAATGACCCTTTTCTCCCATAACGTTTGATCCATCCATTCAATTTTTCTGAAACTTAGCCAAAATGTAGGGGCAATTGTTCCGGATATAAAATGAGCATCCTTGACCTCAGAAAAAATCTGGTTCGCGCCCCCAGGGGGTCAAAAATGTCCCAAATTGCCTAAATTTATTGCATTTTACACTCGCCACATCGAGTCACATACAGAGGGGGACCACGCACGCATGGCTTGTTATTTATGCGTCGAAAAGATTCATAATATTGGGTTGCCCAAAAAGTTTGTTCGTTTTTTAAATGTCACTTTTCCGACCTACTAAAGATCGATTTACATTACTATTCTTCAAATCCTGTATTTGGTGTAGCGAGTATGTTGACGTCAGTGTGCTTATTGCTTCGAGCAGAGGAGTTTTTACATTTTTGCTTGTATTTCAGGCCTTGAAATGGAAGATCAAGCAGAGCACTACCGACATCTGATGCTATTTCTTTTACTACAGTAAAGGGAAAAAAAAGCTACAGAAACCTGCATAAAGATAGGCCTAGTGTATGGGGAGAATGCTGTTACAGAATTGGTGTGCCAGAAATGGTTTGCTCGCTTCCCAAAAGAACATTTTTCTTCAAAGATCCCGGCCAAAGATGATCGACAGTTACCAAGTGAACGCTATAGTTGAACAAAATTGCCATTTGACAACCAGACAAATTGCAGACATTCTCAAGATTTTCAAATTGAGCGTGGAAAATGAATTGCATTAATATCCACTTGAAAAGAATAAACAAACTTGTTGGTCAATCCAATATATTGAAGCATAATAATTCAAATAACATTGTCTGAATGTTTTCAAGCTTCTTTAGTCTACATACGATTACAACTCTGTGAATCTTGTTATCAGGCATGTTTGTCTCCGTGCACACTGGATGACATCACAAAGGGAGGACGTCATCCACTAAAACAGGTAGAAGACATCGTGGGAGACAGGAGGAAGTGATAAGGATGGATTTGGGAAAAGAGGGATAAATGAAGTCCTGGTCATTGATAAGTTGTTTGGAAATCAATTTCTAAAAGATGTCCAACACATGCAACATGTAAAACAGATGTTAAATTGATGATGATGATGATGATGGTGATGATGATGATGATGATGATGATGATGGTGATGCTGATGTTGATGGTGATGATGATGTTGATGATGATGATGGTGGTAATGATGATGTTGATGATGATGTTGATGATGATGATGATGTTGATGATGATGTTGATGATGATGATGATGTTGATGCTGTTGATGATGATGATGATGATGACATAGTCTATAATTACATTCAATTCAATTGCTCCACTAATATCCGTTATTGCCAAATATCGAACACAGTCTCTTATATTTTATGATAGCGACAAAAATACAGCCGGTCCCTGTTTCTCTTTAGATAAATCTGTAAATATAGACCATATGCCTATATCTTGCTTCCATACCGAATATGGCTCTTCATTTAGCAAAATGTCTGTTTTTTTGTAAAAGAAGCCATTTTTCTTTTAAATGTGTTTTAATGTTTCTAATCACTTGAAAGAAGACAGCAAATGCTACAAATGTTAGCTTACTTGTTACACACGTCCGTTTATCAAAACTGCCAACTTTGTTTTCCTAGCCAATAGCCAAAACAACAACAAGCAAGGGAGATCACTCTAAAAACTTATCACAAAGGAATAGAACTCTTATAATCTCAATACAAGGGAAGCAACTTAACAATAAAGATGGATTTGGGAAAAAGATGGATAAATAAGATCCTGGTTAGAGATAAGTTAGTTTGGAAATCAATTTCTAAAAGACGTCTGACACATGCAGCATGTAAAAAAATCGATGATGATGATGATGACATGATTCTTTAAAACAGGTGGAAGAATCGAGAAAGATCCTTTATGACATCATACATGAATGACTCAATCGCTTTGTGATGTCATCGATTAAAGAGGGGTTGAAAGACATTGAAAAGAGATTCTTTATGACATCATAATTAGTAACAAATTAATGACGTCATCCATTAAAACACCTTCTGGTCTCGACCTTTTGGCTAAGATCAAAGTGTAGTATCTGTTCCGATGGATACTGCACGCCTGTTCTGTGCAGTTCTAGCAGGTCCACCCTCCCAGGCTTCGCCTCCCCTCTTTGGGGAGGAGTAAGTTTATTGCTTACTGTCTGAGGCGCCCCTACCGGGGAATGCCGACGGGGCTGCCCAGGCAATTTTTAAATGGCCAGAGTGCTCACCTCTCGAGCGCTGGCTTCTAACCCCACTTGCTCGACCCGATCTTGGGTCACATCTTACTTGTGGGAGTAAGATAAAACTGGCCTTGTGCCTAACTCCGCGAGGAGTAAATAAACATCCATTAAAACACCCCTGGATACAACTGGTTTGGGCTGTCATGTCCCTCTTCAGTTTAGATAGAGACTGGGGATTGTTCCTATTTATTTGCCTCCCCACGAGGACAGAGTTAGACACAAGGTCGGTTTTTAATGTGGGAAAAATCAAACTCCCCCAAAAAGGGCACTCTGGATTAGAAACAAAAATAAAAATTGACTCAGTCTAGAAGAACTTCCCCTTCACTGACCGAAGACAAAATAGTTAAAGTGTAGCATAAGAACAGGTACTACACTTTCTTCCTAGCGGCCAACATTACTGGGGGATTGTTTTAATAGATATTATCTTTGAGATAAACTCACAGATACAGCTCTTACTGATGAGACGAACCCCAAAATGTCCCCGCAGCCATTCCACCAAGTGCAGGAAATGGAAACCCCGCCAGGAGATTTTCTGCACAGGCCACTGCACTCCGTCAAGTGAGTTGCATAGGTTGCAAAATCAAAACATGGGATCACTGGTCCTGACTGAATTGAAGATGAGAATTAACGGCCACTCTCATGATAATACTGACCGCTACCCTGGGAAGATGAAGAAGCGTTTTGAGTGATGAACAGTGGTCACAACAGGATAGCATACATAGAATCGTTAATAAATTCACAATCCTTTTGCAATCAAACCATGACTTGTCCACCAGCTTTCAATCATGAATATCCAACTGTCTTTGTTTTATTGCTGATTAATGATATCCTTCAAATGTATGAAGCCGATTCAGGATCACAGCTCCTACTGATGAGACTATCACCAAAGTGTCCCCACAGCCTTTCCGATAAGTGTGGGGAATTGCAATCCTACTAGGAGATTGTCTGCAAAGGCCACTGCACTCCGTCAAGTGTATCGCATAGAGGGTTGCAACATCAAAACATTGGATCAATGGTCCTGACTGGTTTGACGATAAGAATAAACAGTTAATCATGATCAACACTGAGTGTTACTTACCTTGAGCCAGACGAGGACGATATATTTTGAGGGATCAATATCAACACATTGGATCATTGGCCCTTATTTTTTTTTCCATTTTTCTTATCTTTTTGTTTTTGCTTGGGATGAGGCATCTTATCGGATGCCAGACATTCACCCGCTATCCCAGAGACTCCAACTGAGAAATCCTTTTTAATATTCTAACTGGTCTTTGAAGCACAATTGTTTTGGATGCTTTTTTGCACTTGGTTTACTGGGTATATTCACCATGTAGTTTTTTTAATTTTTCTTTTTCTGAGCCCGGTAGCTTCTATGATTACTGGAATGATGGAGATCTTCCTGACTGGTCTGAAGATGAGAACTAACGGTCAGTCCTGGTCAATACTGAGCACTACCTAATAGTCGCTAAGAGGTTTAGGGTTAGGATTGCTAATGGTCGCTTAGAGGTTTAGGGTTAGGGTTGCTAATAGTCGCTAAGAGGTTTAGGGTTAGGATTGCTAATGGTCGCTAAGAGGTTTAGGGTTAGGATTGCTAATAGTCGCTAAGAGGTTTAGGGTTAGGATTGCTAATGGTCGCTAAGAGGTTTAGGGTTAGGATTGCTAATGGTCGCTAAGGGGTTTGGGGCAGACGAAAGGGTGTTATGAAGGATGAAGAGTGGTTTCAACGGGATGGGGCAAGAGAGGTTAGGGATTAGGGATTAGGGGTTAGGGATAGGATGTCAGAGTTATCGACAATATTTCACGTTGTATCCCTGTGTGCTTGCAACATAGATGTGCACATTTGGAACACATCATCATCATCATCGTTTTAATGTCTGTTTTACATGTTGGCATGTGTTGGACGGCTTTTAGAAATTTAATTCCAAACTAACCTATCTCTGACCAGGTCTTTAATTATCCCTCTTTCTCTCAAATCCATCCTTATATATTCCATTAATGCTTTCATAGGCCTTCTTCTACCAACTGACCCTGCTACCTCAACTATTCTACATCTACTAACCCAAGAACTCTCACCGATTCTTTCAATATGACCAAACCAACAAAGTCTCCTGTTCGGCACACGTCTCTTTATAATGTCCAGATTGAATCTTCCCCTGAGGTCATCAGATTTAAGCTTGTTATTAAGACTAACATTACACATCCATCGTATCATTTCCATATAATTTCTCGCCATGCAACGCATGTCCTCAATCCTTACTGGCCAATTTTCACTTCCATATATCATCACACTTCGTACACATGCCTGATAGACTCTTCCTTTGGTTGACAGTAGTAACGCTCTGGTGGTTAGTAATGGCAGAAGCTCCCTGAACTTATTCTATCAACTCCTAACTCTTGCAATCACACCAGCAACAGGTCTTCCTTGTGCTCCAATTGTTAGATATTGGACGAGTAAATCCACTAGTATATAAAATAGTTAGTTGAGAATAACAGGAAATGGAAATTGCTGTGTTAATCTATTTCACTTTTTTGTCATTATTTCTTGGCTTTTTGGCACGGACCAAAGTGTAGTATGGTAGTGTAGGAAGGACACCACCCACTCTTCAAACTCCATCCCCTGTTTTCTTTTTTCTCCCACTTAGACTCCACTCCCATTTAGAGATTGAACAAACCGGAAAACCGTGGTCAGTCTATTATTTAAAAAGGGTTGGGAGGGTCTTACTAACCAACTCTTTTTGTTTTTTGTTCTTTCCCCACTCCCCATTTTATTCCAATGAAATCTTTGTATATATATGTATATTTATGAACAATAACATTTCCAATCAATTTGGGGACATCTTAATTATGACGGTCCTTAGTGTAAATGGTGACTGAGATTATTCTAGTTAAGAATAGGATAGACATTGTTATCACTATAGACCAAGGATGACCAACAACACCCAATTTTCCCACACTTTTGATTGCCTTGTGCCTAATTTGTTTTAGATGTAAATTTTTTATATTTTCTGCAAATAAAAGTGTAGTATCTGTTCTGATAATACACTTCATCTTTTCCGTCCGCAGTCAGTGAAGGAATCATTCAGAGCATTCTGTCCTGCCTTGACAAAGTACAAAATCGACTTCACAATCTAGTGGGGGATGATCTCTTCTCTTCCCTACAACCTCTTTCTCACAGAAGAGACGTTGCTTGTCCTTCTCTACGCTATCGTTATTTTCATGGTAAGTGCTCGACTGAACTCCAATCTCTTCCTCTTTCACAGCAGAAACTCGTCTAGCTACAACCACTGTAAAGAATTTTCCTTTCTTCCTCTGTGTACCTAAAAACGAAGTTTCTTTCTAAGAACGTCCCATTTATGGAACACAATACCACAGAGCTGCTTCCTCAAAAGTCTGGACTTTATAGGGGGGGGGGGGATTAATATACCTAAAAAAACTATTTGTCAAAAAAAGGCTATTTTTTTTGTAGCGGAATTTTTTTTAGATGAGAATTAATAATTTATATTATTTGAACTACTGCACTTGGAGTTATTCTCACAACGTTTCGGGCCGAGGTAACCTCATACCTTTTTCAGGTGAGTCTTGTGGAACTTGGGAAGTCGTAAGTAATTCTTAATTGTATTTTTAGTATCGGCCTACTGAGGATTGAACTTTTAACCTCAAGAAGACTGTCACTTAGAACTTACTAAGAGGGCTACCCGGCGTTGCCCAAGGCAAAAGTGTAAAATATGTCTATTAAAACTTTTATCTTTTTATCTTTATCCTTCTCTCTTTCCCCTCCCCCGTTTTCCCCTCCGGGAGACAGACAGACAGACAGACTAACACACCTCTTCTTTATTTAGTTTCTTGAGGAATGAGTCAGCGGGGAAGTAACTCCTTGATAAAAAAAAAATCAGTTACTTCTCTTTAGCACATAAAATGGCTGAAACCCCTCCTTGACGAAATCTGCACCAGTTTAGGGTCAAAGAATAAATCATTTTTTTCTAAATTTGGGTATTTGTTGTGTCGTTGTTTTTTACTTTTAGCCGAACATACATACATACATACACACACACAAATATATACCCTTTATATTATGGATTATTACTTAGCACTTTTATCTATTACACCACAGGTCCACATTTCCACAGACTTCTACCTGGTCGTGGCTGATGGAAAAAGAAAACAAACTACCTTCGTTGTTTAAAGAATAAGTTCGGTTCAAAATTCGGTATAGATTTCCGAGTTCAACATAAAGATTCCCAAGTTCGACAAGATACACCTGAAAAAGGTTGGAGGTTACATCAGCCGAAACGTTGTGAGAATAACATCCAAGATGAGAACAATAGTCCGAATAAACCAGACTAATCTTTTGGTTTAAAAACTGTTACAAAACCTTCTAAACTGATTTTTAAATTAATTTTAAGTAGATTTTTGATATAAATATTTCAAGGATTTTTTGATAAGCAACTGAAAAAATATTTAATTGTTATTTTTTTATATTCAACAAAAATATTTCTATGAAAATAATTTTCTATAAAAATTTCTATTCAACAAAAATAATTCTTTGTAAAAATTATTTTCTTATAGGATTATGTTCTATATGTGTAAATAGGTCTGGAAATGCTTGGTTTCAGAGTTATTGACCATTGAACAAATTCTGATCAACATTCTTTATTGTAAACATTCAATAGGCTGAGCTCAAATCTATGCCCCCCCCCCCTGTAAAACATTCACAACTAGAACCCGCCTAGCTACCACCACTGGCAATTATTTCCCTTTCTCCCTCTGCATGCCCAAGACGAAACGAAACTTCCAAGGGCAGAGCTTCTTTCCTAGAACTGCTCGTCTGTGGAACGCTGTGCCACGATCCTGCTTCCCTGCCGACTACAACATGGTCGTCTTCAAGTCCAATCTAAACAAGTTCTTGTTGAACCGTCCCTGTAAATAATCAATTTTTGCCCTGCTACAACCATCTTGCCAGTGAACGCGATGTTGTCTCACCATCCACCAGTCAAACTCTTTACCACTTATCCTTGAGTGGCGTTTGGGCCTTGATAAGCGGTGACCTTTAATGTAAAAAAAAACAATAGTCCAGCATCCCACCACAAGCAAATTCAAGAGAGCATGTACATACCTGTACATATAAAAAAAACTTCTTTTTTTTTTACTATAACCCTAAAATCTTTTTTTAACTCTAACCCTAAAACTTTTTTTTTTTTAACTCTAACCCCAACACTTTTTTTTTTTTAACTCTAACCCCAACACCTTTTTTTTTCTTAACTCTAACCCTAAAACCTTTTTTTTTTAACCCTAAAACCTTTTTTTTTTTAACTCTAACCCTAAAACCTTTTTTTTTTTAACTCTAACCCTAAAACCTTTTTTTTTTTTAACTCTAACCCTAAAACCTTTTTTTTTTTAACTCTAACCCTAAAACCTTTTTCTAACTCTAACCCTAAAACCTTTTTTTAACTCTAACCCTAAAACCTTTTTTTAACTCTAACCCTAAAACCTTTTTTTAACTCTAACCCTAAAACCACTTTTTTTAACTCTAACCCTAAAACCTTTTTTCTAACTCTAACCCTAAAACCTTTTTTCTAACTCTAACCATAAAACCTTTTTTCTAACTCTAACCCTAAAACCACTTTTTTTAACTCTAACCCTAAAACCTTTTTTCTAACTCTAACCCTAAAACCACTTTTTTTAACTCTAACCCTAAAACCTTTTTTCTAACTCTAACCCTAAAACCACTTTTTTAACTCTAACCCTAAAACCTTTTTTCTAACTCTAACCCTAAAACCACTTTTTTTAACTCTAACCCTAAAACCTTTTTTCTAACTCTAACCCTAAAACCACTTTTTTTAACTCTAACCCTAAAACCTTTTTTCTAACTCTAACCCTAAAACCTTTTTTTTAACTCTAAAACCTTTTTTTTTTAACTCTAAAACCTTTTTTTTTTTAACTCTAACCCTAAAACCTTTTTTTTAACTCTAAAACCTTTTTTTTTTAACTCTAAAACCTTTTTTTTTTAAACTCTAAAACCTTTTTTTTAACTCTAACCCTAAAACCTTTTTTTTTTTAACTCTAACCCTAAAACCTTTTTTTTTTTAACTCTAAAACCTTTTTTTTTTTAACCCTAAAACCTTTTTTTTTTTAACTCTAAAACCTTTTTTTTTTTTTTAACCCTAAAACCTTTTTTTTTAACTCTAAAACCTTTTTTTTTTTAACCCTAAAACCTTTTTTCTAACTTGCTCTTTTTTTTACATGGCGCTACACATTTTTCCGCTTTTGTTGCCAAAAAGTTTTAATTTGATTTAAAACAAACAAATAAACAAACGAACAGACCGGAACTACAACTTTATATATAGGATGTTTGTGTGCACATGAGACAAAAAAACACATTTTTTTTATTATAAATTAACATATATGAAATAAATGGTTTATTAAACGTATTTATTAATAACCCATGAAATGTGTATATATATCTATATATTTATAATATACATATATATATATATATATAAGAAACATGATTCATACACAATCAATGGTGAAAGGAAATAAAATCAAAAAGGTGTACACAACATGTACCAACAAAATAAAAATTTGAAAAAACATTTAATATATAAAGACAATGAAATAGACATGAAAATATATGAATGGTTTATTTGGCTGCCATCGATATGCCCACCAAGGCTTCAACACAATTGACTCAAATGATTGAACAAAATAAATCTATTTAATTCATGGTTATACTTTTCCATCTGTTTTATCCCTCTTCACTTCTCACTACTCCCTCTTACAAATATGCATTCTTGGATCTCTGGTCACATGCCCCGATCAAAGAAGGGGGATGAGTAATTTTGAAAAGTCAGTTTTGACATGGTATTCAATTGCTGTCTTAATCTATTTCACTTTTTTGTCATTATTCCTTGGCTTTTTGGCACGGACCAAAGTGTAGTATGGTAGTGTAGGAAGGACACCACCCACTCTTCAAACTCCATCCCCTGTTTTCTTTTTTCTCCCACTTAGACTCCACTCCCATTTAGAGATTGAACAAACCGGAAAACCGTGGTCAGTCTATTATTTAAAAAGGGTTGGGAGGGTCTTACTAACCAACTCTTTTTGTTTTTTGTTCTTTCCCCACTCCCCATTTTATTCCAATGAAATCTTTGTATATATGTATATTTATGAACAATAACATTTCCAATCAATTTGGGGACATCTTAATTATGACGGTCCTTAGTGTAAATGTGGTATTGTGGTGACAGATTATTCTAGTTTAGGCTGGCGACAATCCGGGTTGTTCAAGTTTATACCGATAAAACTTTCATTTCTTTGCTATTTTCTTTTTAAGGTACATTTTGTTTCAGAATTATTATTTCTGTTTCACTTGAACCACTCTAAATGTATTCATGTGAAGGCCATACCTATAAAAGGCCTGGAGGCAAGATTTCCTGTCAGTTAACAGAAATCTCCTCAGCTTCACTCTCATTGCTCCGAGAAAATTTCATTCGGAAATGGGATTCTAAACCCAACAAATTTATTTCACTTGAGATTCTTTATTATATCATAAATTACATTTGAATTATAAGTTTGTGAATATATTGTAAAAAGTCAAAATTGAATTTTATTGAAAACTATTTTTTGCCATTATTAATTAAAAATAAAATTAAAACTAGTTCATACTGTTTTAATTTCTTCAACCAAATTTGCCAGTTAGTTTTATATATTTTGTAAGTTTCATGTGATAATCGTTTTTTAAGGCTTTCCTTTCATATCGACAGTGTTGCTTATTCAAGAAATACCATTTTTTTATGCCTTTGTTTATTCAAAGCTACTTGCTTCTTTATTTTATAGAAATTCTTCAATGATTGTCAAATTATTCGTACAGAATTATTAAATTTATCAATTAGCTCATTGTGGCTTTTAAAGGATTCAAAACATGGCCATGATTAAGTACACATTCTATTAAAAAAACACATTAAAACAAAAAAATTACTCATTGAAATATGCATTTGTCTTTGTTTATTCAAAGTTACCTATCTCTTCAATCATAAGAATTTGTCAACAAGAGTCAAATTTATCAATTAGCTCATTGTAATTATTATTTAGCACGTAAAACACATCAGATTCATCTCACAGGGGAATTTTCTGTTTTTAGCAGCTATATCAATTATCTAAGTTGCATGATCGCCTGGCATGTTATAAGGATGGCCTTGATTTAATTCAAATATCTAAATTCTCTAGGATTCGGCCATATTGGATTAATTTGAACTGAGAACGACAGTACAATGATGAAGAAAATTCTACATTCCTGGATTTCTGAATTGTATATCACGGGACGTGCCGATTCATATTCTATGAAAATATCTGACATTCAACAATGCCTTTGCGTGTAGTGGTAATGTTTTCCCTTTCATTTTCATGGATATTTAAACGACTTATTCCGAGAACTGTTTTGATGAAAAAACATAATATTTTTATTCAAACTATCTATATTTAGAAATAACAATTCATTATATATTTTAAATTAAATGTTTTGAAACGTTCGTAAACCAAAATATAAATATACAGACTTTTTAAAAAAAGTAAGTTACACCTATTTCCTTTTTCCGGGCAATGCCGGGACAGGTTCATCTAGGTATTTGGCTCTGAAGAGACCACTGGATTGAAACCTTGGTATGTCGATGTACGCCAAATAACTCAAATATATTTTCTCTACTAATAACAATTTTAGTATTGAGCACTATCGGATCGGGATATAGGTTAACTTTATTACAGAGTAATAATTTTGAATTTATCCTATATATATATATATATATATATATATATATATATATTTAGTCTAACTGCATAATAAGACAGATTTCTCTAGAAAAAAATAGTACATACAAAAAATAAATAAAATGTCACCTCTTCTCTCCCCAAACTACATAAGTGCAATAATATTCTAATTTACAAATTACAATTTATATATATATATATATAACTTTTTTGTTCAACGACATTTATATATATATTTTTTGATTAATGACATATTTTTTGCTCACTAACATATATATATATAGGGTCCACTATAAGTAACTATATATTTTCTTGTTTGTAACTTTTTTTTTTTATTCTTAATCATTTCTTCTATTTCATGTGTCATGTGAAAATCATATATTTTTATTTAGTAAACATTTTGATATAAATTTTATTTCACTTCCATTTATATTTCAGATATACATTATGTCTATTATTAGCAAAAAATTGAAGTTTTGAATTGGTTTTGGAAAGTCGTTCAATGAGAATTTTGAAGGCAATTTTAGTCAAAGCCGCCCACCTATCCAGCGATTATTAGTCCGATGGGTTTATGTTGAAATAAAATTATACAGTTACTTATGATGGACCCTGTATTTTTATATATATATATATATATATATATATATATATATATATATATATATTCATGCAGTCTTTTGTTTTACAGAAACGGAAATGTTAATTTATAGAAATTTTTAAATGTTTTTCTTCTCTCCATTTTTATTTATTGGATGTATTTCAAGAAACCACATTTTACCCCAAAACATTAGACACTTTTTGTTTTGTTTTTTGAACACAATAAATGCAGGTTTTAATTTAATTTTTTTTTGTTGTAGATCAACAATACCAAACCATCTGTCCAATTTGTCGACCACAATTCAACATGACCAAAGTAAAGCAACGTTGAGCCTGGTTAGTGCTAAGACGGTGACCATTTGTCAATATCAGGTGACGTAAGCAAACATTCTATCCAGATGTATAAATGAGTACCTGGCTGGGAAATATAATCGGCGACAGACTAGCATCCTGTCAAGAGAATAATTCAGATCATCTGTACTGCTTAGTGCTATAAAAGCTATAAGCACCGGACTGATGATTCTTCAGGGTTAGAAAGGAAAATGAAAAGTGGAGCTAGTATATATATATATGTATATATATATATGTATAGGTGATGACAGATCAGAGTTATATCATACTGTGATTTAATTTCAGTTTCGAAGCAAAGAAAAACTAACATGGATTTCTAGAATTCAAAACATACTCCAACAAATTCAACCAGTAACACAAAAAACCTCCCGTTGTTGTCAAATGAAAACTGTACGCCATCAAAAAGTCTTCAAATGTCTATTAAATCTTTGAGAACCGAATCCGACGCATAATGATATTTTTTGATGAGTTGCCTGCGTAAATCTCGTAAAAGAAATAAAAAATGTTCAGGCAATGATGCGTTCAATATTCATCATCGGTTTTTATATTTTATTCAAATAAATAATTTATTATAAAATGTTTATATACTCCGAGATGTATAAACCTTATCTCCGACAGGACACTGTATATTGTTCACCTCCTACCGTCATTTTCTTCAAATTCACTACATTCAAACTCTGATGATGAAATTTTTTGTGTTACTGCTTGAATTTGTTCAAGTATCTTCTGAATTTGCCTTGTTAGTTTTTAGTTGCTTTGAAACTGACATTAAAGTTTCAGTTGCTTTGAAACTGACATTAAAGTTTCAGTTACTTTGAAACTGACATTAAAGTTTCAGTTACTTTGAAACTGACATTAAAGTTTCAGTTGCTTTGAAACTGACATTAAAGTTTCAGTTGCTTTGAAACTGACAGTAAAGTTTTCAGTTGCTTTGAAACTGACATTAAAGTTTTCAGTTGCTTTGAAACTGACATTAAAGTTTCAGTTGCTTTGAAACCGACATTAAATCCCAGTATGATATAACTCTGATGTGTCATTTTATATTTTTTTTTTTCTTTGAAAATCCCTGGATTAAAGGTCATTTTATTATATTCCTTGTTTAAACACCTGATAATAAACTTGTGAATATGCAACTTTACTTTTTTCATTATTCCATATATATATATATATATATATATATATATATATTGATACAAGTCTGATCGAAGACAACAGAACTTGCTCTTTTTGTAATTTAAAAAAAAATTAGAGTCTCGTTTTTTTTTTTCTCCCTCCAAAACTACCGAGCAAAACAATAAAAAAACACCTAAAATGACAACAACACCAACATAGTGAAAAGAAACAAATCAACTCCTGAAGATGATTACAAAGATCAAAAGCACTTCAGATGGCCGATAAAAGAACTCTCGGATCCATACTTCACAAATTACCACCGGAGACCCGGAAACTTGCTCGCCAAGACAGTAATTAAAAAATTACGAAAAGAGAAAATTCTGTTGTCTTCAATCAGACTTGTATCAATAACTTGCTGCCTAAATATATATATATATATATATATGGAAATTGAAAAAGGAAAGCCAAAAAATATTATTGTTGATTAATAGATAAATAATATTTTTTGGCTTTCCTTTTTCAATTTCCATATATATATGTATATATATGTATATATATATATATGTATATATATGGCGGTATTCGTAAAGAATTCCTCAAGCCATTTGACAGTGAGCAGCTGTTGTGCGAAGTATCAATATGTAAACGATAGATCTTGTCAGCTGAAAAGATGTCAGGTGATAATGATCTTAGAAACTGGATAACATCTCTGGCGATATCATTGTCGGGTTTTTCGATAGAACAGGGCACACATGAAAATTAATATAATCCTTTGGTTTGTGGTGAAAATCACGCTAACACAGGTTTTTGTAAGATCACTGAAGTTAAGAAATATTGAAGCAGTTTAGTAATTAGATGGGTGACCATTTGGCAATAGTAAATATTGTAAGCACAAACTCTACCCAGGTGTATAACTGTATTTCTGGGAGTATGAACTGTGACAGACTAGCGTCCTGATCCAGAGCCATGAACAACTGTTTTGAGGATGTATATACTTGTAAATAACTTTCTACAATTTGCTCTTTTTTACATGGCCTTATGCATTTCATGTTAATTTCAAGTTAAGCAACATTGAAGCAGAGATGTGAGTGAGTAGCCAATGACAAAAACAAGATGAAATCGAGATGAATTTCCTAACCTGGTGGGCCACGACCCCCTGTGTGTGTGTGTGTGTGTGTGTAAAGATGGCAGCATAAAAACATTTTTTTCAACAGTTTCAACTAAGAAAGTTAAAATTAAGAGAAAAACACTGAGTGTGCATGTGGGTGTGTGTGTGGGGGGGGGGGAAGGGAGCAGGAAGTCATTCTTTGATGAAACAAAAGTCATCTAACTCCCCTACCCTACCATGTAATTGTTTGAAGTCTTAGCTTTCACGGCAAAATTAACATTTTAAGTTTTCAGAGAAAATTGTCATAAGAGGGAAAATCAGTTTTTTCTTATCTAAAAAAAAAAAAAGAAGCAGATTTCGATCAAAAAGCTGAGAACTCACATCCATGAGAAACTCGAGCGATTTAAGCGGAAATCCTATGAAAAAAACGGAATTCCGCTAAAAAGCTGAGAACTCACATCCATGAGAGGCTCTAGCGAGGATTTAAGCGGAAATCCTATGAAAAAAACGGAATTCCGCTAAATAGCGGAGACCTCACATCCCTCGTGTATAAATGTATTGCTAGGAGTGTGAACTGTGACAGACTAGTGTCCTGTTACAGGAACGGTTCAGACCATCAGTTCCACTAACACTGGTCCTATGAGCTTTTTGGCTTAGAAAGGAACTTTACCCTTAGGAGCACAAATAAACTATGATAGTTGACGTTTGCCTTTTTTTAAAACTTCGATTCAAGCCAGAAATTACTTCCCATCCATCAAAAAAATTTAAAAAGACATAAAAAATACTTCAGAATTTCAAAGAGTCACGATAGTAAGTATATTACAGCCATTTTTTATCTATTAATAATAGATAAAAATGGCTGACTTGTTTTACTATCGTGACCCTTCAAAATTCATAAGTAATTTTGAAGCCTTTCTAAGCTGGCAGATAAAAAAGTAATTTCTGTGTTGAATTAAAGTGGGTCATAATATAGTAAACACGTCAGCCATTTTAATCTATTAAGAGATTTTAAAAAATGGCCGACATGTGTTTACTTCATGATCCTTCGAAATCGAAAGTAGTTTTGAAGTCTTTAAACTAAACAGAATTTAGGTTTAAAAGGCAAAAGTCAAGTATCATGGTTCTTTTGTTGTGCTCCAACACCAAGGGAAAATATTAAATTTCTCATGCGCCTCTGTCGTATGAAAGAACCTATTTATATGATCAGCAAATCGAAGAGTTGGTCTATATGAGGGGAATAATTGGAAAAGAGCGAAAAAAGAGAAAGAGAAATTGGAAAGATATAGCAGATGATTAAAGTTTAAAGGGGGGGGGGGAAGAGATATAAAAGAGAAGGAGAGATGTAACGGGCGTTTATGAACTGTAAGTTACGGCTGAGAAGAGAATTAGGAAGGGAAGAATGTTGATGCCAAAAAAGATGATGGTTTTTTTAAATATGTTTTTTATTAGTCACCAACACCGAATAAGAGATTGTTACTATAATGTGAAAAATTACATCCCTTAAACTTCTTTACATAGCTTTCGTTAACAGAGTTACTTTTTTTTTTAAAGTTTTTTTTTCTTTTTTTAGTCATTGTAAACATTTGTAAATGACTGTTAAAGTTGAGAGATTAACTCATGGATTAAACCTGGAAAGAGGGGGGTGGAGAGAGAGGGGGGGATGGAGAAAGAGAGGGATAGAGAGAGAGAGGGATATAGAGAGAGAGGGATATAGAGAGAGAGGGATATAGAGAGAGAGGGATATAGAGAGAGAGGGATATAGAGAGAGAGGGATAGAGAGAGAGAGAGGGATAGAGAGAGAGAGAGGGATAGAGAGAGAGAGGGATGGAGAGAGAGGGGGATGGAGAGAGAGGGGGATGGAGAGAGAGGGGGATGGAGAGAGAGGGGGATGGAGAGAGAGGGAGAGAGGGGGATGGAGAGAGAGGGGGGATGGAGAGAGAGAGAGGGGGGATGGAGAGAGAGAGAGGGGGATGGAGAGAGAGAGAGAGGGGGATGGAGAGAGAGAGAGAGGGGGATGGAGAGAGAGAGGGGAGATGGAGAGAGAGGGGGGATGGAGAGAGAGAGGGAGGGAGATGGAGAGAGAGGGAGGGAGATGGAGGGAGATGGAGAGAGATGGAGAGAGGGGGGAGATGGAGAGGGGGAGGGGAGATGGAGAGAGAGAGAGAGGGAGGGAGGGAGGAAGAGAGAGGGAGGGAGGGAGAGATAAAGAGGAAGGGAGAGAGAGAGTGAGGAAGGGAGGGATAAGGAGAGAGGAAGATAGGGAGAGAGGAAGATAGGGAGAGAGGAAGATAGGGAGAGAGGACGATAGAGAGAGAGGACGATAGGGAGAGAGGACGATAAGGAGAGAGGACGATAGGGAGAGAGGACGATAGGGAGAGAGAGAGAGAGAGGAGATAAAATAATGGTTTGGTGACTAATATTAGAAAAAGGTGATTCTACATTCCAGTGTGTGGCTGGGAGGTGACGTTGGTTAAGTGGATAACGACATGCCGTGACACCATGGACTGACGACTTGGGAGTGTTCGTTCAATAGTACCACTTTCACGTCGGGATGTTAGCAACCTAGATGTGGCCCCTCTTCTAAGTACCAGATTCTTTGTGGAAAGAATTCTTTCTTGAAAGGATCTGAGAATCCAATGCTAACAACAGAATCATAGGAATTTACTTTTACTAAGGTGTGGCTTCCAACATGGGTGTGGCCTCCAATGTGGGTGTGGCCTCCAATGTGGGGGTGGCCTCCAATGTGGGTGTGGAGAAAGAGAGAGATTGACAAAAATGAACATCAGAATGATCCTGATTCATATGAATTTACTTTTATTAGTGTGTAGTTTCTAATGTGGGTGTGGCTTCCAATATGGGTGTGTCCTCTAATATGGGTGTGTCCTCTAATATGGGTGTGGCCTCCAATGTGAGTGTGGAGAAAGAGAGGTTGGAAAAAAATAAATGATCAAAGACAATGATCTCCAGACTGTAATGATGGGAGAGAGAAGGGCGTGGTTTCCAATGGAGTGTGGGTGGGAGAGAGAGAGAGAGAGAGAGTGATGATGTTGTTGTTGATGATGGTGATGATGATGCTGACAGAAAGTGGAGATGCAGACAGTAATGGTGGAAAAGTGATTATTCCTCGGGCCCCCTGGGCCTCGCATGCTAGGGGGGAGTTACGCAAAACATACTGCAGATAGTGATAGCAAGCAGATCTCAAAGATTTCTGTAAAAAGAAAATATGATACAAGAAAATGTTGATCAACACGGTGGGTCAGGGGTCAACCTGGGCCCCTTTTTAGTCCGTGTTGTTGCCATCAAGCAGCTTGTTGTTCTTCTTCCCCAAGATCTTCATCAGTTCTTTGTTCATGTAGTATGGACGATCGGATGATCCGTCATTTCTCTCCGTGTCCTCCACTGGAAAAAAAAACAGAAGAAAATTATACAGACTGAATATATTACATCCCAAATAGATAGCTATTTATACATATCTATATTGAAACGGACAAAGCATATTAGTAGGGGTGGGACGTAATGGGTGAAAATTTCAGATTCATGCGAGTAGTATTTTTTTGTGTTCATTTATACATAAATAACACTAAACAATCAAACATTTTGAAAATTTTGCAAAATTCAGAAGGTGCAGGCCAAGAATAGCCGTTAGGGCTCCACGGGACTCAAAATCCATCATTTTTCGGTGAAAAAGTGGTTTCATGCGACATTGCAGGTCCTAAAACATCCTCAAAAGATATGAATGGATATAGATGGTTAAATCTGATATAGTACTTTAATTTAGGATCATTTTCAGACTGTGAAAGGGTTTTCATGAATGTAAAATAGCTAAAAACTAGTGGCCTGCACCTTCTGAATTTTGCAAAATTTTCAAAATGTTTGATTGTTTAGTGTTATTTATGTATAAATGAACACAAAAAAATACTAGTCGCATGAATCTGAAATTTTCACCCATTACATCCCACCCCTAGTTTTAGTAGTATTAGTATAATTTGTAACCCTTACAAGTGCACTGGAAGTACTGGTAGGTTGAGAGAGGATAACTAATTTGTGTGCAAGACGTGTAAGACAATGGGGATGGATGAAAACTCAGATGTGGAGAAAATATATCTGGATGGTGAAGCTATTGAGGTTGTCGGGAAGTTTTGTTACCATTGGAGCACAGAGTGGAACTAGTATGAACGCAAGAATTAGGAGTGGATGGAGTAAGTTCAGGAGACTTCTGATATTACTAACCAGCAGAGCGTTACCACTGTCGACCAATGGAAGAGTCTATCAGGCATGTGTATGTAAGGTGATGTATGGAAATGAAACCTGGCCACTGAGGGTTGAGGACATGCGTTGCATGGATATAAATTATATGAGAATGATACGATGGATGTGTAATGCGAGTCTTAAAGACAGGCTTAGATCTGATGACCTCAGAGAAAGATTAAAGCTGGACACGTTGAAAGAATGGATGAAAGTTCTTGGGCTAGTAGATGTAGAACAGTTGAGGTAGCAGGGTCAGTTCACAGAGGAAGGCCAAGAAAAACATGGGAGGACGTGATAAAATGAACCTGAGGGAAAGAGAGATAAATAAAGACCTGGCCAGAGATAGGTTACATGGAAGTCACCTTAAAGCTACCCATGTAAAATTGACGTTAAACTGAAGAAGATGGGCATGATGAATTTTGCCAAGTATATTTTAAACCATCTGCATTGCACATCAAAATTGGTTCCATTTTTGTCAGTTTGAAAAATACATTTTTAGAAGTTCAAGTTCATCGGAGCACATTCCTTCAAAGTACTTGTAAAACAAGCACAAGGATGCAACATTGCGGCAATGGGACATGGGTTGGAGCTTGGTGGATAGTGAGAGACTTATTAGATTAGCGACTCTTTTTTGGACCTTGTCTAAGAGGGATAGACTAGTGGATGGTGCACCAGCCCAGATGTGGCAATAATACTCCATGCATGGGCGGATGGTGGCCTTGTAGAGATATAGGATACAGATTGGTGTGAGAAGTTTTCTTGCATGGTAGAGGGAGCCCACCTTGTTTGCAGCAGCTTTGGTAATGTCTTCTATGTATTTGTTCCAATTCATGTTACCTGTGAATGTTAGGCCAAGGAGTTTGAACGTTGGACTCTCAGGTGGGATGTTATTTGTCATGGAAATCGGTGGTCGAAAAGGTTTCTTGTAGTTGTTGAAGGAAAGGAGCTTTGTCTTAGCAGTATAATAGGTAACTATTAATTCAAAGCATAAATTGGATCTGAAATCCGTACCGCTGACGGTTAATTTTGAAGGAGGTGGTTTCTGATCAACACTGCTGGGGAACCATGATAAAATGACTGATTTGTTGTTAAATACCCGAAACAACTGATGATCCCTACAAGAGCATTAACATTATAATAAGATCAAAATTCTGTGTGAAGACCGGCGTAAATTCCTGGGAGTAAACTATTATGGCAATTGCAAGGAATTGACCGACTTACAAAATAGGGAGATTTTCCGATGGGGAGCTTGGGATTAAAGATATTTATAAATAACACCTTGAATAGTTTTAAGGTTGAAAAACTTTCTAGGCTGTATATATATATATATATATATATATATACGATTCCACCTATGATTGAACCAAACATCTTTCTATTGGATTTACTTCATTCTTGAACTTTTTCAATGCTGCCTTCACGAAAACCCTTCTTTTCCATCTTTAAATCTCCTTTCACTGGACACTTTATCAACTGACATTTACCAACTGGACAGACCCCATAGCTTTTTACATGCAGTTTCTCACTCCCCATTACTTAATATTTTTTCAAATTTTGAATTTTGGCTTTCAACTGCCAACTTATCCATCTATGTAATTCCTCTGATAAGATTTTAATCTTTGAAAAGCCTTGGCTTAAGGAAAGAATAATAAACATGTATTAAAATAGATTTGTCATTCGTACATGTTTATCCCTCTTCTTTCATTTATCTTGTATATATATATATATATATATATATAATTTCAGATACTACACTTTGATCCTAGCCCGAATATGTAACTGAAAAATAAATATGCCTTTGTCTGTGTGGCTAATGGCCTTACATTACTTGACTAGAATATTTCTGGCTATTAAAAAAAAAAAAAAAAAGTAACTAAAATCTTAAAATGGTATCTATACCAATTTGTCATTTATTGTCATTGTTAATTTATGTGGTCTTAATCCAAGAAATACTCAAGTGTCCGTTATTGACATTAAAACAATGGTTTCCAAGGCAACAGGGTTGGACCGACCCCCCCCCCCCCCCCAACTTCCTGCATGTATTATAAATAATAGTCAGTTTCTAGGTCAAGTGTTACCAGCAAATTGTCACTGTGTTTATGCTATCAGTTTGTATCAAAATCATTCGTACTACCCCCCCCCCCTTTATTTTCACTGACCTTTGCACCAAAAATGTATGTACGCATATAAATGTTATCTACAAATTCATTGTGTATTTTGTATTTTTTGTTTTCTTTCATAGAAAATCGCTCCAGACAAGGCATGAAGCCACTTGATTAAAAAAAAACTAAAGAGCTTGAAAAGTCTACGGTTATAGGTAGGGGGGGAAACAGTCAGCAGGAAGAGAGTTCCACAAGCCTGCAGTTCTTAGAAAAGAAGCTACTGGAATAGGAAGATATATTATAATGAGGTATCTGAACAGGGAATTGATGAAAACCACTAGACCAACGAGTCAAACGAGCTGGAACAAAGGAAGCAGGGAATACATCAGACAATTCTGAAGAACACATGCCATAATAGTATTTAAAGAAAAGACTGAGACTAGCAACATCACGTCTGTGAGAGAGAGGGTACAGAGAAGAACAAAGGGTGGGGGCCAATCAAATTAGAGATACGTTTCTGAACAGTATCAAGAACCCTCAAATGGGACAGAGATTCACCAGCCCAAATATGACAACAGTACTCCATACATGGTCTGATTGTAGATTTGTAGAGATAGAGAATAGCCTTAGGTGTGAGAAAGTGTTTGAAGCGATAGAGAGAACCGACTTTACGAGAAGCAGAAAGAGCAATGGATCTAACGTATGAACTCCAAGAAAGATTTGATGAAGAGAAAGACCAAGAAGTTTCAGAGTCGATTTCTCCTCAAGAACAAAGCCATCCATGAGAGAGGGTTCAGAGAAGAAGAAAGAGTGGAGCCAACCAAATTACAGAAACGTTTCTGAAGCTTATGAAGAACCCTCAAATGGGACACATACCATAATAATACTTATAATAATGCACTTCATGTGACATATGTACGTTATCACCTTTCACAAACATTTTTTAAAAATGAGATCGTCTGTTGATTGGTGATTAATCTGATGTCGCTAAGGTAAAAATTTCCAACTTTACCTATTTTAAAATGAATTGTTATAAAATCAAATGGTGTTATGCCGTCAACTGAGACAGTACAATTTTAAATAAATACATTAAAAAAGTAACACTCGTTTTATTTATTTAAAAAATATTTTGCTTACAATTACTTTTACGGCAAGAAGGCAGAGAATATTTATTGTTTTAAAAAGAATTAAATTGCTACGATTTTAAACAAATATAGAAGCAACATATTAGTTTTATTTCTTTAAAGGATATTTATTTTTTCAGTAATCCAAAATACAAATTCATTATATTAATAATACTAGCTGGACCGATAACAGCATTATTTTTAACTATGGCACACTTTCTTTTCACACGCTAGGAAGTAAGTGTAGTATCTGTTCCGATGGATACTGCACCCTATAGACGGATGTCGTCTCGTCCTTCGGGACTTGATTCCACCTGTCTGTGGGTTTGTCCTGTGCAGTTCTAGGAGGTCCACCCTCCCAGGCTCGCCTCCCCTCTTTGGGGAGGAGTAAGTTTATTGCTTACTGCTTGAGGCGCCCCTACCGGGGAATGCCGACGGGGCTGCCCAGGCAATTTTTAAATGGCCAGAGTGCTCACCTCTCGAGCGCTGGCTTTTAACCCCACTTACTCGACCCAAGCTGTGGTCACATCTTACTTGTGGGAGTAAGATAAAACTGGCCTTGTGCCTAACTCCTGCAGAGGAGTAAATAAATATCTGGTATTACTCGAGTCTTTTTACTTTAAGTTTTGTTTCGCTTTTTTCTTTTCTTTTCTTTTTTACAAAGTTCTTTTTTTTTAACCAAATTATTATTTTTTTAAATTTTAAAAATAGAATTTTGTAAGTTAAATTTAATTATAACCGTATCATTTGGCCATTAAATTATCAATTGAACCAAATTTTTCTTCTAAACTATAACTAAGGTTTGTTATGGTAATGTTTTAATCTCTATTTACAAAATTATTGTGTAATAAATTTGCTAAGAATACTAAAGCCAGTTTAAATGACTCAAAAAGTTGTCATTGTTTTAAGTTAAACAACACACTTCTCCGGGAGAATTCTTCTGCTGTATAGATTTTGAAAATTAAATTTAATAATGTTTGGACATTAAATTATTTATTGAACAAAATCGTTATAAAATTATAACTAATTCTGTTACAGCTGTTTTGTTGTATTTATAAAAGGAAGAGGCTATTTTGCCGGTCCCGGCAAAATAACGGCCCCTCGTTATTTTGCCGGTCCCGGCAGAATAACGACGGTTCGTTATTCTGCCGGCTTATGTTTTTTTTTTAACCTGTGCCAGTTGACACGGTTAAGATTCGGATAAAAATTGTTGTTTGGGATAAATACAATTTAGGCGCGCAGTGTGAATATAATTGTATTGGCGCGTGAAAGATAAAAAATAACGCCCACGCAAATTCCGGCGTGGCCTTATATATTAAATCAACTCAAAACGAGCAGACGTAGTAGGGAGCACACCACGTGATATTTCTGTCCAATGGGATTTCTCCAAAGACATTTTTCTAAACTTTTCTCCTTAAGCTCGCTGGAGCCTATCCAAATAGTATTTAAGCACACACACAAACATCAAACTCTCTCTCTCAACTGACTCTTCATTCGGAGGTTACACGCGTCTTACTATCACTCTTCCATTTCACCTTTCGCGCGCTTCATACAATTTCACAGGCGAACATTACCTATTGCCTCTCTTAACATTTTATAACACATGAGCATTTCAACAAAACAAAAGACATTCTCCTTTTTACTTACCCTGAAACTAAAGAAAGGACTTCTGAACTCATTACAAAAGCAAATATGTTATATTTATTAATGGTTTATTTCAGTGAATAAACTTCCGTTGGTTTTGCATGTAAGTCTTCTTATTATTATTTTTATTTGTGGAGGAAGTTATCACCAAAAAAAGGCATGACGACCACCACAAACCTAACTGTTATCGTCTTGTGAAAGAAAGGGTAATGAAATAAATAAGGACAAATATTTAATAATTTATTTTCATCGTCATAATCAGTTGTTATTCTGTCGGTTATTTTAATTTTTTGAATATAAAAGAAATATCCGCTTTTAATACAAAAAACATTAAAAGTAAAAATTAATTAAATGAACGAAAATATTACAGACAATTAGATTCTTTAGTCGGATTTAGAAGTAATTTGCGTCGGATAAAAAAATGTTTTAGTTATTTAAGAAAAAAAAATAGTTTTCATTCATTGATATAAAATATAAATAACTATTGTTAAGAAATCTGATTATTAAAATAATTACAGATAAGTCCCTAAAGAAATTAAATCAGATATAATTTTTATAATTTAAGTTTTATAAACAGTCTAAACAGCAATTTTAAAACTGATTTTTCACTATCTTTTAAGATAAATGTTTGGACTATTTTTCATCATTTCACTCGTTTTTATAAAGTTTTAAATTATAAAAAAAAATCACTGTTGACTATTCATCTTATAAAATGTTACATTATTAAATAATTATTAAATAATTATTTATCCAATTTAAAAAAATATTTCTTTTTTATTGGAAAAATGTTGAAATAAAAATTATTATTTTTACGTCGAGTATTTATTTACCTCCTCTCCAGGAGGTTAGGCACAAGGCCAGTTTTATCTTACTCCCACAAGGTAAGATGTGACACAAGGTCGGGTCGGGAAAGTGGGGTTTGAAAAGCCAGCGCCCGACAAAGTGAGCACTCTGGCCATTAAAAGTTGCCTGGGCAGCTCCATCGGCATTCCCCGGTAGGGGCGCCTCAGGCAGTAAGCAATAAACTTACTCCTCCCCAAAGAGGGGAGGTAAAGCCTGGGAGGGTGGACCTCCTAGAACTGCACAGGACAGACCCATAGATCGGCGTAAATCAAGCCCCGAAGGCCAAGACAATACCAGTCTATGGGGGTGTAGTATCCATCGGAACAGATACTACACTTTGATGATAGAAACAAAAGCATAAGTATTAAAGATTTGTTTATTTTTTTCAGTTTCATTATCTTCGTTTAATTATTTCTTTTTTATTGGAAAAATGGTGAAATAAAACTTAAAAATGTTGACTCGTGAAATCTTCGCTGTAACAATAAGGTTAACTAAACATGAGCCGGCAAAATAACGACCTCCTCATTATTATGCCGGTCCCGGCAAAATAACGAGGGGGTCGTTATTCTGCCGGTCCCGGCAAAATAGCCTATTCGTTTATAAAATATTTTATAATGTCAGAAACTAAGGTTTGTTATGGTAATGTTTTAATCTCTATTTATAAAATTATTGTGTAATTAATTTACAGTTGTTTTGTTGTATTTATAAAAAAATTTATAATGTCAGAAACTCCATAATAATGCAACACACTTTGATCAGAATGATATTCCTTCTCTCACTACTTAGCTGACTTGAACTCAGCTTCGAAGATTCCAGAGTCCAAGTTGGTATCCATTATAACACTCAATGACATGCCAATAATCATTTTAACATTTAATACTTTATCTAATTTATGCGCGTGTCATTGTCCAAGCAATACTGAAGTAGTTGGTCTTAATATTTAATCAATTGTTGCCATGACAAAAAAAAAAAAGGTGGAGTTGGTTGTTCGTGCTTATTCCGAATTCATTTGAAGTAGTCATTTATCGCTCTCTCATATATCACTCACTCACTATCCAAGTTTATCGTCTATGTTCCTTTCGACAAGAGGTTCGACGCTGTCTAGCGGTTCTTATGCTAAGTCCCCAGTGGTCATTATTGTGCGGATTGACTGTGTCCACTTGTCACTATTTACAGTCTTGCCTGATGCTTTCTTTCCATGTCTTCCTAGGGTACCCAGCTTTCTTTTTGCTGTCCAGTCTTAGGTCTCTGCAAGTGCTGATATACCCCTTGCTTCTTTCAACATGCCTGAATCAGCAAAGACGATTTGCCCCTTTTAAGATATCAAGTTTTGGATGGCTAATTTCTCAAGTAGAGTGTCTGGTCTGGTCTGGCTTTACATTGCATATCAACCTAATCATTGTCTTGTCATTTCTCTGGAGTCGGGCAAGTTAGGCTTAACACTCACTGCTATACAACATCATTAAAAACACCCACTCACTATGCAGGTTTATTGTGTATGTTCCCTTCGACAAGAGGTCTAACACTGTCTGGCTGTCCTTATGCTAAGTCCCCAGTGGTCATTATTGTGCGGATTGACTGTGTCCACTTGTCACTATTTACAGTCTTGCCTGATGCTTTCTTTCCATGTCTTCCTAGGGCACCCGGCTTTCGTTTTGCTGTCCGGTCTTAGGTCTCTGCAAGTTCTGATATACCCCTTGTCTCTTTCAACATGCCCGAACCAACGAAGACGGTTTGCTCTTATTAGGACATCAAGTTTTGGAACGGCCAATTTCTCATATAGAGCTTCTGACCTAATGTTCTGGATCTGGTCTGACTTTACGTTGTATATCCACCGAATCATTGTCCTATCATTTCTCTGGAGTCGAGCAAGTGATATCTGGGTGAGGGCCCAACACTCACTGCCATACAACATCACGCTTCTTACGCAGCTATCATAGACCTTACCCCTGGTAATAATTGGGATGGCTCGGGAGGTTAGTATTGGGAAAATTTCTCCGAGCTTTCTCCAAGCTGTCTTGACTCTGATGGTTGAACTTCGTTCGCAGCCACCTTCAGGACTCAGAATATCTCCTAGGTAGCAAAAGGAGTCTACCACCTTCAGGGTGTCCTAGCCTATTTCAACTTCTGTGTAAGGGCGGCTCTTAATTTGGCGCGCTAGTCCTAGATATCTCTTACATCTGATGTTCCTTATATATATATATATATATATATTATTTAATTAATGAAGTTCAAATATATTGATAAAATGAACTTAAAACCAATATTTTTACAAAAGTGCTCAATTTAATATTTAGTGTATTTCACAGTCCGTAGAGATGTACTAACATCGAAATGCTGGTTAATTCGAGTAGGATGTTCTAATATATATATATATATATATAGTCTCAGAAGTTTCTAAACCATTAAAACTATATTAAAAAAAAACAAAAAAACTAATAGTCCCAAGTCTTTCAGTGGAAATCACTCATGTAAGTCAATTTATTTTTTACAGTTATTATATTAGTTTGTTTCTAACACTATTTTAAGGGATCATCAGTTGTTTACCATGAAAAACTGTTTCGGGAATTTAAAAACAAGACAGTATTTAATTTCATGGCTTCCCAGCAGAGTTGATCAGACCCCACTTCCCTTAAAAGACAAAAACATAAACGTTCCTTATACTAAATCTACGTTTTGTTCCATATAAATGTTTTGCTAACTTATATTAGTTATTTAAAAAAAAAAAAATGTTTACCTGTGCTGTTCGTCTGTCTAATAAAATGTATCCGTTACTTACAAAAATGTTGCTGCATTTTAAAGTGTTTGGACGAATCCATTATACTATTATTTAGGTGATTAATGTATTATTTTTAGTTTTATATTATAAATATAAAAAATATCAACACATCAAAAAATAAAAAAATAAATAAAATAAGCCAACTGTCGATTTTTTTCCTTTTCTCAGTGTTTCAAATCGGCGTTTATATATATATATATATATAGATATATATATATACCCAAAATGAGTATAAGCTATAAATATAGCATTAGTTTTAAATTTTAACATATTTTCTTTAGGGGAGTGCCAGCGAAAAAGTATCATTTCCAAAGAAGGAAAAAAACATTACATTTTATAACTAATACTATATTTATTGCTTATACCCGTCCCGGGACGGGTATTCTACTAGTATCTATCTAATGTTATTAATAATAGTATTAACACAGGACGACGTCGCTAGCTTTAAATACATCGTTTCTTTCATTAAAAAAAGTCGAACGCTCTAGACGTCAAGCCGCCGTATAAAGTGTTAAAATTATCACCGTTTATTCGCTGTTCAACATTGGACGAGTGGTTAAGGCGTCGGATTTGAGTTGCAAAATACTCGCAATCCGGGGTTTCGAATCGCATGACCGGTAGTGAATATGCTGATGAGTCCCGATTATTAAAGGACGAAAGTATACGTACATAGATAATAAACAATAACAAATATTTATTTTATTTATATATATATATATATATATATATATATATATATACAGAGAGAGATATAGTCAAGATAAGCTATTGCCTCCTAACTCTGAAAGTTGTGTGTTTTTTTTTTGTATTTTCATCTATTTCTGTTTTCATGGCATATTTTGTCAATCTCAAAAATATATATGGTAAGGAGGAACAAATGTAGTAAAATATTATGAAATTAATTTTATACCCAGTTTTATAAATGTTTTCTGATAAAGGTTAACAATTATGTGAAAAGTGCACCAATTAAGGCTGGCAATTCAATATATATATTTTTTTCTTAGTTTATAAATTACTCAAAGCTTCTTTAGACTATATATCTAAATGAATAAATGCAAAAATTGTTTTTCATTCATGATACCTATATTACACACAAAAGGGCTCTATGTTATTTAAGTAAATAATACATTTAGCTTATAAATACTGTATATATACTAGAGATTAAAGATCCAAACAGAAGTTTCTGTACGTCTAATTTGCATAATTATTTTTTTAAAACTGTTTATTATAAATTTCTGTTTGGTGTTATATACTTTTAATTTTAGTTCGCTATTTTATATATATATATGCAATAGTTTTGTCGATATTAACAGTAATTAATTGAAATGATTAAATAATAAAAAGGATAAATTACCAAAACGTTTCTTAAAATATTTTGAATTATTTTCAAGGGAGGTAATTGGAATAGCAGCTGTTTTTGCAATTATATTTGTTGACAATACGAGTACAACAATTTGCGCACAGTAATATTTTTCTGATGAAATCTAGAAATGGAAACATTTCAATTAAGTACAAATTGTAAAATTAAAATTTGCCGACTAATTTGCAAATTAAAATTCCTTTTTTTTTTTTTAACTTTGTCTACGTTTTCATCGTTCTAATTTATCTTAAAAACCTGTCTTTCTATACGATTATTCGATTTGTAGTTTCAAAATTACACTGCAATTTAAGATGTAGTAACAAATATTAATAAATATTTAATTTGATATCGATTCTTTTTTTTTTTTGAGAAATTAGTATTTTGTTTCTCTAACTTTAAATAAACTTAAAATCACATGCAGGAAGGAAGATAAAATATCTCTTAAAAATAGAATCGATATCAAATTCAATCTTTATAAATATTTAAAAACCTGTCATTCTATACGATTATTCGATTTGTAGTTTCAAAATTACACTGCAATTTAAGATGTAGTAACAAAGTAAAAATATTTATAAAGATTTGATTTTATATCGATTCTATTTTTAAGAGATATTTTATCTTCCTTCCTGCATGTGATTTTAAGTTTATTTAAAGTTAGAGAAACAAAATCCTAATTTCTCTCAAAAAAAAAAGAATCGATATCAAATTAAATATTTATTAATATTTGTTACTACATCTTAAATTGCAGTGTAATTTTGAAACTACAAATCGCATAGAATGTCGGCTTTTTGAAAAAGGAATAATTTCGGACGCTAAAAAAAAAATGCCCCTAAACAGATATTCCTATTTACTTGCCTTCCCACAAGAGCAAAGTTAGACACAAGGTCGAATTTTAATGTGGGGTTATCCAGCTACCCAAAAAGAAGCATTCTGGATTGGAACAAAAATTTAAATTGCCTCAGTCTAGAAGTACTTCTCATTCACTGACCGAGGACAGAATAGACAAAGTGTAACATCAGAACAGATACTACACTTCGTTCTAAATAGTTGTTATATTGTTATTGAATTATCACAATACAGTTTTCAAAAGGAAGTTAAAGTTTATTTAATTTTAAACGTTTTGCCATCTTTTAGCTTATTTTTTTTAATCACTTTGTTCCCTCACAAAATATATTAAAAAAAAAAAACAAACACAATTTTTATTTGAAATGAGGTCAGCTCATTTATTTCCTCCTGGATGAAATTTAATTGAATTTTTTTTTTTTTACTATAAAATTATGTTTTTCTTCATTTGTTTTGAAATATTGCTTCAAACATTATATTTCTGTACCTCTAAAATTACATACCCTTCTGTTTTAAATCCAGTATTTTCTAACAATGGAAAAAAAACAACTTTAAAATTAATATTTAAAAATGTAAACATGACTATATACTTTAACTATATCCCCCCCCCTCTCCTCGATTAATTGCTGCTTGGAGGGCGGGTAGGTTTTGCTAGTATATATATATATATATATATATATATATATATGGAAAATGAAAACAGGAAAATTAAAAATATTATTTATATATTCATCAACGTTTCGTCTTTATTTTAAGACTTCCTCAGGATGATTGGTCTGAAGAAACAACACACAAGTACAAATATTTGAAACAGTAGTAGGAGGAGGAGGAGAAAAGGTAAAAAAAAAAGCCACTTATGAAAAGATAGATTATGAGCTACAAAAAGATGGTAGCAGTGGGAGAAATTGAGTCAACTGTGGAAAGTGGGGGGAAATGGTAGCAGTCAGAGTTATTAAAACAATTAGCGAGGGGGAGTGAGTGTGCATGATATAAGCCGAAAAGAGTCACTTATGAGAAGATAAGTTATGGGCTCAAAAAGATAGTAGCAGTGGGAGAAAATAATTATGTTGGAATATTAGTTCCATTTTTCATCATATAATTATATATATATATATATATATATATATATATATATAAATTATATAAACATTTAATGAATCAAAGCATTACTTTACTGCTCCAAGAATTACATCAAGTCCATTATGGTGTACGATCGTTTCCAAAACAGTTTGGAAATACTTCATTTTATTTTATAAAGTTGGTTCAGAACGTCTCTTCATCAGCGCCTATAGCAACACGTCTTACAGAAAATCAAAAAAACTTAGTTCTAGAGAAACATCCGCTGAGAGAAAGAATCACAGGTGGATATGTTGGTAGCATAGGAGAGGAAAAAAACACAATGATACTTATAAACAAATCACCGGTACATATAAAAAAATATAACACTATATATATATATATATATATATATATATATAAAATAAATATTTATTATTTATTATATATTGTACGTATACGTTTCATCCTTAAATAATCGGGACTCATCAGCATAGAGATTTGACTATTCACTACCGGTCATGCGATTCGAAACCCCGGATTACGAGTATTTTGCAGCTCAAATCCGACACCTTAACCACTCGGCCAATTTTGAACAGCGAATAAACAGTGATAATTTTAACACTTTATACAGCGGCTTGACGTCTAGAGCATTCAACTTTTTTTAATGAAAGGAACGATGCATTTAAAGCTAGTGACGTCATGCTGTGTTAATACTACACTTACAGTGCTCTACTAGATGGGTTTTTCTAGGAGCATATATATATATATAAGGTGTGTTAGAAGGCTATTACAATGCAAGAAATGGAAAAATTGGCATTGAAGAATACGACAAACCAAGTATTATCTATTTACTTATTTATTTTATTTTATTTTTTTTTTATTTATTTTTTTTTTTTTTTTAATTTTATAAATAAAGCTTACTTGATCAGAAGAAACTTCTACACAGTGATTTAATATGTGATGCCGAGTTCCATAATATATTTCGAGGGGAACCCTCTTTCTCAAATGGATTGTGTATCAAATCCTCAAAAGACCGTGCGTGAAATGGGTTGAAACAGGAATAGTAGGAACGCACTAAATACATTCAAGTTCTGCAGAAATGGGTCCGGTTAATTATACTAGTTATTATTATAGCTATAGTTCTTTAAAATATGTTTTGTTTAGGTATTTATATATGTTTGTTTTTGTTTTTTTTATCTTATACAGGGTGGGCAAAAATAAGGGTCCTATTTTTAAAAATTCATAACTTTTTTATTTATTGATTTAAAAAATTTTTTTTTTTAGAATAAGTAAAGGACCCCTTCCGAAGCAAGCATGAGCCGTATTAGCCCTAAGGAACGTACCCTCATTTAGAAAACATTATTTTTGCTTAAAAAACTCAAAACAGTGTAAAAAACAATACTTTAGTTTTTGTAAGTTTTAAGAAGTGTTTTTCGGCTAAAATTTGTTTTGTTTATTTAAAAAAATCTCGGAAGGGTCAGTCTACACACACATAAAGTTTGGTGAGTTTAACTTTTATTTTGTGGAAGTTATTCAAATTCAAGTTATTCAAATTTAAAGATAGGACCCTTATTTTGGCCCACCCTGTATAATATCTTTTTTTAATTTTTTTAATTTTTTAAAATTTGATATCATACCACAAACAATGCTTCAAGCAAACTACATTTCCTTATTATATATATATATATATGTAGAGAGAGAGAGAGAGAGAGAGAAAGAGAGAGAGAGAGATTTTAGTTCAACAAATTGTAAGATTACGTTACATATGTGATAGTCTTTAGAAAAGGTGGACTTTCAGAAAAGAAGTTGTAATGATGTTTTTACTTTATTTGGGACTTAAAAACAAAAACGATCAACTGATGGAGACGGAGCGTAAAATTCTTACCGAAGCAAAGGAAGATGGTGTCTACAGCCATTTCATAAACACTGAAGAAGCAGCTCGCAATGAAGTATGAACCAATAACGATTATCTGTTTTTTTTTTTTTAAAAAATAGAAAAAAAAAATGGAAAATTTATTTATTCAATCCATAAATCTATAAATTGACAAGAAGAAAAAAAAAAATCATGTCATTAAATTTTATTCATTCCGTATATTATTTTCAATCCTCTCATAATATTCATCATCATTCAACTGACACTCCATCCATTTCATTAAACTTTATCCTCGAGTGGCTTTTGGCCTTTATAAGTGGTGACTCGTGAGTAAAAAAGAAAATATTTTTTATTTTGTTTCATTTTATTATTTCTGTTTGTCGCTAAAATGAATTTGCTTTATGCATAAATTGTAAGCGTTTCACGTAACTTGGTTAATATATACTTTTTTTACTAATGAGATCACTGCTTATCAAGGCCAAGAGCTACTCGAGGATAAAGGGTGAATGAGACGGGAATGAATGCCAGCCATTAACCCTTATTCTCAAGTGGCTTTTAGCCTTGATAATTAGTGACTTATTAGTAATAATAAAAAAAAGACGTATCCATTTTTTTTTTGCCATAAATACAATTTGGGCCAAATTATTTCATATTTGATAATACAAAGCTTACTACACCACCATAAAAATAAAATTAAAAATATAAAAATCACATTTAAATATTTAACAATATAAAAACCACATTTAAATATTTAACAATATAAAAATCACATTTAAATATTTAACAATATAAAAATCACATTTAAATATTTAACAATATAAAAACCACATTTAAATTTTTAATAAATTTGCAAAAACCAGAGATGGTGTCAGCTAAAAAATAAATTTAATTTGTTACTTAAACTTAATGTTAAATTTTTTTTAATAGGACCATTTTCTTTAATTTCTGTTATCCATTTGCAAGATTTTCCGTGAATTTGTACATATGGAGGGAGAAGGTAAAATTCTCTTCTGACAAAATTGTTGGGTCAAACTCTCCATGATAAAAGATTTGGAGTTAAAATCTTTGCAATAATTTCTGTGAAGTTGTACACAACAAAAAAAAATAGAATTTACAAAACAATTAGTTGAATTAAACTCTCCGAGATAAAAAGATTTTTGGTCAATCTCCTGGGTCAAATTCTCTGGTGGCCCAAACCCCCTAGATTCTTTTTTAGGAGTCCTCTAAAGCAGTGACATACAGGGGGTGGGGTGGGGGGTGTTGGTATGGATCTAACCATATTCAAACTATCTCCCTTTCTTATAATATTTCTCAGTACTAGGACTTTATACTTGAGTCTTTTGGGGCATACAATCAATGAATTCGCCCCGTACATCACCAGACCTCTGTACGCCACTGCCCTAAAGTTAATATTAAATAATTAGTCTTTCTTACAATTTATGAACGAACAAGTGTCATTTTAAGAACTTATCCAACGAAAAATTAAATCAAAGTTGATCACAATATAAAGTATATCTCCGAGTTAAAAATTACAAATATTTCTTAATATAAAAAACAACAACATATACAATAAATATATATACAAAAACACACGTAATAAATAAATTATCAACCATTTTATTATACTATTAATTAAAATAATAAAATAAAAAATTGGGAAAGAAAGAAGAAAAAAAGAGTATGAGAATTCGGGCACAAGCAATTATCCAAGGGAGATAATTGGACCTTTCTTTTTCTTTTTTTACTGATATTCATTTTCAGGTGTTCAAATATACAAAATCATAATCTGACAGATTATGGTGAATTCATAATTGAAACAATGTTATGCAGACTTGTTATTGTAGAATTTGGTATATTCGGACTACTGTTCTCATCTTGGGTGTCTTTATCACAACGTTTCGGCCGATGTAACCTCCGACCTTCTTCAGATGTACCTTGTTGAACTCGGGAATCTTTCTGTCGAACTTGGGAATCTGGACGGAATTTCAAACGGAACTCTTTATTAAATCCACGGAGGTTCCATCTGCCATGACTGGAAAGAAGTCTTCAATAATTTGCAATTCTTCGTATCAACCTTCAACCTTCAGATGACTGTCACTTAGAACTGAATTTTACTTAGAACTATATCCACTGCGCCACGGTTCCTTGCGGACAATTCTAGTATGCATTTTGGGAGCCTTAAACCTATTCTTGTTTTTGATCTAACTACTTATCACTATAGGTCACTACTTATCTATTATTTATAATTATAGGTTCCCATATTGTATTGAATTCTATACTAGGTCTGTCTAACATATGTGCTGCCCGAGTTCGACAGAAAGATTCCCGAGTTCGACAAGGTACACCTGAAGAAGGTCGGAGGTTACATCGTTGTGATAAAAACACCCAAGATTGGAACAGTAGTCAGAATATACCAAATTCTACAAATTATCAACCCTCATCTCAAAAATTCTGAAACTTGTTATTATGTAGAAAAGTAATATTTCAAGTTTTAGTGAAAAAAAAGCAAGAAGTTTGTTTCTTAAAATTTAATCAAGAAAAGACTTCCTCAGGATGATTTAAGAGAATAAAAAAGTTATAAACACAAGTATATTACTTGGAAATAGTCTGTATGTATGGAATGTAAAAAAATATTTATGTTCATCTGGGCGAAACACGGTCGACTCAAATAAAAATGTGTAATACCCATTTTTATTTTAATCGGCCATGTTTCGCCCAGAAGATGAACATAAGTATATTTTACATTCTGTACATAGACTATTTCCAAGTAATATACTTGTGTTTATACCTTTTTTATTCTCTTAAATATCCTGAGGAAGTCTTTTCTTGATGAAGACGAAACGTTGATGACTTTACTGATAATTTAGTTTCTCCTTCTTTCACACACACACATATATATATAGAATTATAAAAAGAAAAACTATACACACATTAAGGTTGTACACATAATAACTTATTTCGACCCCTTTAATTAGGTCTCCTCAGATGTATAAACAACCACGTCAAAAAAACCAAATTATTTGGGTTTTTTGACGTGGTTGTTTATACATCTGAGGAGACCTAATTAAAGGGGTCGAAATAAGTTATTATGTGTACAACCTTAATGTGTGTATAGTTTTTCTTTTTATAATTCTGTTTTGCTCTGTTTAAATTACATTGAGCTCTGTTATTCAGATTCTCAACACAAAATTGAAATCTACACACTATATATATATATAAATTAATTAAGTTCAAATATTAACTAAATGAACAAAACCATTACTTTTCAAAAGTGCTCAATATATATTAGAGCTTTTATATTAAAATAAATACAGTTTGAGTATAGAGATGAAAGATAAGAATAATGCACACTTTGATATATACCGAACTCTAACTGACAAAATTCAACCTGAACCCTGCGAAACGGATAATTCCAGCACCAAACTAATGCACAGACAGGTTAAACTGGACGTTACCAATTGCCGTCTGAGTACCAGCCTCTTAGCAAAAATATTTGGATTCCCAAACAATTTGAGTACTATTCTTTTTCAAACATTCATTTCCAACATAACAGCTGCTTTTATTTTTGACGTGTTTTTGGACAGCGTCCACCCTGACTCTACGCTCTCATCTCAACATAAGACTCTTTACATTTTGGTCTTTATTTTGTTTTATTCTAAGTAAAATTTTCAAAGTTAAATGTTGCCGATAATATTTACAATTACATTGTCGGCTTTTCCCTATCCTCTGATGAAAAGGGTTTATCTTTGAAAATCCATTGCTTAAGGAAATGAAGCTCGTTCCTCTGAACTTTTGATGTTCTAATAAATATTGTATCTTTACAATTTTTTATTCTCATCTTTCATCTCTAGAATTGATTGCTCTATTCAATATATTGAGCTTTATATTATCACGATAGATTATTATTAAACGATAATTCAATTATCTTTAATTCAATTCAACATTTATATATATATATATATATATATATATATATATATATATATATAAACCTAAAGATCTAAAAGGTTGAAGTAAATGCTTGTAAGGTTCTTATTTTTATATTTTCATATTTAGAAATGAAAGTCACTAATTTCTATAGTTGCTAATTTATTTCTGAAAATCAACCTTTTTATTTTACCTTTTAAAGGTCTGACACAATGAGGAACTGTCTGGTGCAATTTTAATTGATTAATTAACTTAAATTAATTATGAGGCTGCCATTGATAATTGTAAATTATAAAAAAAATAATATTCCTGCTATAGTAAAAATAATGTATGACCTCAAATATCTTACACACTATGTATAAATTCTAGAGAGTTCCAATTTAGGTTGACCCCCCCCCCTCCCCAACCTTCTCCCTTTTCTTTCTTCTCAGTAGCCCCTTACGTCTACAGTGGCGACCTGCCTTGTCTGGGGTGAACTATGTTAAAAAAAACGAAAAATAAAACGCATGATCACCAATCTGATGCCATCAAAATGTCGGAGTCCGTCGCTGAAGTTCTGGAAATCATCAACAATGAACCAAGCAATGGTCTTAAGCCGAGCACCAATGGCTACATCTGAGCGAGATAATGAAACCCTGAATCGGCCAGATAGCTGCAGGCCTATGTGTGGCAGCAAAGCTCATTGCCCTGCTTGATTGGCCAAAAGATGCAAGTCTGGCTGTCAGAGAATTTCATAGACCGGAAATCTGACCTCCCAGCCAGCTTACCTCACTGCAATATGGAGAGTAGAAAGTAAACTTTAGGTTTACTTTCGGCAGCCTCGTAATTCTCACTTTCCTTATTTTGTCCTTTAGTCCTCACATTCCATGAGCGATATTTTTGACAAAAGGGGAAGAATTGCTATTTTCTGGGCTGGAATCTATCTATCTAACACTTATCGTTGGCTAGTTTTTAACCTTGAAGTTGTATCTTTTTTAGCTCCTTACATCAAGTGGCTTCATGCCTTGTCTAGAGCGACTTTTGTAAAAAAAAACAAAAAACATCATCCTTTTACTCTTTTTTCTGCTGTTTCTACTACAATACTATTATTTAAGTCTTTTCCTTTCTTCTTTATTTATGTCATTTATTTATTTACATAATTCTTTTATTCTTCTGCTGCTGCTCCCCTATTCTACTCCTCCCACCACTTTGACTGCTTCGTGTGGGGAGCGGTTGAACAAGACACCAACGGATCCAGTTATAACATGAAGGACGAGCTAAAAGCCAAGATCACCAGACCCTTTGAGGGCCTAAGTGGAGAAACAGTGATGAAGGGCTATGGCTGCTTCTGAGACTGCCTCAAGGCTATCATCAAAGTCAAAGGCGGGTTCATCATCAAGTCGTGAAGACAAACTGACTAAACTTTGGTGAATAAGTCTAAAATAAAAAAAAAAATGAAACTACTGTGTTATTTGTTTCCCTCTACAGCAGGGGCGGGCAACCTCTGGCCCGCGGGCCACATCCGGCTTGCGAAGGCTTAGCGTCCGGCCCGCCACCCTGCTAGGCTTTATTATTGCAATCCGGCCCACGGACCTCCCAGTAAAACTCATAACATTTTGTGACATAGACGTAAAAGTAGTTTTCAATTAAGATTTAGTGAGATAAAAATGTATGAATATCAGCGAGCGATGATGCATGTATATTTCAGTAGAGTGTTCAATGCAATTTTTGTTCAATTTATTCATGTAAACAAAATATAATAATTCTGAGATTTCGTTTTTCACTCCGGCCCGCGATCTCCTTCCAAAAGTCTCATCTGGCCCCAACTCTGAAAAGGTTAACCGCCCCTGATCTACAGCAATAATCTTGCAAACAAATATTGTCAGCACCCTGTATTTATGAAAAAAGAAAAATGTCCACTTTTTAAGCTATTTATTTTTTTAATATGTCCCAAAAATATAAATTCCATGGTGGATCAAAAAAGAAAAAAAACCATGAAATTTTCATGGTAGCCAGTTTTGTTAAATAAAAAAGCAAATGGCATAGAGCTGTACCAAAAAAAGAAAAAATGTCAGCATTCACGGATAAAAGAATAAATTTTAAATTACAGCAGAAAGAAGAAATTGGGTAAAAGTACAGAATAATTAACACCCGAGAACTTGTACAACCCCGCCAAAAAAAAAAAAAACACATAATTTATATAAAACTCATTAAAATGAAATTCTTTACCGAACTCATCTAGTTTTAACGTGTGATTTGTAAGATTCCTTTTAAACAGTGACAGTTGAGAATAGTTAACATTCTAGAACTTGTAAAAAAAAAAAAAAAAGAAAAAAAAAAAAAGAAAAGTAGAACCCTTCCAGTTTTAACGTGTGGAAACGCTTTGTAAGATTTTTTAAAACAGTAAACAATCTTACAAATTGTTTCCACACGTTAAAACTAGGCAAGTTTGGTAAAGAATTTAATTCTAATGAGTTTTGTATAAATTATGTGTTTTTTTCTTTGTTTTGGTTTACGAGTTCTCAAGTTTAAACTATTCTGTACTTTTACCAAAAATTCAATCAAATTTAAGAAAAACAACAACGACAATCCAGATAGTTTTTAATTATTACAGTTCCATTGTTTTGATGAATGCATGAAATAAAAAAAAGTATCAGACATCTTTTTCTCTGTGTCTGTTTGACTAAACTTTGCAAACCAGAATATTTAAAACCCAAAACGTATATCAGGGATGTGAGTATTTATTTACCTCCTCTCCAGGAGGTTAGGCACAAGGCCAGTTTTATTTAACTCCCACAAGGTAAGATGTGACCCAAGGTCGGGTCAGGAAAGTGGGACTTGAAAAGCCAGCGCCCGAGAAGGTGAGCACTCTGGCCATTAAAAATTGCCTGGGCAACCCCGTCAGCATTCCCCGGTAGGGGCGCCTCAAGCAGTAAGCAATAAACTTATTCCTTCTCAAAGGGTGAGAAAGCAAAGTCTGGGAGGGTGGACCTCCTAGAACTGCACAGAACAAACCCATAGACCGGCGGAATCAAGCCCCGAAGGCCAAGACGATACCAGTCTATGGGGTGCAGTATCCATCGGAACAGATATTACACTTTGATCTTGGCCAAAAGGCCAAGTGAGTATTGATTTACTCCTCTCCAGGAGTTAGGCACAAGGCCAGTTTTTATCTTACTCCCACAAGTAAGATGTGACCTAAGGTCGGGTCGGGAAAGTGGGGTTTAAAAATTGCCTGGGCAGCCCCGTCGGCATTCCCCGGTAGGGGCGCCTCAAACAGTAAGCAATAAACTTACTCCTCCCCAAAGAGGGGAGGCGAAGCCTGGGAGGGTGGACCTCCTAGAGCTGCACAGGACAGACCCATAAACCGGTATAAATCAAGCCCCGAAGGCCAAGACAATACCAGTCTATGTGGTGTAGTATCCATCGGAACAGATACTACACTTTGATCTTAGCCAAAAGGCCAAGAAGTTTTATTTATCTACCTCCCACAAGGTAAGATGTGACACAAGGTCGGGAAAGTGGGATTAGGTAAGCCAGCGCTCGAGAGGTGAGCACTCTGGCCATTTAAAAATTGCCTGGGCAGCCCCGTCGGCATTCCCCGGTAGGGGCGCCTCAGGCAGTAAGCAATAAACCTACTCCTCCCCAAAGAGGGGAGGCAAAGCCTGGGAGGGTAGACCTCCTAGAACTGCACAGGACAGACCCATAGACCGGCGTAAATCAAGCCCCGAATGCCAAGACAATACCAGTCTATGGGGTGCAGTATCCATCGGAACAGATACTACACTTTGATCTTAGCCAAAAGGCCAAGAAGTAGTGAGTAGAAAATGGCAAAGAAAGCTGAAATCGAAATGAACTTTTAAAGGGGAGGGGGACGTCTATTTGCTGCAATTTTGCTTAATTTATCGTTGAAGCAATTATTTTGGACATTTTCCTAAACAACTCCAATCAGTTTCAACTAAGAAAAACAAAATTTAGAGAAAGACACTGAGTATGCATCTAGGGGAAGGAGACAGGAAGTCATTCTTTGATGAAACAAAAATCATCTAATTAGATGATTTTTGTTTCATCAAAGAATGACACACTTGATGAATCGTTTAAAGTCTTAGCCTTCGTGGCAAAATTAACATTTTTAGTTTTCAGAGAGAACTGTAATAAGGAAAAGGAAAGCAATACAAGGCGAGAAGAGGAAGAGAGAAAATACAGGAAAAAAGAAAGAAAGGATAAAGAGAGAGAGAGAGAGAGAGAGAAAGAGAAATAAAGGAAAAAAATAAGAAGGTAAGGCTCTAGCGATTTGGCAGAAATCAGCTTTGTCTTATTTTAAAAAGTGAATTTCGACCAAAAAGAAGAGAACTTAGATTTGTGGGAGGCTGTCGCGATTTAAGCAGAAATCTGTTTTTTTTTTTAATCTTAAAGAAGCAGAATTCCTTTAAGAAGCGTAGAACTGAAATCTCTGTGCTATCAGAGAGAAAAAAAGGTAAGACAAGACGAGACGGATTAAGGAAGGAGAACAGAGAAAAACAGGAAAAGAGAAAGAAAGATAAAGCGAGAGAGAAGAAGAAAAAGAAATAAAATACAGCCAAATAGGAGGTAAGGCTTTAGCTCTTCAGAAGAAATCAACTGTTTGTTATTAAAAAAAAAAAAGAGCAGAGAACTCACATCCAGCGATTTAAGTGGTTTTCTGCTTTTTTTTTAAATCCAGAAAAAGCGGAATTCCACTAAATAGCAGAGAACTCGTATCTCTACGGGCAACGCCGAGTAGATTAAGATACATTATAATAATAATAATAATAATAATAATAATGAAAATAATAATAAAAATAATAATGATAATAATAATAATGAAAATAATAATAATAATAATGAAAATAATAATAATAATGAAAATAATAATAAAAATAATAATAAAAATAATAATGATAATAATAATAATAATGATAATAATGAAAATAATAATGAAAATAATAATGATAATAATAATGAAAATAATGAAAATAATAATAAAAATAATAATGATAATAATAATAATAATAATAATAATGAAAATAATAATGATAATAATAATAATGAAAATAATAATAAAAATAATGATAATAATAATGAAAATAATAATGAAAATAATAATGATAATAATAATGAAAATAATAATGATAATAATGAAAATAATAATGAAAATAATAATGATAATAATAATGATAATAATGAAAATAATGATAATAATGAAAATAATAATGATAATAATAATAATAATGAAAATAATGATAATAAAAATAATGAAAATAATAATAATAATGAAAATAATAATAATGAAAATAATAATGATAATAATAATAACAATAATAATAATAACAATGAAAATAATGATAATAATAATAGTAATAATAATAATGATGATAATGATAATAATAATAATAATAATAACCATATCAAACATTAAACAAAAAACATTCAATATTACGTTCTTTTTGAAAATATTATCGCAGATCGAAACGGATCTGGATTGTCGTTTTTGTCGTCGTTTATACTTACAACCACCGGAGCCAAATAATAGTTGAATCGCGGAATCTCAGTTCCAGGAATAAAGGGAATCTTCCCCTGTGCCCAGTAAAAAGCGGTAATTCCTGGAAGAAGGGGCATGCAAAAAAAAAAGGCCACAAATAAATAAAGCCAAAAACAACTAAAGGAAAACTGCTACCTCAGACTAAGGAGATGCTAGAAAATAAAAACTAAATGATAGACAACAATGAAATGGTAGCCTCGTCAGTGACTCCGAGCAGGTGCACGGGAAGGAAAAAAACAGGGCGGGGGCGTGGTAATAAAACATTCATGTAAATGCATATTTTTTTTACAAATAATAAAAACTCAATATTTTTTAGAATTTAAAAAAAAAAATAGCTATCATTTTTGAGATTCATAATTTGTTGCCGGAAATGGTTCCGACACACTGAACAAGGAATTAGATTTTGTTTATTTGTCTGCTTAACAGCCTGAAAAAGCCTTTTTGTGTTATTTAACATTAACGTATAATATCTTCTAGACGTTGGTATGTCGTACATTAGTGTATTTATTACATAATAAAAATGAACAATGTATATCTTTCCTTTTCTTATTTACATCATGTATTTATTTATATAATCAGTTTACTCTTCTTCCCTCACTCATTTGCTGCTATTGTTTTAGTCTTTTCCTTTCTTCTTTATTTATGTCATTTATTTATTTACATCATCCTTTTATTCTTCTTATTCTTCTGCTGCTGTTTCTACTACTAGTACTACTATTTTAGTCTTTTCCTTTCTTCTTTATTTATGTCATTTATTTATTTACATCATCCATTTATTCTTCTTATTCTTCTGCTGTTTCTACTACTAGTACTACTATTTTAGTCTTTTCCTTTCTTCTTTATTTATGTCATTTATTTATTTAACTCATCCTTTTATTCTTTCTTATTCTTCTGCTGTTTCTACTACTAGTACTACTATTTTAGTCTTTTCCTTTCTTCTTTATTTATGTCATTTATTTAACTCATCCTTTTATTCTTCTTATTCTGCTGTTTCTACTACTAGTACTACTATTTTAGTCTTTTCCTTTCTTCTTTATTTATGTCATTTATTTATTTACATCATCCTTTTATTCTTCTTACTCTTCTACTGCTGTTTCTACTACTGGTACTACTATTTTAGTCTTTTCCTTTCTTCTTTATTTATGTCATTTATTTATTTACATCATCCTTTTATTCTTATTCTTCTGCTGTTTCTACTACTAGTACTACTATTTTAGTCTTTTCCTTTCTTCTTTATTTATGTCATTTATTTAACTCATCCTTTTATTCTTCTGCTGTTTCTACTACTAGTACTACTATTTTAGTCTTTTCCTTTCTTCTTTATTTATGTCATTTATTTATTTAACTCATCCTTTTATTCTTCTTACTCTTCTACTGCTGTTTCTACTACTAGTACTACTATTTTAGTCTTTTCCTTTCTTTTTTATTTATGTCATTTATTTATTTACATCATCCTTTTATTCTTATTCTGCTGTTTCTACTACTAGTACTACTATGTTAGTATTTTCCTTTCTTCTTTATTTATGTCATTTATTTATTTACATCATCCTTTTATTCTTACTCTTCTACTGCTAGTACTACTATTTTAGTACTATTATTTCCGTCGTAATATTTAAATTGTATACATCTTTCTTGGAACAGTGCGAGTGCGTTCTTTTGGTGTCTAAATGACTTCACGTGTGCGTTTCTCGGCTATCTTTTGAACTTCTCTTCTTTTCTCTAGCTTTTTTTGTTCATTTGCTTTTGTCACCTGAAGATGATTCGACAAAGAATCGAAAATGTTTGTGATACATATCGAACATACATTAATTTTTTTTTATTTTAACACAAAAAAAGATTAGAAAAAGTGAAAAAATAAAAAAAGTATGATTAAGCAGAAGAATTATTATTTTTAACAATGTTTGCTTATACATTATATATATATATATATATATATATATATATATATATATATATATTCATATATATATATATATACACACGTATATTTGGAGAGTTTATCAAGATATTTTTTCCTTTTTCTTCCAGTGAGGATTCATCATAACAAAAAAATCTTTTATTTTATTATTAATTTATTGTGTAAAGCTATAGTTCCCTACACGTGTTTCACTACCTAGCAAGAACCTTTCTAGGCAGTTCATCTCGGTAAACTCTCGAAATATACGTATAAATGCTCTGTATCCTATAATCAGGGCTCATCGAGCTCGTTTTTATTGGTCTTGTTCTGGACTTTACTGAATATTCTCAGTGAAACATCAAAATCTTATATATATATATATATATATATATATATAATTAACTTGTTACAAATATCCATGGGGTATAAATCCGAAGGAAGTTGAAACCGGGTTTATGAGAGTGCTCAATGAAAATTCAGAGCAAAATATTTTTTTTTTTTGTTGATGATGATTTTATTCCATTAATTGCGACAAAATATATTGTTTCATTAACACTTGCAGAGAGCGTCAACTTTTTAAGCTATAATGGAATCATAGCTTGAAAAGTGTTAATGAAACAGAATATATTTTGTCGCAATTAATGGAATAAAATCATCAACAAAAAAAAAATATATATATATATATATATATATATATCGAATCGACATGGTTTAATTAAACTAAATAAATAAGCATGACTTATAGCACTAACTTAGACTTAAAGAAAATAATAATGTGGTTTTGTAAGTTAATTAAATACCAATAGCAGACAACGATACAAGAATTAAAAAAAAATATGATAGCCATCTTTTTTTTATTAAGAAATAAAATATTGAAATTTCAAATTAAGTAAACATGAATATATTGATAAAAAGTAAAATGGTTCAAATAATCTTAATTTGTGTTATCTAAGACGAGCAGTGATAATACAAGTAACAAACAAATATGGAAGTGGCACGAAAGAAGCATAATAATAAGAATAATGACACAGCTAAATAATGGGTAAAAAAAATACTGAAAATGTCTATTGTGTTTTATCATGTCATTGTTTTTTTTTTTGCAAGCAATTGAAGGACAAAAATACAAGTCTCAAATAAAAACAAACACAATATATATGTTACATATATGTATAACACTATAAGAATATGAAAGACGGGTAAAATTAATTCCTTGGACAGAACGGTTTTGCACCATTTATCTCCCCTTACAAAGATTAAAAGCAACATATAATGCAACTAAAGCTTATGTCTAGAATCCTTATTCCAATTTTGATCAAAATCCATCACATGATTTTGATTCTTGAAGATATCTAAAATTAAGGCTTCAGCTGCAGAAAAGCCTTAATTTTGAAATTGAAATTCAGGGAATCTTGCTTAATTGGTGTCTAATGAGTATGGATCAAATTTAATGCAAATCTGAAATATTTGAATTTTCAAATGGTAGTTTGTGCCCAATATGCCCCCCCCCCCCAAGACTCTTTAAAATACTCAAAAGAAACTGAAATTTGGGGAATATTTATTAATTGATGTCTAATACTTATTTCTAAGATTTCACCAAAATCTGAGGTATCTGAATGTTCATAAAGGTTTTCCACCTTCTTAGTTAAAATTTCACAAAAGTCAGAGGTATCCTAATTTTTACAAAGGGCTTCCACCCCCTTTTTACAAAATTAAATTAAACTAAATATAACCCACATTACCACCTCTTAAGACTAGCAGCTGTGTTCCAAAAGTCATAACGATCGGTTAATATAGGAGTGAATACTGTACATACAAATATATAAACATATACACATACCTAACATATATATATATATATATATATATATATATATATATATATATAAATTCCCGAAACAGTTTTTCATGGTAAACAACTGATGATCCCTTAAATAATGTTAAAAGCAAACTAATATAATAACTGTAAAAACTAAATTGACTTACATGAGTGATTTACCACTGAACAACTTGAGACTTAAGGGTTTTTTGGTTTTTTGTTTTGTTTAATGGTTGAGAAACTTCCGAGACATATATATATATATATATATATATATATATATATTAAATTAAATAAAGTGTTACAACAACATCATGCTCTTATTAATTATCTAGTTAATTTTACTTTTGCATTAATAATTGAGCACTCTGCTGGGAAACTCTCCTAATTAAGAAATATGGTATATATATATATATATATATATATACATATATATAATTGTATAAGTGTTTTAAGGTTCATATTTTTTTAAAAAAAAGCATCTATTGTTAAATTTAAGAAGGAATAGGTAAATAAATACCTTTTGAAGCATTAAGATGCGATATCAATTTTTTTTTTTATAAAAAATAAAAATAAATCGAAACCGATTTTTTTTTCTTTTTTTATTATAAACTAGCATATTTTTTTAAAATTGATATCGCATCTTAATGCTTCAATAGGTATTTATTTACCTATTCCTTCTTATATATATATATATAATTGTAATTCATTTATGACATAATTAAAATCTTAAAAATTATAATAAAGCTACGAAAATCAACAATGTTTATCCATATGTACGCGCATTTCAAAAAATCATTTTATAATCACTAGAGTAAAACTTGAAAAACTTTTATGATTTTCCTCATCAGAATATAGACTTTATCAATTCCAATTCAGATAATTTCCAGTGGATATATATATATATATATATATATATTAAAGAAAGATGAAGATAAAGAATTGTATATAAATTAATACAAATTTTATTACATCGAAAGTTCAGATGCAAGGAGTTACATTAATCCTTAAACCATGGTTTTTCAAAGATAAAACTCTTCTCGTCAGAGGATAAATCTGGTAATATGGTATTTATATCAATTAAATATTACCTAGTTCCATTTCACTTTGAAAAAATTGAAGAATAAAAACCCAAAAGGATTGGGGATAAAGAAGTTAAAAATAAAATAAAATAAATAAAAATAAAAAATAAAAAATAAAAGGCCGGGAAGTGAAAGTTAGCAGTATTGGGAGGTGATTTTGTAGATAGTTAATGGCTAAAGTAACGTTTTGTAGAATTGAATAAAGTTTTTTCACAAATAAAAGGTGGAGGGTTCAAAATATCTCACTTGGTCCGTATGGATTCGTACTATGCGGAAAAGTTCATGTCTGCCTTTAATTGCTTGCTTCCCTTGCCAGGGAAGCAAGCAATTAAAGGCAGACATGAACTTTTCCGCATAACGCCTTTAAACAGACAATCTTAACCTCGGATTTGCCGAATTGGATATTTAAAATACCAGTACAGGATTTTTACTTGTAACTCCACGGAAATATACTATAACGGAGTACGAATCCATACGGACCAAGTGAGATATTTTGAACCCTCCACCTTTTATTTGTGAAAAAACTTTCTTCAATTCTACAAAACGTTACTTTAGCTATTAACTATCTACAAAATCACCTCCCGGCCTTTTATTTTTTATTTTTATTTATTTTATTTTATTTTTAACTTCTTTATCCCCAATCCTTTTGGGTTTTTATTCTTCAATTTTTTCAAAGTGAAATGGAACTAGGTAATATTTAATTGATATAAATACCATATTACCAGATTTATCCTCTGACGAGAAGAGTTTTATCTTTGAAAAACCATGGTTTAAGGATTAATGTAACTCCTTGCATCTGAACTTTCGATGTAATAAAATTTGTATTAATTTATATACAATTCTTTATCTTCATCTTTCTTTAATATTGATTGCTCTACTCAACGTATTGAGCTTTATTTTATCGAGATAGATCACTACGATATTTCGCTTATCGTTAATTCTATTATCATTAGTATATATATATATATATATATATATATGAATGAATGAAACTACAAAGATAAATATTATATTTTTATATTAGATCCTATCGTGATAAGTAAATGTTTGATATACTAGATAGAGCAATAATACAAGAAAACGAATGATGAAAATAAAAATTGGATAAATTATAATATTTATTAATTCATCAATTATTTAAACAAGGAATATAAAAAAAATTATTTTCCTTAATCCATGGATTTTCAAAAATAAGCTCTTTTTATCAGAGGAAAAAAATCAGCAAAAAATGTATTTCTGGTTAGCATAAATTTTAAACTATAAAAAAATTTTCTTCTGGTGAAAAGAGCTTATTTTTGAAAATCCATGGATTAAGGAAAATATTTTTTTATATTCCTTGTTTAAATAATTGATGAATTAATAAATATTGTAATTTATCCAATTTTTATTTGTGTCATCTAAGGTACTTAAGCTTTATTTTTTATTAATTTTTTTAATGCAACTTTTATTCCTATATAATTTTATTGCTAGCTACCATATTGCAGAATGGTTCTTGGATGTAGTGTTTAGATAGTATTATTATTTTTATATTTTTTTTATTATTGTTATAATTAATGTTATTTGATATGCAAATTACTATATCATACGGTAGTCTTAAGGGTAATATATTATTATTATTATTTTATCATTATTATTATTTATTTATGTATATATTAGTGATATTTTAAGCTGAATTATTTCGACACTTTATTATTGGGGAAATGGTCGTATAATCAGTACCATTGGAGAGCCATGAATATTATAACTGTCCTGTTTTTAAATCTCCGAAACAGTTACATGGTAAACAACTGATGATCCCCGTGTTAATATTAGACGCTTAAGGTCTCCTGTTTTTGTTTCACTCTTAGATAAGCCCCCCCCCCCTTTTTTTTTTTTTTTTTTACTTATATTTTTTCATTTATTAATTATCCAACGAATGTTAAGTCTGCAATATCTTGGATTTAGTTGGTTTGTCTGGGAATTTAAACTGCATTTTACATTTTTTTTTTTTTAATGACTCAAAGCTTCTTTAGAATATATATATATATATATATATATTTTACATTTTTTTTTTTAATGACTCAAAGCTTCTTTAGACTATATATATATATATATATATATATATATATGAATTCTATTCATCCACTTATATAACTGCTAATATCAATCGATTCATTGTCAAAAATAATTCCTCAAACATCATTAAAATAAATCCATTCATTTTTAATTTGAGACTTAAATGTGTAAATTTCTCCTTCAGACTCACCAGCGGAAAACAAAAAACAAAAAAAACAAGAGAAAACAACAAAAAAAAATAAGTAAAACATGGCCGCTTGATATTTGAGCCAATCAAACGGCGATAAACAGTTGCCATGGAAACTATTAATAAAAAAAGGTCAACTACAAACATTCAAATAAAGGAATGGACGGATAGCAGATATAATGGCGTGAATATGCCTAATGGCGAGCGACGGGGGTGTAGAGTGAGGTGGAGGGGTATGTAACATGGTTCGAGCCGACTGCCTATGACATTTGCAAATCATGATGCACGTGACGGAGTCGGAGCCGGTAGTGGTGGTGGTAGCTACTCACAGATAGAGTAAACAGAGACTCTGGCTCGTTCTTATAGACCGGTCCCGTTTCAATGGCGTGAAGGTGGGGATCGTTTTGTAGAAGAGCGATTGCGATCGACACTAGAAACAGAAGAAAGTTTGTCAACGGATGAAGATAAAGAATGATGCGGATGATGCGTTGTCGTCTCTGACCTAGAGGTCGAACATCTTTCTTTCATCTCAATGACCACAAAGAAAACTTAATGAAAAGTCGGTGCTGCTATCGATCCCGGACCGGCGTTCGTGACGTTCGACTCGGAAGCGTTCGGCTTTTCTACGCAAACGCCCGAGAGTTGCCGAGCCGATTTGTTCCAGACGACATTTTTGATACGGTGCTGCGTCCTATGATAATGTTTTGCTTGGTTTTTTTGGGGGTTTTTTTTGTTAGGGTTACGGTTTAGGGTTAGGTTTAGGGTAAGGAATTTTTTAGGGTAAGGGTAAGGAATTTGTTTAAAGAAAGAAACAAAGAAAATTAAACATATTTACATGAATTTTTTTTGAAAGAAACAGGAAAAAAAAACATAGCAAGGTTAGTGTTATAAAATGAATACTGTATTTTTATTTACAAGGAATTTTTTTTTGAAAAGAAACAAAAAAACATATCAAAATTACTTTTATCACGACATATTTTTTAATTTTATTATTTATTTTTACTTGCTCGCGATGATACTGCAGTGCAAAGCTGTTCGTAATTCATTTTGGGTTTATTTTCTTCAAAAAAACTTCTTGACAAAAAATCCGTCTTCAAAAGCAATTATCTCCAATTTGTAACAAAGTTATCGTCTGCTCGCTGCTTTGGCTCGTCAACACTCGGCCGTTTGCGTAGGACAGCCAAACGATTCCGAGTCGCACGTCACGACATCCGGTCCGGGATCGATAGCAGTACCGAAAAGTCTACCCTAACAGGGGAGCAAAGAGTAGACTTTTACATGGAGTTTCACTTCACTATATAAAATTTTTTTTTTAATTAATACTTTTACCCACTGATAGCTGATGGGACGAGAACAATCTGCCATGTAGATTAAATAAAGGGTTCTATTTTTTTGTTATGTAATAACGGAAAAATAAAAAATTAGATTCTATTTTTTTTATTCAGTTACACGTCAACACCCTGAAAATACCTGTAAAAAAAAATTTTTTTAATTAAAAAGATTTTAGATTTTAATGTGGGGGTTCACTTTATTATATAAATTTAACATAAAATGATCACTCAGTTCTTTGCTACATAGCATAAGACAGAACGGGTAACCATTTTTGTTGTATTTCCATAATGGCAAAACATTTTAAACTTTACATGGATTTTCACTTTACTATATAAATTTAAGGCAAAATAGTCACTCAGTTCTTGAACACATACCATCGGACAGAACGGGTAACCATTATTTGTATTTCCAAAATGGTTGCCATTTTAGACTTTAGTGTGGAGATTTATTTTACTTATCGAACATAAAATGAGATTCAGTTCTTGAACCTATAGCATAGAACAGAATTAGCGTGGGGGGGTTCACTTTTCTGTACAAATTTAACATAAAATGATCACTCAGTTCTTGAGCACATAACGTTGGTTCTAAACTACTAATAGATTTGAGATTTTTTCCCCCTATTACGTCATTTTTTTTTAACAGAAAAAAAGCAGGACTGATCTTCATTAATCTGAACACTAACCCTAAGTTTGGGATGGTAATACGAAAAAAAAAATGGTTTGTCAATAAGAAAGAATTAAAAATATCTAAAATATTTTACCATCAATTTTGTTGTTTTTAGATTAAAAATGATGGTAATTTTGGAAATACAAAAAAGAAAATGGATACTCGTTCTGTTCTACGCTATTTAGTAAAATATTGGGTGATCGATAATGATTTCTGGTCAGGAAGTAGGCGATCATTTTACGTTAAATTTATATAATAAAGCAAACACTCACTCTAAAGTTGAAATATAGATTATTTGCTTATTTATTAAAAAAAACTTTTCAAGTATTTTCAATGTGTTGACATGTAATCACATAAAAAAAAATAGAACCCTTTATTGAATTTATATGGGTAGATTGTTCTCATCCCATCAGCCATGAGTGGGTAGAAGTACTAATTATAAAAAAAATGTTATGTTATTCTTAGCTATTATGGCTTGTGGTAAGGATTGAACCTTTAACCTACAGAGGACTGTCACTTTGAACTGATTGTTAATGAATGCCTTTAAATATTATCTTGGCTGTTTGGCTAGGAAGAAAGTGTAGTATCTGTTCCGATGGATACTACACCCTACAGACCGGTATTGTCTTGGCCTTGGCCTTCGTGGCTTGATTTCTGCCGGTCTATGGGTCTGTCCTGTGCAGTTCTAGGAGGTCCACCCTCCCAGGCTTTGCCTCCCCTCTTTGGGGAGGAGTAAGTTTATTGCTTACTGCCTGAGGCGCCCCTACCGGGGAATGCCGACGGGGCTGTCCAGGCATTTTTTAATAGCCAGAGTGCTCACCTTCTCAAGCGCTGGTTTATCAAATCCCACTTTCCCAACCTTGTGTCACATCTTACCGCTGTGGGAGGTAGATAAATAAAAAATGGTAAATACCGCACATCTAGACAAGATTCGGTTTAAGTCTCCAAAATTCCATATTAGAATTGTCTCCATGGAACCATAGCATTGTAACAAGATTACCCCAGGGTGAGCGAAAAAGGGTTAGGGTTAGTGAATAAGCATTATAACCTAGATCGTAACAAGATGTAGGTTAGTAGTGTGGGTAGATGTCGTGTTTGGAATGCGACTGTGATTGTCTTGATAATTTCAAGTTGAAATTGTTAACATTTTCTTCATTTTTATTTTGAGGCATGCCGCTTTGAGGAATGTATTAAAAACAATTGCAGAAGTGCGTCACCGATCAGAGCAAGATTTGCGATCGAAATGAGCAGACGTTTAGTTTTTTGCGGCTGGGGTTGGGGAGTTGACTGTATCGGTAAAATGGAGAGTGCTACAAAGAATGGGGAGGTGCCGCTCCGAGCACCCTTTTCTGCTTTGACAGAGTACAAAACCGACTTCGAAATCTAGTGGGTGATATCCGCTTCTCTTCCCTACAGCCTATTTCTCACAGAAGAGACGTGGCTAGTCTTTCTCTACTCTATCGTTATTTTCATGGCAGCTGCTCGACTGAGCTCCAATCTCTTCTCTTCTCTGCAGCCTATTTCTCACAGAAGAGACGTTGCTAGTCTTCCTCTACTCTATCCTTATTTTCATGGTAGGTGCTCGACTGAGCTCCAATCTCTTCTCTTCTCTGAAGCCACTTTCTTACAGAAGAGACATTACTAGTCTTTCTCTACTCTATCGTTATTTTCATGGCAGCTGCTCGACTGAGCTCCAATCTCTTCTTTTCCTTACAGCCTTTTTCTCACAGAAGAGACGTTGCTAGTCTTTCTCTACTCTATCGTTATTTTCATGGCAGCTGCTCGACTGAGCTCCAATCTCTTCTTTTCCTTACAGCCATTTTCTCACAGAAGAGACGTTGCTAGTCTTTCTCTACTCTATCGTTATTTTCATGGCAGCTGCTCGACTGAGCTTTATTCTATGGTCCCCTCCCCTGTAAAACATTAACAAAATCTCGTCTAGCTACAACCACTGTCAATGAATTCCCTTTCTTTGTGTGTGTGCCTAGAACTAGGCAGAACTTCCATGAGCAAAGTTTCTTTTCTAAAACTGCCCGTCTGTGGAACACAGTACCATGGGACTGCTTCCCAACTGACTATAACATTGCCATTTTCAAGTCTAATGTAAACAAATTCTTGCCGAAATGTCCTCTTAAACAATCAATTTTTCTACCAGTCACAACCATCGTTACAAATCCCTTCGGTGTTTCACCGTCTATCTACCCAATCCAATAACTCTTATCCTCGAGGGGACTTTGGGCCTTGATAAAAGATGATTCATTTGTAAATAATAAAAAAAAATAAAATAGATTGTAAGCTATATAAAAATCCTTTGATTTCGATTCTTTATTTCTGCCGCAACATCTTCGTATTTGGAAACGAGTAAAGAACAAAGAGACAACAGCATAATGGTTAAAGGCATTGATGAACAATCAGTTCTAAGTGACACTCTTCTAAAGTTGATGTTTCAATTATTACAAGATGTAATTTTTAAAAATTAATATTTCTATCTTGTCATGGCTGACGGAACGAGAACAATCTACCCCTGTGGATTTAATGTTGCCGGATTCTTATTTCTGTTTCACTTGACTAAATCGAAATGTATTCATGTCAAGGTCATACCTATAAAAGGCCGAGAGACTTAACATGGAAGGTCTTTTACTGGAGGCAAGATTTCCCGTCAGTCAGCAGAGATCTTTTTAGCTGCTAACATTTCGCTCTCATTGCTCCGAGAAAATTTCATTCCAAAAGTGAATTCTAACCCATCAAAAATTTTCGCCAGTTAGTTTTATATATTTTGTAAAAGTTTTGTCATAATCTTTTTTTAGGTAAAAAAATGTGTTGTTGAAAAACTTAATAATTTGTTAAAGACATTGTTTCATCGCTCCAGACAAGACATGAAACCACTTGATGTAAGGAGCTAAAAATAAATACTACTTCCAGGTCAAAAACTACCCAACGATAAGTTTTATATGTACAGATTCTGACCCAGAAAACAGCAATTCTTCTCCCTTTGTCAGAAACATCGCTCATGGAATATGAGTACTAAAGTACAGAATAAGGGAAGCGATAATTAAACAAAAAATGCTGTCAATATGAAAGGAAAACCTTTAAAAAGATTTTGACATGAAACTTTTACACAAAATATAAAACTAGCAAATTTGAATGAAAAAATTTGGTGCTTTTCCAGTGTTTCGGCCAGACGGAAAAATTGTTTATGTGTGAAAACAATATTATGTACTTATTCAGTGGTATTTTATTGTTCAATGTTGAAAAAAGTAGGAAGAATTATCCACTAGAACTTTACTTACAAATATTTTTCCATTTTCCGTATCGTATAAGTCAGTTCGATGACTATGCCTCCATCTTTGTCCGAGGGACACAAGTCAAGGGCAGATAATTTGCAAGGGCAGATAAAACGCATTTAAAAAACAAAAAAACAATAAAAAAACAAGTACATTGATAAAAAACATAATTTATTGTAATGAGTATATTTAATGTGAAAGTAAATAAAATTAAAGTAATTAAATTGAAACTGGGCATCATTCTTGCATAACCCTTTGCATGATTACCTGCACTTGCAAATTATCTGCCCTTGACTTGTGTCCCACGGACGAAGATGGAGGCATAGTCATTGAACTGACTTATACGATACGGAAAATGGAAAAATATTTATAATTAAAGTTCTAGTGGATAATTTTTCCTACTTTTTTTAACATTGAATAAATAAAATACCACTGAGTAAGTACATAATACTGTTTACACACAAACAATTTTTCCGTCTACACGAAACACTGGACAAGCACCAAAAATTCAAACAGTATGAACTACTGATTTGGTATTAAATTTTTTGAATTTTTGTTTTTGAGATGAGGATTGATAATACGTATTTTTTTTAATATGTATATATTTTTAATATGTATATATTTATAATATGTATGTATTTATAATATGTATGTATTTATAATATGCATATATTTTTAATATGCATTTATAATATGCATTTATAATATGTATATATTTATAATATGTATATGTATATATTTATAATATGTATATATTTATAATATGCATATATTTATAATATGCATATATTTTGAATACGTATATATTTATAATACGTATTATTTTTAATATGTATATATTTATAATATGTATATATGTTTGATATGTATTTATTTTTAATATGTATATATTTATAATATGTATATATTTATAATATGTATATATTTATAATATGTATATATTTTTAATATGTATATATTTATAATATGTATATATTTATAATATGTATATATTTATAATATGTATATATTTTTAATATGTATATATTTATAATATGTATATATTTATAATATGTATATATTTTTAATATGTATTAATACAGAAATGGAAACTACTCGGCACTAATTCCGTTTCGTAAATATATCACAGATTGTGAAATTTTAACAACGATGGTGCGTGCGGAAAAAAAACAAACATTTTTTCCACTATTCACCAATAACAGCATTGCCAAAATACACCTGAAGAAGGTCAGAGGATATATCGGCTGAAACGTTGTGAGAACAACACCCAAGATGAGAGCAATAGTTTGAAAAATCCTAATACAAAACATCTTGATGTCCAACTCTCCACTCAGGTTGTCTCCCTTTAAATCTGGCTCCTATCACAGTAGCCTTATACGCTTCAGTGGCAATATACCTTGTTTGGGACAAACAAAAGTTCTTAAAAAATACTGACCTAACGGGTCATGGGTAGTCTAGTAGACTACTAAAATACTAATTTTTATATATTTATTGTAAAGGCATGCCATTAGGAACGGAACCATTTATTGACAATGACTGTTATTGGTGAATAGTGGAAAAATACACCTGAAGAAGGTCGGAGGTTATATCGACTTAAACGTTGTGAGAACTACACCCAAGATGAGAGAAATAGTCCGAACAATCCAAATAATACATAGTATGAACTACTGTTCCGATGTTTTTTTAATAGTTCAAAAAATAGTTCCCAATAAAATTCAATTTTGACTTTTTACAGAACACTCACAAACTTATAATCCGAATGTAATTTATAATAATAATAATAAGGGAATACCGCCGGTTGTCGTGAGAAATCGCTGATGACCTGTGTGAGAACTCCTACTGAGTACATAATAAAGAATCTCAGTTGAAATAAATTTGATTGGTTAGAATCCCATTTCAGAATGAAATTTTCTCCGAGCAATGAGAGTGAAGTGCTAGCAGCTAAACAGATCTCTGCTGACTGACTGGAAATCTTGCCTCCAGTAAAAGACCCCAAATGTTAGATCTCTCGGCCTTTTATAAGGATGCCCTTGATTCATGCCCAATACCCTTTTCATATTTTTTCTAACATATTATAGTAGTCTGAATAATGAAAATAATACATATAATCAAGCAAGTTAATAAAGTAGCAGTCTTCTAAATAAACTTTACTCAACTGTTCATATGTAGTAGAAGTAAATAGAAAGAAAACATGAATCGAAAGAAATGCATCTTTTAAAAATGTTTAGCAGACATATATGACGCGTCGCCACTTTTTAAAATTTTTGTAATAAAAATTTTTGGTGCTTGTATATAGAAATACACAAGTGAAATATGACAGTTTTAAATAAATTAACAGGAAAACTCTTTAATATATTTATATATCAGTCAAAAGTAAGTATCTCCACCAAAAAATTAGGGAAAATTATCGAATAGAACTTTAATTAAAAATAAAAATCAGTTTTATCGTACTTTTCCAATTCTCCATTGATTATGACTTGACGAAATGATAGACTGACTTATCTCCCCTGTTTTATGTAACTCTTTAAAGATATCAAAACACGCCTGGATATCCCGGTCACTAGGGAGAATCGTAGACCGAGGAAAACCTAGCTTGAGGGCATAAGATGTGATTTGACTGCATCCAGCATGACTGATATCGACCGTTTAAATCGGACCGCATGGAGAGCGGGCGTGAGATGTTGCCTGGTGTTGCCCACCTCGGCGTCCAGAACACTCACAGTACCTCAAATACCAAAACCTGATAGACAATTTATAGAAGGCTATTAACACTATAGAAATATACCATGTTGTTAGCAGTACCGAAATTAAGATGAAAATAAGTTTTTTGGGTGCTTGTAGGTGAAATATGGCAGTTCCAAATAAATTAACAGGAAAACTCTTTAATATATTTATATATCAGTCAAAAGTAGGTATCTACAGTAAGAATTACAGAAAATTTTCGAGAACTCCAATTAAACATGAAAATTAGTTTTATCGTATATTTCCGGTTTTACGTTGGCTCGAACCCATTTTACCTCTTTAATTTAGAAGAGTTACGTAATAGGGAGAAAAGGGGAGATAAGTCAGCCAACGTAGAATGTGAAATATATGATAAAACTGATTATTATTTTTAATTAAAATTATACTCAATAACTTTTTGTAATTTTTGGTGTAGATATCTAGTTTTGCCTGATACGTAAGTATATCAAAGAGTTTTCCTATTCATTTATTTAGAACTGCCATATTTCACTTATGTATGTCTACCTACAAGCACCAAATATTTTTTGAAATAACATTTTTTTAAATAACCTTTTCAAATACGATAAATTATGCACCAAAAATTTCAAATTATATTTTTTTTTTTAATTTTCTATTTTCTATTTAAATTTAACAACTTTATTTATTTTCTGACTGTCTTTAATCACCCGAATCATGTTCACAAATGATGTTTTGAGAATTTTGAGCAGAGGCACTACCGGAGATAATCGTCTATGTTGACGATATGCAATGTTTGTCAGTAATTGACACGGCCTGCTCATAGTCAGTAGTGGATGCAGATCAATACCGATCCTGCAAGAAAGCACGGGTTGGTGACATCCTGTGCATGTTGAAGTGATCACCTTTTCCATGGACAAAAACAATTCTGTCAAGATTGATGTTCTCAATGTGCAGGACAAACCACCGGGGTTGTATCTACTGTTAGGGGTTGATGTCAGCTCACTAGCAACCGGGGTGACATTGGACAGTGTGGGAGGATGATTGTTAGCTACAACCTGAGAATGATGCTCATATTAATTAAGCTGAACTGGGCACCGTGTTAAAAGGCATCAACTTAGCTCGCCGGTAGCATAGCAAGATAGAGCATGTAAACGCGGACTCTGCATATGTGAAAACACAAGTTTGCACCAAGGCACCAGATGCTCACCAGGAGACACTTCAGCACACTCAAGGAGCTGGTGAAGGCGTACAACGTGTCTGTGTATGTGACGTTTGTTGCATCAATTCATAACATGGCTGACCAATTACCGAGAGTACCACAGGGGTGATTCGATGCAATGAAGGAAAATGGGCCCCTGATCGATGCTGTCAACATTTTATGTTAAACTTACAAAGAAAACTAAACACTCTCCTAAAAATTGAACAGAAAGTTTTTCAAAATTATTATTTTAATAATCTGAGGATTTTGGTTTTCAAACGATATTATTTTTGAAAAAAAAAAAAAAATAACATTTTCAAATGCCTGTGAAATAGTCCTCAGGGACTATCACTTCCAGAATATCATTTTACATCAAACTTACAGGGTGACCCTTTAAAAATACCACCCATAGAATCGTTAATAAAATTCACAATCCTTTTTTTAATCTAACCATATTTGGTACAAATAAATTTCAGTCTATGACTGACTTGTTCACCAAGTTTCAGTCATAGAGGTCCAACAGTCTTTGTTTTATCGCCATTTAAAGTACATGTGGATATAATGTGCAAAATTGTTTACTTTGATAGACTCCTTCCTTGGCACTGGCTTGATTTTGACCGCGATGGCCCTTAAGTTCAGGAATAGTCTGGGGATAGTTTTGATAGACATTGTCTTTGAGATAACCCCACACATAAAAATCTGGGAAGGTTACGATTTCAGGATCGCATCTCTTACTGATGAGACGATCACCAAAGTGATCTAATATAATTGAATAGTGATATAAAAAAGACTGTTGGGCATTCATTACTGAAACTCGGTGGACAAGTCAGGCAAAGATTGAAATTTATTTGTACCAAATATGGTTGTATTGCAGAAAGGATTGTGAATTTTACAAACGATTCTATTTGTGGCATTTTGTGTGTGGGATATTTTACTCCTGTACATAGAAATTCTCGCTGGCAGTGGATCGAGGCGGTGTCGGCGGTGTCTGCGGTGGTGCCGGCGGCGGCCGGGAGGTTATGTTTTCAAATCTAAATGTTGGTTAATAAACGTTTGTTTCTCGAAGATTTTCCTCATATATATTTTAATCACACAATATAGAGACTAAAATACAACTAACTGCTGGGATTGAGTTATGTTTTCAAATCAAAATGTTGGTTAATAAACGTTTGTTTCTCGAAGATTTTCCTCATATATATTTTAATCACACAATATAGAGACTAAAATACAACTCACTTTTGGGATTGAGTTATGTTTATAAATTTTAATCACGCAATATTTAGACTAATATATTAATTAGTTTTGAGATTAAGTTATGTTTATAAATCAAAATGTTGCTTAATTAATGTGTTTCTCCAAAGGTTTTTTTAAATATATTTTAATCACGCAATATTTAATCTAATATATAAATTAGTTTTGAGATTAAGTTATGTTTATAAATCAAAACGTTGCTTAATTAATGTGTTTCTCCGAAGGTTTTTTAAAATATATTTTAATCACGCAATATTTCATCTAATATATAAATTAGTTTTACTATTTTTTTTCTTTCCATTTGTGGCATTTGTGTAGGGTGGGGTATTTTACTCCTGTACATAGAAATGCGTTATATACGTTTGAAGAAAAAAAAATGTTTTTATTTGATGTGAAAATAAAGATTGAACTGAGGACTCACCTACTGCAGCAGTTACCATCAATTTACTGAGGAACATGATTAGATCCGTCACTTTATCCACTATCACTGTCCTGGAAAATAAGAAGAGAAAAAGTTTTTTTTGTAGTTTGCTTGAAGCATTGCATGTAATATATATATAGAGAGAAATAAGAGATAATTCATAGAAGGCAATTACAATGTGGAAATGTGTCAGATAGAAGCCGGACTGAAAAAAAACAAAAAAACAAAGGTGAAAATTGTTTTTGTTATTTTTTGGGGGGGGGGGGGGGGGGTTGTTAAACGCATTATTTATTAACCAATTTTAATAATTTCTTTTATACCCCCCGCCTCTTATGTGTTTTTTTTTTATAAATCTTACTTTCCTTCAATGTCACTTGATAGTGGGGGGGTCCATATAACATAATATTTAGTGGAAAAAAATCCTGTTTTCAAATGTCCATTGTGTGTTATTTTACTCAGCGTTGTCCAGAAGTAATAAATGTAAGATTACAGTCTTACATTTCAAAGGGATAGCTCCGGTAAATGAATTACATTATTATTTTTTAAACACATTAAAAGAGGAATGGGCTGGGCGAAAGAGAAAGAGAGGGTTTTGTTCTACTCACCGTTGTCTGGTAGCAATGAAATCGTCATTATAAATGTTACTGTATCATATTTTGTAAGCGAGGGGGTGTAACAGAATCTTTTGTTCAACTTGGAGTTGTTCGGGAGCAATAAATGTAAAATTAAAGTCTTGCATTTAAATCTCTTTGGATTATTTTCATTATCAACATCATTTCTCTTCATATTATTGTGAAAACGAAGTGGAGGGGAACGGATTTACTCGGGATCAAGAATTTCATTGTGCTTTTTTTTACTCAGCATTGTCCACGAGCAATAAATGTAAGATTACAGTCTTACATTTCAAAGGGATAGCTCCGGTAAATGAATTACATTATTTTTATTTCAGCACATTAAAAGAGGAATGGGCTGGGCGAAAGAAAAAGAGAGGATTGTAGCGAGAAACGAAAACAGCCCGACGCTCTACCGAAAGCCCCACTGAAACATAGTTAAAAATACAATCTTAATTTTGATACTTGAAGAAATGGGGTTTTTTCACATCTCTAAGTTAGTAATGAATGATCGTATGATAATTGGTTCTCCATATACTTTGCGGCCTGCGTTCGCTCTCGATTTTTTTAATGTTTTTTTTGTGTTAAGATAAGTTCAGAATCACACAAAGTTTTATGAAGGTGACAGAAATTTAAAATAAAAATTAAAATAAAACTTTGTGTGATTCTGAACTTATCTTAACAGGCATAATGTTATTTCAAGACCTGAGGATCGGGAGCCCCTCAAACTGCTCTTGTTAAACAAAATCAATTTTGTAGTCAAAATGAAATAAATTATCATTTATATTTATATTTCTGCTCTATATTTTTATTGAGCACTCTCATAAACCCGGTTCAACTCCCCTTGATTTATACCCTGTGGATCTATACCATACTATATATATATATATATATATATATATATATATATATATATATATGACACCAACAGGCACAAAATCTGTGAAATACATTGTTATCCTGTTATCAGAGAGAGTTGACCTGTTTTTATTCTCGTTTGATGAACTCACGGTTAACCTTTATAAAGATGGTTTATAAAAACATAAAATTGGTGACGAGGATGATATAGCTCACAATATTAGTCAGGCGGAAAATATTAACAAATCTGAATTACCTGAGAGCATTCCGCATAATCATGGAGAAGGCTTTCTTTGCAGAAACACAGAAGTTCTTGCCATGAATTGCAATCTGAAATTAAAAAAAAAATTAATTAATTATAAAAAAAACAAACCAATGTTTTGCTAGTAGTAGGGGGTGGGACGTAATGGGTGAAAATTTCAGATTCATGCGAGTAGTATTTTTTTGTGTTTATTTATACATAAATAACACTAAACAATCAAACATTTTGAAAATTTTTGCAAAATTCAGAAGGTGCAGGCTATTAGTTTTTGGCTGTTTTTCACTAGTTTTTAGCTATTCTACATTCATGAAAATCCTTTTACAGCCTGAAAATGGTCCTAAATTAAAGTACTATATCAGATTTAACCATCTATATCCATTCATAGCTTTTGAGGATGTTTTAGGATCTGCAATGTCGCATGAAACCACTTTTTCACCGAAAAATGATGGATTTTGAGTCACGTGGAGCCCTAACGGCTATTTTTGGCCGGCCCCTTCTGAATTTTGCAAAATTTACAAAATGTTTTATTATTTATTGTTATTTATGTATAAATGAACGCAAAAAAAACTCCTCGCATGAATCTGAAATTTTCACCCATTACGTCCCAACCCTACTAGTAGTTATTAGCTATTGTCGAGATGTATGGGAGGTGACAGTGGTTAAGTGGATATCGACACGCACTGATGACCCGGGTGTTCCAAGTTCGAATCTAGTCAGTTCCACAGTACCACTTTCACTTAGGGATGTTGGCAACCTACTCGTGGTCCTTCCTGTAAGTACCCGATGTCTTTCCAGAAAGATTTCTAACTAGAAAAACATCGGGGGAAACTAATGCCAACACCAGAATCATCTGATTGACACGAAAAATCGGTGGTAACTGTTACAAACTCCTTCTGGTTCCTATTCTGTTTGACAAAACTGTTGAATTAAGTTGATTTAATTGTTGGTATTTTTTATATGGAACTCTGATGACCCTTTCTTTTCTTCTTCATTTCAAGCAAGTCTAGTCAGATGAATATAGACGTTATCTCCAACAAGCATCTCGACTCCCACCAACCACTCTGCATGAATAAACATGTCTACACTTTCTTCTTACAGAATAAACACTTCCTTCTTCACTTGTGTAGTGATTAGTATGTGGTTCGGTTGGCTAAAACAGGCATGTTAAAACTTGTATAGAAATACATCTGGCAATTCGAGCACTTCTGTGCAGGTCCACCTTTCCACATTTCCACTCGGCCTTAGTTTGGCGCTAAAATATAAACAGTTCCAAAGAGATGCTTACCTGACAAGACGTCAAATTCCCGGCTCGTCTCTTGTCGTAGCTTAGACAGATAAATACAGATCCCTACTACAAAATGGCTAGCCCATCTCAACCTCACCAATAACCTCTACAGATCGGTCAGACGCGGAACTGCAAGTCAATGGAGTGACAATAACAATGTTGGTTCTGTGCATACATAACCACCATTCCTTTGTGTGCTCTGTCCCAAACCTTCCCCGACTATGTATGCAATGGCTGAGCTTTGCTGCGGTGGATGTTGGTTTGGTTTGATTGTTTTGTTTTACTGCATATCAACCCTTTTCAGGTTATTTAATGTTGAATCCGACCATTTTGGTAAAAGTTTTATGCTTCATGTTCTTTAAATGTTCAAGTATTTATTCATGGTCTTTCGTTTGGTTGTTTTGAAGAGGAAAAATGGTTTTGTTTTTAGCTTTGCAGAACATGATTGAGTTTTGCAAAGGGAAAGGAAATAAACAATGACATCAACGTTTGGTGCATTTTAAGTCAGGAAGCCGGTATTTTCAGACAGTCTGATCTGATAGCAGCAGTATGAGAGGAAGAGAAAAAACAGGTGTTTGGTTGAGTGAAAAAGGGGGAGGGGAGTGGAGGAAGGGGAGGGAAAGAAGAGAGGGAAATTGTTTTTTATTTTGGATTTTGCAGAACATGATTGAGTTTTGCAAAGAAAAAAAAAACAATAAAACATCAATGTTTGGTGCATTTGGGGTCAGAGAGCCGATATCTTCAGACAGTCTGATCTGGTAGCACCAGTGGTGAATGTTGAGGTAAAAACCTACAAACTTGCTCCATGGAACAGACTTACTCCATCAGTCCACCACAAACGCATTCAAAAGAGCCTTGGATGGACAACTATTTTAAAGATGTATAAACTTTTACATAACTTTCCTGCATGTGCAAACAATTTTCCTTTGTGCGTCCTGTGCCAAACCTTTCGCGACTTTGTATGCAACCACACGACCTTGTTGCTGTAAATGTCAGGGGTAAAAACCTGAAATCGTGCAGGTATAAAGAATAGCTACAGATCCATACCAATCCTGAGGCACGATCTTTGTGGGCTCTATGCACAAGTTTGAATCAACAACAAAAAAAAAAACAGTAATATTTTCCAAGTGATTCCAATTATAATTGTTGTAGGTAAGTTTGGTTAGGGTTAAATTATTATTTTACCTACTACTATGATATACAAGTAACATTAAGAAATAGTTTACAGGGATGTGAATATTGATTTACTCCTCTCCAGGAGTTAGGCACAAGGCCAGTTTTTTTATCTTACTCCCACAAGTAAGATGTGACCCAAGATCGAGTCGGGAAAGTGGGGTTTAAAAATTGCCTGGGCAGCCCCGTCAGCATTCCCCGGTAGGGGCGCCTTAGGCAGTAAGCAATAAACTTACTCCTCCCCAAAGAGAGGGAGGCAAAGCCTGGGAAGGTGGACCTCCTAGAACTGCACAAGACAGACCCATTGACCGGCGTAAATCAAGCCCCGAAGGACAAGACAATACCAGTATGGGGTGCAGTATCCATCGGAACAGATACTACACTTTGATCTTAGCCAAAAGGCCAAGACAGGGATGTGAGTAGCCAATGGAAAAAAAAGCTGAAATCGAGATAAATTTCCCAACCTGCCCCTTACCCATGTGTGTGTGTGGAGAGGGCAATGCAATAAAACAACTTTTTCCCTAAATAACAACAATCAGTTTCAACTAAGTAAAAATTAAGAGAAAGAATGCGCATATGAGTGGAAGGAAACAGGAAGTCATTCTTTGATGAAACAAAAGTCATCTAACTCCCGTCATGAGTCGTTTAAAGATAAAGCAAGAAAAAGGAAGAAATATAAAATCCATCCAAATAGCAACAAAAAAATAAAGAGGTAAGGCTCTAGCGGCAGAAATAATTTTTTTTCTTATTTAAATTTTTTTTAAAAGTGAATTTCAACCAAAAGGCAGAGAACTCACATCCATGGAAGATTCTAGCAATTTCAGCAGAAATCCATTTTTTTCTGAATCAAAAAAAAAAAAGAAGTGGAATTCCACTACAAAGCAGAGAATTCACATCCCTGAGTTTATCCAAAACTATTTGGGAATTGCATTTACAAAATGGTAAAAGCAGCATTTATCGTAGAAGGGTTGGTATACTCACCATGATGTAAGCATTTTTGTTGAGGAAAGTCAGGAAGTTCTCCAGACACCACATGCAACAGCTCATACACCTGAAACAGGGAAAAAGCGTTTTTTGTTACAGAAAAAAAGATGCACAAGCACACATACACACTAATATATATATATTAAATTCCCGAAACAGTTTTTCATGGTAAACAACTGATGATCCCTTAAAATAGTGTTAGAAACAAACTAATATAATGACTGTAAAAAATAAATTGACTTACATGAGTGATTTTCCACTGAAAGATTTGGGACTATAAGTTTTTTTTTGTTTTGTTTTTTTAATATAGCTGTAATGGTTGAGAAACTTCCGAGACATTATATATATATATATATATAGTCAAAGATAAATACATAAAAAAAAAAAAATTAGTAACGGGAAAGAAAAGAAAAGAATAAAGAGTAGAAAAGGGGTCCAAAGGAAGACTAATTCAAAACTCAGGGAATCAACCGGTGTCTAGATATATCTTGTTTTCATTAACAATTGCTTTTGATAGGTTAGGGGAGATAAAGTAGAAGCCCATTCTCTGTTTAATTTTATTTGTGGAAAGGGCTATGAGTGCAGATTCAATTAGTCGACGTGTTGATTTATTATGTATTATCTTGATTAAAGTAGATTTATCAAAGTCAAAACAATGCCCATACTCCATAGTGTGAGCATATAAGACGTTAAGCGTGTTGTTGGTTTTACTCGCTCTTTTATGCTCATAAATCCGCTTGTCCAGATATATATATATATATATATATATATATATATATATATATATATATATATATATATATATGTATGTATATATATATATGTGTGTGTGTGTATCGAGGCAGCATTTTTTTTCTAAGGCACGTATTATTAAAAATAACCGACAACTCATGCCTGGATATTTTTGTATGAATCCCTTCCATTTTCCGGATTAAAGTCCTAATCTCGGATGAGAATTGGTTGATGAATCTGCCGTAATTTTCTTGTAGGTCCAAAGTACTTTTTGACCCATCTAGGTCCATGTTCAGTGGAATAATGTCAATCAGGTAAAGACCTGGAGTGAGTTTATAGTTAATTTTGGCGGGAAAATTCAAATACGAAACTATATTTATTTAGTATTATAAACATTTAAGTATATTAGTACTAGTGTAAAAATTAATCCTGTTAATAACCGTTTTTTTTGTTTTAATATGTAAAGCTTATAGTATATATATATGTGTGTGTGTGTGTAAATTATATATATGTAAATTCGTTACAGTAACGAATTTAAAATCAACCTTTTAAATGAATACATGTGAAAGTTGGTTCCATTTCTCGCAGTAACGGTAAAGTCAAAACACCCTATTTCAAGTTAAATCAACTTTACACAAAAGACGAACCATCTTTTTTATATACTGCTTTTGTATATGAAATATCAGTTGCAGGATTAACTAATTTGAATATTTGTTTTGAAAAAAGACATGTTATTAATTAGCTAATATTTTTTATTGTTTTTTAATTCAATGAGTTCCGTTTTGCAATATTGCTTTGTTTCCTGGACAAATATTTAGTATTTGTATTCAAATGTCTTTTTCTTTAGAATGGATTGACTTGATTTTCAGCAAGTTACGATCTATTTCTAAATAAGTATCACAGTACTACCAGGCCTTGTCAGAATGGACCTGAGAGTAATTGCAATTAAAGGATGACTCCACACTCCTAAAAGCTCTGCTGAAAATATTTTTTTAAAATTCAAATAACAATGAACAGTGTCTTTCCAGTCATACTGTTAATTTTCATAAGAATCTGTATAAAAGTAAAGGCTTTATAAACATTCTAAGAGAAAAGCAAAAAAACTCAAATGTTTTTAGCCATTTTTTAGTAATTCCATATCTGATTGAGGCTCTGGAATTTAGAATTTTCAACAGGATGCTATGAATACGTTACCATGGGACTGCTTCCCTGTTGGCTACAACATGGTCATCTTGAAATCCAATGTCAAATAATTATCATAAACCGTCTTAATAAATAATTAAATTTTATCCGTCCCATTCATCATTTTAAATCCTTTCATAATATTCATCATCATTCAACCGACAATCCATTCATTTTATTAATCCTTATCTTCGAGTGGGTTTAACTAAGATACGTGGTGACTCATTAGTAAAAAAAAAAAAAAAAAAAAAAATTAAATGCTTGGTTGATGGTAGGTGGGATTGAAACCACATCTCAATGGTCAAAGTGTTCTCTATGACAACTGTCCCCCTATATCAATAGAAAATCATAAAAACTGAAACCAAAAAAGTTCACTCACTTAAGCATAAATGTAGCAAATTTGTTATTAGAGTCCTTCAGTTTGTAGTTGATATAATCAAGAATAACTCGCACCAGTTGAACGACAGCAATGATGAGAGAACCAAACGCCAGAGATCCAAGATGGTAGCTGTTAAAAAACAAAAGATTTATTAGATTTTCAAAACAGGATATGATCTGACTAACAAACATTACATTTTCAAACTAATTCAGGGTTTCATATTTCGGAAACACAAGTAAAACATTCAAATGAGATTAAATGTGATCCTAATGATTGCATATCTTGGAAATGTGGTTGAAATATTTATTCAAATGTGATGACAAATGTGAATTAAAACTAACTAATAATTGCATATCTTGGAAATGTGGTTGAAATATTTATTCAAATGTGATGAAAATGTGAATTAAAACTAACTAATAATTGCATATCTTTGAATTTGTGGTTGAAATATTTATTCAAATGTGATGAAAATGTGAATTAAAACTAACTAATAATTGCATATCTTGGAAATGTGGTTGAAATATTTATTCAAATGTGATGAAAATGTGAATTTAAACTAACAAATAATTGCATATTTTGGAAATGTGGTTGAAATATTTATTCAAATGTGATGAGAAATGTGAATTAAAACTAACTAATAATTGCATATTTTGGAAATGTGGTTGAAATATTTATTCAAATGTGATGAGAAATGTGAATTAAAACTAACTAATAATTGCATATTTTGGAAATGTGGTTGAAATATTTATTCAAATGTGATGACAAATGTGAATTAAAACTAACTAATAATTGCATATCTTGGAAATGTGGTTGAAATATTTATTCAAATGTGATGACAAATGTGAATTAAAACTAACTATAAATTGCATATCTTGGAAATGTGATTGAAATATTTATTCAAATGTGATGATAAATGTGAATTAAAACTAACAAATAATTGCATATCTTGGAAATGTGGTTGAAATATTTATTCAAATGTGATGACAAATGTGAATTTAAACTAACTAATAATTGCATATCTTTGAATTTGTGGTTGAAATATTTATTCAAATGTGATAACAAATGTGAATTAAAACTAACTAATAATTGCATATCTTTGAAATGTGGTTGAAATATTTATTCAAATGTGATGACAAATGTGAATTAAAACTAACTAATAATTGCATATCTTGGAAATGTGGTTGAAATATTTATTCAAATGTGATGACAAATGTGAATTAAAACTAACTAATAATTGCATATCTTTGAAATGTGGTTGAAATATTTATTCAAATGTGATGACAAATGTGAATTAAAACTAACTAATAATTGCATATCTTTGAATTTGTGGTTGAAATATTTATTCAAATGTGATGAGAAATGTGAATTAAAACTAACTAATAATTGCATATATTGGTAATGTGATTGACATATTTATTCAAATGTGATGACAAATGTGAATTAAAACTAACTAATAATTGCATATCTTGGAAATGTGGTTGAAATATTTATTCAAATGTGATGAAAATGTGAATTTAAACTAACTAATAATTGCATATCTTTGAATTTGTGGTTGAAATATTTATTCAAATGTGATGAGAAATGTGAATTAAAACTAACTAATAATTGCATATTTTGGAAATGTGGTTGAAATATTTATTCAAATGTGATGAGAAATGTGAATTAAAACTAACAAATAATTGCATATCTTGGTAATGTGATTGAAATATTTATTCAAATGTGATGACAAATGTGAATTTAAACTAACTAATAATTGCATATCTTGGAAATGTGATTGAAATATTTATTCAAATGTGATGAAAATGTGAATTTAAACTAACTAATAATTGCATATCTTTGAATTTGTGGTTGAAATATTTATTCAAATGTGATAACAAATGTGAATTAAAACTAACTAATAATTGCATATCTTTGAAATGTGGTTGAAATATTTATTCAAATGTGATGACAAATGTGAATTAAAACTAACTAATAATTGCATATCTTTGAAATGTGGTTGAAATATTTATTCAAATGTGATGAAAATGTGAATTTAAACTAACTAATAATTGCATATCTTTGAATTTGTGGTTGAAATATTTATTCAAATGTGATAACAAATGTGAATTAAAACTAACTAATAATTGCATATCTTTGAAATGTGGTTGAAATATTTATTCAAATGTGATGACAAATGTGAATTAAAACTAACTAATAATTGCATATCTTTGAATTTGTGGTTGAAATATTTATTCAAATGTGATGAAAATGTGAATTTAAACTAACTAATAATTGCATATCTTTGAATTTGTGGTTGAAATATTCATTCAAATGTGATGACAAATGTGAATTAAAACTAACTAATAATTGCATATCTTTGAATTTGTGATTGAAATATTTATTCAAATGTGATGACAATGTGAATTTAAACTAACTAATAATTGCATATCTTTGAATTTGTGGTTGAAATATTTATTCAAATGTGATGAAAATGTGAATTAAAACTAACTAATAATTGCATATCTTTGAAATGTGATTGAAATATTTATTCAAATGTGATGACAAATGTGAATTAAAACTAACTAATAATTGCATATCTTTGAAATGTGATTGAAATATTTATTCAAATGTGATGATAAATGTGAATTAAAACTAACAAATAATTGCATATCTTGGAAATGTGATTGAAATATTTATTCAAATGTGATGACAAATGTGAATTAAAACTAACTAATAATTGCATATCTTGGAAATGTGATTGAAATATTTATTCAAATGTGATGAAAATGTGAATTAAAACTAACTAATAATTGCATATCTTTGAATTTGTGGTTGAAATATTTATTCAAATGTGATGAAAATGTGAATTTAAACTAACTAATAATTGCATATTATTGAAATGTGGTTGAAATATTTATTCAAATGTGATGAAAATGTGAATTAAAACTAACTAATAATTGCATATCTTGGAAATGTGGTTGAAATATTTATTCAAATGTGATGACAAATGTGAATTTAAACTAACTAATAATTGCATATTTTGGAAATGTGGTTGAAATATTTATTCAAATGTGATGACAAATGTGAATTGAAACTAATAGTAACAAATCTTGAAAATGTGATTAAAATGGATTACTCACCGAACAGTCCTACCAAAAGAATAGATGATGGGGAACCTGGGTATGTCGTTCGGTTTGTTGAATGACCAATAATAAGAGGCAAAGGCGCCACTGAGGACAATTTGGTTGAGGGACGTCACAAAGTTAATAATCCAGAAGGCCATGAATAGCACAAAGAGTTCGAGGTAGGTTGTGTAACTTGAAATGAAAATCAAAAATATATATTTGAAAAGAGTAATTAAAAGGCGATTTCAAATTATACAAAAAAATGGTTTAAATTAGGGATGAGGAATGAAAGTGAAAGCAGATGAAAAATTGAAATAAAAGCCACCAAAAATCAGAGAATTATCCATGCACCCTCATTGCAAGAGTGTGAGATGCCATTCACTTTCAAATCTTTCCACACCACCCCTTATTCCATTCTTCCACTCCATTCTCCCGAGTGCATTCGCTTCCCATGTTGTGTAATCAATTCCACACCTCTTCATATACTCCTTCAAACAATCCTTGTGCCACTTCTTGTGTCTTCCAACCCTCCTAACTCCCACATTCAGTTCAGAATAAAATATTTTCTTAGGATAGGACTGGCCGCTCATCCTTACGTGACCAGCCCATCTCAAACGATTTTTAACAATTAAAGCCTTTATACTAAAGCAACCAGACTTTTCCAGGACACTGATGTTGGTTCGACGATCTTGCCAGTTTGCATAATATGACTGTAAGTCGGCAAAATTTGGCTCGTTGAACAGTCTTGTGCATATGCCGCATTGATGTACTGGTTATTCTCTCTCTTGTGATCTCCTGTTTGTGCGTCTGGTGTTCCTTTTATTTTCGTCTTTTGCACCTGTTGTTCCTATTTATCATTCTTGTCTGTTACCTGTTCGGAAGGTTCCTGATTCATTTTCCATTAAACATAAAAAAAGGAGTATTTATAATAAACCAGTTTTTAAATGAAATACTTACTCGTTTCCACCATAACGCACAAAATCACAGAATTTCTCCATTGATTCGCTCTGAAAAATTAAACGAAAAGAAGTTGCGATTATATAAAGGAAAGTTGTCTTTTCTGTCTGTCTCACGAAAACTTAGAAACTACCAAAGATAAACTTACACAACTTACCTGATTTAGTATGACCTCAAACATGTTATGGTAAACAAAATTTACTGTAATATTCATTCAATAGAGAGGAGGGAAAAGAGGGAAAAAATAAAGTAAGGGAAGTTAGGAAAGAAAGAAGAAACAAGCAAATAAAAGGAGAAAAAAAGAAAAAGTTTTTAAAAAAGAATGAGGATAAAAAATGAAAGGATAAAAAATGAAAGGATAAAAAAGTATGAGATGGAAAAAGAAAAAAATGAAAATGGCTAAAAGTAAATGAACAGGAAAATGATAAGAGAAAATGAAAAAAAAATGAAAGACAAAATAGGAAAAAATACAAAGAAAAAAAAACGAAATGAATAATGATGAAGGGCTGCCCCATTGGTAAGAAAAATGTAAAATGTTGGTCAGCTAATTTTGATATATCTAAAAGTACTTGCGTATCTTGTAAACAAAACCTTTTTTCTTGTTTGCTTAAATCTGCTGACAACAAATATTAGAAAACACCACTAAATGTTCAGAAGGCAAATCGATCTCCTTTTGCTAAAACTAAATCAAGGAACATGTCTTTTCTTGTTTTGATATATAAGAAGTTCAATGAAATTTCAAAAACTATGAATATGCAAATGGTTTCTTTGTACAAATTTAAAAAATACAATAGGAAATATTTATTGGATTTACAGTAAAAAAATTTTCTTGTTAATAATTATTATTAAAGTAGTTCCTTGTCTGGTCGATGTCAATTCTGATCCCTTCTATATGTATGTGACTTTTTTATCTCCTGATTTATCCCAAATCACAATTGTATTTGTTTCTGATGGAGTTTATTTTTGCTTTTTCACATTGGATATAAATGGATATATGTGCATATGTGTATGTATGTATGTCCGTTTATTGTGTATTATTGTACTTGGTGATGAGAGCACAATTTCTACATATTCTATTATATTGATTACTATTTATAATGTTACTATTGTGTCTTTTGTACGTTTTTCTTTTCTTTTTATTTATTTTTTATTATTTTGTATGTTTTTCTTTTCTTTTTATTTACTTTTTATTATTTTGTATGTTTTTCTTTTCTTTTTATTTATTTTTTATTATTTTGTATGTTTTTCTTTTCTTTTTATTTACTTTTTATTATTTTGTATGTTTTTCTTTTCTTTTTATTTACTTTTTATTATTTTGTATGTTTTTCTTTTCTTTTTATTTACTTTTTATTATTTTGTATGTTTTTCTTTTCTTTTTATTTACTTTTTATTATTTTGTATGTTTTTCTTTTCTTTTTATTTACTTTTTATTATTTTGTATGTTTTTCTTTTCTTTTTATTTACTTTTTATTATTTTGTATGTTTTTCTTTTCTTTTTATTTACTTTTTATTATTTTGTATGTTTTTCTTTTCTTTTTATTTACTTTTTATTATTTTGTATGTTTTTCTTTTCTTTTTATTTACTTTTTATTATTTTGTATGTTTTTATTTACTTTTTATTATTTTGCATGTTTTTCTTTTCTTTTTATTTACTTTTTATTATTTTGTATGTTTTTCTTTTCTTTTTATTTACTTTTTATTATTTTGTATGTTTTTCTTTTCTTTTTATTTACTTTTTATTATTTTGTATGTTTTTCTTTTCTTTTTATTTACTTTTTATTATTTTGTATGTTTTTCTTTTCTTTTTATTTACTTTTTATTATTTTGCATGTTTTTCTTTTCTTTTTATTTATTTTTTATTATTTTGTATGTTTTTCTTTTCTTTTTATTTACTTTTTATTATTTTGTATGTTTTTCTTTTCTTTTTATTTACTTTTTATTATTTTGTATGTTTTTCTTTTCTTTTTATTTACTTTTTATTATTTTGTATGTTTTTCTTTTCTTTTTATTTACTTTTTATTATTTTGTATGTTTTTCTTTTCTTTTTATTTACTTTTTATTATTTTGTATGTTTTTCTTTTCTTTTTATTTACTTTTTATTATTTTGTATGTTTTTCTTTTCTTTTTATTTACTTTTTATTATTTTGTATGTTTTTCTTTTCTTTTTATTTACTTTTTATTATTTTGCATGTTTTTCTTTTCTTTTTATTTATTTTTTATTATTTTGTATGTTTTTCTTTTCTTTTTATTTACTTTTTATTATTTTGTATGTTTTTCTTTTCTTTTTATTTACTTTTTATTATTTTGTATGTTTTTCTTTTCTTTTTATTTACTTTTTATTATTTTGTATGTTTTTCTTTTCTTTTTATTTACTTTTTATTATTTTGTATGTTTTTCTTTTCTTTTTATTTACTTTTTATTATTTTGTATGTTTTTCTTTTCTTTTTATTTACTTTTTATTATTTTGTATGTTTTTCTTTTCTTTTTATTTACTTTTTATTATTTTGCATGTTTTTCTTTTCTTTTTATTTACTTTTTATTATTTTGTATGTTTTTCTTTTCTTTTTATTTACTTTTTATTATTTTGTATGTTTTTCTTTTCTTTTTATTTACTTTTTATTATTTTGTATGTTTTTCTTTTCTTTTTATTTACTTTTTATTATTTTGTATGTTTTTCTTTTCTTTTTATTTACTTTTTATTATTTTGTATGCTTTTCTTTTCTTTTTATTTATTTTTTATTATTTTGTATGTTCTTTTCTTTTTATTTACTTTTTATTATTTTGTATGTTTTTCTTTTCTTTTTATTTACTTTTTATTATTTTGTATGTTTTTCTTTTCTTTTTATTTACTTTTTATTATTTTGTATGTTTTTCTTTTCTTTTTATTTACTTTTTATTATTTTGTATGTTTTTCTTTTCTTTTTATTTACTTTTTATTATTTTGTATGTTTTTCTTTTCTTTTTATTTACTTTTTATTATTTTGTATGTTTTTCTTTTCTTTTTATTATTTTGTATGTTTTTCTTTTCTTATTATTATGAAAAATAATTAAATTAAGGAGTTGGGCAGAAGAGTACCTTATAAGTCTCCACTCCCGTTAACATTTGTATATTTTTGTATTTGAAAATTATTAAATTATTATTATTATTATTATTATAGTAGAAAAAAACTAAAGAAAAAAACACAAGGAGAGCAAAGAAAAAAAACAGAAAAAGAATAAAGAAAAATGATAGAAAAAGAAAAAACAAAAAGATTAAAACTGAAAAATAAAATAAAAAATAAAACAAACAAAAGAAAAAAGAAAAAAACAGAAAAAAGACGAAACGGAAAAATTAATTAAAAAAAAAAACAGAAAAAAGAAAGAAAAAAAAAGCGAAAAGAGCAAAGAAAATTAAAGAACAAGTGAAAGAAAAAGAAAACAAAAAAGATGCAAACTTGTAAAGAAATTAAATTTTGTCAAAGGAAAAAAGAAATGAAAGAAAAAGATTAAAACCGAAAAAAGAAAAAAAAAGAACAATAAAAATAAAACACAAAACAAAACAAAACAAAAATAATATCAGAAAAAAGAAGAAACAGAAAAAAAACAAATAAAAGAAAAATGAAAAAGAAAACAGAAAATAGAAAAAGAAACAGAATAAAGAAAACTAAACAAGGAAAAAGAAAAAAAAAAACAAGGAAAAAGAAATGAAAAAAGGAAAAAGAAATGAAAAAAAAACAAGGAAAAAGAAATGAAAAAAAAAACAAGGAAAAAGAAATGAAAAAAAAACAAGGAAAAAGAAATGAAAGAAAAAACAAGGAAAAGAAATGAAAAAAACAAGGAGAAAGAAATGAAAAAAAAACATGGAGAAAAAAATGAAAAAAAAAAACAAGGAGAAAGAAAGAAAAAACAAGGAGAAAGAAAGAAAAAACAAGGAGAAAGAAAGAAAAAAAAAAACAAGGAGAAAGAAATGAAAAAAAACAAGGAGAAAGAAATGAAAAAAAAAACAAGGAGAAAGAAATGAAAAAAACAAGGAGAAAGAAAGAAAAAGAACAAGGAGAAAGAAAGAAGGAAAAAGAAAAAAGAGAAAAACAGAAAGAACAAAAACAAAAAGAATATAGAAAAACAACAAAAAAAAAGCAAGAAATCAAATAGTGTTACCAAAAAGTTCTAATATAAATACTTACAGTGCTTTCATTGCAGGGAATTCTGCTCAGGATGTTTTTACCATCTTTATTCACACTGTAAACAGTGCTAAAAGCTTGGGGCGTCCCCATCGAAGCAAGGTAACTTAGCAATGAGTTAAGGAGACAACCAGAAACAATATGGAAACCAATAATCGGAAATAAAAAAAAATTTAAAAAAAGAAATAGTAATAAGTACCTTTTTACTTTCCTCCTCACAAGGGCAGAGTTTGACACAAGGTTGGTTCTTAATGTGGGAAAATCCAGCTCCCCAAAAAAGGCACTCTGAATTGGGACAAAAATAAAAATGACCTCAGTCTAGAAGAATTTCTCCTTCACTGACAAAGGACAAAAAAAAACCCAACTAAATGCAGCCCTCGAACAACAGATACTACACTTTGCTCCTAGCCAAAAGCCCAAAGAAGAATATGTAGTATATATCATAATAAAATCCAATAAAAATAATACGTAAATACATTCATCGTAGTTACTTACTCTCGCATGCAAATATTAAGTAGCATTTTCTTTTCCACAAAATTTCACAAATATTTTTCTTCGTATTAGTTATAAAGCGATTGAATCTAAGTGAAAATTGAAATGGACATACCCAGGTACTATACTAACACTCGTCAACGAACGGGCAAAAACTCGTCCTCTCATATGTTCCAGAATTAAACCAACAATCCATTCATCTCATTAAGCCTTATACTCGAGTCGCTTTTGGTCTTTATAGGTGGTGAGTCATCAGTATAAAAAAAAGAAAGAAATGTGAAAGGATGAAACACAAAAAAAAAAAAGTTCGGGACAATCTTCTAACTGGGTGCAGACACTCGGTAAACACCGTTTTTCCAATTATTTCAATAGATGATGCAATTTTGCCTATCAATAAAATTGACTGGGAAGGAAGAGGTATCAATATAAACTGCTTCTCCAGATGCGATCAAAAACCCTAATGCTGATGATGATGATGATGATGATGATGCAATTTCTTTCATAAACTAGCAATAAACTGTTGTTGATTGGCCTTTTGGCTAAGATCAAAGTGTAGTATCTGTTCCGATGGATACTGCACCCCATAGACTGGTATTGTCTTGGCCTTCGGGGCTTGATTTACGCCGGTTTATGGGTCTGTCCTGTGCAGTTCTAGGAGGTCCACCCTCCCAGGCTTCGCCTCCCCTCTTTGGGGAGGAGTAAGTTTATTGCTTACTGCCTGAGGCGCCCCTACCGGGGAATGCCGATGGGGCTGCCCAGGCAATTTTTAATGGCCAGAGTGCTCACTAATCTCGGGCGCTGGCTTTTCAAACCTCACTTTCCTGACCCGAACTTGTGTCACATCTTACTTGTAGGAGTAAGATAAAAACTGGCCTTGTGCCTAACTCCTGGAGAGGAGTATGTTCTTCTCCATGCGTGAACTCTCCTTACCTTAATCAGTCACCTGGCCATTATGCAAATTACCTTCCAGGCTTTTATGTACGGCACTGGTGATTATTTGTCAGTTATGCCAGGGCCATTGGCTCTGTCCATTACAAAATGGTTTTGTGCCAATCTCAATGGGAACATGATAAAGCAAAAATGTGAAAGCCAAAAAGAAAGGATACATCGCACTGGCTAGCCAAAAGAAGAAGACTCCGAGTTGTAGCAGGAATGGAACGAACGGCCACACGAAGGTGAACATCATGGAACCAACAGCTCTGCGGAGAAATCAGAAAAGAAATTTTAAGATTTAAACATTGTTAAGTTCTAGCAGGGCTATCTGGCGTTGCTCACGGTGTTACATAGCTACTCCTGCTTGGACCGCGGCAGTACGCGTTTCGTATACTCGTCGTGTAGAGGGTTGGTCGTGTCGTCCAGTGGATGAATTCTTTCCTCTAGAACAGTGGTCCTCAACCTTTTTGTTGCCGCGGACCGGTAAGCGTTAGACAATTTTACCGCGGCCCGGGGGTAGATTGTTTACTTGCAACTTACATGTAGCATCGTACCAACAACATAACATGAAAATAAAAGCCTCGAAATAATAATAAATATATCATTAAAAAGTTTACATTAAAAATTTACTTTAAACATTCCTTTCAAAATAAAATACAGGTACACCAGAAAAACGAATATAAAGTGCATGAACATTTTAACATTACTAGAACACCAAGTCAATGAGAACTTTGAGCTTGTTTCTTTGCAAGATAAAGAGCTTTAAAAACTGCGCACATGTATGCAAACTATATTTCTAAACTGTATTTCTTACGCGGCCCGGTACCAATTGGTCTACGGACCGGCACCGGTCCGCGGCCCACCGGTTGGGGACCACTGCTCTAGAACCACGCCGTCTGTTGTCTGCAATAAAAGCCATGTGGTGCACTCCGAAGACAAACTCTTCTTTTGAATTTAATTCATTTATTACAAGCGTTGTTATTTCAACTGGGGCTACGTCGAGAGAGAGAGAGCAATCACTACTTTATCGTAGTTAGTTATTAATGTTTTCTTAACTATTCATAAAAAGGGGGGGGGGAGGATTCTCGCGCTTGTCTTCCCTGAAGGGAAATATTCCTTATCTTTACATTGTGAATCGCACATCCTCTCAGTTCGCCTTCTGAATCAGACTCTAAAAACTTGCTTCTCACGAGAACGAGTGACGTCACAGATCCCTTTGTTTCCCACGCAGGGCCCGCAAAGTCACAGAGCCTCTCACAGGTGTAGACTGACCCTTGATCCGGGGTCTCGTAACATGTAACCTTGTCACGTCTCCCAGCTCTGACTGTGAGAACAAGCCCTGTTCTGCACTCGACTGCCCCGCGTTAATTCGCGCAAGTCAAATCAACGATTCCCAACAGATACGTCCATTCCCATAGGGCCATTATCTAACAACGGTCCTAATTTCCATGAATTACGTAGATTACAAAAAAAAAACTAAACAATCTGATTAATATTGTAATTTGAAATGTCGAAGTTCATTTGGGGACAAAATCGGAGTAAAAATAATTATGCTCCAGGTGAGGTTCGAACTCACAACCTCTGCCTCACAGTGTGGTTTGCTAGTTGAATGAGCCATGGTGTCAAATAAGAAAACTTCATGCTGGATAGAATGGGGCAATGCTACCAAGACGAAGCTCATTTCCTTTAACAACTATAAGAAACCTTTCTAAAACCTGACCGATAGAAGCCTTTTCGAGAGTCAAACGTTCAAAATGTTCGGCCTGACATTCTCAGACAACACAAATTGGAATAAGTATATAGATGTTGCCAAGTTTGCTGAAAAGAAAGTAAGCTCCCTCTAGCAGGCTAGAAAACATCTGAGATGGTGCACCAATCACTAGCCTCTCCCCCTTGGCCCTACCACAGTAGTCTTTACACTTCAGTGACAATATGCTTGCTTGGGACGAATTTAAAAAGTACATCAAACACACATATTGTTTTTTTTTTCTTTCCCACCCTTTCTCATATATATATATATAAACAATAATATTTTTATAAATAAATATTAGTTTATTAAAATACCTAGAGACATCGATGTTTCATGCTAACGCAATCTTCAGTCTAGGAACTAATTCCCGACGGTCGGTAGGCGCGAACCCCGAACACAAATTGCCACTGATTCGTAGTCGGTGATCATATCCAATCAGCCATCGTCAATTAGTTAGTAAATATAGAGTAACTTTAACTGTAAATAGCGACAAGCTGCTATTTACCAGGCAGAAAGAGTGATCTTACGAAACGGTGTTCGGATCTCGCATATAGCTATTTGTACTGCTTGTTATTAAAGCTACTCGAAAGTGCCCAGCCCTTGTAGGGAGGGGGGCTGATAAATATATATATATATATATATATATGGAAAATGAAAAAGGAAAGCCAAAAACTGTTATTTATGTATTCATCAACGTTTCGTCTTTATTAAAAGACTTCCTCAGGATGAAGAAACAATGTTGAAAAATCATACAGAATATTAATTTTGATTTGCCAGAAAGTGTCCAGACTTCGGCATGAAAAATGAAAATCATGATTTTGGTTATGGCGTTATCATCAGTAGTCTGTCTTATTCAAAGGACGCAAAGTGAATGGGATGATGGCTTCGAAATGAATGGGATGATGGCTTCGACTTATTAGCTTCCCATCATACATTTTTTTCCATTAATTTTTCGTGTTCGATAGCATCGCCTCGTTTTGATACCACAAAGTTTTCATTCAGCTTTTCACGGCTGTTTACGTAAACTGCTGGAAGATGCCGACTTCAGCACGGTCGCAAATTGCAGAAGTGCCGAGTTTTTTATCTACTGTTTTTTAAGAAAGTTTTTGTTGTTTAAATTCCTACGTGCACAGTTGCCAGGCCTGTTATTGGTATGGCCTTGTATGAAACAAATTGTGCAATCAAACAACAAATGTTGTTCGTTACTAACCTGCTGGCTTCCTTGATGAGTTCAATAGCAACGCACAATCTCCGGGCAACAAATAATAGCAGCAAAAGACAAACACCAAGCAAAACAGCTGAAATAATTCCTATAAAAAACAAAAACAAAAACAAAAACAAAAACATTTAAAAAAATATTTGGTATTTTTTGATTAATAAGAAGAATTTTCAAAATCAGCAAATCGTCCACTCTATAATAATGTGGATTTATTTGTAAATATATAATTTATTTGTAAATATCCATTTTTTCACACAAAAGTCTGCCTGACAAAGGCAGAACGCAAATCTATTTGAATAATCAGACTTTTTTTTTCCTTTCTGCTTTCCGATTTAAATGGGTTTTTTTTTTCTATCCTTTCCTCTTTTTTTAAACTTCCCAGTTTGGGACATTTTCTTTCAAGCCTCGAAAAATCAGCTAGAAAGAAGATAGATCTTTTTCTCACTTTTGTTTATGTGCGACGAGTTTTCTTACTTCCAGATAGGAAAGCACATCACCTCTATGTTATGGCAGAATGAGTCCAAGGGAGATAACTCTGATAATTCTGCCCTTACATGACGTAATGAAAATGTAGAACGCTACCATTCGGTATCCCAAACCAACATTTTATTTTGATTATATCTAAAAACTTTTAATATGGGTACATAGATCGTGCAAAATATAAACAAAAGTACTAAATTTATTTTGGTAGCTCAATTAGCCGAAGTTCGTTGGAAATTAGAAAATCTGTCGTCTTGTGTGCTATTGATTCAGAAGTCAATTTTCACAGTCTATAACTTTGAACAAGTAAAAAAATCCTTACAAATGTAATGTCATCTTGAGGTAAATGAAAATTAATCATAATAGAAACAATAATTATTAGATCAAGCCAGCCTAAACATCGGGCAAAATCTAACCTTCGAAAAAACATGCAAAAATGACACAAAAGTACAACTTTAACTGTTCATATAAAATTCATTTCAACAGATAACACTTCGAATCTTCTTAATATGATTCATAGCACAGTAGAAATCTAGCTAGATTTTTCTTTTATTAATAAATCAATGAAAAACTCAGATTTGGACCATGTAAAAAGAGACAAAAGGAATTTGATAATAGGGCACAAATTTTGAACTTTTTGTGAAAGAGAATTAAAAACCCAATATTAAGCTCACCATATTGATGAGTGGCTCTTTTTCTTTAAGATGGGACCATTTTTATAGACAGAGAAACACAATAAAGTTGAAAGATACCATCAGTAAAAAATAAATGGTGCTTGTCCAGTGTTTCGGGCAGAAGGAATAATTATTTATTTATGAAAACAATATTATATAGTTACTCAGTGGTATTTTATTGTTCAATGTTGAAAAAAGTAGGAAAAATTATCCACTAGAACTTTAATTACAAGTATTTTCCCATTTCATGTATTATAGCAATCGCTTCGACGAGTATGCTTCCATCTTGTTTCGTGGGATACAATTCAAGGGCAGATAATCCGCATTTTTTAAAAAACAGAAAACAAGAAACGGGTTAGGGTTTAGGGTTAGTATTTCTATTAAAAATTATGTGATTATCTGCCCTTCGCGTTATCATCTACCCTTGCAAATTATCTGCCCTTGAATTGTGTCCAACAAAACAAGATGGAGGCATAGTCATCGAAGTGACTTGTACAATACGGAAAATGGAAAAAAATTTGTAATTAAAGTTCTAGTGGATAATTTTTCCTACTTTTTTCAACATTGAACAATAAAATACCAGTGAGTAAGTACATAATATTGTTTTCATAAATAAATAATTTTTCCTTCTGCCCGAAACACTGGACAAGCACCAAATAAATTGCCCGTCAGTGAAAATAGTAACATAACTTAAAGTAGCCTTAAAAAAAAACTATTAATGACACAAGAGAAAGAATTGTACATTTATAAAGAGAAAAGATTAAATTTTGTTTACATCGGACTTCTATCAAAATAACCCCAAAAAATAAATGAGTCATCACAAGTTGAAATTGAAGGAAATTCCACTATATTTACCCATTTTCGTATTCTAAATTAAGTTTATTCTGTTAGTTCAGACACGTAATCAGAATGCCAGACAGCTGATTGCTATCATTGGGTCGTTTTTTTTTTTTTAACTTTTTAAACATAGTTCACCCCAGACAAGGCAGGCCACCACTGTAGTCGTAAGGGGCTACTACGAAGAAAAGGGAGAAGGTTGAGGGGAGGGGGGGTCAACCTAAATTGGGATCCGCGTAGCGCGATGTCTGTTTACATTAGTTTTAAATTTCTGCATGTCAGTACCGTCGGGGAAACAGGGGGCAGGGAGGGAGTTCCAGAGGCCAGCCTCACGAGGAAAGAAGCTATTTGAGTAGAAAGCTCTCCGGCATCTCGGGACCTCCACAGTGAATGGATGGGATTTAGTCGATTGTCAAGTTGGTCTAGTGAACTTACGACGAAGGGGCACCAGAGCAGCCAATTCATCGGATTTCGGGTCTAGCAGGGGATAGCACCCCCCTCTCTTCTTCCAATGTTCCGTAGCACTCTTTCTTGCCTTGACAGAGTATAAGATAAACTTCATAATCTAGTCAGGAATGACCCCCTTTCTTCTCTACAGTCCCTTTCTAACAGAAGAGCCGTTGCTAGTCTTTCTCTACTCTATCGTTATTTTCAAGGTGATTGCTCTACTGAGCTCCCATCTCTGGTAACCCCACCCCCTGTAAAACATTCATAGCAAGAACTTGTTTCGTTACCACCACAACCACTGTAAGTAACTTTCCTTTCTCCCTCTTTCTACCTAAAAGCAAACAAAACTTCCATGAACAGAGTTTCTTTCTAAGAACTTCCCACCCGTAGAACAAAATACTATGAGACTGCTTCCCTGCTGACTACAACATGGTCTTCTTTAAATCCAATGTGAACAAATACTTGTCAAGCTATTCTCTGAAGTAATCAAATTTTACCCATCTCACCATCGTTTACAATTGTCTCATAGTATGGTTCATCATCCAACCGACAACCCCATTGACCCATATCCTAGAGTGGACTTTGGCTATGGTAAGTGGTGACTCTTTAGTATAAAACAAAAGAAACCATTTTCAAACATGATATTAAAAGTTTTTGAGATTCGATATATGAAGTTTTGAAAATATATATTTATGAAACTGTTTCCTAACTGTGCCAGAAAATTTTTTTTTTAAGTTTTGACGGTAATTCAACTTCACCGATTTTCAATACCACCACTTTTTCTCTGACTTTCTCTCTGCAATCCAAATCGCTTCTGTTGCTTCCCAGCCGTCCTCTTCATTCATATCAGCTGATCTCCACATATGCAAGTCAGACTCCACTATCAAAATTTGCACTCATGAAGAGAAGCCCTTCTTTACTATGCAGACACAACATGCAAAGCACCTCATCCTCTTTCCTGCTTACAAGTGTTCCTCTTCATTGTCACAAACTAAAAAAAAAATTTCATACAATATTTTTACAATTTTTTCATACACTTTCTTACTCACTATTCTCTATCTCTACAAATCTACTATCAGACCATGTATGGAGTACTGTTGTCATATTTGGGCTGGTGAATCTGTCCCATTTGAGGGTTCTTGATAAGGTGCAGAAACATATCTATAATTTGATTAGCCCCACCCTTTCTTCTTCTCTGCGTCCTCTCTCTCACAGACGTCGTGTTGCTAGTCTCAGTATTTTCTATAAATAATATTATGATCTATTCCCTGCTTCCTTTGTTCCAGCTTGTTGGTCTAGTGGTCTTCATCAATTCGCTGTTTTGCTGCCTCATTGTAATACGGCTTCCTATTCCAGTAGCTTCTTTCCAACAACTGCAGGCTTGTGGAACTCTCTTCCTGCTGACTGTTTTCCTCCTACCTATAGCTTTGGTCTTTTCAAGACTAAGGCCATTAGGCATCTCTTGTCTTTGCGATAATCATATTTGTTCTTGTTAGCTCTTACATCAAGTGGCTTCATGCGTTGTTCAACCGACAAGATACTTTCAAGGGAGATAATTTAGACAATCTGAAAAGAAAAGTTTTTTCCAATTTCACCGTTTTCTAAACTGGTGTAAATAGGAAAGTCTTGGAATGTCTTATTTTATTCACAAATGAATAAATGTGAAAGATCCCACAATTGACACTGCAACCGCTATGGGAATCGAGCACCAACTTTAGACCAGCACAACGAGTGTACGATCATAGCTCGTGCAGTGAAAGTACACAGCGAATGTTCATAACTATACAAAAGGCCATTTACTCATCTTCTAATTTTTTCTGTCTCTTACTCCCAACTAGATCCTGCATCAAATTACCATTAAGTAATCACATGCGCAAATAAATATTCACCGTGATCTCACCAAAGTAAAACTATTTTGAACAAGAACACAAGTCAGTCGTGAAACTGCATACCTCTGCCTGACAATGTCAGTGTAAATTCTGTAAAAATGTCAAAGTTGACCGAATTCTTTAAAGTCAAGAATCAAGGCCATATAAGATGCAGGACTTCATTGGCTACAATATGGGCCAAGTAGTGAGTCTCTACAATGAACAGAACTGAAGATAACTACTAAAAATGTGTCTTCTATTAGATCATATAAGATGCAGGACTTCATTGACTACAATATGGGCCAAGTAGTGAGTCTCTACGATGAACAGAACCAAAGTTATCGTCAAAAGTTTGACTTTCACTTTTTACGTGACCTTGACTTTTGACCTAGATATCCCAAAATTAAATAAGTTTTAAGTTAGATCATGACAAGTTTGGTGACGATTGGGCAAGCGATGTGGACGCTAGACTGTACACAAACAAACATAGTTACAAATTTGACCGAATACATAACCTCCTTGGCGTAGGTAATAAAAAAGTGTGTATGGTGGAGAGAGGCTGAAAAAAACAAAAAAAAACAAGACTTACCAAGGATTAGCCAAGTTTGCTTAAGGCCAATGTAATATTCAAAATTTCCCACAAACGCTGGCGCCAGACCAAATTCGGCCGTCACATTCGTATTGTTCAGGTCGACATACGTGCTGAAGGTGTAATAAGTAACTGAAAATAGAGTAAAATTAAGTCGTTGAAAATAAATAAAATGTATTTTAAAGAAAAAAAAAAAAATATCAATTAAAATATGATTTGTATTTATCAGTGTGTTATAATATACATTCTTTTATTTCACTGCTCATATATTCTAAACATATCCATCATTAGAATGAAAGGCTGAGTACAGTTAACACATTTATTTCCAGTTGACAATTATGACAGACAAGCAATGTACATTATAAAATATATTTAGTTATTACTGTATTTTAAGATAGGAACATTTATTACGAGGGTGGGGTGGGGGTGGATGGGCTAGATTCTTTATTTTGTGTGAGTCCGACAGCGGTGAATTCTTAATAACCTCTGGTCCTTTTCAGGCACAACATTTGCTTATTGAGTTTTTATTCAATTTATTTAATACATCGAAATATTTTACGTGATTAAAATAATTTTATTTAACATGTAGAATAATTTTATGCGATTAAAATAATTTTATTTAACATGCAGAATAATTTAATGCAATTAAAATAATTTTATTTAACATGTAGAATAATTTTATGCAATTAAAATAATTTTATTTAACATGTAGAATAATTTTATGCAATTAAAATAATTTTATTTAACATGTAGAATAATTTTATGCAATTAAAATAATTTTATTTAACATGTACAATAATTGTATGCGATTAAAATAATTTAATTTAACATATATGATAATTTTATGCAATTAAAATAATCTTATTTAACATGTAGAATAATTTTATGTGATCAAAATAATTTTATTTAACATATATAATAATTTTATGCGATTAAAATAATTTTATTTAACATGTAGAATAATTTTATGTGATTAAAATAATTTTATTTAACATGTAGAATAATTTTATGTGATTTAAATGATTTTATTTAACATCTAGAATAATTTGATGTGATTAAAATAATTTTATTTAACATGCAGAATAATTTTATGTGATTAAAGTATTTTTTTTAACATGTAGAATAATTTTATGTCATTAAAATAATTTTATTTAACATGTAGAATAATTTTATGTAATTAAAATAATTTTATTAAACATGTACAATAATTGTATGCGATTAAAAAATTTTTTATTTAACATTTAGAATAATTTGGTGTGATTAAAATAATTTTATTTAACATCTAGAATAATTTGATGTGATTAAAATAATTTTATTTAACATCTAGAATAATTTGATGTTATTAAAATAATTTTATGCATTTAAAATAATTTTATTTTACATGTAGAATAGTTTTATGTGATTAAAATAATTTTATTTAACATGTAGAATAATTTTATGTGATTAAAATAATTTTATTTAACATGTAGAACAATTTTATGTGATTAAAATAATTTTATTTTACATGTATAATAATTTTATTTGATTAAAATAATTTTATTTAACATGTATAATAATTTTATGTGATTAAAATAATTTTATTAAACATGTACAATAATTGTATGGGATTAAAAAATTTTTTATTTAACATCTAGAATAATTTGATGTGATTAAAATAATTTTATTTAACATGTAGAATAATTTTATGTGATTAAAGTAATTTTATTTAACATGCAGAATAATTTGATGTTATTAAAGTAATTTTTTTAACACGTAGAATAATTTTATGTCATTAAAATAATTTTATTTAACATGTAGAATAATTTTATGTAATTAAAATAATTTTATTTAACATGTAGAATAATTTTATGTAATTAAAATAATTTTATTAAACATGTACAATAATTGTATGCGATTAAAAATTTTTTATTTAACATCTAGAATAATTTGATGTGATTAAAATAATTTTATTTAACATCTAGAATAATTTGATGTGATTAAAATAATTTTATTTAACATGCAGAATAATTTTATGTGATTAAAGTAAATTTTTTTAACACGTAGAATAATTTTATGTCACTAAAATAATTTTATTTAACATCTAGAATAATTTATGTAATTAAAATAATTTTATTAAACATGTACAATAATTGTATGCGATTAAAAAAATTTTTATTTAACATCTAGAATAATTTGATGTGATTAAAATAATTTTATTTTACATCTAGAATAATTTGATGTGATTAAAATAATTTTATTTAACATGCAGAATAATTTTATGTTATTAAAGTAATTTTTTTTAACACGTAGAATAATTTGATGTGATTAAAATAATTTTATTTAACATGTAGAATAATTTTATGCGATTAAAATAATTTTATTTAACATGTAGAATAATTTTATGCAATTAAAATAATTTTATTTAACATGCAGAATAATTTTATGTGATTAAAGTAATTTTATTTAACATGTAGAATAATTTTATGTGATTGAAATAATTTTATTTAACATGTATAATAATTTTATGTAATTAAAATAATTTTATTTAACATGTACAATAATTGTATACGATTAAAATAATTTAACATCTAGAATAATTTTATGTGAGTAAAATAATTTTATTTAACATATAGAACAATTTTATGCAATTAAAACAACTTTATTCAATATATCTATATGAATCAATGTGAAATTTTTTGGATATTCATACATTCAAATCATTTTTTTTGATATTCATACATTCAAATAAATTTCAATAAACAACTAATAATCTCAAATCACTAATAAAATATTCTTTTTAACGCACTTAATTATTTAGTCATATACATTTAATTTGCATAAAATATTTTAATGTTATATAGCATGGATAATCAATACGTTGGTGGATGCTGTCTCATAGTTGTGTCTCGTATAGAGGCAGGGTGTTATCTTTGTTCATCTTGTGTCCGTATTTGCTTGCCTTTTTGTTCATTTGTGTTATTTTTTAGATGAGGACTGATAATTTAGATCCTTCAGACTACTATTCTCATCTACGTTGTTATATACACAACGTTTCGGCCGATGTAACCTCCTCAGGTGTATCTTGTTGAACTCTGGAACCTGTCATCTGTTCCGCTTAACGCTACAAGACTCGGAATAGGCACTGGACCAAAGCACCTCCTTTCAATCTGAGAAAAGACCTACTACTACATATGTGTGTATAAATGAAACCGATGTATAACTAGGCAGTGTTGTTTTTCATACTTACTGAATCCAAGGAGTCCAAGGAAAGTAATGATTGTGACGATTATGAGAACAGATGCCAACCAACGAAGGAGAATGACCCAAAAGAGGGAGATACCAACCGCAATCAAGAAACAACTGCAAAAAGAAAAAAAAAATTTTGTTGAATTAAACAATGTTAATTTTTTTTTTTACACACTCACATCATTATTACTCTTTGGGCATCTTCCGCTTTAACTATTTTTTCAATATTAACTTAAATTAAATTAGAGAAAAAAATAATAATAAAAATTTACAAAGAAAAAATTAAAAAAAAAAAAAAAAGTTTACAAAGAAAAAATTAAAAAAAAAAAAGTTTACAAAAGAAAAGGAAAAATTTACAAAAAGAACAAAAAAATTTAAAAAAAGAAAATCTACAAAAGAAAAAAAAATGTTTTACAAAAAAAAAGAAAAGAAAAATTTTACAAATAAAAAAGAAAAATTTACAAATAAAAAAGATAAAACTACATTTTATTTCTTCATCCATCTCTATAATTTACTATTAATAGCCAGTCAGTTTGGAAGTCAATTTCTAAAAGTTTTCCAACACATGCCAGCATGTAAAATAGATGATGAACCGAATATGATGATGGAAGAATGGATGAGAGTGGCTGTGTTAATAGATGTAGCACAGTTGTGGCAACAGGGTCAGTTTACTGGGGAAGGCCAAGGAAAAAAAATGTGAGGAAGTGATAAGAATGGAGAAAAAGGGATAAATAAAGACCTGGCTAGAGATAGATTAGTTTGGAAATTCATTTTTGAAAGTCATCCAACACATGTCTGCATGTAAAACAGACTTTAAACCGAATATGATGATGAAAAAATGGTTGAGAGTTCTTGGGTTAGGGTTAGGGTTAGTAGATGTAGAACAATTGAGTTTACAGGGGATGACCAAGGAAAACGTGGCAAGAAATGATATGGATGTATTTGAGAGAAAGAGGGATAAATAAAGACCTGCCAGAGATAGGTTAGCTTGGAAGTCAATTTCTAAAAGCCATTCAACACATGGTAGCATATAAAACAGACGTTAAACCGAATATGATGAAAGAATTGATAAGAGTGCTTCGGTTAGTAGATGTAGAAAAGTTGAGGTAATATAAAAAAAAGTAGTTACCTCCCTTCGTTCTCCAAAATAATTCTCTTGTCCACATGAACCCACTCTTTTTCTGAAAGCCGTATTTGATTGGCCAGGACGATTCTCCTTGACCAATCAACAGACACTTAATTTGACAGGCTGAATTCAATAAAACCTTATTCTTCCTCTTTTGAACATTATCGCTGGTCGTTAAACAAGTAAGGAAAATCTCTCCTTAAATTTGAATTGCCACGAATTTGAATTGAACATTTTCAGGGAGCCGTCTAAGAAATTTTAGACGTTAAAGAACTTTTTATTGGACTTCTTATAGCCGCAAAACACAACTAGTTTTGCAAGGACCGTTTCCTGTATTATTTTGAATTTCATTATTAATACACGTATTATCCTCAATATCTGTCTTGTGTGACTTCTGTAAACTTTCTTTCGGTATTTTTCCAACTTCGTCATTCGACAACTGAACGCTCCCTGCCTTTCGCTTTAGTAACAGGGTCACCTGTCAGGGGAAGGCCAAGGAAAATATGGGAGAAAGTGATAAAGATGGATTTGAGAGAAAGAGGGATAAATAAAGACCTGGGCAGAGATAGGTTAGTTTGGAAGTCAATATCGTAAAGCCCTCCAACACATGCCTGCATGTAAAACGGACGTTAAACCGAATATGTTGATAAAATAATGGATGAGAGTGTTTGGGTTAGTAGATGTAGAACAGTTGAGGTAACAGGGTCAATTGGCAGGAGAAGGCCAAGGAAAACATGGGAGAAACTTATGAAGATGAATTTGAGAGAAAGAAGGATAAATAAAGACCTGTCCAGAGATAGGTCAGTTTGGAAGTCAATTTCTAAAAGCCATCTAACGCATGCCATCATGTAAAACGGACGTTAAAATGATGATGATGATGATGATGATGACGATGATGATGACTTACACAAGAATTAGGAGCCAGGATCCCTTGACATCACTGTAAATCATCTCTCCATATTCATGAAATTTGTAGAATTCACTGAGGTATCTGTCAAAAGAAAAGTATAATGATTACTTATATATCTCTATTTATATAAAGTTAGGTATGTGAATATGTTTATATATTTTTATGTATATGATTCACTCCTAAACTAATCAACCAATCATTATGAATTTTGGAACATAGCTGCTAGGCATAAGTGGTCTAAATGTGGACTATATTTAGTTTAATTTAGTGTTATACAAAGAGGGTGGAAGACATTTGTGAAAATTCAGATATATTTCCGATTTTTGTGAAATTTTAATAATAGGTATTGGAAATCAATTTTAATAATAGGTATTGGAAATCAATTTTAATAATAGGTATTGGAAATCAATTTTAATAATAGGTATTGGAAATCAATTTTAATAATAGGTATTGGAAATCAATTTTAATAATAGGTATTGGAAATCAATAAATATTCCTTGAATTTCCCTTCATCTTTAGAGTATTTTAAAGACATTTTAAGGGGCAAAAAATATGGAGGTTACATCGGCTGAAATGTTGTGAGAATAACATCCAAGTTGTTTGAATAAGCCAAAATATACAGATGGAAGCCTTTTTACAACTAACAACAGTAATTGTTTTAGGACAAACCAGAAGAGTACCCAACTAAAAGTCAGCAGCAAACGGTATTCGGTCAGATTTAGTTCCTGATATTAAAGACTTTCGGTTTTGAGTCGTTTACTCTTCTGGTTTGTCAAGTTTTGTACTAATTTTTAGTTATTTTAATTGTTAGGTGAAAGTACAGAATAGTTAACAAAATAATCTTCTGCACTTTAGAGACCGTGCTGAAATGATAACGTTATTATTTAGAAAGCCATTCTTAACATGGCTTTGTTAACTATTCTGTACTTTCACCTAACGATTTAATAAATAACTTAATAAATCTGGGAAACTGAAACTCTCGTCAAAAAGTTATATTATGGATAAAGTTTAAAATCAGGAACTAAATCTGACAGAACTCTGTTTGCTGCTGACTTTGACTTGGGTGCTCATTCTGGTTTGCCTAGTTTTAGTCTTGTGAGAAATAACAACACCAACACCAGCCTCCTGAACGTGGCAGGGATGTCGCAGCAGGTAATGTCAGAAATATGTCATTGGGAATTTCTGTTTCTGTCACGGCCACCCAATGCGGATTGGTCTGACACCCAGTGGTATTAGGACTGCAACCCGGCTAAAGGGGCTCTGGTGAAATCCAAAGGCGTCTACACTGGGGTCCAGCGGCCTCCAGTCATTCTTGCCAATGCGTGTGTGGATAATCTACAGCAGGGGCGGGCAACCTCCGGCCCGCGGGCGACATCCGACCCGTGAAGGCTTAGCGTCCGGCTCGCTACCCTGCTTTGCTTTATTATTGCAATCCGGCCCACGGACCTCCCAGTAAAACTCATATCATTTTGTGACATAGACGTAAAATTAGGTTTCAATTAAGATTTACAGTGGGATAAAAATGTATAAATATCAGCGAGCGATGATGCATGTATATTTCATTTTTCTTTAACTATTAATTTCAAATCCTTGGTCTGAGATAAAAATAGAAAAAGAGAAAGGCAAAGAGGAAACGAGAGACGAGGAAAGGGCATGACACATAGAACCTATGTGAGGTGTGTCAAAACGAATGCTGGATCAACTTGCTACTTCCCTCGTCATTATTTTTTATGATTCCAAAATGGCTCTTCGTCGGTGCCTTTTATAACATCACATACAGAAGTCTCCTGAGAAAAAATATCAGATTTGTAGAGTGTTCAATGCAATTTTTGTACAATTTATTCATGTAAACAAAATATAGTAATTCTGAGATTTCGTTTTTCACTCCGGCTCGCGATCTCCTTCCAAAAGTCTCATCTGGCCCTCACTCTGAACAGGTTGCCCGCCCCTGATCTACGGCATACAAAGTCGTTCAGTGTTCTACGTGTTGCAAAGTGAGGATAACAAAGTCGTGTTGGTGCCTGTGAAAATGCCACTCAATGCCGAAAAAGGACGACTTTCCTCAACAACTTGGATCTGCTGCAGGACCTTATTGAACTCAGTGTCGGGGGTAACCTAAACTACTTCAAGAACATGAAGTGCTCCAAATCTACAAGAAGAACCTCAATCAAAAGCAGACAACATCGACATATCCATGGTCTACGCTGGATTCGGCTCCAACTTACAACAAAAACAACCAACAGAATCATACAGATTTTAAAACCTGAATTATCTCCCCTTATGTCTACAACTGTACAGGGTGGGCCAAAATAAGGGTCCTATCTTTAAATTTGAATAACTTGAATTTGAATAACTTCCACAAAATAAAAGTTAAACTCACCAAACTTTATGTGTGTGTAGACTGACCCTTCCGAGATTTTTTGAAATAAACAAAACAAATTTTAGCCGAAAAACACTTCTTAAAACTTACAAAAACTAAAGTATTGTTTTTTACACTGTTTTGAGTTTTTTAAGCAAAAATAATGTTTTCTAAATGAGGGTACGTTCCTTAGGGCTAATACGGCTCATGCTTGCTTCGGAAGGGGTCCTTTACTTATTCTAAAAAAAAAAATTTTTTAAAAATCAATAAATAAAAAAGTTATGAATTTTTAAAAATAGGACCCTTATTTTTGCCCACCCTGTATATGTAAGATAATGAGTGAAAATGCTAACTCTAACCACCACATCTTCCTGGTGCGGTATTAACCTGGGTGGGTTGAGCCGGCTTTCTCCTTCAAGGAGGAAGTTTCTAGGGACTATTAAATTCACAAGCAGTCCCCAGTTGCATTTATATCCTGGTAGGGGAGATAATTTTGAACACGTTAGTCTTTTCATTATTTTTTGTCGGAAGGTGTTGTCGTCCTCTCACAACCGTGCTTGGTATTCTCAAATCACGAGGATCAACGTAGTTAAACTCTAGTGATCAAACGAGAATCGGTATATCAATATAATTATGCCAACATACAATGAGTGCATATTTGTATAAATCTAATATCCTGTTTGTGTGTTTTTATAACCAATAGTGTGCGTGTGAGAGAGTATCATTGACTGCTGCCTGTATCAGAAAAAAAAACAGCAAGTTAGTGGTCTACGCTGTATTTGGATCCAACTGACAACAAAAACAGCCAACAGCGAGTCATACAGATTTTAAAACCTGGATTATTTTTTTTATTTTGGTTTGTTTTACGGCATATCAACCATCTTTGGATCTTTAATGCTGAATCAAGTTGTTGAATGGTATTTTATGGGTAGGACGATTTCATTTTTTAATTGGTAATATGCCCTAAAAAGTTTTGTTTACTTTAAATCATTTATATTTTTATAGTTTTAACAGCATGTCAAAACTTAGGGTTATTTTATGCCGAATATTTATGGAAAATTGGGGGGTTTCCCCTTTTTATTTTTATTTATATATATGTAATTTTTTTTTTTTAATTCTTTGGTGGAGTCCGATTTATTTGAAGTATGAAAGTAAGATGTGGGGATTATTTTTTTCAAAAAGATCTTTAATATTTTTTTCTTTATAGAAGTCATTTCTTATTGTTGTAAAATCGATGCACTCAATTAAAATGTGTTTGATTGTGAGTGAGGTTTGGCATGGTATGCAGAAGGGTTGGGTTTCCTTCCTCAAAAGATATGATTGGGTTAAAAGTGTATGCCCCATTTTTATTCTTGTTAAAGTGACCTCTTCTTTTCTGTTAAGTTTGGTGTTTTGTTTTGCCTTTTTAGATTTGGCATTATTGCGTGTAATTTGTTGTTTGATAAATTATTCCAGTAGGTTTTCCATTTTTCCATTGTGTATGTGTTGATCTGTCTATAAAGGTCTGAGTAGAAGATCTTAAAGTTTAGATCAGTTGGGAGGTTTAGTGTTGTTTTTGCTGCCAAATCTGTTAATTCGTTTCCTCTGATACCTGTGTGGCTTGGTATCCAGCAGAAAATAATTTCTCTTTGGCTGTTTAGTTGTGTTAATTTGTCGAGCAGAATTGCAATTAGAGGATTTTCTGTCTTTTTATTTTTAATAGATATTAGAGCTGATAGAGAGTCCGAAAAGATTATATACTTAGAATTTTCATTGTTGGAGACGAGATTGAGTGCTAAGGTTAGTGCATATATTTCTGCACTATAGATTGAAGTTTCTTTTGGGAGATTTGCTTGCTTTTTTATGGATTTGTTGAGTATTGCTGCACTGGCTGTTGCATTATTTTGTTTGGAACCATCTGTATATATATGTATATGATTTGGATATATTTCCTTGATTTTGTTGAGGTTATCTTGCAATATTATTGGATGGGTTTTATTTCCGTATTTACTCAAGCTTAAGTCAATTTTGGACGTTATGATTTCCCAAGGTGGGATTTTGGGGATTGTAGGTTGGAGTATTTTAAAACCTGGATTATCTCCCCTTATTTCTACAACTGTATATGATGAGTGAAAATGCTAACCCTAACAACATCCTTCTATCCCATTTAAAGTGCGAATATATTTTAGATCTCTTCCATTTGGTCTCGAAAAGATAAAAGAGAATATATAACAAGACAAATTGAATAATCCTTTTCAAATTTATGTACATATATAAAGACACAGCGAATTGCTAAATAATGTTGCATTTGGTGGTTAATGTCAAGCACAATACAATATTTCATTCGGCGCCTATTTTTCCAAACAGCCCAAACGGAAGTTGGGTCATGCTCATCATTTGAATCCAATAATTTTAGTAAACGTTTCTATGCTTCAATATTGCTTATAAGTAGGGGTGGGGCGTAATGGATTAAAATTTCAGATTCATGCGAGTAGTATTTTTTTGTGTTTATTTATACATAAATAACACTAAACAATCAAACATTTTGAAAATTTTGCAAAATTCAGAAGGTGCAGGCCAAAAATAGCCGTTAGGGCTCCACAGGACTCAAAATCCATCATTTTTCGGTGAAAAGGTGGTTTCATGCGACATTGCAGGTCCTAAAACGTCTTCAAAAGCTATGAATGGATATAGATGGTTAAATCTGATATAGTACTTTAATTTAGGGCCATTTTCAGGCTGTGAAAGGGTTTTCATGAATGTAAAATAGCCAAAAATTAGTGGCCTGCACCTTCTGAATTTTGCAAAATTTTAAAAATGTTTGATTGTTTAGTGTTATTTATGTATAAATGAACACAAAAAAAATACTACTCGCATGAATCTGAAATTTTCACCCATTACGTCCCACCCCTATTACAAGTATATTTTGTATAGAAATGATTTGTAGATTAATTTGTGGGTCCCTATTTACTTACCTCCCCAAAAAGGGCAAAGTTAGACACAAGGTCGTTTTTTATGTAAGGGATATCCAGCACCTCCAAAAGGGGCATTCTTGATTGAACAAAAATAAAAATTGCTGCCATCAAGACAGATCTCTCCTCCTCTGACATAGGACAGAACAGTTACTACACTTTGAAATATTTATTTGCAGAAAATATAAAAAATTTACATTGCAAACAAATTAAGCACAAGGCCATCAAAAGTGTGGGGATATGGGTATTGTTGTTCATCCTTGGTCTAAAGTGATAAAAATGTTGATCATACTCTTAAATAGAATCATCTGTCACCACAATACCACATTTACACTAGGGGCCGTCTCACTTAAGACATCTGTAATTTTGTTGGAAATTTTATCGTTCATAAATATATTAGTGAAGTCTTCCGAATGAGCCGTGTAGGACAATAAAATATAACTAAATACAGATTAACGTATCAGTCAGTAATAATGCTAGTGAGACGAATAATTTATTTCAATCGACTGATTTTCTTGCTCAAAAACTTACTTTATATAGTTTATATAGTTTGTGATCGGCTCCAAGCATCTTTTTACGCCTCTCCTTAATAGTTATTTTGGTGCTTATTTATATGAAAGTACATGCAAAATATGGCAGTTCAAAATAAAATTACAGAAAACTTATCAGTTGAAAATATTAGTGTACACCATAAATTACGGAAAATTATCAAGTAGAATTTTAGTAATAAATAAAATTTTGCTGCAGTATTAATGGAAGAAACCTAGCTCTCCGATTTGTTGAAAAATATTTTAATAAATATTTAAATCTTGAGCTAATATGCAATAATTTGCAGCCGATATGATCCGCCAGTGATGTGACTTAATAGTGGTATGAATCAATATTGTTTTTTCAAGTGTGATGTTAGTAGAGTTATTTAAATTATTTAATATAAGAAAATATTCTGACAACCTTCGTTTCAGTATGGCATTGGAAAAAAAATTGTACAGGGTGGGCCAAAATAAGGGTCCTATCTTTAAATTTGAATAACTTGAATTTGAATAACTTCCACAAAATAAAAGTTAAACTCACCAAACTTTATGTGTGTGTAGACTGACCCTTCTGAGATTTTTTGAAATAAACAAAACAAATTTTAGCCGAAAAACACTTCTTAAAACTTACAAAAACTAAAGTATTGTTTTTTACACTGTTTTGAGTTTTTTAAGCAAAAATAATGTTTTCTAAATGAGGGTACGTTCCTTAGGGCTAATACGGCTCATGCTTGCTTCGGAAGGGGTCCTTTACTTATTCTAAAAAAAAAAATTTTTTTAAATCAATAAATAAAAAAGTTATGAATTTTTAAAAATAGGACCCTTATTTTTGCCCACCCTGTATATATACGTGCAGTTACAATTGTCCTCGGCTGGGAGGATCACAGCAAATGAACGATGCACGACGCATTCTAAAGTATGGTTTCAACTAAATGTTTCGGAGTCGCCCTCGTGGTTGAGATTAAATGTTTATGGACAAATGATCGTACAACAAACATACCTGGTCGCTTCATCGAGAGAACGAGGTGTGATCTTTACACCGTCAGCATTTTCCAGGGCAATGCTAGAGTTTCCGCTCGTCAGGTGATCGTGAAAATTGCGAGAATTGAAAATGGCTGGAATGCATCGGCGCGCAACTGAAATACGACAAAATAAAAATTAATGAAGATCATTCTTCAAATCAACTTGTATTATTTAGATTATACGGACGACTATTCTCATCTCGGATGTTTTTCTCAAAGTTTCAGCTTGCTTTTGTTTGTCTCTGGATTAGACAAAAAATAAAAATAAAACGCTTAGATCTGATGACCTCAGAGGATTGGACAAAAATAAAAATTGCCCCAGTCAAGAACAAGTGTAGAAAGTGGACTTTGGCTTTATTTTCAACACTCTCATAACTTCATAAATCTCCCTCCTCCATTTTGTCCTTTCTGTCCACACATTTCATAAGCGATGTTTCTGACAAATTGGACACGGAATGCAAGATCAAGAATAGTTTTGTTTCCTAGCACCATGTTGTTGTCAAAACAAAACGATTACCTCCCTGTGAGGTTTTTATGTGGGGGAGATCCAGCTCCCCAAAAAGGGTTTCTGTCCACACATTTCATAAGCGATGTTTCTGACAAATTGGACACGGAATGCAAGATCAAGAATAGTTTTGTTTCCTAGCACCATGTTGTTGTCAAAACAAAACGATTACCTCCCTGTGAGGTTTTTATGTGGGGGAGATCCAGCTCCCCAAAAAGGGTACTCTGGATAGGACCAAAATAAAAAATTGCCTCAGTCAACAATGAGCGTAGAAAGTGGACTTTGGGTTTATTTTCGGCACCCTCATAACTCCATAAACCCCCCCAACCACCCACACACACACACACACACACACAGACACACACACACACACTATTTTGTTCTTTAATCTTCACATTCCATAAACAATGTTTCTGACAAAGGGAGAAGAATTGCTTTTTTTTGGATCAGCACAGATCATATCGCCATCTATGGATTAAATAATATTTCTTGGTTACAGGCTATACATGGACGGTAGCACCGGGGGGGGGGGGACAGAGGGCTCAACCCCTCCCACTTTTTGACTCCCCCCCCCCACTTTACGGTCATCAATAATGAAGTTATATATGCATGTGTTTAACCGGGTCCCCCCACTTTTTAGGAGAGCCCCACCCCCCACACTTTTATTACTGTCCCGCCGGTCCTGCTATATATGTATATATATATAAATATATATATAAATATACACTTAAAAGACAAATTGACCTATAAATAATAAAAATATGAAGGGTGATATGGGGCAGACGAACATAGCAGTTCACATTCATTACTGGAAAATGCCGGGTGTGCCTCGAAGAGGTTAAATTGCCACTGTACTTACACCTCCTCCCACCCAATCAATCATATGTACATCGTTGGGCCCTACTCCAAAAATTGAATTATATGAAATCTAAAAAAATAAGAATAACATTTTTGGATTATTTGTATTATTCAGACTACGGTTCTCATCTTGGATGTTATTCTCACGTTTCGACTGATGTAACCTCCGAACTTCTTCAGGCGGGTCGTGCCAAACTCAGGAATCTGCACATTCGAACAAAACCCTTTATTTAATCCATGAGGGTAGCTTCCTCTTGTTCCGCCAGCCATGACCGGGTAGAAGTCTTAAGTAATTCGTAATTGTATTCTTAGTATCGTCGACACTGAGGATTGAACCTTCAACCTCCAGAAGACTGTCATTTATAACTTAGCACTTTTATCAGCAAGGACCCATGGTGCTGACGGAACGAGAGCAAGTTACCCCCGTGGATTAAATAAAGGGCTCTGTCCGAAATTCCATAGATATTCCTGACTTCAACAAGATGCACTTGACGATGGTCAGAGCTAACATCGTCCGAAACGTTGTGAGAAAAAACATCCAAGATGAGGACAGTAGTCCAAATAGTTCAAATAATCCAAATTATCAATCCTCATCCTAAAAAATTCTGAGAATCTTCAAATCAACGTTTTCTCAATTGATACTAACACTGAAGTACACGTCTAAGTAAAGTGAGAAATTATTATATTATAATGGAGACTTGGTGTCTGTAACAGAATTAATGGTAATTGGTATTTTCAAATTTTACTTTTTTTGTAAAGCTCGAAAATTTTTGTCTTATAATAAAACTAGCGGAAGTACCCGTTTATGCCGGGTTTCTCAGAGCTTAGATCCGAGGGGCGGATGCTGCCTCTAAGAGACAATAAGTGCAGTTCTTAGAATTCTGGTGTATACACCGTCAATTTTCTTCTCCATTTTTTTTTTGGTAAAAGTCCAGATGTTACTTCCATATACAAGAACTGATGTAACAATGGCTTCAAAGAAATCACGTTTTTTCTTGGTAGGAGAATTTTACTTCCAGATTCGTTTCGTTTTTTCCAGTCCAGCCCAGACTTTGCTGATTTGCACATTTAGTTCACTTTCTGTGCAATTTTGCTGCCAAGATAGGTAAACTCATCGACATAGCCTTATATAACGTCTTCAAATCTCAACATATCTTCTACATTTTCAAGGCTATGTTTCTTTTGTTTTTTTAGTTTAGTTTGGTTTGTTGTGTAACAGAATGCACTCACCAGACATAGACTTGATATAGTAGGCAGCACATTTTCCAGACTTTATCAAATCGGTAATGCTTTCCTAGAAGAGAAAGAAAAACGAGTTAATTACTTCGAAAACAAGTAAATAAATACAAAGCACAAGTTGTCTCCCCTTGCAATCACTATTCCTTTAATAAGGTAAACAAGGATCCAAAGATTTTGTTAACAAAACCTTTTTCGTTCTTTTTTTTCCCCACTAATAGGTCACCGCTTAACAAGGCTCGTCGAGGACAAGGGCTAAAGAGATTGTCAGTGTTTTCATTCCGGCCCCTTAAACCGGCCCACAACACTAACCATTATGGCAAATGGGTCAGCGTATGTAGCATAATATACAGCTTCAGTACAAGTGGTGAGTGACAGACAAAAGTGGTCACAAACAATTAGGAAGGCTTACTTGCTATACAAGGTGGGTTTGAGCAGAGAGGCCTGGGATATGACCTATCCCATTGAAACCTGGCGCTAAAAGAGAGAGAGAGAAAGAGAGGGAGGGGGGTCTAATTCTTGTGTAATGATAATGTGGCTCCTTAAAGAGTCAATCATCTAATCACCAGGCCTTCTACCGGTGAAGCAAATTATCCCCAAGGGAGATAATTATATCCTTACAGGCCAATCAATTACTGGGGCAAGCCAAGAATAGGGTAACCAACGATTTACTATGATAACCATTGATAAACTCACACCTTTGAATATCGTCTATTTTTTTTACTGATTGATCACTAGTTATCAAGGCCTGGGGGCCACTCGAGGATAAGGGTTAAAGGGATCGTCAGTTGGACGATGATCGCCACCATGAAATGATTGGAAACAATGGATGGAAGTGACAGAAGATTACTTAAGAGGAATTGATTATCCAAGACGACAGCTCATCGACCATGCTGTAGTTGGTTGGGAAGCAGTTTTGTGGTATCTTGTTCCACAGATGAGATGTTCAAGGAAAGAAACTTTGTTCATGGAAGTTTTGTTTGGTTTTTGGTAAAGAGGGGAAGAAATGAAAGTTCTTGGCTGTGGTTGTAGCTGTAGATGTGTTCTTGCTGTGAATGTCTTACCAGGGAATGAAGCTCAGTCGAGCACCTATCATGAACATAATGATAGAGTAGAGAGAGACTAGCAACATCTCTTCCGTGCGAAAAGGGCTGTAGGGATGAGAAGAGATCATTCCACATTAGATTGTAGAGTAGATCTTGTACTCTGTCAAGACAAGAAACAGTGCTCCGAGCGGAACCTCCCCAGATGGGGCAGCAGTACCTCCCCATCTTAGGACATATCTGGCTCTTATACATGTAGAGGATTGCTTCAGGGCTTAGGTACCTTCTGGAGCAATAGAATGATCCAACCATTTATTCAGTGACCATAGCAACAGATTTGGTGTAAGTTTTCTACTAAAGGGTCATGACTTATCAAGACCTGGAGGCCACTTAAGGACAAAAGTTAAAGATATCAGTTGAATGATGAGCGCCACCACATGAGGGTTTGGAACAACCGGTCGATTGGGCAGAAGATTTTTTAAGATGGATTGGTTATCAAGGAAGACAACTCAACAAATATTTGTTTACATTAGACTTGAAAAAAAAACACGTAGTTGGCTGGGAAGCAGCTTTGCAGTATTTTGTTCCACAGATGGGACGCTCTAGGAAAGAAACTTTGTTCATGAAATTTCCGCTTGGTCTTCAGTACAGAGAGAGAGAAAGGAAAATTCTCTTCTGAGGTTGTAGCCAGGTGGGTTCTTGCTGTGAATGTTTTACAGGAGGGGGAGCTCAGTCGAGCAACTACCATGAACATAACGATAGAGTAGAGAGAGACTAGCAACATCTCTTCTGTGTGAAAGGGGTTGCAGGGAAGAGAAGGGATCAGCCCCCCACTAGATTGCAAAGTTGATTTTGTACTCTGTCAAGGCAAGAAAGAGTACTCCGAGCGGAACCTCCCCAGATGGGGCAGCAGTACCTCCCCATCTTAGGACATATCTGGCTCTGATACAGGTGGAGGATTGCGTCAGGGCTGAGGTACCTTCTGGAGCGATAGAATGATCCAACCATTTATTCAGTGACCGTAGCAACAGATTTGGTGTAAGTCTTTCATTTCAGGTCTGGGGTGATAGTCAGCTCTAGAAGCTTAAAGAAGGGGGGCTTCCTTGAGGAGAGAACCATTCATTTTGACAGGGGAGAAGTGAGGATCTGAGCATTGGTGGTGAAAAGAGAGAAGCTTTGTTTTAGAGGCGTTAAAAGTAACAAGTCACGTTCCCCCCCCCCATTTCATCACGTGCTCCAAGTCGAAACAAAAATAGTCAAAATGATCTTGATCATTAACGCTCTTCGAAGTGCTGCCATAAATAGTTGTGTCGTCTACAGGGCTTTACGAGCTCCACTACTTTTGAAGCTGCTCCCGCTCCTGCTCCAACGCCCAGAATTGGAGCTGGCTCCTCTCATTTTCAAAAAGGAGCCGCTCCAGCTCAAACTTCTATAAAAAAGAAGTGGCTATTTTTCAGCGCTCCATAATGAAAATGTACCTTCTTTCATAAACGTTCTATTCTGCCAATGAGCGGTCGAAGGATCGGGGTGGGCGTCAAAGGATCTCGTCAATATGGGTTGGGATGTCACTTTAAGTGTAAGACCGTTAGATAATATTTGACAAAATCTCGCTAATATTTTGAGTTATAGAAGAACATGTCGGACGAAGTATAGGATTATACATAAATTTTCGTTTCCTGAAGTATAAAATAAAAATAGAAAAATCCCTGAAGTATTTTAAAACAATTTTAATTTTCATTACATTAACAACCTATTTTTTCAGGAAAGGAAAATTTGACCCGATATTTTTTCTATTCATTTTGGAAGGGAATTTAGATTTGTTTTAAGTAAATAAAGTTTTACTTTTAAACATTATCAGTAATTATTTTCTTTTTAAAGTAACATTTCTCTGGGAGAGGAGAGACAGCCCGGGGCAACATTACTAGTCATTGTTGTTGTTTAATATTTGTTTGTTTTACGAACGTAACTATTTATTTATCTACCTCCCACAGCAGTAAGATGTGACACAAGGTCGGGAAAGTGGGATTTGAAAAGCCAGCGCCCAAGAAGGTGAGCACTCTGGCCTACAAAAAATGCCTGGATAGTCCTGTCGGCATTCCCCGGTAGGAGCGCCTCAGGCAGTAAGCAATAAACTTACTCCTCCCCAAAGAGATGAGGTAAAGCCTGGGAGGGTGGACCTCCTAGAACTGCACAGGACAAACACACAGACCGGCGGAATCAAAGCCTGAGAGCTAAGACGGTACCGGTCTATAGGGTGTAGTATCCATCGGAACAGATACTACACTCAATAACAGGTCTTTCTTCAAATCGATAGTTCTTCATTCTTCGCGGTTGTGAAATAATTAATTGCAGGTGTCCCCAGTCATTGGGAGGAGAACCGACGAGTGGCAGGATTGTGTGAAGCACGCAGTAAAAAAGGTACGTTATGAACTTGTATATTAAATTGATTGTGAACTGTAAGGCATTGGGCCTCCTCTAAGAGGGGAGGTATGCATCATATATATTTAGGCATAAAATCGTCATCAATACATGTCCGATTAAAAATGACAGAATTTTATCTTTACGCTATTTTCTTAATCATTCTCTTGACTCAGCGAGTTAATTTACGAGTCTCATGGGGTATGGATCCGAGAGTTTTTTTTTCCACCCATCTCAAATGCTTTTTATCGTTGCGGTAGTCTTCATGAGTTGTTTTTATTTTTGTTTTGTTTTTTTCTATATTGTTGTTATTTAAGGTGTTTTATTATTTTGCTTGGTAGTTTTGGTATAAGAAAAAAGGTTTTATTGAATTTTATTTATTTATTGATTTATTAATTTGTTGTTTTGATAGTTTTTTTTATCGTCGGATCAATACTCCATGAATTACCACGGAAACTTGCTCGCCAAGTTGAGACAATGATTAAGAAAATAATGAAAAGAGAAAATTCTGTTGTCTTTAATCAGACGTGTATACATATGTACATATTTAAGCAAACATTGCTAAACATAATAGAATTCTTCAGCTTGATTATACTTTTTTTTATTCTTTCAAATAATCTTTTTTGTGTCAAAATCAAAAATATTTAATGAATGTTACATATGGACCATTCATTATTTTTTTTTTTTAATTATTTTGCCAAAATAAAGATTATTAGAAAAATAAACAAAAATAAAAAAGGTATCATCGAGCTAGAGAATTCTGTTATGTTTAACAATGTTTGCTTAAATAAAAGAATGCTGCCTAAATACACAAACAATATATATATATACTTTGCCTTTCCCTTTAAAAGTAGTTTCCAGAACTGAATCTGTTGATTGACTGATCATTACTCTTATTTAATAGCCTGAGGTTTAATAATAATTTTAAAAAACAGAAAATCCACAAAGAAGAAACCCCGGTACCTTTCAATGGAACTGTTAGTGTATAGTATGTAAATAAACACACACATAAATGTGTGCATTTACACACATCTGATATAGGGAGCTGTCTCAATACTTACGGCCATTCTGTCCACTCCATATTTACAAATGAGTTTATTCCGTTCACTCTTTAATTTCTTATTTTTCATTTTCCTTTCCTTGATGACAGACTCCATGTAGACATAATTGGTTGAGGGGCATTCCTTCACACACATCTGAAATTAAAAGAGAAAATAAAAATATTCGTTAGTTTGTCTCGATTACCTCCCCTTGCCATAAATATATATATATCTTTGAAAAGTCATGGCTTAAGGAAGGAATAATAAAATGTCTTATTTCAACCCCTTGTTTTGAACAACTGATGACATATATATATATATATATATATATATATATATATATTATAGAAATTTGAAAATCATAAGAATGTAATTTTTTTTTTTAATAAATAAATTTATTTATTTTAAAGGTTGCAAGCTTTCAGCATAGATGCTATTTTCAAAGCAAAACTTTTTTCTTTTCATTTTATTGGTATTAACCCCAGGAGGGACAGTCCTCATTTTTCCCTGCCATCTCTCATAGCAGCAAGGTTAAACACCACAAGGTCAGTTTATAGTGGGAATACAGCTCCCCTAAAATGGGGAACTCTGATCTGGCTGCGAAAATAACCTGGTAAGTCCCATTGGCAAAGATATATATAAAGATATGAACAAGAAAATGATTAAATTAACCATTCCAAATTTTATTTCTTCACTTGAAAAAGTAATTGCCCCTTTAAAGGCTAAGTTCAATGCTGAAATTGCAAGCCACTTGAAATCCTATAGAAATTATGACCACTTAGATAATAGACACCCTGGTCGTTCAGTTTTTATGTCCAGTGATAAAATTGCCCATCATTTTCAAGTGGGCTTGCTGTGTGGCCTACTCCAAATGAGAGTAACATCTTCATATATTCAAATGTTCTCTCAGCAAATCGTTGGGCTTCCCGCGAACAAAGGTCTTGTTGGTGTTACTTCCTATATCCTGTTCTATTGTTCTGTTTTCTATAGATTTGCCTATATCCTGTTTCCTTTGTTGTGTCAATATAATGGGTGAATTTATTTTAACACGTGGTTCCTTGTATTTATATATATAGTCACTGTCCACTTTAGTCACGGGTTGTCTATGTTCTCTTTTTAATGGATGATGACATCCTTTGTTGATTCAGCATTCATCACATCATAAAGGATCTCTTTCTGATGTCTTCAATCTATTTTAGTGGATAATATGATCCCTTTGTGAAGTCATCCATTGTATATGGAGACAAAAACAATCTAACAACGTCCACAGAGTTTTAGTAGAATAATAGACCCCCAGTGTCTAGACGGTTGTCTTGCATGTTCTGTTTTAAAGGCTGCCCGATGTAAAAAAAACCCGACCACTTTTTCTTGTGGTTCAGAAAGAAAGAAGATCTGATCAGCTTATGTGTCGTGTATCACTCGTGACTTCCTGTCTGTGACGTCATATCCTGCCACAGTCATAATTGTACACTTTATACTTTTAATGGAATTTTCCACTTTAACCTTATGTGGAAAATACCGCTTTTAACATTATTTTCACATACTCAAAGTTCAGTATCACTACAGCTGGACTATGATTGAACTTACTGTTTGTAGGATTGTGTAGTCAGAAAGTATAAGGTCCGACTTCGACTCCTAAAATTCCAAAATCTCTGACTCCGACTCATTATTTTAAAGTCTTCCAATAGTCAGAGTGTCTGTTCATTCTTCATTGATTTAAAAAATCCGACTCCTAGCATTCTTATGAGTCCGATTCTGACTCCTTAAACATTTTTTTTTTTTTTTTTTTTTTTTTTACTTACTCCCTTAGGTAAATACCTTAAAGATTCATTTTGCAACAATTGTATATAAGTTAAGTAAATAAAAAAAATGAAAAACAAAAAAAAAAGCTTCAAGTACCTGTGGGGTTGGACATCCAAATTTGGCAACATCGTGTCCCATTTTTGAACAGGCCAGCAAATCAAAGAATACAAGTTTGGGTCGGTCTCTGCAGATAAAAAAACAAAATAATTAAAAAAACAAAACAAAAAACAGTCAAATTACTACATAGCAGTAATAGGATTATGGAATTAAGTATAGATATAGATTGCCAAGATATTAGGAATTATTGTCAGATTATGTTTGGGATTTTTTTAAAATGAGGAAGTGATTATTTGTATTATTTGGATGACTTCCGATCTTGGATGTTATTGTTCTGATGGGATAACCTGACTTCCCCATTCACGAAATAGATGAACTCGTTGGACTATAAGTACGACTGTTGGATAGTGACCATGGAGATGGACGTATCTGTTGAGGCGAGTTTGACTTGCGCGAATTGTGGCGGAGTCACCGCATGCAACTTTGGTGTGATGAGTTTCTCACGGTTCGGGTGATAGTGACGGGACCTTGGGTTCAAGAGTTTAGGTCACACCTGGCATGATCACGAGGTTTCGTGATGTCAGAGTTTTCACTGTGAGAAAACTAAATTGAGATTTGATGAGTTCTTGCCTGGAAGCTAACGAAAGAACATGCATAGTCATGTAGCTATTATAAAGAAGGGATTTCGAATCCCAAAATAAGAGCCAAAGTTAGGGCCAAACGATATCCCCCCTCTTCCTCCCTTGCAAGTGATTGCGTGATTAACTTAGAAATTAACTAGCGTAGCCTCTCTCTCTTCTCCAGCGAACTTCTCATTGTTGGCTAATTAGCTAATGAATAAACGGCTCTGAATTTTAAAAAAAACAGTAAAAGCTTTGTTAAATTTATTGAAGCGGAAGATTGATTTTGGTTACAGAAGGAAACCGCCGGCCGAAAATGTACAGCGACACAAAGAGCAGAGAGTGATGGTGACGACTCAGCAGACTAGCAATGGCAGCGACAAACCATAGCAGTCGCGACAACGAAGCTGCAGGCGATGTAAGATTAGTACAAATAGTCGCGACACACGATGAGGAGGCGACAACAAATGGCTGTTAGCAGAAGCGCGCACAATTAGCGCAAATAGTCCCCTGCAATTAGAAGCGCGGACGGTGACGACACATCCACCCGTTTTCGGATCAACAGCGAAAGTTCTACAAGGACCAAGAGATTCGACACAACTTATTAAGAACTATTAAGAACTATTATAAATTTTATTATAAACTATTTTTGTTAGTAAATGTAACACGACTCCAGCGAGCAGTCAAGACATTCGAGTTAAGACACATGCAATCTTAACATTCTGTCTTACCTATTCTCTAGTCGGTCTGCCCTATTACATATTCTGTATTCTGTTAACATATCTTGTATGTACAAGATATATACATCCGGAAATAAACCTATTATTTTAAAGACATTCCACTCTATTTATCATTATATATTCAACAAGATATATCAGCTATTCTCACAACATTTCGGTTAATGTAACCTCCAACCTTCTTCATGCGCCTATCTTTAAAATAATATGCAGTTTTTGAGCTATCAAATATCGCCTTTTCGAAAGATCTTAACGAGACTCTACTCTCTAGATTTACCATTGTGTTTACCTTAAGTGAAGCGCTCTTTACTTTTGGTTGGCAATCACCTAAAAATCATGTCTCAGTAAAAATACTAGACCCCATGACCTTACTGGGTTGGTGTAAGGAAGGGCATCTGGCCTATAAATATTTGGCGCTCTTGTATAAGCAGTAACCGATCTGAGGGAGATAACTATTTTTCTTAGCCGCCGCTATTCCGAATTCGCTTATACTTTGGCAAGGGAGATAACTTTGTTTATCGCAGCATGAAAGTAAATAACTTTTCTTTTTATGTTTATATAAAGTGTATACAATTTGTGGCATGTAAATAAAAGTGCTTAAAAGTTATTTTGAACGGGTTAGGGTTAGGGTTTTTAACGCATTTCAAAACCGTAACATGTTTTTTATTAATAAACTAAGTTATCTCCCTTGCCAAAGTATAAGCGAATTCGGAATAGTGGCGGCTAAGAAAAATAGAGTTATCTCCCTCAGATCGGTTACTGCTTATACAAGAGCGCCAAATATTTTGCCTCAATTAATTAACTGTCTTGCAAAGTAAATTTGTTGAACTCCAGGCTGTGCAGTTTGAATGTTGGAAGCTTGTGTGAAAGATCAGCAGGGATGGCAAGTAAAGGTCCGAAAGTGAATGTTACGAAGATGATCAGTGGTTGTAGTGTTGGAAAGCTCCTCAGAAAGGGGAAAGTTGGAAAGCTCCTCGGAAAGGGGAAAGTTGGAAAGCTCCTCGGAAAGGGGAAAGTTGGAAAGCTCCTCGGAAAGGGGAAAGTTGGAAAGCTCCTCGGAAAGGGGAAAGTTGGAAAGCTCCTCGGAAAGGGGAAAGTTGGAAAGCTCCTCAGAAAGGGGAAAGTTGGAAAGCTCCTCAGAAAGGGGAAAGTTGGAAAGCTCCTCGGAAAGGGGAAAGTTGGAAAGCTCCTCGGAAAGGGGAAAGTTCCCCTGCTTAGTTTGTGGAAAAGAGAGAGAGGTGCAACTCAATATTTTGGGTACACAAGAAATGCAGTGGAATTACAGTTAGGTGTAAAGATGATAACCATAGCAGCCCACATGTGGCAGTCTTTGGCAAGGTTGCATGGGATGATGATTCCACCGCCGAAGACGAACAACTTGTGGGATAGAGAGCACAGACACATGGAATGATTCATATTTGATGTAGTATTTGTCATGAAAAAAATTTTTTTTTAATTTTTTTTTTTAAATTTTTTTTTTTACTTTTGTTCAAACCAAACAAGGCATATTGCCACTGAGACTTAAGTGGCTATTTATGTCATGTTGCTTGGATAAATGGCCATCGAGGACAACCTGAATCTTTCTTTTGGATAGGAAGGATCTAATAATATTAATCATACGTCCAGGAATAACATCAAAACTAATTTTCATAAGAAGACCTTCATGCCAGACCTTGTCAAAGGCCTTAGATATATTATCAAGCGCTACCACCCTAGCTTCACCTGCCTTGTCCAGTGTATGGTATATGCGTTCAGAGATGATCGTTTGGACATCCGCAGTAGACTGTGCTTGCCTAAATCCATACTGATGATCCGAAAGAAGTTTAACATTAACGAGATGGCGAACAATCGCTAGATTGTTAACGGATTCAAAGATTTTAGCGAAAGGCGGGAGTAGACCGATAGAACTAACCCTCAAAATTATCGACCAATCACCAGAGTTCTGGAAGGCTGGTATCACAGCGGCCATTTTCTAGCAATTAGGGAAGCAAGATTTGGCAAGGAATTTGTTATAGAGTTTTGAGAGGACAGGGGCCAGCTCAGCAGAGCATTCTTTTATTACTATTACTAGGATAAGATCAGGCCCACATGCTTTGGAGGTGTCAAGGATGATTTTTATGACATCCTGGACATGGAAAGGGGTGATGATCAGGTCATAAAGTGTGGCTTTAGTACGCAATGGGAAATTTGGAAGGGAGATGTTTGTAGAGTCCAAAGTGGAGTTCAAGGCAAACTGCTGGGCAAGTAGTTCAGCCTTGTCAGTTAGCGTGGAAACGACATCATTGTGGTTGGACAACGAGGGAACTGTAGATTGCCGATAGTTCTTCACAACATTATAGATTTTCCAAAAATTGCATGTTCCTAGTTTCTGTGACTGAATGCGTTTTCTGGTCATCTCATACCTTTTCTTAGTTGCGGCTATACAATCTTACAATGATTTCTTGGTGCTACAAATTTCTTTCTATTTTTAGTTGACTTATGGCGGTTGAATTGATGGAATGCTTGCTGCCTCTGAGCAATAGCAGCTGCACAGTTCGATCAGCAGGGAGAGAAAAAGTTTCTCCACTCTGATGCGACATCTGATGGATTCCCAATCAGCCTGTTTGAAGTATCTCGTCATTTTGAGTAACGGCTGATCGGCTTTGCGACAACACTTTAGGGTGATATCAATCATTACGACAAGGTGATCAGCGTTCCCGAGCAGGCTTTCTAACAGTTCTTTCTGGTGTGTGTTCTCACAACTTGCTGCTGCTGCTACGCTAAATATAAATTTTTTTCAAGATGGTCCAGTAGAGATATTTACACACTTCATTGTATCGCATTGTATAGTAGCTGTCCCCCAGCAGAACCCTACAACTGGATATCAGGTGGCTCACACTCTCCATTTTGGCAATGTGTGTGAGACCGTGATGTGATATGTCAGTGTAGTTTAGCATTTCAATCATTGCTGGGATAATGTTTATATTGTGAAAGGTGTCAGTCATCAGATACAAACTCGAACTAACTCTAAACAATGCTACTGACAAATTACTCGCCATCAATCAAAAAGTCTGTTAAAGCAGAGGTTTTTGAAAATAACAAATCCAAAGTTAGTCACGCTAACGACAAAGTCAAAACGCCTATTTCAAGTTAATTTAACTCTACAAAATAGACGCACCATTTTTGGGGGAAGGGGGGGGGGCTTATGTATATGCAATATCAGTCGCTAGGTTAATTTGCATATTGGTTTTGAAAAAAGACATTTCATTAATTAACTTAAATCTGTTATTCTTTTTTTTTTTTAATTGTTTTGATTTCAATATAAGAAATAGTTCTGTTTCGCAACATGGTTTTATTCCCTGGACAAATATTGAGCATTTGTGTTCAAACGTTTCTTTTCTTTAGAAAAGGGACCGACTTGATCTTCAACAAGTTGTGATCTATTTCTAAATTGCAAGTGAAAGGGCAAATTGATTTCTTCTTTCTTTTCCTTTCTATACGGTCACATTTAAAAGATAAATAAATTTGTATCAAAATAACAGAAACGTTAATGTTTATTTATATGAATAAATGAGAAAAATCTTGTTTCGTGTTTACAACAAAGTTATGACTGAAATATTTATTATTTTAAATTAATATTTCAAGTATTTCAAGTAGTGAAGTTGGCAAAGCCAGTTAGTCTTTTATAAGATCGTAATTCTGTGTTCATCTGGTTAAAAGTTAGAAACTACACAAGATGCACTTACAAACTTTACATTATCGAATTCAGTGTGATCCCAGCAAGGTTATGGTAAAAAAAATACTGTAATATTCATTTCCTTGGAGTCACCAAAGTAAAAATAAGCGCACACAGGGTTAAAAATAATGACTGGTAGTTGTTTCAAAAATGCTGAAACCAGGTCTAATATTAAGTCAGATTTTTTTTCTTTCTATTATATTGATTCAGAGAGAAAAGAGAAGAGAGGGGATACAGAGAGGAAGAGAGAGGGAAGGGGGAGGTGGAAGAAATGGCAGAGAGAGAGAGAGCGTGTGAGAGAAGAGCGTGAGAGAAAAGAGAGACAGATTGGATAAAAAAGAAGAATAAGATAAAGAGAAGGATATGGAGAAGGGAAAGAGAGAGAGGGGAAAGCGAGAGAGGGGGAGGAGAAAGCGAAAGAGAGAGAGAGGGGAAAGAGTGAGAGGAGGAGGAGAAAGAGAGAGAGGGGGAGGAGAAAGAGAGAGAGGGGGAGGAGAAAGAGAAAGTAGGAGGAGGAGAAAGTAGGAGGAGGAGAAAGTAGGAGGAGGAGAAAGTAGGAGGAGAAAGAGAAAGTAGGAGGAGGAGGAGAAAGTAGGAGGAGGAGGAGAAAGTAGGAGGAGGAGGAGAAAGAGAAAGTAGGAGGAGGAGGAGAAAGAGAAAGTAGGAGGAGGAGGAGAAAGAGAAAGTAGGAGGAGGAGGAGAAAGAGAAAGTAGGAGGAGGAGAAAGAGAAAAGAACATAGAGGGGGAGGGAGTGGGAGGAGGAAAAGAGAGTGGGAGGGGAAACAGAGAGAGAGAGAGGGGAAACAGAGAGAGGGAGGGGAAACAGAGAGAGGGAGGGGAAACAGAGGGAGGGAGAGGGAGACGGAGAGAGGGAGACGGAGAGAGGAAGACGGAGAGAGGGAGACGGAGAGAGGGAGACGGAGAGAGGGAGACGGAGAGAGGGAGACGGAGACGGAGAGAGAGAGAGGGAGACGGAGAGAGAGAGAGGGAGACGGAGAGAGGGAGAGGGAGACGGAGAGGGGAAAGAATGAGAAGGAGAGGGAAAATAAACAAGATAAAAAATGAGAGAAAGGAAAATAGAAAAGGAAGGAAAAGAAAGAGAGAGAAAAGGAAAGGAAAGAGAGAGGGAGAAGGAAAGGAAGAAAGAGAGGGCGAAGGAAAGGAAGAGAGAGAGGGAGAAGGAAAGGAAGAGAGAGAGGGAGAAGGAAAAGAAAGAGAGAGAGGGAGAAGGAAAAGAAAGAGAGAGAGGGAGAAGGAAAAGAAAGAGAGAGAGGGAGAAGGAAAAGAAAGAGAGAGAGAGGGAGAAGGAAAAGAAAGAGAGAGAGAGGGAGAAGGAAAAGAAAGAGAGAGAGAGGGAGAAGGAAAAGAAAGAGAGAGAGAGGGAGAAGGAAAAGAAAGAGAAAGAGAGGGAGAAGGAAAAGAAAGAGAAAGAGAGGGAGAAGGAAAAGAAAGAGAGAGAGAGAGGGAGAAGGAAAAGAAAGATAGAGGGAGAAGGAAAAGAAAGATAGAGGGAGAAGGAAAAGAAAGATAGAGGGAGAAGGAAAAGAAAGATAGAGGGAGAAGGAAAAGAAAGATAGAGGGAGAAGGAAAAGAAAGATAGAGGGAGAAGGAAAAGAAAGATAGAGGGAGAAAGAAAAGAAAGATAGAGGGAGAAGGAAAAGAAAGATAGAGGGAGAAGGAAAAGAACGATAGAGGGAGAAGGAAAAGAACGATAGAGGGAGAAGGAAGAGAGACAGCAGAAAAGCGAAAAGAGAGAGAGAGGGAAGGCGAAAAGAGAGAGAGGGAAGGCGAAAAGAGAGAGAGAGGGAAGGCGAAAAGAGAGAGAGAGGGAAGGCGAAAAGAGAGAGAGAGGGAAGGCGAAAAGAGAAAGGGAGGGAAGGCGAAAACAGAGGGTAGAGAAGTGTGAGGAAGAGAGGAGGCAGAGAAAAAGAAAGGGCAGAGAGAAAGAGAAAGGGGAGAGGGGCAGTCTGAGGGAGAAGTAGAGAAAGTGAGATGTTTTAGAAGAAAGATTTTACACACCCTTTCTTAAAACTGTTTCATTTTGTCATCTATCCTGGGCAACGCCGGGTCACGGCCGTTGTAATATAGTTTACTATTACGACGCCCGGGTAGCCCTGCTTTTAAGTAAATAAGAGTGTGTGTGTGTGTGTGTGAAAATGTCCGCACAGTTAGGCCCTTTGATCATCGCCTGCCAGGACAATGTTTGTGAAAGGTGTCACAGCCATCTAAACTCTAAGTAAACATAATTTTGAAAAGGCCCGCAGCAAAGGGCTGTCAACGAATTTTGACATGTTTGCAATTTGAGAATTTAAATTCTGATATTAATGGAAGTTTGGAGAAAACTGTTAGTCTTTTTGAGAAAGACTCACTCGACAGTTGGCATGAAAAAGAGAAAAGCGCCAGCCTCTCTCTTTCATATATATATCTTTTACAATAATCCGCAGAGTCGCCAACGGGGTCCAGAAAACGAACGAGAACGGGGTAAAAAAAAAAAAATGCAACAAGTGACGGTGACCTACGTCGAGAATATATATTTAAATGGGTTTTATTAGATGTAAAAAAAAATTCTTGTTTTTTTTGGCACGTATTTTTACTAAAACAAAATGGCGGCCCAGCCTTACCTCATCATTATGATACCCCCATCGCTTGTCCAATGTTCGTGTGACAAAAATATTGATTTCTAATAAATAGCAGTTGAAACGGCTTACAAATACAAACAAATGTCACAGATAAGTTGGAAAATAATTTTTATCGGCTACAGTTACTTTTATTTGTTGTATATTTGTTTTTATAGCGTTTTCACTCTGCGGATTATTGTAAAAGATTATATATATATATATATATATATATATATATATATATATATATATATATATATATTGTGTTAGTTATATTTATATATTTTCCTGTTCTTTATATAATGTATATACCTTTAAATTCGAACCTATCATGAAAGAATTGATGCTCGATATACGAGATAGAGCATTTATATAGACAAAGAAAAGATGAGAATAAAGATTGTAAAAATACAAAATCTATTACGTCCTCAGTTGCTCAAAACAAGGTGTATTCAAATAAAAGATGTATTTTTTCCTTCCTTAAGCCATAGCTTTTCAAAGAATGAAATCTTATTAGAGGAATACAAGAAGATAAGTTGGTAGGGTGATTACCAAAAGTCATAATTTGAAAAGATATGAATATAAGATAAATACAAATATAGAAAATAAAGCAAAATGTCCAATGCAGAGAGAAGAGGTTGAAAACATATGAAAAAGTTCACCATTGAAAGCGTCATGAAAATTAAAACAGCAGGTTCAAAATGTGTATATGTTTATATATTAATATGTATAGGATTCACTCCTAAACTTGAAAATATATGAAAATTGTAGCAGCAGGTTCAAAAGTGGTAGATCCAGGAAAGATCTGACTAAAAAATTGTAGAATACATTGAATTTTGGAGAAGTCAAACCATTAAAGGCCCAAGAAATCTGGTTAGAAGAGGTTGCAATATAAAAGTTGTGGATGTAAGTTGTGTATTAAAAGCCATTTGGACGACTCCCATGGACTTTCCAGATATAGTTTATATGGAGTTGTATTCAAAGAGGCAAAGAGAGAGAAGGAAAGAGAGAGAAGGAAAGAGAGAGAAGGAAAGAGAGAGAAGGAAAGAGAGAGAGGGAAAGAGAGAGAGGGAAAGAGGGAGAAGGAAAGAGGGAGAAGGAAAGAGAGAGAGGGAGAAGGAAAGAGAGAGAGGGAGAAGGAAAGAGAGAGAGGGAGAGGGGGAAGGAGACAAAGAGGGGGAAGGAGACAAAGAGGGGGAAGGAGACAAAGAGGGGGGAGGAGACAAAGAGGGGGGAGGAGACAAAGAGGGGGGAGGAGACAAAGAGGGGGGAGGAGACAAAGAGGGGGGAGGAGACAAAGAGGGGGAAAGGAGACAAAGAGGGGGAAAGGAGACAAAGAGGGGGAAGGAGACAAAGAGGGGGAAGGAGACAAAGAGGGGGAAGGAGACAAAGAGGGGGAATGGGGATAGAGAGGGAGAGAGAGAGAAGGAGATTAAGGGAGAGAGAGAGAGGGAGAGAAAAACAGAGGGGAAATAGAGAGGGAGGAAAATATACATAAAGAGAGAGGGACCAATAGACAAATACTATGAAGTAGTGGGTGCGGTGTGTGGTGGCGGGAAGGTGGCCATCATCGTTTTAGAACCTGAGATTTAATAAGTGAAAGCCCACACTGACACGTGAATTAATGTGACAATATAATTGTGAGGACTTCCTACATTCTTGAAAGATGACATTTTATTCATTCACAAAAAATGATCAGCAAGAAATACTAGCTCCCCCCCTCCTCCCAAAAAGCACACATTTTGAGACAGACATACTATAACCGCCCTCCTCACGCCCTTGATCCCTCCACAACATTACATAAGTAGGAAAAATGAAATTTAATATAAATGAAAAGGGGAGGGGGGAGTTTTATTGCTAGTAAAGATGAGCTGGTGGTTTTAACCGTCAGGACTTGAATTTTAGTTACTTCTTTTTTTTTTTTTCATTCTTTATGGAAACTAGCAAATATATGCTCCCTCCGGTCCCATATTTTTGCTAGGCTGCTGCGTCAGAAATGAACGCTCACGCGTAAACCGATGGAGACCCAGTCATATTTCTTTGGTGGTTAGACATTGATTTTCTTTGTTTATGACCAAGAATATTTTTAGTTGAAAATAAAGAAAAAAAAATTTCGACCTCACCCCGATTTTTGTTTTACTCTCCCCCATAAATAGAAATATTTTTAGTTTAAAAAACAAAGAAAAAAAATGTTTTGCCCCCTCCCCCACCTCAAATTTTTTATTTTACCCTCCCCCATAAATAAAAATATTTTTAGCTAAGAAAAAATTAAAATATTTTTGACTGCTAATAATCTTACTTATAAATTATAATTTATTTTATTATTTATAATAAAAGAAATAATTATAATTTATAAGTAAGATTATTAGCGATCAAAATAGCGTAAATACATGTGGAAATCTGAAGAAAACAATCATGAGTGTATATTTGCGAATACTAATTTATTAGAAGTTTAAAAGCAATTAATTATGTAAATTGAGGAATGCGCATAGTGTTTACGGCGGTTTTTGTAGTAGTATATAATGAAGCTGGCAGACTAAGTAAATAGTAATATTACTCTGATGGAGTTTCGGCTTCAGACAGACAGATAGATACATAATCTCCATTATTAATAGATACTAAAAAAACAAAATATTTTCATTATATCTAAAAACTTTTAATGTGTGCACATAGATCATTGCAAAACATAAACAATGATACCAATTTTATTTTGGTAGCTCAATTAGCCACCGAATTATGACCCTTCAAAATTTGCTGGAAATTAGAAAACTTGCCATCTTGTGTCTTATTGGCCCACAAGCCAATTTTCATGTATAACTAAAAATAAGTGAAAAATCCTTACAAATGTAATGTCATCTTGTTGTAAATGAAAATTAATTATAATGGAAGCAATAATTAGTAGATTAAACTAGTCAAAATATCGGAATCACACCTCAGAAAAAAAAAACTTTAAAAAGTGACACAGAAGCTCAACTTTGACTGTTTTCAACAGCTAACACATTGAATTTTCGGTGCTTCTGCTGTTTCACAATGACATTAAAATATTCAAAGAAATGTATAAACTTTGTTATCTACTTACGTGTTAGCTGAAAATAAGATTGTACAGAAGAAAAAAATATGCAAATTCATCCAGTATTTATTAAATTATAAGAAGAAAAACAAACAAACGATCTCATGTATTGCTAGACATTTCAGCTTGCTAAGTAGGCAAGGGAGATAACTTTCGGAAAAAAGTCAAAATCTAAGAAAAATGGCGACATATAGATAAAATCGTTTTTTTTATTTTTTATTTAATAAATACTGCTTGAAGTTGCATAATTTTTGGTGTACTTCTTTTTAGCTACCACGTAAGTACATAGCAAAGTTTTCACATTTCTTTAGCTATTTTTTTAAGAGATGCCTAACATGTCATTGTGAAACAGCAGAAGCACCGAATTTTCTTAATGATTAGCACATTAGAGATCAAGCTTGATTTTTATTTTAATATTAAATCAATAAAAAAAATGGAGATTTTGATTATGTAATAACAGACCGAAACAATTTGATAATAGGGCAAAAATTACTTTAGTATTTCATACATATTTTATGTTGTGTGAAAGACAAGTTAAACCCCTATATTTAGCCCACCATATTTGCGAGTGGACTTTTTTCTTTAAATTGGGACTATGTATATATGCATAGAGACACGCGATATCGTGCACACTAAATTTGAAAAACGGCAACATTTTTTTTTCATGCAAGAAAATAAATCGCCCGTCACCAAAAATAGTAACCTAATTTGAAATAGCCCGAAAAAAAAAAAAAAAAAGAAAAGCTATTAATGACACAAGAGAAAGAATTGTACATTTATAAAGAGAAAAAGTTTAAATTTCATCCAAAAAATTTGATTATTAACAGTTGTTTAGCTATTTTTGTTCATGTTATATAAATATAATTTTAAAAAAAACTTTGCCCAATTGTTTATTTTTATTTTTCTAAAAAAAAAACAACTATTAATGACATTAGAGAAAGAATTGTACATTTATAAAGAGAAAAAGTTTAAATTTCATAAAAAAAAAAATTATTAACAGTTGTTTAGCTATTTTTGTTCATGTTATATGAAAATAATTTTTAAAAAAAACAAACTTTGACCAGTTGTTTATTTTTAGTTTTCTAAATATAAACAAACAAAAAATGTATTTACTTGAAGCAGCAGCATCCTTATCGTCTGTCAGTTTTCCTGTCGACTTTTTCCGGCGGCTTACATAAACTGCCGGAAGATGCCGACGCAAAGTTGACGAAAATTGGGTCCCATTCTATATCACTACTCTAAATGTAATCAAAACAGCCCAAAACATAAATTTAATTGTATATGGAAATTTGTGTGGCAGAGCAAAGAAAATTCTACTGCAAGCTTAAACATGACAGACCAAAGGAAATGCTATTTCAAACTTAAGTATGACAGACCAAAGAAAATGGTATTTGAAGCTTCAGGATGACAGACCAAAGAAAATGGTATTTGAAGCTTCAGGATGACAGACCAAAGAAAATGGTATTTGAAGCTTCAGGATGACAGACCAAAGAAAATGGTATTTGAAGCTTCAGGATGACAGACCAAAATAAATGCTATATCAAGCTTAAGCATGACAGACCAAAGGAAATGTTATTTAAAGTTTAGGCATAACAGACCAGACTCGGACTCCTGCAAAAATTGTTCACTCCTAATTCAGACTCTCCATCTCTGAAGTGAAACAAAAACTGTTTCTGGTCAGTTTTTCATATTAGCCGAGGAGGTTCACCTTGACATCATTCAGGCAACCTAGGAGCTGATCTGAACCACCAGGCCCTTCTTTGTTGGGCTGTAATATAGTGCGGCTTGGTCCTAGGTAATGAATTATCTTCTTTAGGGGTGGGTGTTAGCTTATTGGCGATCGCATGAGGTGCCATTACTGGACAGGGGGGGGGGGATGCCAACTGGTCCCTTCTTGGCGATTTTTGTACTAAACAAGAGCCCCCATCCCCACTCGGGGGATCTGATTTTCCTCACCGACCGGCCTTGTACCACATCTTGCTGCAGTGGGAAGCAAGTAAGAAAGACAAGTTCAATTTCGAGCTCTCATGAAAAACTGTTTTCATACAAGTTAAACCACCATAAAACAAACGGTAAAGATAAATAGTATTGAATCACTTCTTAAGGGGGAGATGGGAATAGAGGGAGAGGAAGGGAGAGGGGGAGGAGGAAAGAGAAAAAGAGAGGGGGAGGAGGAAAGAGAAAAAGAGAGGGTGAGGAGGAAAGAGAAAAGAGAGGGAGAGGAGGAAAGAGAAAAAGAGGGGGAGAGGAGGAAAGAGAAAAAGAGGGGGAGAGGAGGAAAGAGAAAAAGAGGGGGAGAGGAGGAAAGAGAAAAAGAGAGGGAGAGGAGGAAAGAGAAAAAGAGAGGGAGAGGAGGAAAGAGAAAAAGAGAGGGAGAGAGGGAAAGAGAAAAAGAGAGTGAGAGAGGGAAAGAGAAAAGGAGAGGGAGAGGAGGAAAGAGAAAAAGAGAGGGAGAGGAAGAAAGAGAAAAAGAGAGGGAGAGGAAGAAAGAGAAAAAGAGAGGAAGAGGAGGAAAGAGAAAAAGAGAGGGAGAGGAGGAAAGAGAAAAAGAGAGGGAGAGAGGGAAAGAGAAAAAGAGAAGGGGAATGAAACGAGAAAAAGAGGGAATAGAAAGAAAAAGAGAGAGGAGGGGAAAGAGAGAGGGGGGAAAGAGAGGGGGAACGAGAGAGGGGGGAACGAGAGAGGGGGGAACGATAGGGGGGGGGGAAGAGAGAGGGGGAAAAGGGAGAGGGGGGAAGAGAGAGGGGGGAAAAGAGAGAGGGGGGAAAAGAGAGAGGGGGGAAAAGAGAGAGGGGGGAAAAGAGAGAGGGGGAAAGAGAGAGGGGGAAAATAGAGAGGGGGAAAATAGAGAGGGGGAAAGAGAGAAGGGGAAAAGAGAGAAGGGGAAAAGAGAGAGGGAGGAAAGAGAGAGAGAGGAAAGAGAGAGGGAGGGGAGAAAAGAGAGGGGGAGAAAAGAGAGAGGGGAGAAAAGAGAGAGGGGAGAAAAGAGAGAGGGGAGAAAAGAGAGAGGGGAGAAAAGAGGGGGGGAAGAGGGGGGAGAGGGGGGAAGAGAGGGGGGAAGAGAAGGGGGAAGAGAAGGGGGAAGAGAGAGAGGGAAGAGAAAGAGAGAGGGGGAAGAGAAAGAGAGAGGGGGAAGAGAAAGAGAGAGGGGAAGAGAAAGAGAGAGGGGGAAGAGAAAGAGAGAGAGGGGAAAAGAAAGAGAGAGAGGGGAAAGAGAGAGAGAGAGGGGGAAAAGAGAGAGAGAGGGGGAAAAGAGAGGGGGGGGAATGAGAAAGAGAGGGGGGGGGGAATGAGAAAGAGAGAGAGAGGCGAGGAATGAGAAAGAGAGAGAGGCGAGGAATGAGAAAGAGAGAGAGGCGAGGAATGAGAAAGAGAGAGAGGCGAGGAATGAGAAAGAGAGAGAGGCGAGGAATGAGAAAGAGAGAGAGGCGAGGAATGAGAAAGAGAGAGAGGCGAGGAATGAGAAAGAGAGAGAGGCGAGGAATGAGAAAGAGAGAGAGGCGAGGAATGAGAAAGAGAGAGTGGCGAGGAATGAGAAAGAGAGAGTGGCGAGGAATGAGAAAGAGAGTGGCGAGGAATGAGAAAGAGAGTGGCGAGGAATGAGAAAGAGAGGGGGAGGAATGAGAAAGAGAGGGGGAGAAAAGAGAAAAAGAGAGGGGAGAAAAGAGAAAAAGAGAGGGGAGAAAAGAGAAAAAGGGAGGGGGAGAAAAGAGAAAAAGGGAGGGGGAGAAAAGAGAAAAAGGGAGGGGGAGAAAAGAGAAAAAGGGAGGGGGAGAAAAGAGAAAAAGGGAGGGGGAGAAAAGAGAAAAAGGGAGGGGGAGAAAAGAGAAAAAGAGAGGGGGAGAAAAGAGAAAAAGAGAGGGGGAGAAAATAGAAAAAGAGAGGGGGATAAAAGAGAAAAAGAGAGGGGGGATAAAAGAGAAAAAGAGAGGGGGATAAAAGAGAAAAAGAGAGGGGGGAGAGGAAAGAGAAAAAGAGAGGGGGAGAGGAAAGAGAAAAAGAGAGGGGAGAGGAAAGAGAAAAAGAGAGGGAGAGGAGGAAAGAAAATGAGAGGGGAGAGGAAAGAAATAAAAAGAGGGGAGGAAATAAAAAGAGGGGAGGAAAAAGAAAGAGAGGGGAGGAAAAAGAAAGAGAGAGGAGGAAAAAGAAAGAGAGAGGAGGAAAAAGAAAGAGAGAGGAGGAAAAAGAAAGAGAGAGGAGGAAAAAGAAAGAGACGGGTCTGAAGAGAAAGACAGTCAGGGAGAGAAGAAATAAAGACAAAAAGAGGTTTTGACCAGAGAATAGGTAGTTGGAATGAGTTTTAATATAACACACTCGGAATCAGATTCTTTTCAGATAATTCAGAATCAGTTATTAAAAAAAATAATTGTTTTTTTTTTTTATTTAAATCCTGAATCTTAACTCTTGCAAAAAATGCTGACTCCAAATTTTGACTGCCAACCTCTGGAAATAAAAAAAAAATCCTATTTCCACTTAACAAACTCTCCAACTGTGTTAATAATTTCTCAGTCAAGTTAAGCCTTCATAAAGCAAACACTGGATTTTTATCTTTAAAGACCGTCTGAACTCGCCTCTTAAAACAAATCTCCCCCTTAGCACCAAGTGTGTGTGGGGAGTGGTAGAGAAAGAGAAGGTGGAGGGGGGACTCCAAATAGATTACTGTTTATTTATAAATACTTTCAGACTAAACGCTTCCAAAATACAACCAAAGGTGACTAAGTACATCTAATTCTTAGTCCTACCTGAGGGGGGAGTAATTACCAATATAAGGAATGCGAGGGGAGGGTGGCTGACTTATCTCTGGAGGGACGGGGTGGGGATGGGGGGTAGAACAATCTATGCAGTATGTTTGGAATGTGAACATTGAGTTTCACTCTGGAGAATCCTCAGCTCTTAATAAAAACCAATTTGTATATAAATTTCTGTTCTTTAAAAAAACAAAACTTTTGTTTAAAAAAACATTTTGTATTCCTATACGTCAACAAACAAGAAATAAATAAAATATATTTTATATTTTATTAACACTATTTGCATATTATCATTTTATAAACAGAGATTAAAAAAAGATAGCTTAAGAAAATTAGTTACAGATTTAAAACAATTTGGTTCAATTAATATTTTATTCACATAACTATGCCACAAAAAGTGGAAAAATAAAAAAAAACAATTAAAAATATGGCACTTGTGCACTTTAGTAAACAGGGGCAGATAATCCACAGGAAGTAACGACCAATAGATTAAAACATTTTAATAAATTTATTTATTTAATAAAATAAAGTTTCTGAAAGAAAAAAACATTGTAATAAAATAAAGTTTATTTTCAATAAAGTAACATATGTTCGTTTTATAAGATTTTAAATTATTAAAAAAAAAAATCAGTCAATTTCAGAAATTATATTCTATTACAATGTTTTGGCCAAAATGTTACTTTATTGAAAATAAACTTTATTTATTGCAATGTTTTTCTTTCAGAAACTATATTTTATTAAATAAATAAATTTATTAAAATGTTTTAATCTATTAGTCGTTACTTCCTGTGGATTATCTGCCCCTGTATACTAAACTGCACAAGTGCCAAAAATATTGACATCTTCTGGGCAATCAAGAAAAAATACACGACAATAAATTGTTTAAAAATTTTTTTTTTTAAGTTTGTTTTGTTCGCTGAGTGATCGGGTAGCTACATACGCCAAAACTCGGGAATCTCTGTAAGTACGGAAATTCTTAAATGACTGTTTCACACAAACACCATAATTTAGTAATATTTGATTGAAATCAACTTACGAGTAGTTTCCATAACCACAGATATTTCCTCGTGTGTCGGTTGGGTAGACAAGTCTTCGTGGATCTCCATGTATAAATCCTATAGAGATAAAACAAAAAAAGTATGGAGTCAGTAATCAGGACCGAAATTATCTATAATAATAAAATTGTCAGACAACATATCGTCTGTCTGTGGCAATTCATGCTGAAACGTAACTTTTTAAATGAACTGTTTCAATTTTTTTTTTTAGTCAGAATGGAAAAATAACATTTTTCAATTTTTTTCTGAAAAATTCAAAATCAACAATCAACTCATCTTTTAACTGAAGATTATAAAAAGAGTTATCTCCCTTACAACTGAAATTTTATTTCAGTTACTGTACAAGTTTTTTAAAAAATGTTCAAATAAATAAAACTGCATCCCGAGCAACACTGGGTGGGGACATCTAGTAAAATGTATACTGCCCAATCTTGTTCACATGTCCCTATTTGATTGGCTCCCCACAAGGGCAAATTTTGACACAGAGTCGATTTTAAACCTCGAGGATATTCAGCTCCCCAAAATGAGGTACTTTGGATTGGAACAAAAATATAAATTGTCCCGGTATAGAAAAAGTTCTCCTCTGATTGAAGACAGAACAGATACTACGCTTTGATCCTATTCTGAAGGTTGGAGGTTAGGGTCATGTTTAATAACGTCAGTACAGGTTGAGCCACTGCATTAATCTTCTATTATATAAAAGGAAAGTCGTATTTTCGTCTGTCAGACTAAAAGTTAGAATTACACAATATACTAAGCTTGCATTATCGGATTCAGTATAAGACCAAATGAGTGCATTATGGGCGGGGGGGGGGAGAATAAATTGCTTTCTTTTATTCTTATTGGTAGTTGTTAGAAAAAAACACTGAAACTAGGTTAAGCAGTCAGTCACTGCTGATGACTGTTTTCTTTTATATTGAACCAGTTTGAGAGAGAAAATGGGGAAGGGAGAGAAAGATAGAGAGTGAGGAGAGAGAGGAGGAAAGAGAGAGAGGGGGGAAGAGAGAGGGGGAGAAAGAGAGAGGGGGGAGAAAGAGAGGGAGGAGAGAGAGAGGGAGGGAGAAAGCGAGGGAGGAGAGAGAGAGGGGTAGAAAGAGAGGGGGTAGAAAGAGAGGGGGTAGAAAGAGAGGGAGGAGAAAGAGAGGGGGGAGAAAGAGAGGGGGGAGAAAGAGAGGAGGGTAGAAAGAGGGGGTAGAAAGAGAGAGAGGAGAAAGAGAGGGAGGAGAAAGAGAGGGGGAGAAAGAGAGGGGGAGAAAGAGAGGGAGGAGAAAGAGAGGGGGAGAAAGAGAGAGGAGGGAGAAAGAGAGAGGAGGGAGAAAGAGAGAGGAGGGAGAAAGAGAGGAAGAGGGGGAGAAGAGGGGGGGGGGGAGAAAGAGAGAGAGGAGGGAGAAATGGAGAGGAGGAAGAAAGAGAGAGGAGTGAGAAAGAGAGAGGAGTGAGAAAGAGAGAGGAGTGAGAAAGAGAGAGAAGGGGGAGAAAGAAGCCAACCATTCTTTTTAAACTGTTTTATTTTGTTATCCAAGACCCCGAACAACACCAAAGAGTTCTGCTATTATATAAAGAAAGTCTTATTTCTGTCCGTGTGTCCGGCTAAAAATCAAAATCTACCAAAGATACACTTAAAAAAACTTACATATCCGGATATGATTACGGTGAAAATAAATACTATAATTCATTTGCTTCAAGTCACTTGGGACCAAAATAATGCTGGGGGGGGGGGGGGGGGGATTTCATTCTTATTGGTAGTTTTCCGAAAAACAACATTGAAATTAGATTAGTTAGACCTTTTCTTTCTTTTATATTGAACCAATTGCCAAAGAAAGAAGGTGCAGTTGGAGGGAGAGGTGTGTTCAAAACGTAGCGCGACTGAACACATACGTAGAGAAAGAGAAGTTTTAAAAGATAAAGATGGAGTCTCCTTTTCTAACATTAAGTGATGTGCATTCCAACTTTCGAGGTTGAAATTCACTTACAGGCGACGAAACCCAACTTGTTCAATGTCAACAAATACCTGTCGAGTCGCCCTTTTAAGTAATCAAATTCTACCCCTCCCCCCTCCCCCATCATTCCCAATCCTCTCATAGCATTGTTCATCATCCAATCATTTATACGGCATAATCACGTTGACACAGCGGTTATCGTTAGATCACCGAAGTTAAGCGACGTCGAGCCTGGTCAGTACCAGGTGGGTGACCATTTGATTATACCAGGCGCTGTATGTGAGGAGACAGCGACACCTGCCTGCAATTTACTTTTTTTGTTTTTACTGCCATCCCCCCTCCCTCCTCCCGTTTCGTCCCCTAATATAGTCGGACGAAGCTGAAATGTTGGAAAAATATCGGAATAAGTGTCTTATATATATATGGTTCAAATTTTATTAAAATCGGATTTACGCATTTAAGTTTTAAGGGGGTTCTGTCCTCATGGGTAACTTGGAGGTAGAGCACGTAGATATTCGGAACATAGAGGGTGCACTTTAAGATTCGGGAACACTTCCATTGTCTTCCCTAGTAAATTTTACATAAGAATGCACTTTTAGACTTTATGTAGATTTTCTAACCTTTCTTTCTATAGGGAACACACAAACATCGCACACATACAAATAGTCCCCTTAGGGGTGCACTTTGAGATTCGGGAACACTTCCATTGTCTTCCCCGTTAAATTTTACATAAGAATACACTTTTAGACTTTATGTAGATTCTCTAACCTTTCTTTCTATAGGGAACACACACACATCACACGCAGACGCAAACACACTGACATTGAGTTATATAGAGAGAGATTTGGCCATTATACGGCATAATCCCGTTGACACACCGGTTCTCGTTAGATCACCAAAGTTAAGCTACGTTGAGCTTGGTCAGTACCAGATGGGTGACCATTTGGAAATACCAGGCGCTGCATGTAGGAGGACGTCGACACCTGCCTGCAAGAACTGCCAAAAACCTAACGTCGTCATCTCCCGATCTTCGTTCGTTCGTTCGTTCAACATCCAACCGATAATCTCATTAATCTTCATCCTTGAGTGGGCATGGGCCTTGATAAGTGGTGACTCATTAATATATATATATATATAAACAATTTTTAAAAAATGTTACATATTTTTTTTAGCTCTTCTATTTTCTCGTCCATGTTTCCCGGGCAACGCTGGATATCCCTACTAGTCACTTTTATAATTAAAAATGTTGCTATGGGAATCAACTCTCTCGTTTGCAGTTAGAGACAACGGAAATCTATAGCGCATAACAGAAATCAATAATGGTTCAATACGGTGATGTCAGCCGAACAACCGAAAAGTAGAGCAGCACAAATGAATTCGATGCTGATATTCATTTCGCAACAATCAGTTGACCTACAACATGTTAGTTATCTAAATGTAGGCGAAATGCACTAACGGTCAAGTTCATTCAGCTCTACACTTTATTTACCCCCCCAGGCGATTAGGCACAAGGCCAGTTTTATCTTACTCCCACAAGGTAAGATGTGACCCAAGGTCGGGCCGGGAAAGTGGGACTTGAAAAGCCAGCACCCGAGAAGGTGAGCACTCTGGCCATTAAAAATTGCATGGGCAGCCCCGTCGACATTCCCCAGTAGGGGCGCCTCAGGTAGCAAGCAATAAACTAAGAGGGGAGGCAAAGCCTGGTAGGGTGGACCTCCTAGATTTGCACAGGACAACCCCACAGACCGGTGGAATCAAGCCCCGAAGGACGAGACGCCAAGGGTCTATGGGTGCAGTATCCATCGGAACAGATACTACACTTTCTTCCTCAGCTCTACACAATAGACTCACAATCTATTTTATATATTGCTTACGTATATGCAACATCAGGCGCAAGGTTAACTAATTTGCATATTGGTTTTGAAAAAGAACATTTTATTAATTAACTATTTATTATTTTTTTTAATTCAATGATTGTTTTGATTTTAATATAAGAAATAGTTCTGTTTCACAATATTGTTTTATGTCCTGAGCAAATATTTAGCATTTGTCTTCAACTGTTCCTTTCTTCAGAGAGACCGACTTGATTTTCAACAATTTCAACGATTTGTTTCGAAATTGCCGTGAAAAAGCAAATTGATTTCTTGCTTCGTCTCTTTTCGGTCACATTTAAAAGATAAATAAATTTCTATCGTTGATGTTAATGTCTATCGATATGAAGAAACGAGAAAGATTTTGTTTCGTGTTTACAACAAAGTTATTAATGAAATGTTAGCATTAACCTACCTACCTACCTACCTACCTCCCATCGCGTGAAGATGTGACACAAGGTCGGAAGGTGGGGATTGAAAAGCCAGCGTTCAAGAGGCAGAGCACTCTGGCCTACAAAAAATGCCTGAGCAGCCTCGTCGGCATTCTCCAGTAGGGGCGCCTCAGGCGATTAGCAATAAACTAACCCCTTCTCAGAGAGAGAAGGGGTTATTTTTATATATATATAGAAAGAGAAAAATAGAGAGAGAGAGAGAGAGAGAGATAGATAGATAGATAGATAGACCGAGAAAGCTAAATATAAACATGCTTTATATGAAGAGACTATATTATATGAAGAGACTAAAGTGATACTCTGGCCTTCAGGCTGGGATGAAACTGTAGTATCTCTTCTATCTCAAGAGGCCACCTTCCAGACATTACCTCCACCGGTCAGAGGAGACGATTTAGTATTTACCTCCCTCCCACCGTGGGAAGATGTGATACAAGGTCGGAAGGTGGGGATTGAAAAGCCAGGGCTCAAGAGAACTCTGGCCTACAAAAAATGCCTGAGCAGGCCAGTCGGCATTCCCCGGTAAAGGCGCCTCAGGCGATTAGCAATAAACTAACACCTTCTCAAAGAGAGAAGGTAAAGCCTGGGAAGGTGGACCTCCTAGAACTGCACAGAATCATACCTCAGCCCGACAGAAAAAATACCACCTAACTCAAATGGCTCAGACTCTATCAGACTGAGTGTCGAGGACGTATCATCGACATATTTTCTTTATAAGAGCGGACCTGAAATTTCGTCCGATATTTGAACAGGTAAAAATCCACACAAATGTGGTTACAAGGAGAAAGCAGAGATTGACAAGGTGAACATATCAGAGGAAAGTGAAATAGAATAGAGAGGGGATAACAGTTTAATTCCCCCCACCCCACCCCACCCTCGAGAGAAAACCTCCTTGTTTTGAAAAGTAACGTTTGTTTTTGTAAGACAACATTGCGCACAACCAACCTACAGGGAATACGGCATCGTTTTATATTTTTATGTACTATAAGGGATGCAGAGCGTATATCTCGCAGCATCTCTGGAATTAATTTGTAGAATCTGAATTCTACGGCTGTTTACGGTTTAATTCAGATGTAATGTTGTGTAATTGGTAGAAGGTGGCGTTGGGAGGAGGCTGAGACAGCAATAGATGCCGTCAAATAAGAAACTTCATTAGAGTCGAGTGAAAGACATAAAATAAAATAGTTTTACAGAAAAACAACATCTTTTCTGAGCTAGAGAAATAAATGAATGATAATTATAGGCGTAACTAACAACACCAAAGGAGAAAGAGAGAGAAAGAGAGATGAAGAGAGATGAAGAGAGGATGAGAGATGAAAAAAGGATGAGAGAGGATGAAATAAAGAATGAATGACTGATAATTGTAGGTGAAACTAGAAAAGACAAAAGAGGGGGAGAGAAAAGGGAGGGACAGCAGACGAGAGAAGATGAGAGGTTACAGAAGAAGAGAAATTAGAGGGGACAAGAGATGAGAGTTGAAAAGAGATGAGAGAGGAGGAAGAGAGGAAAAGAGAGGATTAGAGAGGAGGAAGAGAGGAGAAGAGGAAAAGAGGAGAAGAGAGGATGAGAAAAGAAGAGAGGGTGAGAAAAGAAGAGAGGGTGAGAAAAGAAGAGAGGGTGAGAAAAGAAGAGAGGGTGAGAAAGGAAGAGAGGATGAGAAAAAAGAGAGGAAGAGAGAGGAAGGGAGAAAGAGAGGGGAAGAGAGGATGAGAGAATGAAGAGAGGATTAGAAGATGAGAGAGGAAAGGTAAGAAAGGAAGTGGTGAGGGCGAATTAGAAAGGAAGAAGTAACGTGATGTTAGGTGAAAAGGAATGGGAGATATGAACAAGAGAAACAAATGAAAAGAAGGAGGTGGAAGAAGACGACGCACAAGGGATGATACAAAGTTCCTCTCTCGTTGGCAACATCATACATGCACTTTTACCAGTATACAAACTGGCTGACCTTACAGGGTGAACTTGGCAAGGAGCCCTAAAATTGATGATTATATTTTCAGTGTTCATAAACAGACTTAAAAAAATAAAAATAAAAGGTAATTACTTTCTTTTCATAACAAAAATCCAGGAAAATGACTAATTTGACTTTCGGTTTAAAAACTATTTATTAAAGGGATAGGAAATATATAGATGGAGACGAAGGAAATGTTACAGTCAAAGAAGGAACGAACGAGGTACAAGACCCCCAACGGCCTTTTGGCCAAGATCAAAGTGTAGTATCTGTTCCGATGGATACTACACCCCATAGACTGGTATTGTCTTGGCCTTCGGGGCTTGATTTACGCCGGTCTATGGGACTGTTCTGTGCAGTTCTAGGAGGTCCACCCTCCCAGGTTTTGCCTTCTCACCTTTTGAGAAGGAGTTAGTTTATTGCTAATCGCCTGAGGCACCCCTACCGGGCAATGCCGACGGGGCTGCCCAGGCAATTTTTAATGACCAGAGTGCTCAAATTCTCGAGCGCTGGTTTTTCAAATCCCACTTTCCCGACCTTGTGTCACATCTTACCTTGTGGGAGGAAGATAAATAACATGGCTCCTCAAGCCACATGCAGGTTCTTGAAGATCTCTTGGGGTGGCCCATTAGACCTTTGAAAATAGCAAAATCTTCAAACCCCTTTAAAATAAATTCTGAAAATGGACCTTTCAAGAATTTCTGCTTTTAGATTTGTTATTCACTAGCGGGACCTGTGTCCCGGCGTTGCCCAGGAAAGTTTAGAAGGTCAAGAATGGAAATAAACTTACTGAAAAGAAAGCTTTTGGCTAGGAGCCGAGTGTAGTATTTTTTCTGATACTACACTTTATCTTTTCTTTCCTCGGTGAAGGAAAAATCCTTCTAGACTGAGGCAATTTTAATTTTTTTGTTTCAATCAAGAGTGCTTCTTTTGGGGGAACTGACCTTCTCCCTAACCCCACATTAAAAACCGATCTTGTGTTTAACTCTGCCCTCGT
>OY744554.1:29917443-29939626 GCA_963556195.1 Sepiola atlantica | reverse complement strand
GTCTCTTATATCCGGGTTCGCCTTCTAACAACAACAACAAAAGAAACTTTTTTATGAATATTTAATGGATATGGCTATAGTGAAGGTTATAGAAAGACTCACCAATGAGGTGAGAATATTTAACAAAGTCTTTTGACTGATTTACGACCGGAGAAGAAGTATCTTATAGCCGGGTTTCTCTTATATTGGGGTCTAATTTATAGACATTAACACAGTCTGTAATTTGGGACCAGAGACAATGTCTCTTATATCCGGTGCTCTTATATCCGGGTTACACTGTATATATATATATATATATATATATATATATATATATATATATATATATATGTGTGTGTATGTGTGTATGTGCGTGTGTGTGTGTGTGTGTGTAAAGCTTCAGTGCAATGCTGTCGTTGAGTGCTATCTAATGTTTAGATGTCTATGCTCGATGCTTTCAGTGTAAGCATCACTTAATTTCTCCATTATTACATGACAATCTCTCATAGCCTAATGGGACGAGGTGAACACCTACAGATTCAAGATGTATCTGTGAACCAGTTTCAACAGATTCAAGATCTATCTGTGAACCGGGTTCAACAGATTCAATATCTATCTCTATCTGTGAACCGGGTTCAACAGATTCAAGATCTATCTGTGAACCGGGTTCAACAGATTCAAGATCTATCTGTGAACCGGGTTCAACAGATTCAAGATCTATCTGTGAACCGGGTTCAACAGATTCAAGATGTATCTGTGAACCGGGTTCAACAGATTCAAGATGTATCTGTGAACCGGGTTCAACAGATTCAAGATGTATCTGTGAACCGGGTTCAACAGATTCAAGATCTATCTGTGAACCGGGTTCAACAGATTCAAGATGTATCTGTGAACCGGGTTGAACAGATTCAAGGTGTATCTGTGAACCGGGTTCAACAGATTCAAGATGTATCTGTGAACCGGGTTCAACAGATTCAAGATGTATCTGTGAACCGGGTTGAACAGATTCAAGGTGTATCTGTGAACCGGGTCCGTGCCGTATGACCGTCTTAGAATGTTATTTCCCTGTGCTGATAAGAGTCATAAGCTTGAAACGACATTGTATGAAGGTAAAATATTAAAAATAATATTAATATATATATATATATACCAGAAGAATATCCGTCCCAAGATGGGTAAAATTAATTCCCTGAATACAACAGTTTTGCACCACTTTTACGTCCCCTTACGAAGATTAAAATCAAGATATAATTATGCTAAACCTTAGGTCTAGAATCCTTATTCTAATTTCGATCAAAATACATTACATTATTTTGATTCTAGAGAATGTCTAAAATTTAAGGAGTCTTAATAAGAAATTAAAATTCAAGGAATCTTGCTTAAAAAACCCTTTAAAATAAGCCAAAGAAACTGAAATTTGGAGAATATTTATTAATTAATGTCTAATTGTTAAAAGTTTACAAAAATTGGAGGTGTCTGATTTTTCACAAAGGGCTTCCCACCTCTTCTTACCCCTTTTGCATAAAACTAAATTAAATTTAATACAACCCAAATTTGAACCCCTTTCGTCTAGCAGCTGTATTCACAAATTAATAATGATCGGTTAATTAGTTTAAGAGTGAATCCTATACATACAAATATATAAACGTACCTAAATTTATATAAATATACATACACACACACACACACACAGAGAGCGTAAAGTCATACCTTATTTTTACTGGAGTAGCATATTTAACTTTATATTTTCTATATTTCACAATTATGAATGGCAGCCAGTAAAATTGCACAACAAATGAAGAGGCACACAGTTATCGTGACAATAAGGGCTGAAGATAGCAAGGAGAGTAGAAAGTGGGCCTTGGGTTTACTTTCGGCAGCCTCGTAACTCTCGCTTCCCTTTTTTTTGTCCTTTAATCCTCACATTCCATGAGCGATGTTTCTGACAAAGGGGGAAGAATTGCTGTTTTCTGGGTCGGAATCTATCCATCTAACACTTATTGGTGGCTAGTTTTTTACCTTGAAGTAGTATTTTTTGTTTTAGCTCCTTACATCAAGTGGCTTCATGCCTTGTCTGGAGCGATTTCCATGAAAAAAATTAAAAAATTTAGAAGTAAAACCATTTTGAAAAGTCGCTTGATCTTTCGTTTACAAAGTTCGCAACGAGTTCAAGCCTTAAGATGGAAAGGTTAACACCTTTATCAAAACGTGAGAGACATTCTAGACTCACTGATAGCATTAGAAGACTTGATTTTATTTGGCAAGTACAGCACACCGTTGGTGGTAATCCTAAAAGTCGCCCTTAACTTTATAGGATGTATTTTTCATGAATATATATATATATATTCTTATTAATTTTATACGTACATAAAAGTAATCCATGGACACGTGTTTCTGGCTCACAGCTGTCATCAGCATGGCTAACGTAGATAAGGATCGAACCTTCGATGTTGATGTCAATAGTCATTATATATATATATATATATATATATATATTTAAATGTTGAATTAAATAACGATAATTGAATTACCGTTTAATAATGATAATCCATCGTGATAATATAAAGCTCAATATTTAGAATAGAGCAATCAATTTTAGAGGTGAAAGATAAGATCAACCAGGGAGCAGGAGGTGTTTGAAATGCTCATTTTGATATATACCGAACTCTAACAGACAAAAATCAATCTAAACCTTGCGAAACGGATACTTCCAGCTCCAAACTAATGCACGGACAGGATAAAATGGAAGATACCAATTACCGTCGGACCACCAGCCTCTTACAAACATATTTGGATTCCTAAACATTCATTTCCAAAATAACAGCTGTTTTTATTTTGTTTCGACGTGATTTTTTTATATCATCCACCCTGACTTTACGCTCTCATCTCAACATAAGACTCTTTACCTTTTGGCCCTTATTTTGTTTTTATTTTGTTTTATTTTATGTAAAATATTCAAAGTTAAATGTTGCCGATAATATTTACAACTACATTATAGGCTTTTTCCCCTATCCTCTGATGAGAAGAGTTTATCTTTGAAAATCCATGGATTAAGGATATGAAGCTCCTTGCTCTGAACTTTTGATGTTCTAATTAATATTGCATTTTTACAATTTTTATTCTCATCTTTTACCTCTAAAATATATATATATATATATATATAATTAATTATTGAAGACAATATATGTATACTCATATATATCAAGTTAATCGGCCATTTTACAAAATGGCCGATTAACTTGATAGTACACACGTGAGTGACTGCTCTGTAGTTTTCGTTTGTTCTTTTGTTTGTTTTCACCTTAAAATGAAACTGATGTATGATGTGGGTGTTTTTTCAAGACACTCTAATTCTAAGAACTCTTATTATTTGTGAACTTTTTCTGATGATTTTGTAGTGTTGCAGAGATGATATTGACATACAAATGTTGTTTGGCACAAAACAAATGAAACGGACCGTTAAATATATCTCACAGAAATTTGGAATTTTTGGAAATGTGAAAAAAATAAAAACAAAAATAAAAATAATAAAACTAACCATGGTTATTGGAATATAATAAATATCTGTTCTATATATATATATATATATAAGTAAATTTCGTGTACAACAGAATCGTAGGATTAATTTTAGAGGAAGCATTATTATAATCAATGAAACAGACGAGTAGAAAAAAAAAAAGGAAAATTGTTAAAATTACCTTAAGGCCTTATCGTCTGACCCTCTGAGAGGAAACGTCAGAATGGTAAATTAAAAACTAAAAGTCGAATGAGATATGAGGGGAAAAAACTTATTTCAGTTGCAGGAAACGATTGAGAGGGGTGAAAAAAAAAAAAAAGAAGGTAAATCTCTCAACGTTATGGTGGCTTTGAATCATTAAAGATCTCAACTGATGCTTCAAAATCTTTTGTCTACACAGACTAGGTCGAGAGTTGTTAATGACTAACGCCTCAATAATATTGAGATGGTAGTTCGACCTGGCACTGTGTAAAACAGAAAACCACCCATCGGAATACTTGTCAGAACAACTATTTGTACTAACGAGGTGATTACCGATGGCTGATTCTTGTGCCTGGAAGTTCCCGAATGATCTCGAAACCTTGTGTAGGCGAATATCACGTGGTATGTGTTGGGATATTCTAAATTCTAATCTTTGGGATGTCTTGCCAATGTAGTCAGCTCCACACTGACACATGAATTTATAAACTACAGAATTCTTTTGAATGGCTGGCAAAACATCCTTACGAAAAGAGAAAAAGGTTTGAGTCGTGTAAACTCGTCTGTTTCATTGATTATATATATATATATATATATATATATATATATATAGTTGTAGTAATTGCTATATTTATATAGTAGAGTGGACAATATCTGTGACAAACCTAGAAAAAGGGACGAAAGAGCTAGATAAAAGGGACAAAAGAGTGCTAGATAAAAGGGGACAAAAGAGCTAGATTAAAGGGGACAAAAGAGAGCTAGATAAAAGGGGACAACAGAGAGCTAGATAAAAGGGGACAACAGAGAGCTAGATAAAAGGGGACAACAGAGAGCTAGATAAAAGGGGACAACAGAGAGCTAGATAAAAGGGGACAACAGAGAGCTAGATAAAAGGGGACAACAGAGAGCTAGATAAAAGGGGACAACAGAGAGCTAGATAAAAGAGGACAGAACAGAGCTCGATAAAAGGTGACAAAAGAGAGCTCGATAAAAGGGGGCAAAAGAGAGCTAGATAAAAGGGGGCAAAAGAGAGCTATGTAAAAGGGGGCAACAGAGAGCTAGATGAAAGGGGGCAAAAGAGAGCTAGATGAAAGGGGGCAAAAGAGAGCTAGATGAAAGGGGGCAAAAGAAAGCTAGATAAAAGGGGACAAAAGAGAGCTAGATAAAAGGGGACAGAACAGAGCTAGATAAAAGGGGACAAGAGAGCTAGATAAAAGGGGACAAAAGAGCTAGATAAAAGGGGACAAGAGAGCTAGATAAAAGGGGACAAGAGAGCTAGATAAAAGGGGACAAAAGAGAGCTAGATAAAAGGGGACAAAAGAGAGCTAGATAAAAGGGGACAAAAGAGAGCTAGATAAAAGGGGACAAAAGAGAGCTAGATGAAAGGGGGCAAAAGAGAGCTAGATGAAAGGGGGCAAAAGAGAGCTAGATAAAAGGGGGCAAAAGAGAGCTAGATAAAAGGGGGCAAAAGAGAGCTAGATAAAAGGGGGCAAAAGAGAGCTAGATGAAAGGGGACAAAAGAGAGCTAGATGAAAGGGGACAAAAGAGAGCTAGATAAAAGGGGACAAAAGAGAGCTAGATAAAAGGGGACAAAAGAGAGCTAGATAAAAGGGGACAAAAGAGAGCTAGATAAAAGGGGACAAAAGAGAGCTAGATAAAAGGGGACAAAAGAGAGCTAGATAAAAGGGGACAAAAGAGAGCTCGATAAAAGGTGACAAAAGAGAGCTCGATAAAAGGTGACAAAAGAGAGCTAGATGAAAGGGGTCAAAAGAGAGCTAGATAAAAGGGGTCAAAAGAGAGCCAAATAAAAGGGGACAAAAGAGGGCCAGATAAAAGGGGACAAAAGAGGGCCAGATAAAAGGGGACAAAAGAGGGCTAGATAAAAGGGGACAAAAGAGAGCTAGATAAAAGGGGACAAAAGAGAGCTAGATAAAAGGGGACAAAAGAGAACTAGATAAAAGGGGACAACAGAGAGCTAGATAAAAGGGGACAACAGAGAGCTAGATAAAAGGGGACAAAAGAGAACTAGATAAAAGGGGACAAAAGAGAGCTAGATAAAAGGGGACAAAAGAGAGCTAGATAAAAGGGTACAAAAGAGAGCTAGATAAAAGGGGACAAAAGAGAGCTAGATAAAAGGGGACAAAAGAGAGCTAGGTAAAAGGGGACAAAAGAGAGCTAGGTAAAAGGGGACAAAAGAGAGCTAGGTAAAAGGGGACACAAGAGAGCTAGATAAAAGGGGGCGAAGAGAGCTAGATAAATGGACCGAAGATAGTTAAAAAAAAAAAAGGGGGGACAGAAGAGAACTAGAAACTGATGAAAGATCGAATAGCCATTTTAAAAATTAGACTACATAATTTTGTTTTATTACTAACAGATGGGATAATTAGTATGATAAGAAAAAACTCTGCAAATAAAAGATGAGGTTAATTCTTTGTTAGACTGATCGCAATTAATCGCCATTATTGAGATCTCATATGCTTTCAATCAACATGCAGAGATTATCACCAAATCTGCAATAGTACTGTACACAGATTAGAAACGTGTGTGTAAAAATAATGTTGAGAACGGCAGTTTTCCACATGAGGCTAGAATAAGCATAAGGTTAATGTAGTGGAAAATTCCATTAGACTTTAACAAACTAGAGTTATGACTACGTTGCAGGATATGACGTCATGAAAGGAAGTATGTGGCAAAGAAGCAAAATCAATTCTGCTTTCTTTTGGGTTTACGATGTCAAAGTGAGCAGACGTTTCCTTTTTAAGAACGGCCCTGCCTATGGGTATCGGGCGGGAAATTACAGCCTATCTAGATGTAAATTGCTGGAAGAAAATAAACTAAATTCAGGAAGCAAATAACGGGTTATTTGTTGTTTTAAATTCATCCCATTATTACAGCGACAAGAAGGAAAGGAGAAAAAAACTGAGAGACGAAATATCCACAGAGCAATTTGCGCCGTGTCAAGAGAATAGGACTGAAAACTGAACACCAACCAGAGATGTTTGTTGCAATCTGGAATTGAGTTACAGTACAAGTCATTATCCTTCATCGTATTCGCTTTAACGTCTGTTTTACATGTTGCTGTGTGTTTTTAGAAATTGATTTCCAAACCTATCTCTGGCCAGGTCTTTATTTATCCCTCTTTCTCTCAAGTCCATCCTTGTCATTTCCTCCCATGTTTCCTTGGCCTTCCTCTGCCAACTGACCCTGTTACCTCAATTGTTCTACATCTACTAACCAAAGCACTCCCATTCATTGTTTCATCATTAACTTTTAAGAAATTGACTTTTTTTTTAACATAGTTCACCCCAGACAAGGCAGGCCGCCACTGTAGACGTAAGGGGCTACTGAGAAGAAAGAAAAGTGAGAGGGGGGTCACAGTGGGCTGGGGGGTGGACATTAGGCAAAAAAGAATGTCGGAGGAATTGCTGATGTTTGGTGTTTTTATAAACTACTCTATATTCCTGATTCAACAAAAAAAAAAGTAAGCCAAATCGTTAAACGGTTGAAAAAATATGCAACATTGAATTCGTGATATTTCGCATTTTTCTCCAGCTCACGCGAAACATCCACGATTTTTCCCCAAAAAATTATAATTTTCAGATTTCCATGATTAAATTCCAAAAATCAGTGTGGAATTACTTATTATTGCATATTTTTTTGGTTTATTGATAACCATTTGTGAAAATGCAAAAATAGACCACTTTGGGACCCAATTTGTCGATTTTTAGCTCTTTTTATGAAAGAAATTAGGAAAATTTGAGCTAAATTTCCCTCTTTTTTTGCTCAAATTAGCGATAAAATTCTATATTCATCAGAAAATAACTTGTAAACCGGGATAGGGCACATACCAAACCATATATGTTTCTGAAAGCTATGGAGGTATAGATTATGAAAAACCAAGCAGATCTATGTGCCCTATCCCGGATTTTTCAAAAAACAAGCCGGAAGTTTCTCGCTTGTGTCACGTGTGGACTTGCTCCAAAGAGCATTACCAAAATCTCTCGACTCCTGATCAGGGCAACGAGTAAGGAGTAACCCCATCAATTGGGAAGAAGTCACTTTCTCCTCTGCAGCCACTGCCTGAATTTTTGCCCAGATATCATTGGTTCTTCTCAACAACTGTTTGCGGCTGCCCAACTCTTCAAGGAGCCTTTTCCTGGATGCAGTTTGCATCGAGGGGTTCTTGTAATAGCGGAACACAACATTTTCAACTTCACCTAGTGAGCTCAGCTCATCCCAGTTAACAGCAATCCGTTTATCTGTATATCGTCGTTTCTTCAGCGAATGGTATCTTTTGAGCGACTTCTTGACCTCGTCTTTCTGCTCCTCTGTTAACTGGATGAGATACTTTTGCTCCAACAATTGAACACATGCGGTGATGGATAGATGGTCTCTAGTTTTTGCATCTTCTACAGTAAACACTTGGAAAAGTGCGTTATCGCTGACCGCTTCCATTTTTGATAGTAACTCTATCTAAATAAACAAAACAAAGATTTGAAAATTCTGTAGTGATTTCCTGTAAAATGCTTTGACAGGAAATTAAAGTGTGTAAAAAGGTGTGCAAATGAAAGAAAAGAAGTGTGTCAAATACTACTTCATGTCACATGTTACCAGATTTTTTTTGATTTTTTAGAAAGGCCCTCAGATTTCGCTTCTAACGAGCCCTCACTGAGCTTCTATGATCAATTTTGTGCCAAGATATGGCCAAAAATGTGATTTTGGGCCGTTATGCCCAAATATGGAAATTCGGCCCCAGACCCCCGAAAAATGGATTTTATGAATTTTTTTTGATTTTTCCGAAAAGCTCTTGAAATTTCGCTTCTAACGAGCCCTCAAACAGCTTATATGGACAAGTAAAACTAAAGTTATGCCCAAATGTCCTCCAAAAACCTGTTTTGGCCCACTGTGGGGGTGGGGTGTCAACCTAAACTGGGATCTGCGCAGCGAGATGTCTGTTTACATTAGTTTTAAATTTCTGCATGTCAGTGCCATCGGGGAAACAGGGGGCAGGGAGGGAGTTCCATAGGCCAGCAACACGAGGAAAGAAACTATTTGAGTAGAAAGCTCTCCGGCATCTGGGGACCTCCACAGTGAATGGATGGAATTTAGTCGATTGCCGAGTTGGTCTAGTGAACTTACGACGAGGGGTACCAGAGCAGCCAATTCATCTCTGGGAAGGTCTTTATTTATCTCTCAAGTCCATCCTTGTCACTTCCTCCCATGTTTTCCTTGGCCTTCCCCTGTGGGCTGACCCTGCTAACTCGATTGTTTGACAAACTAATGCAAACTCTTATTCATTCTTTCAACGTTGCCATACCAGAGAAATCGACTCTTCTGTACTCATCACTCTATACTGTCCAGATTTCAAGCCAGCTGAAAATTAAATACGTCAGAAGTTGTTAGAGTAAAAGCTGCGCCATTTCAGCATGGGATTTATAAAGGGGGTCACCTTTGACCAAATCATAATAAAAGGGTCCAATCTTATTCAAATCAGAATAAGTAAAAGGTCAAGAAGTCAAAATACTTATTGCAGAGACTGAATCACCAGCAAATGTTGACATTTGATTTAATAAGCAGACGTTGAGACAAAAGTTATTGCGAAATTGACTTTAAATGAAGAGATTAAACGGAGGAGGTGTGGTAGGAGCAGGAGGGCTTGAGTTGGCAATTTTCCGTCGTTTGGAAGTCGGTTATTTTTTGTTTCTGTAAACAAATTGTTTTCGGAAAAACTCTGATGTGAGGAGTCGGGAGTCGGCAAGTTTTGGAGAATTCAGAAATCATCGAGATTTTTTTTTAATGAGTTACATTTATTTTGCATCTAACTCCTCATCTATAAGTTGGGGAGTCAGAAGCAGTGTTCTGTAATTGGAAGTTATAAGGTCTGACTCAGACTCCTAGAATTCCGACCTATCTGACTCAGACTCCTAGAATTCCGACCTATCTGACTCAGACTCATAGAATTCCGACCTATCTGGCTCAGACTCATAGAATTCCGACCTATCTGACTCAGACTCATAGAATTCCGACCTATCTGACTCAGACTCATAGAATTCCGACCTATCTGACTCAGACTCAGAATTCCAAAATATCTGACTCAAGACTCAGAATTCAAAAATATCTGACTCAAGACTCATAGAATTCAAAAATATCTGACTCAAGACTCATAGAATTCCGACCTATCTGACTCAAGACTCATAGAATTCAAAAATATCTGACTCAAGACTCATAGAATTCAAAAATATCTGACTCAAGACTCATAGAATTCAAAAATATCTGACTCAAGACTCATAGAATTCAAAAATATCTGACTCAGACTCATAGAATTCAAAAATATCTGACTCAGACTCATAGAATTCAAAAATATCTGACTCAAGACTCATAGAATTCCAAAATATCTGACTCAGACTCATAGAATTCCAAAATATCTGACTCAGACTCATACAATTCCAAAATATCTGACTCAGACTCATACAATTCCAAAATATCTGACTCAGACTCATAGAATTCCAAAATATCTGACTCAGACTCATAGAATTCCAAAATATCTGACTCAGACTCATAGAATTCAAAAATATCTGACTCAAGACTCATAGAATTCAAAAATATCTGACTCAAGACTCATAGAATTCAAAAATATCTGACTCAAGACTCATAGAATTCAAAAATATCTGACTCAAGACTCATAGAATTCCGACCTATCTGACTCAAGACTCATAGAATTCCGACCTATCTGACTCAAGACTCATAGAATTCCAAAATATCTGACTCAAGACTAAGAATTCCAAAATATCTGACTCAAGACTCATAGAATTCCAAAATATCTGACTCAGACTCATAGAATTCCAAAATATCTGACTCAGACTCATAGAATTCCAAAATATCTGACTCAAGACTCATAGAATTCCAAAATATCTGACTCAGACTCATAGAATTCCAAAATATCTGACTCAAGACTCATAGAATTCAAAAATATCTGACTCAAGACTCATAGAATTCGGACCTATCTGACTCAAGACTCATAGAATTCCGACCTATCTGACTCAAGACTCATAGAATTCCGACCTATCTGACTCAAGACTCATAGAATTCCAAAATATCTGACTCAAGACTCATAGAATTCCAAAATATCTGACTCAAGACTCAGAATTCCAAAATATCTGAATCAAGACTCAGAATTCCAAAATATCTGAATCAAGACTCATAGAATTCCAAAATATCTGACTCAGATTCATAGAATTCCAAAATATCTGACTCAGACTCATAGAATTCCAAAATATCTGACTCAAGACTCATAGAATTCCAAAATATCTGACTCAAGACTCATAGAATTCCAAAATATCTGACTCAGACTCATAGAATTCCAAAATATCTGACTCAGACTCATAGAATTCCAAAATATCTGACTCAGACTCATAGAATTCCAAAATATCTGACTCAGACTCATAGAATTCCAAAATATCTGACTCAGACTCATAGAATTCCAAAATATCTGACTCAGACTCATAGAATTCCAAAATATCTGACTCAGACTCATAGAATTCCAAAATATCTGACTCAGACTCATAGAATTCCAAAATATCTGACTCAGACTCATAGAATTCCAAAATATCTGACTCAAGACTCATAGAATTCAAAAATATCTGACTCAAGACTCATAGAATTCAAAAATATCTGACTCAAGACTCATAGAATTCAAAAATATCTGACTCAAGACTCATAGAATTCAAAAATATCTGACTCAAGACTCATAGAATTCCGACCTATCTGACTCAAGACTCATAGAATTCCGACCTATCTGACTCAAGACTCATAGAATTCCAAAATATCTGACTCAAGACTCATAGAATTCCAAAATATCTGACTCAAGACTCAGAATTCCAAAATATCTGACTCAAGACTCATAGAATTCCAAAATATCTGACTCAGACTCATAGAATTCAAAAATATCTGACTCAGACTCATAGAATTCAAAAATATCTGACTCAGACTCATAGAATTCAAAAATATCTGACTCAAGACTCATAGAATTCCAAAATATCTGACTCAAGACTCAGAATTCCAAAATATCTGACTCAAGACTCAGAATTCCAAAATATCTGACTCAAGACTCATAGAATTCCAAAATATCTGACTCAGACTCATAGAATTCCAAAATATCTGACTCAAGACTCATAGAATTCCAAAATATCTGACTCAAGACTCATAGAATTCCAAAATATCTGACTCAGACTCATAGAATTCCAAAATATCTGACTCAGACTCATAGAATTCCAAAATATCTGACTCAAGACTCATAGAATTCCAAAATATCTGACTCAAGACTCATAGAATTCCAAAATATCTGACTCAAGACTCATAGAATTCAACAATATCTGACTCAGACTCATAGAATTCCAAAATATCTGACTCAGACTCATAGAATTCCAAAATATCTGACTCAGACTCATAGAATTCCAAAATATCTGACTCAGACTCATAGAATTCAAAAATATCTGACTCAGACTCATAGAATTCCAAAATATCTGACTCAAGACTCATAGAATTCCAAAATATCTGACTCAGACTCATAGAATTCCGACCTATCTGACTCAGACTCATAGAATTCCAAAATATCTGACTCAAGACTCATAGAATTCCGACCTATCTGACTCAAACTCCTTATTTTAAAGTTTTTCAATATTCAGACTGTCTACTGATGGTACATTGAGTCGGACTTATACCTCAATGTCGATAAATGCTTCTATATTGCAGTGCTTGTCTTCACTTAGCTCTTATTTTCGAAGGTCAATCAGCTCCACTCAAGAAGATAAATGAGACAAAAGATCTTAACTTTCTGGTCGACTCGTCCTTCAAGCAATCTAAACATTGCATTCAGGCTGCAAAGGAGCTCCCTATTTCTTTTTTGATACTCCTTCTACAAACACACTCCTGAAATATTTCTCCCACTTGATGATGTCTCCCTCGTCAAACCAGTTAAAGTGTCCAGACCTCTACTCCATATCTAATACGTGATATCCAGCACCTGGAGAGAGTTCAATGATTGCCTACTTAAATCGTGCAGAGACTACGGGATCTGCCTTACGAAAACCGACTTGAGAAGCTTAACCTTTTATTTGAACGCCAACGTTTACATGGTGATCTCATTTTGGCCTACAATTTCCTCAATAGCCATTATTATCTCTCTCAGGACCTACTATTCACTTATGCACCAGAAAGAGGTCTGCCCGGGCATTACTAGAAACTATTTCACCGCTGATTTCGATTGAACCAGAGAAAGTCCACTTTCTCAATCAGGATCCCTGGACCTTGGAATGGAAATATAGGAAATGTAGTAAAGTTGCCAACGATGCAGCAATTCAAGTTGAAATTTAACAGGTGCTGGGCTACTGTATCCTCTTCTGTGTAAATTTCTACCACCCTTTCCCTACATGGCAACTGAAACATACTTGTTATTTTTTGCCAAATTAATTGAATTGAAAATAAAAAACCAGTTCACTCAAATCCTGACTCTAGAGTAAATAAAATAAAATAAAATAAAAAATAAATTAAAATAAAAATAAAATTAAAATAAAAATAAAATTAAAATAAAATAAAAATTAAATTAAAATTAAAATTAAATTAAAATAAAAAATAAATTAAAATAAAAATAAATTAAAATAAAAATAAATTAAAATAAAAATAAATTAAAATAAAATAAATTAAAATAAAAATAAATTAAAATAAAAAATAAATTAAAATAAAAAATTAAAATTTAAAAATAAAAAATAAAATAAATAAAATAAAATAAAATAAAAAATAAAATAAAAAATAAAATAAAAAATAAAATAATATAAAAAATAAATTAATATAAAAATAAATTTAAATAAAAATAAATTAAAATAAAATAAAAAATAAATTAAAATAAAATAAAATTAAATTAAAAAAATAAAAGTAAAATAAAAAATAAAATAAAATAAAATAAAATAAAAAAATAAAAATAAAAAAAATAAAATAAAATGACTTCTGAAATTTTTTGCTGACTCACAACTTTGGTTCTTTAACACTGAGATAGGGAGTCAAATGCATTCTTTTTTTTCTGGCGTAGGAGTTATACTTTTGATCCAACTCCCTACCCAAAGGTGAGTAGTTGGAGTTAGCAATTATTTAAAACAGACTCGAGAGATGAAAAATAATAAGGCTCCTTCAATTGTATAGCAGCCATGTCAGGAGTGTCATGTTATATTGCAGTGAATGACAGTTCAACTTTTCTTATATATTTTCTTCTTATATATATATATATATATATATATATTTTTTCTTCTCTGCCACGCGTGACTTTCTCGGCAGACTTGGTCTATTAATGACGTGCAAATTTGATAATAGCAGTTATAAGTGTATATTTGTAAATATGAATTCAATAGAAGTTTAAAAGAAATGAATTATGTAAATTGCAAAACCCGTCTGGTGTCTGAGCGAGTTTTGGTAACAGTATATAAGTTGAGAGAGTATTAGTTTAAGTAAGATTCTTGACACGGTTTCTGTTCGAATCGCAGTCTCATCTTGAAATTTCTTTCTACTTTATTTATATTTTATTTAATGTTATCTAATCTAAATTAATTAATTAATAGTTTCCTAATTCTGAAGGGATACAAAGATTATGAACGCTGACTTGAAAAAAATTAATTAATTAAATTGTTCAACTGCAGTGCAATGATAGATCTATGATTATGTGAAATGATTATGCAATGTGAAATCTGACCAAACCCAACACATTATGTCAGAAGATTTGCGAAAAAACACTACATTTACCGAGCATAGGGGTTATCTTAAGGACGAATCTTTTACGCTGGTAAGGTCATGTGGAACGTTCATCCTCCTGGATAAACCGTTGCCGAAGCATGGATGCCTTGAATCATAGGAAGGTTGGTCAGCCAAGGAAAACTTGGATGCAAGTGATTAGACAAGACAATACAGAGTGGAATTTGGAGACAATTGACATGCTGAACCATGAGGACTGGAGAGTGAGCTTGCGTTAATATCAGAAAACGTCTGACCCCTTCATAAGGGAATAGTGACGTAAAATGAATAGTAGAAACAAATCTTTCTGATAATACTTAGGCCGGATAGGAATACTGTTAAAGTGCAGATATTTTTCTTACTTGAAAATTGGCCGGCCAAGGAAAACTTAGAAGCAAGTTATTAGGCAAGACTGCACAGAATGGGATTTGGAGATAATTGATCCGCTGAACCATGAGGACTGGAGAGTGAGCTTGCGTAATATCAGAAAACGTCTGACCTCTAACCCCAAGGGAAAAGTGACGTTAAATGAATAGAAGAATTCTTCCTTGTCGGAGTTAAACATTGTAAAACCAGATAGAAAAACTACAAGACAACGACGACTTACCAAGAGATGATACTGCTACCATTCCAATGATGGCGAGCCCAAAGAAAATGCAGCAAATCACATCGGTGCATGATCTGAAGAAAAAGAGAATAAAATGTTTCAAAAAGTTTTTTTAAATGAATGACATAATAATCATTCAAAACAACGTTTATATGAACAGGTAGTTGAAAAAACTGGGTTTCTTTTTTTAATCTAAAAAAAAAAAAAAAAAAATTAAAGAAAATTTTTCAAAATTTAATAAAAATTTTTTTTTTCCTTTTTAATAATTTTTTTTTTAATAAAAAATTGTTTGTTTTTTTAAATTAAAGAAAATTAAACTTTTAATCAAAAATTGTTTTTCCCTTTTTAATAATTTTTATTTAATTAAAAAAAATAAAATAAAATAAATTATTAAACAATCGTTTATGTCGACAGTGATTGTATATATATTGGGTTGGCAATAAAGTTCCACCGTTTATTTTGTTTATTTTTAATTTTGGAACATATATATGTTTTTTGACTTGCTTTAAGTTAATTTATGTTTATTTTCATATCATTAAAATGAAATGTCAAATAAACAAAATTGAACATTTTCGACAACTTCTTTCTGCTTTTATTTCTACAATGAGTTTTCGAAAATCTTGTTGAAAGTTGGGAAGCAACAAAGGAGAATACATTATAGATTAATTAGGTGATTATAAGATAGTGCTCAACAGGTAGAGCTTTATTATAGCATACTTTTTTTTTAATTATACAAACATTCTTGGCTACATATGTGCATACATGTTTCAGCTGCAATTTCATTCGAAATCCAGCTTTATCGGGCCATTTCAAAAAACTGAGTTCAGTTTTTTTTTTGTATGAATGAAAGAATTTATACTATATATATATATATATATATATATATAAATGATAATTTATTTCATTTTGACTACAAAATTGATTTTGTTTCACGAGAGTAGTTTGAGGGACTCCCGATCATCAGGACTCGAAAACAAAATCTTGAATCAAAATCAATTTTGTAGTCAAAATGAAATAAATTATCATATATATTTATATTTCTGCTCTATATTTTTATTGAGCACTCTCATAAACCCGGTTCAACTCCCCTGGATTTATACCCTGTGGATCTATACCATACTCGGATTATAGATAGATAGATAGATAGATAGATAGATAGATAGATAGATATGGAAACGATCGTGTGCCGAATAGTAGTTGGTTTTGAATTCTTGGAACAATGTTCAAATTATTTTGATCTCAACAATTAATATATATATATATATGTACTAACGAGTCACCACTTATCAAAGCCCATAGGCCACTCGGAGATAAGAGTTAATTTTTTTTTTTTTAAGATAAGGGTTAATGATTTTGTCAGGAGGATAGTGAAACTACAAAATGAGGATTGGTAACAATGGCTGAGACCGGAAACGAGCTGTCTATACGGGGAGGGGGGGTTCTAGTCTATATAATAATAATACTCTAGGCATTTTACGTTTTTATGTTCATTATCACCTTTCATACACATTTAAAAAATGAGATCGTCCGATCAGCAAAGATGGTGATTGGTAATTAATATGACTAACCTAAAAAAAATTCCGACTTTATCCATTTTAAAATGAATTGTTCCAAAATCAAATTATGTCGTCCCATCGACTAAAACGGAACAATTTTAAAGCAAAACATTTAAAAAAAGTGACATCATTTTATTGATTTGAAGAATATTTAGCTGGCATTTATTTTTATGGTAAGAAGACAGAATATTGTTTTAAAAAATAATTAAATTCCTAGTAGGGCCATCCAAAGTGGATTGGTATGGCACCCAGCAATATTAGGGCCGCAACCCATCTAAAGGGGCTTTTGGTGAAAATTCAGGTGACCGTTTCGTCAACCAATGACCTCATTCTGTCCCTGCGTCTGTGGAGAATCTATGACAAACATGACGTTTGCAAGGGTAAGACTTGGGACGCTTCACTCAATAAAATTCTAATGAAACTTTCTCTTAGAACGAGTTTCCAATTAGAAGCAAATGACTAACACTGACGTGACCCGCGAGTCAGCAATTTTTGTATGAATAAGGAGTCAAAATCGGGTTTAAAAACTGACTGTAAAGTTTGATATTTTTTAAGTTGACTCCCTAACCCTAATCCAACGTCTGGTTTTTAGATGTGCTCATAGTAAACTTACATTGGCTACACTCATTTTTAAAATCGACAATGTAAAAATTCATAATTAAAATAAAAAAATAAATCTTAACGGTTTTTATTGAATTTCTCGTCTAATAAAGATAATATCAGGAGAGCTCACTTGAAGCTTATGCGTTGCTGACGTTATGGGGACTTAGTTTTCAGGATTGCTCGCCATCTTTACAGTTTAGTAATCTTGCAAAGTGTCTGATAACATCTCATAAAGCAGAGTTACTTAAGCATATAAAGATAATCTCTTAAAGTGGGGGAATGAAAGCCTACACCAGCGGAGTGGTGTGAGGGAGAGAAAGAGGGTAGGAAAGAGAGAGGAAGGGAGGAGAAAGCTGGGAATGGCAAGAGAGAGAGAGAGATGGAGAGAGAGAGAGAGCTGGAGAGAGAGAGAGAGCTAGAGAGCCGGAGAGAGATCTGGAGAGAGAGAGAGAGAGAGATCTGGAGAGAGAGAGATTGAGAGAGAGCTGGAGAGAGAGAGAGATTGAGAGAGAGCTAGAGAGAGAGAGATTGAGAGAGAGCTGGAGAGAGAGAGATTGAGAGAGAGCTGGAGAGAGAGAGATTGAGAGAGAGCTGGAGAGAGAGAGAGAGAGAGAGAGCTGGAGAGAGAGAGAGAGAGAGAGAGCTGGAGAGAGAGAGAGAGAGAGAGAGCTGGAGAGAGAGAGAGAGAGAGCTGGAGAGAGAGAGAGAGAGAGCTGGAGAGAGAGAGAGAGCTGGAGAGAGAGAGCTGGAGAGAGAGAGAGAGAGAGCTGGAGAGAGAGAGAGAGCTGGAGAGAGAGAGAGAGAGCTGGAGAGAGAGAGAGAGCTGGAGAGAGAGAGAGAGCTGGAGAGAGAGATAGAGAGCTGGAGAGAGAGAGAGAGCTGGAGAGAGAGAGAGAGCTGGAGAGAGAGAGAGCTGGAGAGAGAGAGCTGGAGAGAGAGAGCTGGAGAGAGAGAGCTGGAGAGAGAGAGCTGGAGAGAGAGAGAGAGCTGGAGAGAGAGAGAGAGCTGGAGAGAGAGAGAGAGAGAGCTGGAGAGAGAGAGAGAGCTGGAGAGAGAGAGAGAGAGCTGGAGAGAGAGAGAGAGAGCTGGAGAGAGAGAGAGAGAGCTGGAGAGAGAGAGAGAGCTGGAGAGAGAGAGAGAGAGAGAGAGCTGGAGAGAGAGAGAGAGAGAGAGCTGGAGAGAGAGAGAGAGAGAGCTGGAGAGAGAGAGAGAGCTGGAGAGAGAGAGAGAGCTGGAGAGAGAGAGAGAGCTGGAGAGAGAGAGAGAGAGCTGGAGAGAGAGAGAGAGCTGGAGAGAGAGAGAGAGCTGGAGAGAGAGAGAGAGAGCTGGAGAGAGAGAGAGCTGGAGAGAGAGAGAGAGCTGGAGAGAGAGAGAGAGCTGGAGAGAGAGAGAGAGCTGGAGAGAGAGAGAGAGAGCTGGAGAGAGAGAGAGAGCTGGAGAGAGAGAGAGAGCTGGAGAGAGAGAGAGAGAGCTGGAGAGAGAGAGAGAGCTGGAGAGAGAGAGAGAGCTGGAGAGAGAGAGAGAGCTGGAGAGAGAGAGAGAGAGCTGGAGAGAGAGAGAGCTGGAGAGAGAGAGAGAGAGCTGGAGAGAGAGAGAGAGAGCTGGAGAGAGAGAGAGAGCTGGAGAGAGAGAGAGAGAGAGAGCTGGAGAGAGAGAGAGAGAGAGAGCTGGAGAGAGAGAGAGAGCTGGAGAGAGAGAGAGAGCTGGAGAGAGAGAGAGAGCTGGAGAGAGAGAGAGAGCTGGAGAGAGAGAGAGAGAGCTGGAGAGAGAGAGAGAGCTGGAGAGAGAGAGAGAGCTGGAGAGAGAGAGAGAGAGCTGGAGAGAGAGAGAGCTGGAGAGAGAGAGAGAGCTGGAGAGAGAGAGAGAGCTGGAGAGAGAGAGAGAGCTGGAGAGAGAGAGAGAGAGCTGGAGAGAGAGAGAGAGCTGGAGAGAGAGAGAGAGCTGGAGAGAGAGAGAGAGAGCTGGAGAGAGAGAGAGAGAGCTGGAGAGAGAGAGAGAGAGCTGGAGAGAGAGAGAGCTGGAGAGAGAGAGAGCTGGAGAGAGAGAGAGCTGGAGAGAGAGAGAGCTGGAGAGAGAGAGAGCTGGAGAGAGAGAGAGCTGGAGAGAGAGAGAGCTGGAGAGAGAGAGAGAGCTGGAGAGAGAGAGAGAGCTGGAGAGAGAGAGAGAGCTGGAGAGAGAGGGAGAGAGTGAGAGTGAGTGATAGTGAAAATGAGTGATAGTGAAAGTGAGTGATAGTGAAAGTGAGTGATAGTGAGAGTGAGTGAGAGAGAGAGAGTGAGTGAGAAATGGAGATCGAGAGAGAAAAAGTTAGAGGTAGAAAGAGAGAAAGAAAGAGAGAGAAAAGGAAAGAGAAAGAGTGAAACTGTTTTTTAGCGTCGCCATCTAATTTACATACGTACGTAAATTAGATGACAAAATGTCTACTTCTGTATAAGAATACTAATACTTCTACATAATACTATTACTACTACTACTACTACTACTACTATAGAAGTAAAAGAGACTTATCATTTTTTGTTATTCAAGAAGAATGTCTTAAAAGATACGTCACATTTTATGAATTTTCTAGTATATTTTTCAAGTCGCTGTTTGTAAGTAAGGATTGAACCTTCAAACTCTGGATAAAGGCGTTGGTTATCAATCAGTTCTAAGTGACAGTCTTCCGGGGGTTCAAGGTTCAATCCTTACTACAAGTGATAATAACTAAGGATAAAATAAAAATTAACACTGATGATCCCCGTTTAATACTTTCCAATTTAAGTTAAGGTCCCCTGTTTTTGTTTCATAGTTGTATACTTGAATCCCCTTTTGTATTTGTAAATTTTCCAGCGATAAGTCGGCTTATGCAAGTACTAAGTCTGCAATATTTTAGATTTAGTTAGTATCCCTGGGAATTTAACTACATTTTCTTTCTTTGTTTAAAATGGCTCAAAGCTTCTTTAGACATTATATATATATATATATATATATATATATATATATACATATATATATAAGTCAGTTCATATTATATTCCAATAACCATGGTTTTATTTTATTATTTTTATTTTTTCACATTTCCAAAAAATATAAAATTTGTGTGAGATATATTTTTTACGGTCCGTTTCATTTGTCTTGTGCCAAACAACATTTTTATGTCAATATCGTCTCTGCAACACTACAAAATCATCAGAAAAAAAATCACAAAGAGTAAAAAGTTCTTGGATTAAAGTGTTTTGAAAAAACCTACACTATACAGTAGTTCATTTTTGGACCGTAAAAAGAATATATCTCACAGAAATTTTATATTTTTTGGAAATGTGAAAAAATAAAAATCATAAAATAAAACCATGGTTATTGGAATATAATATGAACTGACTTATATTTTGCTCTGTTATCAATAATTGACAAGCATTGAGCTGAATATTTTAAGGAGACTACAAAGTAAAAGGAACTGATGGTATATGCTAATACATATATTGTCATTAATAATTATATATATATACATATATATATACTACGAATATTTTTAAATATTAAAATTTTTTTTTTTAACTACAGACGATATCGTTTTGTTTTTTTTACCGCAGGAGTGGCGGTTGTAGGCGGTTACAAGGGCTCGAACGGAGTTCGTAGATTCGGGCTAGAATCACGAGAGAGACGCTCAGGGCCACACGGCCGTCGGCAATCGTCACAGACAATAATTGAAATTGAGATACACTTACTCCGGGAGAAGGCAGGGGGTAGTGTCATTGCTACCTACAGTGTTCAATGCTCGCGCGGAACTCGCTTATCGCAGATGACAACAAACTTTCTCAATTTCACGTTGCTCTACTTTTAAGACTATTACATATTTAAAGGGGGCTTTTAACTATAAATATCTTTTTAAATATTAAAGTGTTTTTTTTTTCACCTACAGACCATATTGTTTCAGGTTCAGGAGTGGCGGTTGCAGGTGGTCACATGGGATCGAACGCAGTTCGTAGATTCAGGCTCTCTCTCTATATATATATATTGTAGCAGTTACTTCCTCCTTTCAAAACATAACTACACCGGTTGGCCGTTAGGTGTCGCTTTTTCACCGACAGGTGGCGCTGTAAAGCGACACTAGAGTTATCTGCCCTTCGGACTATAAAACCAGATGCAAACGGAAATTCGCTCTCTTTTTCTTTTCAACTAGCCTCGGCAAAACAACTACCAACACACGTTTCTTCCGTCAGCACGTGGTCAAACAACGGTAAGAGTTCTCAACTCATTTTCTTTGTGTACGGCTTTCAAAGACTTTCCCCACGCCGGATTCATTTCTTCTTATACCTTTTCAAGAACTGTTTTTCCATCGACACATGCATACACCACACACACTTTATCATTCCACGTACACACACGTTCAATAAACCTTATTTGAACTACTTCATTTTGTTTATTAATTATTACTCTGTCTTTTGCATACGACATTGCTTGATTTACTGAACACGTTTATAATCGGGGGAACACGACCCTCGATCCTAACAATATATGTATATAAATATATAATATATATATATGAGAGAGAGAGAGAGACAGAGACTCAAATTACCTCCCTTTACTCTCGGCATAGCTAAGGAACTCTCCTATGTTCGAAGATCACAGAGACTTTAGGACGATAGAGATATAAAATATGTTACCTTGACCGTAAGGGTCATTAGTTCTCACTCTGCATTGTGTCCTTATTCTCGTCAACCCACATAATAAATTTGGATCATTAGGCACTTCTGCAGTCTTTATGAAGCAGCTGCCGATTAAGAAATCGAAATTGAAGAGTTCCGTTTTTTTTTCTCCAAGTACCATTCATTCAGAATTCACCGGAAGTTGAATTTATCGGGAGTTGAAGTAGAATTTAGTTTTTAGAAAATGGAGTTAAATGAGTTGAATCTTCGCGACATTGGTAATTTATTGAACCAGACGCAAAAAACAATAGATTTTTTACAG
>OY744554.1:29844943-29907443 GCA_963556195.1 Sepiola atlantica | reverse complement strand
AACCTCTCACCAGCTCTTTATTTATACTTCTTTCTCTCAAGTCCATCCTTATCGCTTCCTCTCATGTTTTCCTTGGACTTCCCCTGCCAATTGACAATGTTCCCTCAATTGTTACACATCTTCTAACCCAAGCACTCACAATCTATTCTTTAAATGTGACCATACCAATGGAGTCTCCTGTTCTGCATAAACTATTAAAAACAGTATGATGAAACGTTAATTATATTGGTTTGGCCATGTTGTCATGCTGAATTAGAGATTAAGTCAGTTTAATGCGTGGGCAGGGGAAACCAGCTCCCCCGAGTGGGAACTCTGTAAGGACACAAAACTAGCAGAGAACGGACTTGCAGCATTCCCCAGTAGAGGCACCTTAGGCGAACGGCAATAAATCAACCACCCCTCCTGTCAAAGAAGGGTTCAGGATAGGCCCTAGGTTGCCAGAATGATGCCACGGTGAAACTTTGTCATGACGTCACATTTTATTTTCAATTTTATCACTCCGAAGAAGCTCTTTTGGCAAAACAGCTCGTTTATTTATTCCACAGTATACTATGCTGCTGTCAACCCTTCATTTGTGAAACATTCGACATATATCAAAGATTCATCATCATCATCATCATCATTCGACATATATCAAAGATTCATCATCATCATCATCACCATCATCGGTTTCATGCCCATTTTACATGCTGGCATGTGTTGGACGACTTTTAGAAATTGACTTCCAAACTAACCTCTAACCAGCTCTTTATTTATACTTCTTTCTCTCAAGTCCATCCTTATCGCTTCCTCTCATGTTTTCCTTGGACTTCCCCTGCCAACAGACCCTGCTACCTCAACTGTTCTACATCTACCAACCCAAGCATTCTCATATTCGGTTTAACATCTGTTTTAAATGCTGGCACATGTTGGACGACTTTTAGAAATTGACTTCCAAACTAACGTATCTCTGGCCAGGTTTTTATTTGTCCCTCTTTCCCTCAAATCTATCTGTAAAAGTTCCCCACCAAAGGCGATTAGCTGTTTTCTTTTTCAGAAGGAAGAGATCCTGCTGACAGCAGTTTGGTTTTGCCATGTTCAATTCACGGAGAGTTGGGAGGCAAACTGAATCGGCAGAAATATTGTGTCGTATGGAATGATTTTCGAAATATTTACAAAAATAATTTTAATTAAAAAAATAGACATTAACACCTTTTTAATTTGCTTGCTGACACGGCAAAAATATTTTGTCAAATAAAAGTTACTTGATCCTGTTTTCGTTGACCCCTTCAGTCCATTTGGTCCGATGTATTGAACAGCTTTTAAAATGCTTGTAACTAGTAAATGTGTCCGATGTATTGAACAGCTTTTAAAATGCTTGTAACTAGTAAATTTGGTCCGATGTATTGAACAGCTTTTAAAATGTTTGTAACTAGTAAATTTGGTCCAATGTATTGAACAGCTTTTAAAATGCTTGTAACTAGTAAATTTGGTCCGATGTATTGAACAGCTTTTAAAATGATTGTAACTGGTAAATTCGGTCCGATGTATTGAACAGCTTTTAAATGTTTGTAACTAGTAAATTTGGTCCGATGTATTGAACAGCTGTTAAAATGCTTGTAACTAGTAAATTTAGTCCGATGTATTGAACGGCTTTTAAAATGATTGTAACTAGTAAATTTGGCAAGATGTATTGAACAGCTTTTAAAATGCTTGTAACTAGTAAATTTGGTCCGATGTATTGAACAGCTTTTAAAATGCTTGTAACTAGTAAATTTGGCCCGATGTATTCAACAGCTTTTAAAATGCTTGTAACTAGTAAATTTGGCCCGATGTATTCAACAGCTTTTAAAATGCTTGTAACTAGTAAATTTGGTCCGATGTATTGAACAGCTTTTAAAATGCTTGTAACTAGTAAATGTGTCCGATGTATTGAACAGCTTTTAAATGCTTGTAACTAGTAAATTCGGTTCGATGTATTGAACAGCTTTTAAAATGCTTGTAACTAGTAAATTCGGTTCGATGTATTGAACAGCTTTTAAAATGCTTGTAACTAGTAAATTCGGTTCGATGTATTGAACAGCTTTTAAAATGCTTGTAACTAGTAAATTTGGTCCGATGTATTGAACAGCTTTTAAAATGATTGTAACTGGTAAATTTGGTCCGATGTATTGAACAGCTTTTAAAATGTTTGTAACTAGTAAATTTGGTCCGATGTATTGAACAGCTTTTAAAATGCTTGTAACTAGTAAATTTGGTTTGATGTATTTAACTGCTTTTAAATGCTTGTAACTAGTAAATTTGGTCCGATGTATTGAACAGCTTTTAAAATGCTTGTAACTAGTAAATTTGGTCGGATGTATTGAACAGCTTTTAAAATGCTTGTAACTAGTAAATTTGGTCCGATGTATTGAACAGCTTTTAAAATGCTTGTAACTAGTAAATTTGGTCCGATGTATTGAACAGCTTTTAAAATGCTTGTAACTAGTAAATTTGGTCCGATGTATTGAACAGCTTTTAAAATGTTTGTAACTAGTAAATTTTATGCAATACAAGTATCGGAGTCACACACTCCTGATTTTTGGATACATTTCAAATGTGTCACAACAGGGGAACGGTTAAAGTGTTTCAATAAAAATAATCGTATTTTAAGCCGTGACTGAAGGGGTTGAAGTACTACATTGAAATTACTGATTTATCAGCATAAAATGAAAAGAATATTTCAGACAATTTATTTTTATTCAGAATTTTGTCATTTTAGCAGATTTATTACCAATAAAAATAATTATCAATGTTGCAAGAAATTTGATTTGATTTTTTCCAAATGTATAAATGTATCATGTTTCACTCTAATTTCATTTTATTACTATTAATTTTTTTTTTTATTCCATTTTATTTTCCAGATGTCTTTTTGTTACTTGTACAATATGGCCCACTTAAAAATAGCCCAAACGCTAGTCGACTGGGAGAATAAGGCAGTGGAAGTCGGTCTTTCATTTCGTACTTGTTTGGGATTATTTGCACATTATATACGTCAAACAACAACAAATAAGGTGGTATGGTAGTTTTGTTTTACGGCATATCAACCCTTTTTGGGTTATTTAATGCCGAATCTGGTCATTATAGTAAAAGATTTATGCTTCAAGTTCTAAAAATAAAATAAAAAAGGGGAGGGAGAAAGGGAGAGGGGCTGTTGTTTTTGTTTTTGGTTTTGTAGAACATAATTAAGTTTTACAAAAAAAAAAAAAAAAAAAAAAAAAAAAAAAACGTCAATGTAGGTGAATTTCGTCTCAGGGAGCCACAGGGCAGCCTGATCTGGTATCACCAGACAACAAATAAACTTGGATCGGAAAGCAACATATTCAGCAGACGATACTTAAATACCGTGGCTGGAAAAGCGGGCTGTTTTAAAGTGAGTCATCCTATGTATTCGAAAACTATATTAGTTTCTTTTTAAATAATTAAAAAAATATATATATACAATAACACTGATACGGTTTTATACACTACACACCACTACATGGCGCAACTGATACGCAGGGCTTTACGCGCTCTACTACTTTTGGAGCTGCTCCTGCTCCTGCTCCAACGCCCAAAATTGGAGCTGGCTCCTCTCACGCTCCCCATTTTCAAAAAGGAGCCGCTCCTGCTCCAACTCCTATAAAAAAGGAGCGCCTCTTTTTCAGCGCTCCATAATAAAAATATACCTTCTTTCATAAACGTTCTATTCTGCCAATGAGTGATCGAAGGATAGGGGTGGACGTCAAAGGATCTCGTCAATATGGGTGGGGATTCACTTTAAGTGTAAGATCGTAAGATAATATTTGACAAAATCTCGCTAATATTTTGAGAGTTATAAGAGAACATGTCGGACGAAGTATAGGATTATACGTAAATTTTCGTGGTGGCGGCGGGGGGGGGGGGGCAGGGGTAACGAATAAAACAATAAAAGAAAAGATTGTTAAAAACATTACAATTAAATCGTCATCCGCCTGAGCCCCCTCCCTCTCTCTACCAGAGACATAATTTTTAAAAATAATTCAGAGTAAACTTTGAGACTTTCTTTACTTTTCCTTTATATTGCTGAATAAAAAACTAATGTTAAAAAAAAGATCAAATAATTTTGGAGCGATGAGCGCGGAGCGATAAAACCACCGCTCTTTAGTCCCAAATGGAGTTGCTCCCGCTCAACTCCCGCTGAATATAAAATGAGCCCTCCTCTCCTTCGCTCCAGCAAAAAGGAGCGTGCTCCTGGAGCGCGCTCCTTTTTGGAGGGCTCCGTAAAACCCTGCTGATAAGCCCAACTAGACTGTTATTCTATGTATTTTAAAATATAATTGACTCAATTTCCTTCAAAGATCTTTGAAAACCAAACATTTTCAATCGACTTAGAGTTGTGTTTTTCAGGTGTGCCATGAAGTTGCCTGGAGTATAGAACGCCATGATTCATACAAATCAATAATTCTTTATAACCAATTTAATCTGATAAATATTTTGTCGTGCAGAATGATTTTTTTAATATAAAACTTTGGTGCTTCTGCTGTTTAGCCCCGACATGTTAGGCCTCTCTTAAAAAAATAAATAGCTAAAGAAATGTATAAACTTTGTTACGTACTTACGTGGTAGCTGAAAAGAAGACTGTACACCAAAAATTACGCAAATTCATCTAGTATTTATTAAATTAAAAATGATAAACGATTTTATTATTCGGTAGCCATTTTTGTTAAACCAGTAAACAAAATTTGAGTTATCTCCCTTGTCTATTTCATAAGTGATAATGTTTAACGAAATTTAAGATCGTTTTTTTTTTTTCTTTTTCTTTTAATTTAATAAATATTGGATGAATTTGCCTAATTTTTTTGTACAATCTTATTTTCAGCTAACACGTAAGTACATAAAGTTTATACATTCATTTCAATATTTTAATGTCGTGGCTAAACAGCAGAAGCACCAAAACTTTTATTTTAAAAAATACATACTAATAGCTTTTATAATTTGTTTGCTGACAAAAAATAGTTTTCCAAAATAGAAAAGATTTAAAAAATTCCGGTTGGCTTTTAAGTGCAATTAATGATTTATCACCAAAAAAAATGAAAAATACGTCAGACAATTTATTTCGAGTAGAAACATTTTTTTCACATAAAAAATAAATCGTCACTGAAAATAGTGACCTAATTTGAAATCGCCTAGAGAAAAAAAACTGTTTATGGCACAAGAAAAAGAATTATACATTTATAAAGAGAAAAGGTTAGATTTTACATTTAAATTTTATCAAAATAACCAAAAAAATAAATGCGATATCGCAAGTAATTTCATTATATTTGCTTTTTTTCACACACACAAAACTAGCTCGGTTTGTGATACCTCAGAATTTAATCGTTTTAGCAAATTTAATACCTTTATAACAATTAATATTGCAAGAATTTTTTTTTTTTTTTTTTTAATTTAAAAATGTTTCATGTTCCAATCAAAATCTAATTTTATGTATATTAATGTTTTTTATTTATTTCTTTTTATGTTCCATGTATCTTTTTGCCAATAAAAATAACAATTAATATTGCAAGAATTTTTTTATTTTTTTTTTATTTAAAAATGTTTCATGTTCCAATCTAAATCTAATTTAATCGTTTTAGCAAATTTATTACCAATAAAAATAACAATTAATATTGCAAGAATTTTTTTTTTTTTAAATTTAAAAATGTTTCATGTTCCAATCAAAATCTAATTTAATCGTTTTAGCAAATTTATTACCAATAAAAATAACAATTAATATTGCAAGAATTTTTTTTTTTTTAAATTTAAAAATGTTTCATGTTCCAATCAAAATCTAATTTTATGTATATTAATGTTTTTTATTTATTTCTTTTTATGTTCCATGTATCTTTTTGCCAATAAAAATAATTAATATTGCAAGAATTTTTTTATTCTTTTATTTAAAAATGTTTCATCAAATTTAATACCTTTATAAAAATTAATATTGCAGAATTTTTTTTTTTTTTTTTTTTTGTAAATTTAAAAATGTTTCATGTTCCAATCTAAATCTAATTTAATCGTTTTAGCAAATTTAATACCTTTATAAAAATATTGCAGAATTTTTTTTTTTTAAATTTAAAAATGTTTCATGTTCCAATCTAAATCTAATTTAATCGTTTTAGCAAATTTAATACCTTTATAAAAATTAATATTGCAGAATTTTTTTTTTTTTTTTTTTTTTTTAATTTAAAAATGTTTCATGTTCCAATCTAAATCTAATTTAATCGTTTTAGCAAATTTATTACCAATAAAAATAACAATTAATATTGCAATAATTTTTTTTTTTAATTTAAAAATGTTTCATGTTCCAATCTAAATCTAATTTTATGTATATTAATTTTAATATTTCTTTCTTTTTATGTTCCATGTGTCTTTTTTTGCTAATTGTGCATTCGAAAGTACTTAGTTTCCTTTTTAATAATTAAAAAAAAAATACATTACCACTGATACGGGGTTTCCACACTACAGGCCAATTCATATATATATTACAGAAGATCAGAATAACATTGGTACTGTCGGTTTCAAATCAACAAAGCATGATGATTTGAAACCGACATATATAAATGAATATTACGCTCTTATTTTTAGCTTTTCTTAATTATCGAGCACTCTGCTGTGGTTCTCTCCCAGTATATATATATATATATATATATATATATATATATATATATATATATTACCTGTGAAACCTATGGAACATTTTTTTTTGATTTTCATACAAAAAAAGACCAGAAAAATTGAAAAAATAAAAAAAAGGTATAAACAGCCGAGTTCTGTTATTTTTAACAATGTTTACAAAATATATATATATATATATATATATATATATATTATAATATAATATATATATATAAGAGAGAGAGAAAGAGAGAGAGAGAGAGAGGAGAGAGAGAGACAGAGAAAGAAAGTGAGAGGGAGGGAGAAAAAAGGAGGAGGAAGAGAGAAGGGGGGGGCATGAGAAGAGAGAAGAGAGGAAATAGGAAAGAGGGGGAGAGATGGGAAAGAGAGGGGAGGAGAGAGCAGGGGGGTATAAAGAATGAGGGAGGAGGGAGAAGGGGAAGTAGAGCGAATGAGGGCGAAAAGAGAAGGGGGAGAGAAGGGGGGAGAGGGAGGAGAGGGGGAGAGAGAGGGGGTAAGGAGAAAGGGGAATATAAGAGAGATGGGGAGAGGAAAAGGAGAGAAATGTCAGAGATAAATATGATAGCAAGACAAACATCAGACAGGTGGAGAGAGAGCAAAAAATATTATAAGAAACAGCCACACACGCACACAGCCACACACGCACACAGCCACACACGCACACAGCCACACAACAGTGAAACACATATGCACACGAGACAGAGAGACGTATGCACAAGACACTTAATATTGGTTCCTCCCTGATTACATTTGATAAGACTATTGTTTTCAGTTCACAAGTACAACAAAGATAAAAAGCAAATATAAATTACAGTCATCCGGACAGCTGTTTCGTCGTTTCACGACTTATCCGTGTACCTCAACAGAGATTCGAAACCCAAACACCAAGCAACCACCAATCGTCACCACTCGTGTCGGATGTCTTACCATCTGCGACTTATCCGTGTACCTCAACAGAGATTCGAAACCCAAACACCAAGCAGCTACTAATCGTCACCACTCGTGTCGGATGTCTTACCATCTGTGACTGTGGTTAGCAAAGTATGACTTACCCCAGCCAGGAATGGATTCATAAAGAAACAGAACTTGAGTGAAATGGCTAGTTATAGCAAAGACCTCCCATTACTTCCTGATCTCTCTGGCAGAAGAGCTCACTGCTCATTTGCATGAGTGCAATGTCACTGGCAATAAAAGGGGAATGTTTTGAAGGAAGTGGGCGACTATGAGTTGGTGCTATGAGTTGGTGACTACGTTGGTGTGTGCGCTGGATGAAAGACTGTTCGGAGAGATATCATTTGGCAGAGCAAGACCGTGGTAACATTTTGTTGCGATAAGGAGTACGGACACGAGGAAATCAGGAGAAAGAAAAATATAATTACAGTGACTTATCCTTGTACATCAACAGAGATTTGAAACCCAAACGCCAAGCAACTACTAATCGTCACCACTCGTGTCGGATGTCTTACCATCTGCGCTACTGGGAGTGGAAAAATTTATAGCGTCAAAATGAATTTATTCATTTGTTTACATTTCCTCAACCAGAGAGTTCCACACCAATAGACACGTGTTTCATCAATTCAAGACTCATCAGTTCGGCTAGACGCAGCGAGCGTATCAATCGCAACATTCGAACTCTCTAATGACAACCCAGCGCTTTACCATATATAATTGTTTACTCTTAATCACCCCAAACAAGGGGCCACATTGCCACTGGGACGTAAAGGGTTAATATTAGGGACCATGTCTACAGGGACACTCTAAGTAGGGAGTTGAGCAGCGAGATGTCTGTTTGCATTACATTTAGATTTCTTCATGTTAGTTCAGTCAGGGAAGCAGAGAACAGGGAGGGAATTCCAAAGTCTAGCAGTTCGAGGGAAGAAACTATTAGAGTAGAAACGTTTTCCCGCATCTGGGGACCTCTACAGTGAAGGGGTGGGATTTTGCTGCTTGTCGGATTAGTCGGGGGGCATTTACGTCGTGGAGGCACGAGTGTTACGACTTCGTCAGAGCACATTCCATTAAATTACTTGTAAAACAAGCACAGGGATGCAACATTGCGGCGATGGGACAGGGGTTGGAGTTTTGTTGACAGTGCGAGATCTATTAGATTGGAGACTCTTTTTTGGACCCTGTCTAATAGGGAGAGACTAGTGGTAGATGCACTAGCCCAGATGTGGCAACAATACTCCATGTACGGGCGAATGGTGGCTTTGTAGAGATATGAGCTAACTTGCCTGCTGCTGTCAATGAAAGAAATATATATCGCTTTTAAATATATTCTTTATATTCATTTGTTTACTTTTTTACGATATTGATACCCTAGAGCAGGGTCGGGCAACCCTTTCAGAGTGAGCGGCAGATGAAACTTTTGGAAGGAGATCGCGGGCCGGAGTGAAAAACGAAATCTCAGAATTACTATATTTTTTTTTACATGAATAAATTGTACAAAAATTGCATTGAACACTCTACAAATCTGATATTTTTTCTCATGAGACTTCTGCATGTGATGTTATAAAAGGCATCGACGAAGAGCCATTTTTGAACCATAAAAAATAATGACGGGGGGGGGGGGGGGGAAGTAGCAAGTTGATCCAACATTCGTTTTGACACACCTCACATAAGTTCTATGTTTCATGCCCTTTCCGCGTCTCACGTTTCCTCTTTGCCTCTCTCTTTCTCTTTTTCTATTTTTATCTCACGCCAAGGATTTGAAATTAATAGTTAAAGAAGAATGAAATATACATGCATCATCGCTCGCTGATATTTATACATTTTTATCTCACTGTAAATCTTAATTGAAACCTACTTTTACGTCTATGTCACAAAATGATATGAGTTTTACTGGGAGGTCCGCGGGCCGGATTGCTATGATAAAGCATAGCAGGGTGGCGGGCCGGACGCTAAGCCTTCGCGGGCCACACCCGGCCCGCGGGCCGGAGGTTGCCCGTCCCTGCCCTAGAGGATTCAATTTCTCTTCGGAAGATCTTGCTTTATGCTCAAATGGAAACCATCATTTCCTCTACCAGGGCGCTCCACCCACCCATACATATAAAATACTGGCTTTCACCCCGGCGTTGCCCGGGAAATAATGAGAATCCTGTGTGCTCCTGCTCTCAACCCTGAACCCCATGTTATCATTCTCAACTTATTTTTTTTTAATTTCTAAAATAAACTAAGACGTCATCTTTACGTTTTATCGATAGCCAGCGTGAAAGCTGACCTCACACTATTAAAACAAAAACTAATACAAAACTATTATCACCATTGTATTCTTTGTAAAATTTGTTTAATCGTTTAAGAGAGAGAGAGAAAGAGAGAGAGAAAAACATAGAAAGAGAGAAAAACATAGAAAGAGAAAGAAAGAGAAAGAAAGAGAAAGAAAGAGAGAGAAAGAGAAAGAAAGAGAGAGAAAGAGAAAGAAAGAGGTGTGTCTGTGTTTTAACATTCTTTTGCTTTGAGTGAATCACCAATTTTATAACAGGTGGCGCTAATCGTTCTAAAACCAAGTATTCCATCAAAAAAACAAGTTTCTTACAAATAAATCTTTATAGCCTGGATAATTAGTTCCCAACAATAATTAACACAAATTGTATTCAAAATATATGTTTATTAGAGGGAAAAAGAGAGAGAGATTTAACAACTAATATTTTTAGGGTCTACATTTTCATATGTTCGTCTCGCTCTGTTTTCTAACGAATTCTCTCCTTACTGTAAAAAAAAAAAAATTGTATTATTCTATTGGAAGAATAAGTTTCTTGTAAAAATTTCTTTTTTAAAACTCCTCCACCCCAGTGGAAAGCATTGATCCTCACTGACATCAATGCTAGCAGGTGGTACGTTATATGTGTGACTAAAAAAATTAATTACAGTTCATGCTCTGTGTGTTTTTGAAAATTCTCAGACACCACTTTTGAAATGACAGCTTACATTTTTCCTTCTTGTTTTTAAAAATCAAAACCATTTTTAGTACAAACACACACACTCACCCCTTCAGAGTGGGTGGTCTTTGCATTTTCAAAACAAGGGACTATGAAAAACGTTTTCAGAATGGCTTTAGAACGATTAGCGCCATCTGTTTTAAAATTTGGTGGTTCTCGCAAAGCAAAAGAAAGCTCAACCAAAATTCTATCTCTCATATTATATATATATATATATATATATATATATATATATATATATAGTCTAAAGAAGCTTTGAGTAATTTTAAACAAAAAAAAAAAAAAAAAAAAAAAAAGGAAAATGCAGTTTAAATTCCCAAAGAAACTAACAAAATCCAAAATAGTGTAGACTTAACATTTGTTGGAAAATTCATAAATAAATAATATATAATAGTAAGTAAATAAAATAAAAAAAAAGGGGGATTAAGTATCTAACAGTGAAACAAAAGCAGGAGACCTTAACGTAAGCATCTAATATTAACATGGGGATCTTCAGCTGTTTACCATGAAACTGTTTCGGAGATTTAAAAACAGGACAGTTATATGCATGGCTCTCCATATATATCAAAATATAATGATATTAATGTTGTGAATCCTTATATCAATTTTGATCAAAATCCATTACATAATTTTGATTCTAGAAAATGTCTAAAATTTAAGGCTTTAGCTTAAGTGCTCTTAAGAAGAAATTAAAATTCAGGGAATCGTTCTTAATTAGTATCTAATGACTATGAATCGAATTCAATGGAAATCTGAAATATTTGAATTTTCCAATGGGAGGTTGTGCCCATATTATACCCCCTAAAAACCCTTTAAAATGCTCAAAAGAAACTGAAATTTGGGGAATATATATTAATTGATGTCTAGTACTTATTTCTAAAATTTCACCAAAATCTGAGGTATCTGAATGTTCATAAAGGTTTTCCACTCTCTTTGCATAAAACCAAATTAAACTAAATATAGCCCACATCTGAACCCCTTACACCTGAGTGAATCCTGTACATACGTATATGAATAAAGATAGGGATAAAATGATCCGACGTAATGGAAAATGATAAAAAGAAAGCCAAAAACAATATTATTTATGTGTTCATCAACGTTTCGTCTTTATTGTAAGACTTCCTCAGGATGAAGAAAAAAAATCAGACAAGCAAAAAAAATGGTGCCGGCCTAGGTTGACACCAGACAAAATATTTGTAGAGGGTCGAGGAGGATGAGTGAGAAGACCGAGGAGGGACAGCACCAACCAAACCTCCACTGGAAAAGTGCGGAGAATGCTGGGACCTTGGGGAGGCTTATTGCCACCCAAATCACAGAGAAGACCAATAGTCCTTACCAGCGAGAAATCAATGGTAAGAGGCTATTGCGGTGGTTATTGAAAAGTGGTGAAGAATAATGGAAATCTGGGAGGCTTGTTGTCACTCAGACTCCAGGAAATACCACTGGTTATTGTCGGTGAACAATCGCTAACGATGATCTGTGTGAAAACTCCTAGTGAGTAAAAAGAGACTAATTACTCAATGTTTTCTTTTTTTTACCAAATTATTATTTCTTTAAATAGGATTTTGAGATTTGAATTTAATCATTATAGTATCGATTGGTTATTAATTGAACCAAATTGGGTGCTATTTTACTTATAGGCCGATCAAGTTAATTGTGTTCATGTAAAAGCATTATTTTCTACTTACTCAGTCATATTTTATCTCTCACGCCCCGAAAAAGAATTTTAAAATATCAAGCAGAACTTTAATTAGAACGATTTTTCCATTTCCATAAGGGTTATATGAAATGGCGAGTCTGCGATTTTCGGAGTGGCCGGTTAGTGGCCGGTTAGCTAACTAAGGGCAGATAAGTGTCCCCTTGTCTATTCTACCGACCGCTCACAGCCCAAAATGTCGGCTCGGGCACAAATACAGGTTGAACATCGAAATGGAAAAATCGTTCTAATTAAAGTTCTGCTTGATATTTTAAAATTCTTTTTCGGGGCGTGAGAGATAAAATATGACTGAGTAAGTAGAAAATAATGCTTTTACATGAACACAATTAACTTGATCGGCCTATAAGTAAAATAGCACCCCAAATTGTTATAAAACTATAACTAATTTTGTGAAGGTGATGTTTTCTTTTATATCTATAAAATGATTAGGTGTAAAAAAAAAAATTTTAAAAAAGCTTCCAAAACTTTCAACCTTTTAATTAAAGGAGAATTTTTAAGCCAGTTTAAATGAATTTCTATTTGTAAGTTTAAATGCTTCCAAATTCCTTTCAAATTTCGAAGGGTCACAAAGTAATGCATACTTTCTTTTTTTCTAACTATTAAAAAAAAAAATTTAAATTGCTGACTTGTTTACAAAGAAAACAAAATGCATTGTGGTGGATTTAATTTCGTAATAAGAATGAATTTAAAAATTCGTTTTATATTTACACTATTGGATCTTTGATTTCAATAAATATTTGATTATTTTTAAATAATTAAAAAAAATATATTAATTCAATGTGTAAGTCATTAAACACACACATACACACGTGAAGTTGTTTTATAATTTTATTAATATTAATACTTCTGTAATATAACTAAAAAAAAAAAAGTCGGTACTGATACAGAACTGGATCCAATTTCCGCCAACTTTGCATCTGTAGCTTTCGGTCAGTTATGTAAACCGCCGAAAGCCGCCGAAGTGATTAGCCAATCACCAGTCAGAAAACGTTAAAAAGTAAAAACAGAAAAGGGCCAAATTTAGACCAAATTGACTAGTTTTATTTTCCTAAAATATACTTATTCGAAACTTTAAATAAAATTTAAAAAATGCTTCATAGCAGATGTTTACATGTGTTTCGTTCTGTGTATACAAATAAAAAAGGTAAAACAAATAAACAAAAACAGACTTTTGATCAGTTGACTTTATTTTGTTTACAAAATAAATAATTATTTGAAACTTTTCTCGAGGTGGGGCGGGGGCATGACTAATAACATTTGTTTACATATATTTCGTTGTGTATATAAAAAAAAAAAGTTTTAAAAAAAAAACAGACTTTTTACCAGTTGACTATGTTTATTGTCCTGGGCAAAAAAAAAAAAAAAAAAAAAAAAATCATTAGTGAAAACTTTTCTTGAAAAAAAAAAATTGATTAACATTTGTTTAGCTATGTTTTGTTCGTTTTATAAATATATATAAAATTTGATTAAAAGTTGTTTAGTTTTAGTTTTCTTCGTCAAAAAAAAAAATGTATTTACTTGAAACTTTTCTTGAAAAAGACAAAACTACGACGACGCAGCAACGTCTTTGTTTTATCGTCTGTCGGTTTTTGCGTCGGTTTTTTCCGGTGGTTACGTAAACTGCGGGAAGATGTCGATCCAAAATTGGCAGAAGTTGAGTCCGATTCTCTATCAGTACCAAAATGTCTAAGCTTTTTGGGTTTTTTTTTTTTTTTCATAAATAAATGCTGGTGATGAAATGGTCGGCAAATACTGTAGAACTCCTAAAATACAATTAATCGGTCCATTTGTCATAATGGTTAAAGTTTTCGCTAATGGGCTTAGGCGAATTGATTTCCTCTTTCTTTTTATTTATTTGTGGTCTTATTTAAAACAATTAAATTTGTATCAAAATTACCAAAATGCTAATATCTATGTATATGAATAAATACGTAAGTTTGTGTCTTGTGTTTACAACAAACTTATGAATGAAATGTTTAATGTTTAGTATTTGGCTTTCAAGTATTTCAAATAGGGAAATTTTTGCGAACCGATAGCGAGCTAGCAAAGCCGGATAGTTTGCTATAAAGTAAAATTACAATTTTTATTTTTGTCCCATCCAGAGTGCTGTTTTGCAGGGAGCTGGATATCCCTTACATAAAAAAACGACCCTGTGTCTAATTTTACCCTCGTGGGGAGGCAAGTAAATAGTTACTCATTGCCAGGATTTAATTTTTTTTCTTTTCTTTTTTTCTTTCTTTCTTTTTACAATAAAAATGAATGTAGAAACATCAATTTATTTTATTTTGTTCTTCCACATCATTTGTGCCTGGAAAGGGTATTTTGCCGGAACATAAACAACTGAATCGTCTTTGCCTTCGCCAATGCCATTCACACGAGAGACTGGAAGAGGAGAACTATTAAGTCTAAAATGGTCCATTGAGTTAATAGCCCGAAAAGGCCAAGTTTAAAAGACTAATGTAAAGGCTACGACACAGACCAGAACGGGATGTAGAAAAAAAAGAAAGAAAGAAAAAAAAAAAAAAAAAAAAAAAAGAAAGAAAAAAAAAAGAAAAAGAAAAAAACATAACATACGTTGTGTAAAGAGAAAATTACCTAAAATCTGAGAAAAAGATTAATCGTAACTGGGAGAGCGGCGATGACTAACATCAGGGTCAGCGCTAAGGCCTCATGGGCCCACCCACAATATCAGCCACAGCGTTACGGGTTCATGGGCTCACCAAATATATCCAGGCTAATGCTAGGGGCTCATGAGCCTACCCTAAAATATCCTGCCCAGCACTAGAGGCTCGTGAGCCCACCTAAAACATCAGAGTCAACGCTAGGGGACCATAGGCACCCCTAACATTAGGACCCGTGCTAGGGGATCATGAGCCTACCCAAAACATCAGGGCCAGCATTAGGGGATCATGAGCTCCCTCAAAACATCAGGGCCAACGTGAGGGGAGAAGGGAGGTCATAGGTCCACCAAAAACATCAAGGCCAGAGTTAGGAGGTCATGGGCCCACTCAAAATATCTGGCCCAGCACTAGGGAACCCTAACCCCTAACCCACAACATCAGGGCCAGCATTAGGGGATCATGAGCTCCCTCAAAACATCAGGGCCAACGTGAGGGGAAGGGAGGTCATAGGTCCACCAAAAACATCAAGGCCAGAGTTAGAGGGTCATGGGCCCACCCAAAATATCTGGCCCAGCACTAGGGAACCCTAACCCACGACATCAGGGCCAGCACTCAATCTTCTGATAAGGTTTTTCATCTTTCAAATGACAATCATTCTAATTAACCTTTATCCTCAGATGGCTTTTGGCCTTGATAAGTGGTGACTCATTTGTAAAAATGTCGAATCAGGGTATCGTGGACCAACTCAAAACATCAGGGCCAGCACTAAGAGGATCATGAGCTCACCCAAAACATCAGGGCCAGAGTTGGGGAGGGGGATCATAGGTCCACCAAAAACATCAGGGCCACCCAAAATATATGGGCCAGTGCTAAGATCTTGTAGGCCCACCCAAAATATCCGGCCCAGCACTAGGAAACCATAGACACACCCATGAAATCAGGGCCAGCACTCAATCCTCTCAGATTTTTCATCTTTCAAATGAAAATCATTCTTATTAAATTTTATCCCCAGATGGCTTTTGGCCTTGATAAGTGGTGACTCATTTGAAAAAAAAACTGAGAGCAATGTATCACTGGCCAACCCAAAACTTCAGTGAAAGTGTTAGGGGCTCATGAGCCCAACTAAAATAGTAGGGTCAGTGCTAGGGGCTCTTGGACCCACTAAAAATAAATCATATGGTGCCTCCACAAGGATATTCCTCTCTGTAAACAAATTAACTTGTTCAATCACTAAAAATCAAAGTATTATCCAATTTTCATGGAATTTTCATCTGGTTTTGGTGCCATGCTGTACATGGCCAAACGAGACATTAAGTTTTATTTACTCCTCCCCAGGAGTTAGGCACAAGGCCAGTTTTATCTTACTCCCACAAGTAAGATGTGACCCAAGATCGGGTCGAGAAAGTGGGGTTTGAAAAGCCAGCGCTCGAGAGGTGAGCACTCTGGCCATTTAAAAATTGCCTGGGCAGCCCCGTCGGCATTCCCCGGTAGGGGCGCCTCAGACAGTAAGCAATAAACTTACTCCTCCCCAAAGAGGGGAGGCAAAGCCTGGGAGGGTGGACCTCCTAGAACTGCACAGGACAGGCGTGCAGTATCCATCGGAACAGATACTACACTTTGATCTTAGCCAAAAGGCCAAGAAAAAAAAAAAAAAAAAAAACGAGACTTAAGTGCGTAAGGGATCCAAAATCCCACCAATACCAAATCTCTAATGCAGCACCCTTGAAGGGAACTTTTCCTCCAGCTGTTACAGATCAGAAACGTTTATATAAAACAATAATAATAATAATAATAATAAAAAGGATGAGGATTATATTGAAGTAGCAAGACTTATTATGTTTAATTATCCAACAAGAATGTCTTAACAGATATGACGTCACAGTTTATGAATGTTCCAATGAAATCTAAGTAGAATAAATATTGGTAGTTTCTGCAACCGAAACGTGTCACGGGTACATCTAGTGTGTGTGTGTGTATATATATATATATATATATATATATATATATATATATATATGGTAAACAGCTGATGATCCCCGTTTTAATATTTCACGCTTGAGTTAAGGTCCCCTGTTTTGTTTCACTGTTAGATACTTGAATCCCCCCTTTTTTCTTTTTCTTTTTTTTTTCTTTTTTATTTATGAATTTTTCAACGAATGCTAAGTCTGCGATATCTTGGAATTTAAACTGCATTTTCATTTTTTTCTTCTTTTATTTAAAATTACTCAAAGCTTCTTTAGTATATATATATATATATATATATATATATATATATATATATGGTAAACAGCTGATGATCCCCGTTTTAATATTTCACGCTTAAGTTAAGGTCCCCTGTTTTGTTTCACTGTTAGATACTTGAATCCCCCTTTTTTCTTTTTCTTTTTTTCTTTATGAATTTTCCAACGAATGCTAAGTCTGCGATATCTTGGATATTTGGGAATTTAAACTGCATTTTCATTTTTTTCTTCTTTTGTTTAAAATGACTCAAAGCTTCTTTAGTATATATATATATATATATATATATATATATATATATATATATATATAATAATAATAATAATGGTAATAATCCAGGTGAAAAATATCCACAGGGTGGTAATCCAGAGAATTTTAACCGGGTTTATAAAAAGTGCTCAATATCAAAATAGAGCTTTATATATGATAATTTTATTTACACAGACATGTACAAAATCTGCGACACTGGCATGTCAATGTTATTGATCAACAGTTACTATAAACTGAGATCTCATCAGGCAGAGTTAGAATCCGATCTTAACCTCAGATCATATTTGATCAATATGATCTGAGGTTAAGATCGGATTCTAACTCTGCCTGATGAGATCTCAGTTTATAATAGCTGTTGATCGATAACATCGACATGCCAGGGTCGCAGATTTTGTACATGTCTGTGTAAATAAAATTATCATATATATATATATATATATATATATATATATATATATATATATATTATAAAGACCCTTTAAGAAATTAAAGTTGAGCACTGTCCGGAGATATTCAAAACAGACTGTCACTTAGCTGCAAGCAAGGTTCTGATAACATTAATCGAACCCTCTAGACTGACTTCTGTTTACTGCCCGCTGTATTCAGGCATAAATAGAACTTAATTTCTCCTGTATCACGTGATGATTTCTGATGGTCGTGAGGATAGAGCGAAAGCGTGCAAAGTCTTGGTTGACTCTGTTAACCGGGTTCACACGCTGTGACCGTTTGAAATTCTCACTTCTTACACTGATGAGAGTGTAAGCTGGAAACGCTATTTCCTACATGGTTGAAATGCGGATGCCTCTGTGTAGCTTAATTGTCATAAATATATTTCCATGCCTTACTACCTAGTTCTACTCACGTATTGAGCCGTGGCCACCGAGAGTTACTACAGGCCGGTTGGCTAGAAAATGACGTCACTGCATTACGTGTCAAAACAATGACCGTCGTAATAACAATAAGAAGGCATTTCGACTTTGTTTAAAAATTATACAAAAAAAAGTATAATACGTTTAGTAAAGGTGTATTTTGTTTTTAAAAAAATAATACATTTTCACTAAGATTTTAAAAAATGTTTCACTATATCTCCTGTGCTTGTTTATTAATAAATATTGAAAATTTCATTAAAATTGGTTGATTTCCTGAATTTTGGTGAATTTTTAAGTGAAGGGAGGGTCAAAATGTTTTTACATTTTGGGGATCATTTTTTTTGTATAATTTTTAAACAAATTTCAAAGTCTGAATTACTTACGATTGATTGGGTTAGAAGTTTAAATAATGGTAATTCATAATTCAGTTTTTTGCAGTATTTGATCGTGAATTATTATTTTCTTTAAATTTATATTGAATAAAGATCCGTTTCAGGATAAATCGAATCGTGTTCCTTTCTTTTCTTTTTTTACATGCAATTTTTAAAGTTTTCTAATGCTTTGTTTTAAATATTTACAATATCGTATGGTCAACATGTTTTGATATTTTGGATAACTTTAGTAAAGGTGTTTTTTGTTTACAAGAAATAATACATTTGCACCAAGCTTTATAATAAAGTGATGGATTTATTATATTCCGTGATCATTAATTAATAAATACTGAAAATTTCATTAAAATTGGTTGATTTCCTGAATTTTGATGGATTATTTAGTGAATGGAGAAGTCGAAATGCCTTCTTATTGTTATTACGACGGTCATTGTTTTGACACGCAATGCAGTGACGTCAGAGGGGGGCAAGAAGTTAGTTGCTTGGCCTTGTCAACTCTCGGTGGCCATGATTGAGCACTTTTGAAGTAAATACTAAAAATCTATACACCCACACAACCAACGCATAACTTCATGAAAGAAAACATCGTTCGAGGAAAGTGAAAATAAAGAAAGCTAACAAAATGAGAGAGAGGGGGGGGGAGAGAAAGGGGAAGAGAGAGGAAGGGGAAGAGAGAGAGAAAGGGGGGAGAGAGAGGAAGGGGAAGAGAGAGGAAGGGGAAGAGAGAGGAAGGGGAAGAGAGAGGAAGGGGAAGAGAGAGGAAGGGGAAGAGAGAGAAAGGGGAAGAGAGAGGAAGGGGAAGAGAGAGGAAGGGGAAGAGAGAGGAAGGGGAAGAGAGAGGAAGGGGAAGAGAGAGAGGAAGGGGAAGAGAGAGGAAGGGGAAGAGAGAGGAAGGGGAAGAGAGAGAGAAAGGGGGGAGCGAGAGAAAGGGGGGGAGCGAGAGAGAGAAAGAGAATGAAGAAGAAAAAAGAGAGGCTGAATTACTTTTTTTTTTATTTGTTTTGCACAAATATTGTTGGTATGCCTTGAAAGTAAAAGAAAAATGAATAAATAAATAAAAAAGCGTGTGAAAATATGTTGAACAAGGGAAAAGATTTAAAGTTTGCTGAAGGTGATGAAAATTGGATGTGTTGAGGATGCGGGGGCGGAGGAGGAGGAGGGCGTTTAAGAAAAAAGAAAAGTGTGTATAGAAATAAACCAGTGGCTGGTATTTCCATGAAAAGGCCATGTGTTAACATGCAGAAAAAGGGTTGATATGCCATACAAACATACAAAGCACCCCAATGAATTGTTTACAAATTACTTTCGCATTAAGTAACCAGAAACGCTATGCACCCCCCCCCCCCCCAAAAAAAAATAAAATTCCCCAACCTCGGGTGTTCACTCACAATCGTCTAAAAAAAAAAAAAAAAAAAAAAAGGAGAAGAATCTCATGATTTAGTGAAGCGAAGAGTGTATGTAATCTACAATACGTTTTTTTTTTTCATACCCTACTCATGAATCGTTTTAAGTATGGCAAAATGAACATTTTCAGAGAGAAGGGCAAGGGAGTCGAAGCAAGGCAAGACAAAACGTGACAAAGAAGAAGGAGAAGGAGAAGAAGGAGAAGGAGAAGAAGGAGAAGGAGGAGAAGAAGAAGAAGAAGAAGAAGAAGAAGAAGAAGAAGACAAAACGTGACAAAGAAGAAGAAGAAGGAGAAGGAGAAGAAGGAGAAGGAGAAGAAGGAGACAAAACGTGACAAAGAAGAAGAAGAAGAAGAAGAAGAAGGAGAAGAAGAAGAAGGAGAAGGAGAAGGAGAAGAAGAAGAAGAAGAAGGAGAAGAAGAAGAAGAAGAAGAAGGAGAAGAAGAAGGAGAAGGAGAAGAAGGAGAAGAAGAAGGAGAAGAAGAAGACAAAACGTGACGAAGAAGAAGAAGAAGAAGAAGAAGACAAAACGTGACAAAGAAGAAGACAAAACGTGACAAAGAAGTAGAAGAAGAAAAACAGGAAAAGAGAAAGAAAGATAAAGTGAGTGAGAGAAGAAAGAAATAAAATCGAGTCAAATACGGAAAAAATAAGGACATAAAGCTCTAGCGATCTGGCCTATTCTTATATAAAAAAATGGAATTCCTCCTTTTCTAAATTACAAAAGAAAAGCAGAATTTTGCTAAATAGCGGGAAAACTCCATTAATAAACAAACAACAAACTCTCAATTATCTTGACAATGGCTGAATAAAAACAATTTTAAAAAAAAATTAACCCAGAAACAGGAGTGCATTCTCTTGTTGGCTAGTAATGATTTAGAAGTGATCACTCCTGATAATTCTGCACCAACACTTCTTAGTTATTTGAGTCATCTCTCGAGGGAAAAATCCAGCTCCCCAGAAATGGGCACTCTGGATTGAGACAAAAGTAAAAATGTTCTCAGTCTAGAGAAATTCCTCCTTCACTGACCGAGGACAGAAAAGATGTAGCGTAGTATCAGAACAGATACTTTGCTCCTAGCCAAAAGGTTAGAGTTCCTATTTACTTGCCTCCCCTCGAGGGCAGAGTTAGACACAAGGTAGGTTTTTAATGTGGAGAAAATCGAGCTTCCCAAAAAGAGGCACTCTGGATTGAGACAAAAATAAACATTTTCTCAGTCTAGAAGGATTTCTCCTTGACAGACCGAGGACAGAAAAGATGTAGCTCAGTATCAGAACAGATACTACACTTTGCTGTTAGCCAAAAGGCTTAAGTTGTTTTGTGTTTTTAAAGGATTTAATTTTATTTTATTTTCAGTTATTTCTCACTTACATCATATGAAGTGGTTGGTTTGTTTTATGACATGTCAACACTTCTGGGTTATTTAATCTTACCCCCCCCCTCCGTTTCATATTGGTGCATTTTGTACGGTGTGATACTATGGACTGCCTCCCACCCCATAACCCCCACACATTAGGACTTCTGACTGTGAGAGTAAGAACTCCTCCACCTTCCTTTATTTATCACTAATAAAAAAAAAAATATTTATCAAGAGTATTTGTTATTACATTACTACATTGTGATTTGGGTAGCAATATTAGGACTTCTGACTGTGAGGGTAAGAACTCCTCCCCCATTCCTTTATTAATAACTAATACAAAAATAAAATATTGTTTAGGATTATCTGTTATTGCATTACTACACTATGATTTGAGTAGCAGTGTTAGGACTTCTGACTGTAGGAGTAAGAACTTATCCACCTTCCTTTATTTAGTACTAATAAAAGGTAAAATATTTATCAGGATTAAATATTAAAATCAATGAAATCGATTGAAAATAGATTTTTTGTTTTTAACAACACGGATCAATATTTGTCATAAATCACTGACAAAACAGATATTTTTATGAACCTTGTAGTAAAAAGGATATTAATCACTAAAGTACGGGGGGGGGGGGTACTATTACTTTATATATAAGATGATTGTTGTTAATTACTTCTTTGTTTTTTGTTTTGCACGTTAATGTTTCTTGATTCTTTAATCGGATGAACTGATGATTTGGAAGTTAATTCTTGAATTAATCAGCACTAATGTCTTCATTATCTCCCTTGCCGACTAACTATCTATAAAAAGACTAAAAAAAACTAGTGACCTGTTCGGCTCACCCATGTGCTTGGGTAAGATTGTTTGAATCAGGAAAAAAGTGAGTTTGCAAAGCTAGTTGCATTTTTTTAAATAAAAAAAACAAAATTAGTTTCGCTGCTTGCTATATCTCCACCCTCTCCAGCTATGAGTTAAATAATATTACTACTGTTTTCTCTCTGTCTACCCCTCATATATATATACCGTTTCGTAAGATCACTCTAGCTGCCTGGTAAATGGCGGCCACGTGTCGCTATTTACAGTTAAAGTTACTCTATATTTACTAACTAATTGACGATGGCCCTTTGGTTAAGATCACCGACTACGAATCAGTGGCGATTTGTGTTCGGGGTTCGCGCCTACCGACCGTCGGGAATTAGTTCCTAGACTGAAGATTGCGTTAGCATGAAACATCGATGTCTCTAGGTATTTTAAATAATTAATATTTATTTATTAAAATATTATTGTATATATATATATATATATATATATATATATATATATATATATCCAAGCAAGTGTTGTTGAACGTCACGGAACTTTCTCGTTTGTAAATCTTCTTCGTGAGGTTCTCAAACAATCGAGCTATCCTTCTAGTTTCGGGTGGCAATCCGTAGAGTATTTCCTTCTTAATTCGGCCATTTTTTTCGAGCGCTTTCGACTTTCTTACTCGTCTTCAGGATTAGGTTGTTTTTTTTTTGTTTTGTTTTTTTAAATAAGAAGACTTGAGTTAATGTTTTATAGGTATTGTTACGGGCGAATGAAAAAGAAGAGAGGGTGTGTGGTTGAGTTCATTTTATTCTATCTCATATATATATATATATATATATATATATACACAGAAGAGAGAGAGAGAGAGAGAGAGAGAGGGGGGTGAGGCAGGTTGAAGAAAACTGTGATGAAGGGAAAGTGATTACCTTTGACTGTTACTAAACAGAGAGAGTGACAGAAGGAAGAGTGATAGACAACGTATAAAATAAGAGCGGGGTGTCAAACAACATACAGTGAGAGGAGATGAAAGTAATGAACAGAAATGTAGTATGAGATGAATCGCTTGCTGAGTTAATTGCAAATTACGGTTAATTAGAACAATTAAAAGATTGTTTTCCAAACATAACTCAATCCGAGAATTGAGGAATATTTTAACTTGTGTTTTCTGTGATTCAAACATATAGGAAAAATCCTTAGGGAAACAAACGTTGATGAAGTCAGTTTTAATATAATCCATCTCTATATATAAAACTCAATGTCTGTGATATGTGTGTGTTCCCTATATAAAGAAAGGTTAGAGAATCTACCTAAAATCTAAAAGTGTATTCTTATGTAAAATTTACCGGGAAAGACAGTGGAAGTGTTCCCGGATCTCTAAGTGAGGGCATAACCAACTTAAAACTTAAAATATATTCTATTTTAATGAAATTTAAATCATACGTATAAAATTTTCTAGGGAAGACAATGGAAGTGGTCCCGAATCTCTAATCTAAGAGAGCTAAGGGGGCATAACCTCCTTAAGAATTTCAAATATATCCTATTTTAGTGAAATGTATATTATGTATAAAATTCTCCGGGGAAAACAATGGAAGTGGTCCCAGATCATTGTGTTACCCTCCATGTGCCAAATATCTATGTGTCTTCACCTCTAAGTGACCAATGAGGATGGAACCTCCTTAAAACTTCAGATACAATTTTAAAATTTAAACCATATGTATAAAACACTAACTCAGAGAGTTTTCCAAAATGTCAGCTTCTTCTAACTATATTAGGGGGCGAAACAGGGGGGGAGGAGGGAGGCAATAAAAACAAAGAAAGTAATGTTTTGAATTTTTTTTTTTTTATGGAAATCGCTCCAGACAAGGCATGAAGCCACTTAATGTAAAGAGTTAAAAAAAAAATACTTCAAGGTCAAAAACTAGCCAACGATAAGTGTTAGATGGACAGATTATGACCCAGAAAACAGCAATTCTTCCCCCTTTGTCAGCAACATCGCTCATGGAATGTGAGGACTAAAAGACAAAATAAGGAAAGTGAGAGTTACGAGGCTGCCGAAAGTAAACCCAAGGTTAGTCGCTTTCTACTCTTCTACAATGAGCATAATGAAAAAGTACATAGTAGTGATCCTCATTCAATCTCAAGAAACGTCGAGTCATCCTACTAGTAATAGATAAGCGTTGTATTGAGAGGAACTTGACTGAAATTCAAGATGGCCACTAAATAAAACAAAGTCCTCCAACATAACAGAAATAATATATATATATATATAATATTATATATATATATTTCAAATATTTCACACCCTATCACGACAAATCCTCCCTCTTCCCCCTCTCATCCATTTTCTCCCATACCTTTTCTTAAATTCCCTCATTTTCTTCAAACGCTCTCTAAGACTATAACTTTCGCCCATCCACCAAAATCACAGCCCCCCCCCTCCCTCTCTACCCATCCCCATTTCCCTGCATACACCCCACACACACAAACATTCCAACTCACTCTTCCCCTTCAATCTCGACCACAGCCATCTGGTCAAACACCCCCTCCCCCTTTTCCTCCAATCTCTCTCTGCCATCCATTTTACCCCTGCTCATCCCCCACCTCTTTCTCTCATCGCCAGCCACAGTAGTCCTTGCTCCCTCCACCCTTCCCCTTTTTTCTCCCACTCATTTTTCATTCTCTAACAAGTACGGACGTCCAGCTAGACGCTGCCATTATTTTTCATTTTATTTTATTTTTCTTCCCAACATGTCTACCCTACATGTATCCGTGCTTGCATGATATCTTTTCCCTATATCATCATCCTGATGAAGTCTTATAAATAAAGACGAAACGTTGATGTACACATAAAAAAACATCCAGTTTTTGGTTTTCCTTTTTCATTTTACCATCACGTCGGATTACCTTCATCCTTCTATTCCCATATATATATATATATATATATATATATATATATATATATAAATAAATAAATTCCAAACACCAAACAACATTCCAAGTTTTGAATGATTGAACCGTTTTATTTTTTTTTTGAGTCCATGTGTTTTGAGTGATTCATTTCACAGTCGCCTTTGTTATGCTAATAACATAAGTGACAGAAGATTGGGTTAACTTGTCTAAAAAAAAAAAATAAATAAATAAAAAAAAAAAAAAAACAAACAACAAAAAAAAAACAAAAAAAAAAAAATTACTGGAATGATAATTACTTTTCCCAGAATTACAGACGATACGCTATCTATTATTATCTTGCTAAAGCCGAGTTAATTAACATTTGTTTCCCTAAGGCTTTTTTTTCTTCCTGTATATTTTTATCATACAAAATATATGTTAAAATATTCCTCAATTGTAAGATTTTTTTTTCTCCATTTTTTTTTTTTTTTTTTTTTTTTTTTTTTTTTTTAACTGATGGTCCGGGGTTTCACTCGATGATAAAGGTTTTTACCCTTCGTTGAACGTTAATCGCCGTCACGAGAGGATTGCATGCAAACAGTGTGTGGAATGGGCAGGACCCTTTATCAGTACTTATATCACTAAAGGAAAAAAAATTACAGACCCCTGATTACAAAACTACTAAACAGAATAAACACTCTTACAGTAAATAAAGACATAATCTTCTGTTGGATCCCAAGCCATATCGGTATCCACATGAATGAAAAAATCCTTAGTACAGACTTAAAACCAATATATATATATATATATATATATATATATAGCACTAGATAAAGTGAAAGAATAAAATAAGGTACGAATCAAATTTTATTAGAATTCAAAGTTCAAGCAAAGTACTTTAAAGTCCTTAACTCATGAGTTTTCAAAGAAAATTCTTCTCCTCAGAGGACCATTACCGCAATGACATTACTGCAGGTAATAAAATTAAACTTTGAAAATATATTAAAAAAATGTATAAAATACATAAAGTATATAAAACATCAAATATATCGGCCCAAAACATACTTTTTTGTTAAACTTATACAGTTCATCCAAGTCATAAAGTTTAAAACAGCTTCAAGAAATATGTCAAAGAGGTTGATTAAAAAACAATCCAGGTGGTGAATGGTAGTCAAAAAACGAAAAAGTTTATATATATATATATATATATGCTCAAAAAGTTGCAGGAATCGTGGAACTCCTGTATAGACAATAAATTACACCAAGTGACACAAACCATCGAAATAAGAGGCACCAATAAAAGGATGTCAAGAAGAGAAGTGGTGATGACTAGACTTCGAATAGGACACACCTATGCCACCCACTCATACTTACTGAAAGGGAAAAAGCACCAATCAGCATATCATGCCAAGAACCCTACACAGTGCATCACATACTGATAAACTGTATAAACTATGAACAGATCGGACTGAGACACTACCAAGAAAATAACCTACAGCAGATCTTCAACAAGGTTGACCCAAATAAAATTTTTAAATTTCTAAGAGAAACGAAGCTTTATAACAATATATAGTCGAAAGGTTCCTCTGAAATAAGTGAGTAACTTTTAACTTCCATTCACCATACTACAACTAATGTTTCGGCATTAAATGACCCATAAGAGGTTGATATGCTGTAAAGAGGACTTGATTTTCCAAGAGGACGGCTCAACAAGTATTTGTTTACATTAGACTTTAAGACAGCCATGAGTAGTTTGTCGGGAAGCAGACCCGTGCTATCTTGTTCCACAGATAGGATATTCTAGGAAAGAAACTTTGTTTATGGGAATTCCGTTTGGTTTTCGGTAAAGAGAGAGAGAAAGAAAAGTTCTTTGCTTGTAGTTGTAAGCAGACGAGTTCTTGCTGTGAATGTTTTATGTGGGGGGGGGGGAGATGAGACCAGGGATTAGAACACAGTCGAGTAACTACCAATGTTTGAAGAAAAAAAACCTTATATTTTAATTATTCTAATGAGACGTAATTTGCAATTAATTCATCAAGTGACCCATCTCTGTAAGGAAAATTGAAAATTATACAAATTAAAAAAATAAGAATAAAAATATTAATTAAGCAGTTAGTAAACAGTGGTCCTCATCTGCGGAACACGAGACCACGGGGATGCTTCCCAGCTGACTACAACATGGTCATTTTCAAATCTAATGTTAACAAATTTTTGTTAAGCCGTCCTATTAAATAATCTAATTTCTGGCCAGTCTCAATGATTGTTACCAATCGTCACGTTGTGGTTTGACTGTCCTCCTCACAAACTCATTAACACTTATCCTTGATAAATGGTGATTCGTTAGTAACCCCTCCCCCACCCCAAAGGAATTGTTAATTCTAAAATGAATGTGTGCTGTTGTTATTAATAATCTTTAAAATCGCTATTATCAAAAAAAAAGAGAACGATTGCAACGAAAAGAAAGAGAAAAAGAGCAACATCACTTTGGCGCTTAAAAGAGAAACGGTCTACTTGATGAAAGCTTTCGGTTTTGAAATCGGAAATAGACAAGCGGTGTTTATCAAAAAAAACATTAACGATTATATTTTAGGTTGAATGAATTTTTTTTTTATTATTAACACATAAGATAGTCAAACTGGTTCTTATAAATGGAGAAAAAATTTTTATGACAAATAATCAAATCAACCTTTTTTTTATAATTGGAATTTTGGGTAGGGGTTGAGTATATTCGTTAAATAGTTCATTTTGAAAATAGTCTTTTTAAATAGTTCATTTTGAAAATAGTTTTTTTAAATAGTTTATTTTGAAAATAGTTTTTTTAAATAGTTTATTTTGAAAATAGTTTTTTTAAATAGTTTATTTACTATTTTTTATAATTAGAATGTTTAAAAATTGTGCCAAAATCTAAGCGATCGCAAATGATAAGGAACTGTTTTTGTTTTTTTAATAAACACTGCTTGTCAATTTCCTATTTCAGAACCGGAAACCGTCATCAAGTAAACTGTTTCTCTTTTACCGACGCTTACTACTGCTATGTGTTATCAATACAACAAGGCTTCAGCTGTTTATATGATGGGCTGTTGGAGACAAGAATTGGTCAACGGTAACGCTACACACATAAGCCATTCCAGACATCAGAATCTTGATTGAACATTATTTAAGTTCTTCATCCAATGGTCAGCATGAAAAGTTTTAAAAAAAGAAGAAGGAAGGAGAAGAAGAGAAGGGAGGAGAAAAAGAGAAGGAAGGAGAAGAAGAAGAGAAGGAAGGAGAAGAAGAAGAGAAAGAAGGAGAAGAAGAAGAGAAGGAAGGAGAAGAAGAGAAGGAAGGAGAAGAAGAGAAGGAAGGAGAAGAAGAGGAGAAGGAAGGAGAAGAAGAGGAGAAGGAAGGAGAAGAAGAGGAGAAAGAAGGAGAAAAAGAAGAGAAAGAAGGAGAAGAAGAAGAAGAAGAAGAAGAGAAAGAAGGAGAAGAAGAAGAAGAAGAAGAGAAAGAAGGAGAAGAAGAAGAAGAAGAAGAAGAAGAAGAAGAGAAAGAAGGAGAGGAAGAAGGAGAGAAAGAAGGAGAAGAAGAGAAAGAAGGAGAAGAAGAAGAGAAAGAAGAAGAAGAGAAAAAATAGAAGAAGCAGAAGAAGAAGAAGAAGAAGAAGAAGAAGGAGAAAAAGAAGAAAAAAATAGAAGAAATAGAAGCAGCAGAAGAAGGGGGGGGGATAGTCTAGGTCCGCACTGAATAATTACAGTTCATCCCACTAATTTAATAAAAAGATCTTTCATTATTTTAACATATCAAAAGTCGATCTAATAAAATGAAAGACATCCGTCACAAGTGGAAGGGATAATTTGCCTAGTGGCAACACAAACCATTCTAGATACCAGAATCTTGATTGGACATTTAATTCGTTCATCCAATGGGCAGCATGAAAAGTTGAAGAAAGGACGGAATGAAGGAAGGGGTATCCGAATATAAGTCCGCACGGAATAATTAAAGTTCATCCCAGTAAAGAGTAATAAAAAGAACATTCATTTTAAGATCAAATATTCCGCTGCCAGGAATTCTCTCTTACATTTCGCCAAACTTTTCTTTATTTTAACATATCAAAAGTCGATCTAATAAAAATCTAATAAAAAGAAAGACATTCAGCACAAGATACATGGGAGGGATAATTTGAATAATGGCTGCACCAACTGCCATAAAGACAGTCAGTTATTCGCACCTTGGGAGAAGGAACGAGACAGTGAAAGAATCGACGCCAATAACGACGACAACCGAAAAGAAATTTTATTTACATTTTCTGCAAAACTACAGAGTGATCCTCAAAGAACGCAACCATGGAATAGTTAATAAAACTCAATTCTATTTGGTATAAATAAACCTAAGTTTAGGCCTGACTTGTCCACCAAGTTTCAATCATGAATTTCCAACAGTCTTTGTTTCGTTGTCGCTTAATAAGCACACCTGGATACGATGTGCAAAATTCTTTATCGACAGAAACAGAAGTTCGTCTCTCTGACACATAAGTAATTGGCTCATTGGATAGTGACGTTCAGTTGTAACTTTTCATTCACATAATCGTTAATACAGATTGAAATATCGCAACCTTTTTAACGAATGCTTTAAATCAGGGGCGGGCAACCTTTTCAGAGTGAGGGCCAGATAAGACTTTTGGAAGGAGATCGCAGGCCGGAGTGAAAAACGAAATCTCAGAATTACTATATTTTGTTTACATGAATAAATTGTGCAAAAATTGCATTGGACACTCTACAAATCTGATATTTTTCTCAAGAGACTTCTGTATGTGATGTTATAAAAGGCCCCGATGAAGAGCCATTGTGAAATCATAAAAAATAATGACGGGGGAAGTAGCAAGTTTATCCAGCATTCGTTTTGACACATCTCACATAGGTTCTCTTTTTCATGCCCTTTCTTCGTCTCTCGTTTCCTCTCTTTTTATCTCTTAATAGTTAAAGAAAAATGAAATATACATGCATCATCGCTCGCTGATATTCATACATTTTTATCCCACTGTAAATCTTAATTGAAACCTACTTTTACGTCTATGTCACAAAAGGATATGAGTTTTACTGGGAGGTCCACGGGCTGGATTGCAATAATAAAGCATAGCAGGGTGGCGGGCCGGAGGTTGCCCGCCCCTGCTTTAAATCTAATACCGGGTTACCCCCAAAATATGCCACCCTTAGAATTGTTAATAAAATACACAATCCTTTCTGCAGTCCAACCATATTTGGTACAAATAAACTTCAGTCTATGGCTGACTTGTCCACCAAGTTTCAGTCACGAATGCCCAACAGTCTTTGTTTTATAGCTATTCAATGATAATCACACCTGGACATGATGTGCAAAATTGTGAATAACTCTGACGTCACACTCCTCTCTTGGCACTCCCCTCTGATTTGGGCTGTGATGGCCCCCCCTTTTTAGTTCAGAAATAGTTTGGGGATTGTTTCGATAGATATTATTTTTGACATAACCCCACAGATAAAAATCTGAGTATTTTGAACATTCAGGATCACAGACTTATGAGACGATCAGGATACGGCATAATCACATTGACACACCGGTTCTCATTAGATCACCGAATTTAAGCAACGTTGAGCCTGGTCAGTACCAGATGGGTGACTGTTAGGATAACTAACGAAACGATTTACTTCCCTTGCATCATTTCGGTAAGGTTAAGAGTTATCGCCCTTGAAAATGAAGTCTTGCCTGGAGTAGAAAAGTAAACAGACCACGTCTAGAGACTATATATTTCATCTCGCTCACAGCGGTCAATTAACTCATTATTTTATATTGTGTTCAGTTGTAATAAATCTGTTAAAAGTTTCTGCTGATATTTCATCCATTTTCCTTTACAAATATTATTGATTAAAATCTAAATTACAAGGTTTATAAAAGTGACACTTTGGGAATACTAGGTGCTGTATGTAAGTGGAGGTTGACACCTCTCTGCAAGAACTGCAAAACCCTAATGTCATCATCTACCCTAACCGGGATATATATGCGACTGGGGACCGTTTGTTAATTTGATGCTCCCATGGAGCCGGTTCAACTCGCTCAGGGTGAAAGCCGTATCAAGTATACCAAAGTGGCTCCCCATATCATTGAACAATGAAAGGATTGTGAATTTTATTGACGATTCTATGAGTGGTATTTTGAGGTTAGGGTTATCTGTATTTTAGCAGTTGATGTAGCCACGATGTAAATTAACCGTCTCACGCATCTCATGACATTCAAGGCCTCCGTGGGAGGTGACGATGGTTAAGTGGATATCGACACGGACTGAAAACCTGGGTGTTCCAAGTTCGAATCCAGTCGGTTCCACAGTACCACTTCCACTTAGGGATGTTGGCAACCTTCTCGTGGTCCTTCCCGTAAGTACCTGATGTCTTTCCAGAAAGATTTCTTACTAGAAAAACATCGGGAAAACTAATGCCAACACCAGAATCATCTGATTCACATGAAAGAAGAAGAAGGCCTCCGTTCATAGCACAAGCGATCTTATACCGCTTATGATGGGCGGATTGGCTCTGCTGATTACATACTTGAAGTCAAGCAATTACAAAGCTCTCATTAGAGAGAGAAGGAAAGAAATTATTGACTGGGTTTAGTTGGGTTTTTTAACTTTTGTTTGAAATGAAATAAGAAAACTAGTATAATTTACAAAAATTAGCAGCCAAAACAAGAGAGTGAAAAAAAAGAAAAAAAAAGGCACTGGTGCAACGTTTAACGTAGTGTCTTGTGCAATTGTCATGTTTCGGAGATGTCCCAGTAACATTTCTGCCTCTTGAAAATGGCGATTTCTCACCAAGTGAACAACTGTTATTATCATCGGTTGTCAAGCTAATTCACAACGATTTTGGCTCGCTTTCAACTCTGACTCACTCCCAACTGAGGTTCATCTGACATGGAATTGGATTTCTTGAAAAACAAATTGTAACATCACCAACAAGAGGGATAGAAACTGAAGCAACAATGATGATACTGGGTTTATTTCATGAGAGGCAGACATTTAATATATGTGATAAAGGGTTGAGAGGGAGAGGAAGGAGGAGGGCGGGAGGAAAGGGAAAGGAGTAGGAGATAGAGGGAATAGAGGAAGGGGAGAGGAAGAGGGTGTAAAGGAAGAAGGGGAAAGAAGGAATAGAGGATGAGGGGCTGGAATAGAGAGAGAGGGGATAAAAGAAGAGTATTTATTTACCTCCTCTCCAGGAGGTTAGGCACAAGGCCAGTTTTATCTTACTCCCACAAGGTAAGATGTGAACCAAGGTCGGGTCGGGAAAGTGGGGTTTGAAAAGCCAGAGCTCGAGAGGTGAACACTCTGGCCATTAAAAATTGCCTGGGCAGCCCCGTCGGCATTCCCCGGTAGGGGCGCCTCAGGCAGTAAGCAATAAACTTACTCCTCCCCAAAGAGGGGAGGCGAAGCCTGGGAGGGTGGACCTCCTAGAACTGCACAGGACAGACCCATAGACCGGCGTAAATCAAGCCCCGAAGGCCAAGGCAATACCAGTCTATGGGGTGCAGTATCCATCGGAACAGATACTACACACAGAGTGAGAGGGAGGAGAGAGGAAAATAGAAAAAGGAGGGAAGAGAAGAATAGAGAGAGAGGGAGATTGAGAAAGAGAGAGAAGGAATAGAGAGAGGGCATAGAGGAAGAAGGGGAAAGAGCGAATTGGGAAGGGAGGAATAGGAGAAAGTGAAGGGGAGAGAGGGGATAGAGGATGAGGGGCTGGAATAGAGAGGGAGGAGGAGGGGGGGTAGAATGAGACGGGTAGTGAGGAAATAGAAAAAAAGGAGAAGGGAATAGCAGAAGAGGGGGGTAGAGGAAGAGGGATAGAGAGAGGGAATAGCAGAAGAAGAATAATGTCTGTAAAAAAATGTTTGTGTGCATTTGACATGACATAAACCAATTCCGTAGTCATGTTGTCCTCGCCTAAGCTAAACAAAAAAACATGTACGAGAAAATAAAAACCGAAACAGTTTGCCACCCGACAAAGATTGCAGGTTCTATGGAAACATTTGCAGACTCATTTACTATCATTTTATTTGGTTCTCACCATCACTTTATTTGCTTAGGAAAGGTTAAAACAACATTTTACAGTCTCCCATAAAAAATATTAAAATCTTTAAACATAGAAAAATGGAAAAAAACATTTCATATATTATCCGCTTTTAGTTTTTCTTTTTACAATAAAGATATCATTTTTAATGGGTAATTTATGAGTTTACGGTCGTCAACTGTTTAATTGGCTTTACTTTCAAACAACTAATTTTTACTTAAAACTAGCTGGCTTCGCAATTTAATTCCTATTCACTACTTGAAATCATTAAAACGAAACTCATTTATAAGAAAAAAGACAAAACTAATCGATAAGGAAAATGAGACAACTAATCGATAAGGAAAATGAGACAAAACTAATCGATGAGAAAAAGATGACAAAACTAATCGATGAGAAAAAGATGACAAAACTAATCGATGAGAAAAAGATGACAAAACTAATCGATGAGAAAAAGATGACAAAACTAATCGATGAGAAAAAGATGACAAAACTAATCGTTGAGAAAAAGATGACAAAACTAATCGATGAGAAAAAGATGACAAAACTAATCGATGAGAAAAAGATGACAAAACTAATCGATGAGAAAAAGATGACAAAACTAATCGATGAGAAAAAGATGACAAAACTAATCGATGAGAAAAAGATGACAAAACTAATCGATGAGAAAAAGATGACAAAACTAATCGATGAGAAAAAGATGACAAAACTAATCGTTGAGAAAAAGATGACAAAACTAATCGATGAAAAAAAGATGACAAAACTAATCGATGAGAAAAAGATGACAAAACTAATCGATGAGAAAAAGATGACAAAACTAATCAATGAGAAAAAGATGACAAAACTAATCGATGAGAAAAAGATGACAAAACTAATCGATGAGAAAAAGATGACAAAACTAATCGATGAGAAAAAGATGACAAAACTAATCGATAAGAAAAAGATGACAAAACTAATCGATGAGAAAAAGATGACAAAACTAATCGATGAGAAAAAGATGACAAAACTAATCGATAAGAAAAAGATGACAAAACTAATCGATGAAAAAAAGATGACAAAACTAATCGATGAGAAAAAGATGACAAAACTAATCGATGAGAAAAAGACAAAACTAATCGATGAGAAAAAGATGACAAAACTAATCGATGAGAAAAAGATGACAAAACTAATCGATGAGAAAAAGATGACAAAACTAATCGATGAGAAAAAGATGACAAAACTAATCGATGAGAAAAAGATGACAAAACTAATCGATGAGAAAAAGATGACAAAACTAATCGATGAGAAAAAGATGACAAAACTAATCGATGAGAAAAAGATGACAAAACTAATCGATGAGAAAAAGATGACAAAACTAATCGATGAGAAAAAGATGACAAAACTAATCGATGAGAAAAAGATGACAAAACTAATCGATAAAAAAAGATGACAAAACTAATTGATGAGAAAAAGATGACAAAACTAATCGATGAGAAAAAGATGACAAAACTAATCGATAAGAAAAAGATGACAAAACTAATCGCTAAGAAAAAGATGACAAAACTAATCGATAAGAAAAAGATGACAAAACTAATCGATAAGAAAAAGATGACAAAACTAATTGATGAGAAAAAGATGACAAAACTAATCGATAAGAAAAAGATGACAAAACTAATCGCTAAGAAAAAGATGACAAAACTAATCGATGAGAAAAAGATGGCAAAACTAATCGCTGAGAAAAAGATGACAAAACTAATCGATGAGAAAAAGATGACAAAACTAATCGATGAGAAAAAGATGACAAAACTAATCGATGAGAAAAAGATGACAAAACTAATCGATGAGAAAAAGATGACAAAACTAATCGATGAGAAAAAGATGACAAAACTAATCGATGAGAAAAAGATGACAAAACTAATCGATGAGAAAAAGATGACAAAACTAATCGATGAGAAAAAGATGACAAAACTAATCGATGAGAAAAAGATGACAAAACTAATCGATGAGAAAAAGATGACAAAACTAATCGATAAAAAAAGATGACAAAACTAATTGATGAGAAAAAGATGACAAAACTAATCGATGAGAAAAAGATGACAAAACTAATCGATAAGAAAAAGATGACAAAACTAATCGCTAAGAAAAAGATGACAAAACTAATCGATAAGAAAAAGATGACAAAACTAATCGATAAGAAAAAGATGACAAAACTAATTGATGAGAAAAAGATGACAAAACTAATCGATAAGAAAAAGATGACAAAACTAATCGCTAAGAAAAAGATGACAAAACTAATCGATGAGAAAAAGATGGCAAAACTAATCGCTGAGAAAAAGATGACAAAACTAATCGATGAGAAAAAGATGACAAAACTAATCGATGAGAAAAAGATGACAAAACTAATCGATGAGAAAAATATGACAAAACTAATCGCTAAGAAAAAGATGACAAAACTAATCGATAAGAAAAAGATGACAAAACTAATCGATAAGAAAAAGATGACAAAACTAATCGCTAAGAAAAAGATGACAAAACTAATCTTTGCTTATAAAAATTTAATTTTCATATGTAACTATTCTTTCCTTTCTTTTTTATTATTATCAATTAGTTTTAAGATTAAGCCTCCCCTTCTTTGCTCATAAAATTAAATTTACATACATGATTATTCCTGTTGCAAAGTGAACCGGACACACATATGTTCACTCTTATCATATAGAACAATGTTTTAGTAACAAAAAAATTATATCAAATAAGTTAATTATAGCAGGTTAAAATGGTATATGAAAAACGGATAATAAAATCTGGGCTTATTAAAAAATAAAATTTAGATTCCTGAAATTTCCAAGAACAAGGGATGTAAGTATAAAATCATAATATCTAACCAAGGGAGATACCTCTGTTATTATTTTTTACATAAAGAGGTTCGGGTAGGGGTTTTAAACTAGTAAATAAATGAGTAATTTATTGCTTTTATTCCTAAAAAACTCCTGGTTACTTAAAATAATGTTTTAGTAAAAAAACATACATTAAATAAGTTAATTATAGCAATTTGACTTGTATTTCTCATGAGAAACAGTGAATAAAAACTGGTTTAATTCGAAACGAGATGAGAACAGTAGTCCGAATATACCAAATTCTACAAACTAGTCTTTCCTTTCTTTTTTTATTATTATCAATTAGTTTTAAGATTAAGCCTTCTAGCTCATAAAATTAAATTTACATACATGATTATACCTGTCTACACAAGTCGGCATAGCATAAAATTAGAATCGTATTTATTATAGTTACTGAGGATTGTTATCTCAAGGAATTTGAGAAACAAAGAATCTTCAGGCTGCAGATGATCAGAGTTGAGACTCCTGCAAAAGTTTCCAATTATGAATCGAGTAGTTGTTAGATGAAACAGATTTCATCTACGAAATAATATTTTTATTTATTTTATATTAAAAGGGAAGTAACTCCTTGCCCTTTGTTATCTCCCTTGATCAAAACAGCATTTTGGAAAGCAAATATTCAATGGACGCTTGGTCAGCAACAGACAATTAGATAAATCCTCATTTTGAAAGCAATTCTTTTTCAGTTGTTATTTATGTAATAACTATTATTCATCCACAGAATCGTTTTCATCCAATTTTTTTTCTTCATATTTGTGTTGGCCTTGTGCCACATCTTATTTCATAAATAAGATTTACTGTAAAGTTTTTAAGATAAATAAAATATTTGTATTTTACCACTCACAAAAGACCATTTTATTTCAGTAGTCATAATCGGGAATTTTTGCAAGAGTTCGAGTTGGAGTAGTTTTTTTTTTAAGAGTCAGTGCCCAGTTAGGGGGGAGGGGTGAATTCCTCACATTACAACTGACCTTGTGTCACAACAAGCCATAATGATGAGGTAGGTAAATAAAGACTCCCACCTTGAGATGGGGAGAGTTTCATTTTTTTTTTTTTTGCAGGCCTCAGAACAGAGGGGGGGGGGCTTTTTCGGTCGCCTCCAACACCCCACACCCTCTGGCTGAAAGACTTGAATAGTCGTTATATCCAGTCATGCATGTTTTAGATTTGGAAAGCTGAATGATTGTCATTCCCAAAATAGAACCGAAACAATCTGTTGGTAATAGAATGGGTCAGAAGCCTGAAACACTTACACCTCGATTTAATTACAAAGGAAAGGAGGGTCACATGGGATTATTTTGAATAGTCAACAGGAAGTAGAAGAAGAATTAAATGTTTATATATATATATATATATATATATATATATATATAATGTTAATTCGTTTTTGATACGAAATAAGATTAGAAAAATTGAAAATATACACAAAGTATAATCAAGCAGAGAATTCTGTTTAACAATGTTTACTTAATATACATATATATATATATATATATATATATATATATATATTGAAATTTGTGTAATTAGGCAGCATTCCTTCTCTTATGCATGTTTGGTTAAACAGTGACGCCAGCTTCTGTTTATTTATTTTTTTTATTCGTTTTTTCGATTCGTCGCACGACCGATTTGGTATTGTCGTCCATGTTGCATAAATAAAAATAAAAAATTTTTAATTTAAAAAAAAAAAAAAAAAAAAAAAAAAATTTTTTTTTTAAAAATCGCCATATTTTCGCGAACATTTTCGACCGACGTCGGTCATCTTCGGGCGGATGAAGGAGTATGCAAAATAAATTCAATCTTTTATTTTGAATACTCATTCATCCGCCTGAAGATGACCGACGTCGGTCGAAAACGTTCGCGAAAATATAGCGATTTTTTATACAACATGGACGACAATACCAAATCGGTCGTGCGACGAATCGAAAAAACGAATAAAAAAATAACTTTAACCAAACATGCATGTATATATATATATATATATATATATATATATATATATATATATATATATATATATTGTGTGTGTATTTAGGCAGCATTCTTTCATTTAAGCAAACATTGTTGAACATAACAGAATTCTTTTTGCTTGATTATACTTTTTTTTTTTTTTCGCATTTCCTAATAATCTTTTCTGTGTCAAACTCCAAAAAACTTAATGAATGTTCCATAAGTATCACGAGCACTTTTGACTCTTCATCGAATCATCTTCAGGTGACCAAAAACGAATAAAAAGCTGGAGAAAATAAGATTGCTTTACAATGTTTGCTTAAATAAAAGAATGCTGCCTAAATACACACAATATATATATACATGAATTTTTTTCCTATAATAATAAGATATATTTTTTTAAATAAGTAGAAAAATGTCGATGTACTTGCATGACATTTTTCTTAAAATTATCATCCTGAGGAAGTCTTACAAATAAAGACGAAACGTTGATGTATATATAAAAAAAAAAAAATATCTCTTGTTTTTTCCTTTTTCATTTCCCATTACGTCGGATTACTCTCATCCTTCTTTTCTCATATATATATCAAACGTACTATGTTCCAAATTTCCGGGCCATTCTATCTTTTTAGGGAACTTACCAAAAGTTTTTACTACTAACCCAAGTCCGAGTGGCAAGGTCATAAAACGACATATAAAAAGGTAGCTAGCCCCCTCAAAAAAAAAAAAAATGCAGCAGATTTAACTCTCATAGAAAAACGAATTTAGTTAAAAAAAAAAAAGAAAAAACGAATTTAGTTAACTGCCCTTGTGGATGAGTCCATTGTAGGTGGGACGTCGAGAAAGAAATTATATATATATATATATGAAGCAATCCAACAAAAGATATAAGCGTCAACTAATATCTTATAATTAGTGAAACATCCGGATAAAAAACTGAAGCTGAATATACTGGATAGAGCATTAATATTATAATATAAAATGAAGTAATAAAAAATGATTGACACCTTATTTTATTACTTCATTTATATTATAATATATATATATATATATATATATATATATATATATTATGTGGGCCTACCTCCACTTTTTAGGAGAACCCCCTTACTTTTATAACTGTCCCACCCGCTCTGTATAGGAGTGCGAAAAAATATGTTTTAGCATATACCTTCTATACTTTTTGTATACTAACCGCTTCCAATTGAAAGCTCGATAATTGTCAACTTGCAACAACAGAGCATATATAAGTAAACAAGATTTTGTTACATCTCAAAGGCCAAGATTTTATTTATCTCACGATTCCTTGAATTCAAGGAAAACAGATCCAATATTGACATACTAATGTTGGTTGAACGAAACGAATTTGTAAAAAGATTAGCACCAAAGATTGACTTTTAAAAATGTTTTGTGAGATAAATAAATCTTGGCCTTTGGAATATAACAAAATCTTGTTTACTTATATATATATATATGTTTTGAGGTACAAAACTTATAAATGCATTTAAAAAGGATGCGCGGAAATCTCTCAAAAGCCCTTTCGACTATCATCTCGTCAGGAGAAAATCGATAGTTTTTAATAATATCGTCGAAAGAAAGAGCAAACGGGGAATTGAATGTGCCAAAATTAACGATGGAGTGATTAAAAGAAGTGAATTTAATGATTTCGTTAAAAAAACGATTAAAAGGCACTCCATTAGGGGGGAAAAAAATCCCCCGTTTGCTCTTTCTTTCGACGATATTATTGATTAAAAACTATCGATTTTCTCCTGACGAGATGATAGTCGAAAAGTCTTTTGAGAGATTTCCGCGCATCCTTTTTAAATGCATTATATATATATATATATATATATATATATATATATATAGGACATGAGCAGGTTTTTTGGGGTTTTCAATTTATTGTTATATTTTTAGGGTTTGGCAAGAAAGGTAAGACTGTTCTTCTCATAAGTTTACACATGTGGTTTGTCTATCACAGGATCCTTTGACATAGGCTCGGAATTTGGGGTCTTTTAAGGATTGTCAGGGTTCCAATGGAAAGCCACCAACTGATCTTAACGATGTTTCTCAAGTGGCATATCATGTAAGCGCCGAATTTGTGGGATGTGGTTTTGTCGGCAATTCTGGCCTCATCTCAGTAAAGTAGTGTTGACAGGGCTACTCAGCAGAGATATATTCCACTAGAAAGGAAAACTGGCGTCGCCCAGGGAGCGATAACTTAAAACATTGCGACAATTTATTTTTTATCATTTTTTTCTTACTTTGTTTAGCTACATTTTTAAAACGTTTTTTTTTCAAGGAGGGGGGGGGGGGTATAATATGAATTTATTTAAAAATAGCTTGAATACCCGTTCCACTGTAGGGGGTTCATAACCAAAGCATATCTGTAACAGGATGGAGTTTATAACATCAGTATACCCGTCCCAGTAGGGGGTTTATAACACCAAAATACTTGTCCCAGGAGGGGGTTTATAACACCGGAATACTATTCATAGGAAGCATTCATAATATTGGGAAACCCTTTTCATAAGTGCAACAGTACAGATTCCCAAATACGTAAATGCAATTCTTAAAAAATACTATGATGGCAAAAAATTTTAGTAAAAATAGTAATTGCACAATTGAGTTTTAAAATTCAATTGTAAAAATAGTAATTGCACAAATGAGTTTTAAAATTCAATTGTGCAAATTCTAACAATTCATGGACAGGCAATAAATGCAATTCTTAAAAAATACTATGATGGCAAAAATTTTTAGTAAAAATAGTAATTGCACAATTGAGTTTTAAAATTCAATTGTAAAAATAGTAATTGCACAAATGAGTTTTAAAATTCAATTGTGCAAATTCTAACAATTCATGGACAGGCAATAAATGCAATTCTTAAAAAATACTATGATGGCAAAAAATTTTAGTAAAAATAGTAATTGCACAATTGAGTTTTAAAATTCAATTGTAAAAATAGTAATTGCACAAATGAGTTTTAAAATTCAATTGTGCAAATTCTAACAATTCATGGACAGGCAATAAATGCAATTCTTAAAAAATACTATGATGGCAAAAAATTTTAGTAAAAATAGTAATTGCACAATTGAGTTTTAAAATTCAATTGTAAAAATAGTAATTGCACAAATGAGTTTTAAAATTCAATTGTGCAAATTCTAACAATTCATGGACAAGCAATAAATGCAATTCTTAAAAAATACTATGATGGCAAAAAATTTTAGTAAAAATAGTAATTGCACAATTGAGTTTTAAAATTCAATTGTAAAAATAGTAATTTCACAAATGAGTTTTAAAATTCAATTGTGCAAATTCTAACAATTCATGGACAGGCAATAAATGCAATTCTTAAAAAATACTATGATGGCAAAAAATTTTAGTAAAAATAGTAATTGCACAATTGAGTTTTAAAATTCAATTGTAAAAATAGTAATTGCACAAATGAGTTTTAAAATTCAATTGTGCAAATTCTAATTTCTCATGGACAGGCATAAATATTTGGTTTTCACTATTATATATTTTAATATCATGTTTTTTACTATTATATATATTTAAAAAAAGAAAAAATAGGTGTTGTTGCTCATTATTTGTTTGGCTCTGAAATTCCAAGGTGATTTTAAAGCCTTTAAATTGGCAAATAGAAAAGAATTTCTAGCTAGAATTAATGTTCATCAGTGAAAGTCAAGTATTTTTTTGGAGGTGTCACTAATCTAGAAAAGAACCCATTTTCACATCAAAATATCATTTCAGTATAAATAATTGGCAGTCAAGTAATCGTTATTGGATAATACAGCAAATCCACTTCATATATAACTGAATAATTTACAATTATCAATTTACAATTTAGAAAAATGCATCATTTCGATGAATAGGAGGCATTTGTTAGTGCACATATTACACTCACTGGGAGCCGAGCACCTGCTTGTACTGGCTATTTAAGTGAGTACCCAAGTTGGTCAGTCAATGAGACAAACCTGCCACCACAAATCCTTGTCCCTATACACTTGCCTCCTCACGAGGGCAAAGTTAGACACAAGGTCGTTGCTTTTTAATTTGAGGAAAATCCAGCTCCCCAAAAAGGGGCACTCTAGATTGGGACAAAAATTTTAATTGCCTAAGTTTAGAAGGATTTCTCCCTCACTGATCAAGTACAGAAAAGATGAAATGCAGTATCGGAACAGATACTACACTTTGCTCCTAGTCAAAAGACCAATGACCATTCAGTTCACATTGTGTCTAGAGTAAGAATTTATTATTTGTAGAAGTTTTTAGTTAATGTGTGCGATGTGTATTTTCTTAATATTCATAGCTTGGAGAATATAAAACCAAGAAACAAATCAAAATATCAAGTGGTTCAATTTTGAGAGGGGTTCAAAGTTGGTTGATTTTCGTAAATGTGACGTAGTGATTTGAAGTTATCATTCATTAACAAAATCTATACAAATCTAATTAAAATAGAGGAGCTTCAAAATGTCATCATCTATTTTAAAATTTTAATAACATCTAAACTGTATTTCTGATAATAACCAAACTTAGACACTAAAAATGAAATAAAAATAAAAATTTGTTTTAGTGCATCATTTTTGACGCCATCTTAGTTTTAGCTTAATACATAATTAGCGCGGGACCTGTGGAAATTCCACAGTTGTATCTTTCATATTGCTGTCGTGGTTAAAAGGAGTTTATAAAATATTTCCATTCTATGGGCATCTAGCGCAACCCCAAACTCCTCGATATCATTAGGGGTGGGACGTAATGGGTTAAAATTTCAGATTCATGCGAGTAGTATTTTTTTGTGTTCATTTATACATAAATAACACTAAACAATCAAACATTTAGAAAATTTTGCAAAATTCAGAAGGTGCATGCCAAAAATAGCCGTTAGGGCTCCACGGGACTCAAAATCCATCATTTTTCGGTGAAAAAGTGGTTTCATGCGACATCGCAGGTCCTAAAACATCCTCAAAAGCTATGAATGGATATAGATGGTTAAATCTGATATAGTACTAAAGTAGGACCATTTTCAGGCTGTGAAAGGGTTTTCATGAATGTAAAATAGCTAAAAACTAGTAAAAAATAGCCCAAATTAGCCAAAATCCTTTTGGCCTGCACCTTCTGAATTTTGCAAAATTTTCAAAATGTTTGATTGTTTAGTGTTATTTATGTATAAATGAACACAAAAAAAGCACCACTCGCACGAATCTGAAATTTTCACCCATTACGTCCCACCCCTAATTTCACCCATTACGTCCCACCCCTAATATCATTATACCAGCTTTGTTATAAATGAAACATACTTATCTAAGTACTCTGGTTAATGTAGTTTCAGAATATATCTGGTTATAAGGGGGTCTGTCTCTAAAACATTTGCAGGAGTTGCAACATATTTCCATTCTATGGAAAATGGCACATATGCAGACACCACACTATTATTGTACAATCTTTGGAGAGAGAAGATACTACACTTTGATCCGAGCCCAAAAGGTCAAGAAAGTGTATTTTAGTTAGAGTTTCGTGTTCGACACAACACCAGCTTCAGATGAAATTTTTTTAATTACTTTTTTTTGCATTGTATTTTTTTACTGATCGGACGATCCCATCTTTTAAAAAAAAGGTGAAGAGTGATAATGTATATACGAACATGAAATTGCCTTAACGTATAATTATACGGATCGGACAATTTACTTGTCAGTGTAAGTATAATACGACCGACAATATTTTGCGTCGCTTTAATAAAATTAAAAAAAGTTTTTTTCTTTTGATATTTACCGCTTTTGGACAGGTCCTTGGAAAGATGGATCATAGGTGACCGGAGAACCTGAAAAATAAATATATAAATTTATTTACAGAGAAAAAAAAATTTTACATTTCAGATTAAAACAAAAATATTTAATGAATTTTAAATTTAAAATTCAAAAAAATAAAAAATTTTACTATTTGCATTGAAAAAAGAAAAGTGACGCCTAAAGCATATCTCTTTTTATTTCATGCGTTATAATGGAATACATTCAATGTTACAGAATAAAAACAAAATCTTTGTAAACATACACATAATAAGTATATTATATGGTGATATTCCCTCCTCAAAAATGCCATGGAATTGTTAATAAAATGAACAAGCCGCACGTGCGTGGTCCCCCTCTGTTGTGACTCGATGGGGCGAGTGTAAAATGCAATAAATTTGGGCAATTTGGAGCATTTTTGACCACCCTTTGATCCCCTGGGGACGCGAACCAGAATTTTTCTGAGGTCAAGAATGCTCATTTTATATCCAGAACAATTGCCTCTACATTTTGGCCAAGTTTCAGAGAAATTGAATGGATGGATGAAAAGTTATGGGGCAGAAAATGTCATTTTTTCGCCATTTTGGGCCCTTTTGACCCCCTGGGGGGCTAACCAGATTTTTTTTACAAAAATCGGAGAATGTCACTTTCTAACCTGACCAAAGTTACAACTTCATGCAAAATTTCAGAGAAATTCAATGGATGGTTGCGGAGAAAAATCCGGACGGACATGCCTCAAAACATAAGCCCCCCCCGATTTTATAAATCAGGGGACCAACAATACTTTTTACAATTCAATCATATTTGGCACAAAAAACAGTCTTTGTTTCATCACCATTCAATGATATGCGGGGGACACTTTGATGATCGTCTCATCAGTAGGAGGTTTGATCCTGAATGGGCTTCACACTCACCGGACCCTAATCCCCCAGATCTTTATCTTTGGGGTTATCTCAAAGACAATATCTATCAAAACAATCCCAAGACTACTTCTGAAATGAAGAGGGCCAATTACAGCAGAAATCAGGATAGAGAGAAGTTATTAACGATTTTGGATATCGCATCCAGGTGTGCTTGAAAAACGTTAAACATCCATGACTTGATGGACAACCATGGATGGGAGGTTGGGGAGGGGGGGGGGTAACCCTGTATTTAATCAGTTGGTTGATCTTGAATGAGCTTCACACTCACCGGACCTTAATCGCCCCCCAGATTTTTATCTGTGGGGAATATCTATCGAAACAATCCTCAGGCTATTTCTGAATTGAAGATGGCGATCACAGTCAAAATCAGGCACTGAGAGGGACGTGTGAGAGTTATTGACAATTTTCTATGCCATATACAGGTGTGCTTATCATTGAGCAGTGATACAACAAAAACTGTTGGACATTTTGACTGAAATCTGGTGGACAAGTCAGGCATAGACTAAAGTTTATTTGTGCTAAATATGGTTGAATTGCAGGATTGTGAACCTTATTAATCATTCCATGAGTTGGGAGGTGACGGTGGTTAAGTGGATAACGACACGGACTGAAGACATGGGTGTTCCAAGTTCGAATCCAGTCGGTACCACAGTACAACTTTCACTTAAGGATGTTGGCAACCTTCTCGTGGTCCTTCCCGTGAGTACCCAATGTCTTTCCAGAAAGATTTCTAACTAGAAAAACATTGGGGAATCTAATGCCAACACTAGAATCATCTGATTCACACGAAAGAAGAAGAATTCCATGAGCTGAATTGTTTGGAGAGGGTGGGGCACTCTGTGTTGTATTTCTGCTGTGCTTAAAAGAATGATGACAGATTGATATATGAAAATATAACGATATACGTTTATTGTCGGTGGCGGTGAAGAAGCGTGGGTGAGTGAAGAAGGAAGATGCGTTCACAAGAATTCGACTGGTGGATTTTCTCGGGCCCAAATCCCCAACCATGAGATCAATTTCGGGTTGTTATTATATAACAATTTGTGATCCCTTGCAAACGTCCAACGTGAGACTTCGCTGGCAATGTATCCCTCCCCCTTTTCCTTCCAAGGGCATTTTATTCGGCGACAGGGTTTTTCATCCTAACTTTTTGCAGGTTGTTTCAATCAACAATTATTTTATTTATGACAATCCACAATATTTGTTTTTCCTGGCCATGTTTGTGTCTTCACACAACGATTATTTTATTTTTGACAATCAATCATGTTATGTTGTTTTCTTCCAGCCAGGTGCATGTCTATGTCAAGTGCACCTACTTATGTCAAATGACCTTTCAGTACACTCGGCCTGGATATTTAACACCTGTAGTAGTTTATTATGCAGTCTTGATTTATATGTTGTCTGAGCCGGTTTTTCATGTGCTGAGGCACATATTAAGTAAAACATATCAGTTAAGGGCAATAAATGTAAATAATATTATAAATATGAATGTTTTGTCAGTAGTTCTACAATTTCTTCAAATTTAATAGATGTTCTATAAACTACCAATAAATAAATGTATTGGGTTGACCAAAAAATTTGTTCTTTTTTAAATGTTATCTTTCCAGCCTACTAAAGATAGTTTTATATTCCTATACTTCAGATCCTGTATTTTGTGTAGCGAGTATGTTGACATGTTGTGTAATAAACCTCCGAGCAGAGGAGTTCTTACATTTTTGCTTGTATTTCAGGCCTTGAAATGGAAGATCAAGCAGAGCACTACCGAAATCTGATGCTTTTTTACTACAGAAAAGGACAAAAGGATTACAAAAACCTGCATAATGATGTGCCATGTGTATGGGGAGTATGCTGTTATAGAACGGATGTGCCAGAAATGGTTTGCTCGATTCTGAAAAGGAAATTTTTCACTGAGAGATGCTCCTCACTCTGACCGGCCAAAGATAATCGACAATGACCAAGTGAAAGCCGTAGTTGAACAAAATTGCCGTTTGACAACCAGACAAATCGCAGACATTCTCAAGATTGACAAATCGAGTGTGGAAAATGAATTGCATAAACTCGGTTATATTTCTAAATCCAACTTCACAATCAGTTAAGGGCAATAAATGTAGGAACTAACGCACAATGTCGTCTAGTATAATACTAAAGCCTTGATAATCTTATTTGTTTGCACACTGAATGTATTAAACACAAAAGTCTCATAATCTGAAGTCTGTAAGTTCAATCCCTGTACATGGCAGTACATTTTCATTTTATCTTTAATCACACCCCAAAATAAATTGTAGTATTATATAAATTAAGTCGAGATCAAAGGCAGGAAAATATTCAAGATTTGGTTAATATTGTGAAATGTGTAAAAAAATATTGTAAATACAAATGTTTTGTCAATAGTTGTACAATTTCTTCGCATCTAAAACAGGTTTCATAAACTACCAATGAATAAATGAACTTTTAAAATATCTATTTACCTTCCACAATCGATTTAAAGCGCATTAATTGTATACACTAATATAAAATGTACCAATGTTGACCGAATGGGTCACGGATCGTCTATTATAATGCTAAAAGTTTCTTGACTGTGTGAAATCAGCAGCAGCGTAACCAGCCTTTCAGCCTTAATTGCTGGCTGCTATCATGGAGGAGGAGGAGGAGGAGGAGGAGGAACAACAACAAGAACTATGGGTCTTATAGAGATTGAGTGTAGGTGTGACCTTTGTAAAGTAAACTAAAATTTTAATGTAAAAATTATTTGGTTTACTGTTTTAAAAAAAAAAAAAAATTTAAAAATTAAAGAATTGTAAAAAAATCTTATTAAAAAAGTATTTGAAAACTGGTCAGTTCTTAACCTTAAATTAAAGTAACGTGCGAGTTTTTTTATCTAAAAATGGCTAATTTAAGACATGTTATCAATTAAGGTCATGAAATTACTTTAAGTTTTTAATAAGTACAGTTTTAAAAATATGAATATCTTCAATTACTTTGCTGTGTTTTGCTAGAGTAAATTTGTCCCTTTTAATAACACGTTTGTGGCGTGTAAACAGTGACGTCGTTTAATCGCTAATACTAACCACTGTGACGTCAGCAGAAAAACCGGACTCAATGGAAAGGCCTTCTCTCTTTACGAAAATCACGGTCTAGGCCAGAGGCAGGCAACCTCCGGTCAGCGGGCCACATCCGGCCCACGAAGGCTTAGCGTCCAGCCCGCCACCCTGCTATGCTTTATTATTGCGGACCTCCCAGTAAAACTCATATCATTTTGTGACAGAGGTTTCAATTAAGATTTACAGTGGGATAAAAATGTATAAATATCAGCGAGCGATGATGCATGTATATTTCATTTTTCTTTAATTATTAATTTCAAATCCTTGGCCCGAGATTAAAATAGAAAAAGAGAAAGAGAGAGAGAGAGGCAAAGATGAAACGAGAGACGAGGAAAGGGCATGAAATGAATGCTGGATCAACTTGCTACTTTCCCCGTCATTATTTTTTATGATTCCAAAATGGCTCTTCGTCGGCGCCTTTTATAACATCACATACAGAAGTCTCTTGAAAAAAAATATCAGATTTATAGAGTGTTCAATGCAATTTTTGTACAATTTATTCATGTAAACAAAATATAGTAATTCTGAGATTTCGTTTATCACTCCAGCCCGTGATCTCCTTCCAAAAGTCTCATCTGGCCCTCACTCTGAAAAGGTTGCCCGCCCCTGGTCTAGGCCAAAGGCAGCAAAATATTCAAGGTTTTGTTAATAATGGAAAGCGTGTAAAAAATAAATAAATAAATAAAATTAAAAAAAAATGGTTTGTTAATAGTTATACAATTTCTTCAAATCTAATGGGTGTCCCATAAACTAAATAAATGCACTTTTAAAATATCTCCAATAATCGGTTAAAAGAGAACTAATGTACCAACTTTGATCCAATAGGTCACAGAGCGTCTAGTATATACATATAGCAATTATTGTTATGGTAAGTATTTTCCACTAAAATGCTTTTAATATATATTTTTATAATGTAATGTTATATCACACACACACACACACACACACACACACACACACACACACACACACACAGTCAATGGATATTTTACATGTAAAATGAGCTGAATATAAGTAGCCCCCCTCCACCCAATTTGAACACATGGTAATACTATTTAAGCGGTTTCTCTTTCTTTTCGTTTTTTTTTTACTAAGTATTTTAAAATTGAAATGTTTTCAGCATACGTTTTTTTTTTTGTTGTATAGGAGTAATGTATGGGAAAAAAATTGAAAGTGAAAAAAAAAAAAATGGAGAAAAAAAAATCAGAAAAATAGAAGTTGAAGAGTGAAACGGTTAAAACGAAGGAATAGAGAAAAAGATTAGGAAAAAAAGGAAAAGAAAAAGAAAACAAAGAAAGAAATCAATAGAAAAAAAAGAAGAAAGGAAAAAAGGAAAGAAGAAATGAATGAAAAAAAGAAAGGAAAAAGGAAATGGAAAGAAAGTGAAAGACAGGAAAAAAAAGAGATAAAGGAAAGAAAAAGACGGAAAAGAAAGGAAAAGAGAGGGAAAAGGAACAGGAAAGGAAAAAGAAAGGAAAAATGAAGAACGAAGAGAGAAAGGAAAGAGAAAGAGGAAAGGAAAAAGAAAGGAAAGACAAAGGAAAAAGGAGAAAGGAAAGAGGAAAGACAAAGAGGAAAGAGGAAAGAGAAAGAACGAAAAAAAATGAACAAATGGATGAATGACAAAAAAGAATGAAAAAAAAAGATAAACGAGAAAAAAGAAAGAAAAATACTAAAGAAAGAAGAAAAGGAAATAGAAAGAAGAAAAAATAAAAAGGAAGAAAGAAAGGGAATAGAGGAGGAAAAATAAAAAGGAATAAAAAAAACAGGTGAAAGAAAGAAAGAAAGAAAGAAAGAAAGAAAGAAAAGAAAGGGAATGTTGGGAATCTTCAAAGAATTTATAATTCATCAACACTTAAAAGCCAAACGAAAGTTGAATTTTTTTTTTTTTTTTTGAAGAGACCAAATTCCAACGCATCCATTTTTCGGAAACGGAATCATACAATTTGCTTATTGTTGTCTTCTAACCTCATCTCACAACCATTAACTATGGAAATACGTAGTTCACATTCCTGACGGATTTCCTCTTATACATCAATTATTATACTAAAGCTGATCAACATTTGTTTCCCTAAAGCCTTTTTCCTATATATTTTAATCACATAAAATACATGTTAAAATATTCCTCAGTTCTGAGATTGAGTTATGTTTGAAAAGAAACTTCCCTTTTTTAGTGTTTTAATTAGCCGTAATTTGCAATTAACTCATCAAGTGCACCATCTCTTACTAAGTTTCTGTTTATCACTCTCACCCACCGACTATCATTGTATGTTGTTTGATCCCCTGCCCATTCTTATTTTATAAAGCAGCTATAACTCTCGCTTTTGTCACTCTCTGTTTATCAAGAGTCGAAAGTAATAAAAGAATAGAATAACATGCCGTGCGTGCGTGGTCCCCTTCTGTATGTGACTCGATGTGGCGAGTGTAAAATGAAATAAATTTGGGCAATTTGGGGCATTTTTGACCCCCCTGGGGGTGCGAACCAGAATTTTTCTGGGGTCAAGTGTGCTCATTTTATATTCAGAACAATTGCCTCTACATTTTGACCAAGTTTCAGAAAAATTGAATGCATGGATCAAACGTTATAGGAGAAAAGGGTCATTTTTTTTGCCATTTTGGGGGCTTTTGACCCCCACCCCCACCCCCTGGAGGCGCGAACCAGATTTTTTCCAAGGTCAGCGATACTTATTTTCTATTAAGAACAATTGCCTCCACATTTTGGCCAAGTTTCAGAGAAATTGAATGGATGGATGAAAAGTTATGGGGCAAAAAATGTCATTTTTTGCCATTTCGGGGCCTTTTCACCCCCTGGGGGGGGGGGGGGGGGGCTAACCAGATTTGTTTTCAAAAATCGGAGAATGTCACTTTCTAACCTGACCAAAGTTACAACGTTATGCAAAATCTCAGAGAAATTCAATGGATGGTTGCAGAGAAAAACTCAGACGGACGGACATGCCTCAAAACATAAGTCCCCCGATTTTATAAATCGGAGGACCAATTAGATTGGAATAGTCCATTATGAAAAAAAGGGAATATAACCAAAAGTAGCAATACTATTTAATCCGTAGCTGTAGAGAAAAAGAAAGGGAGAAAGAGGGAGAAGGAGAGGGGGGGAGGAGAACTAGACAAATTTTTTATTTTGTCTTCATTTTTTAAAATTTATCTGACTTTGCCAACTATTTTTTTCCTGATTCAAACAATCTAACTCGAGCTCAATGGATAGCCCAACGGGTCACATTATTTTCCTTGTATATATAAATGAAGAGTTCGAATGCAAAACGCGATAAATCCAATTTGTTTAAATTGAGACCTTAGAAAATAAAAGGACGAATATATTAAATCTATAGTTCATCTAAAAGCTTATTTTAATTGCAAGCAAAAATAAATAATTCCTGTATAATATAATGTATAACAGTATTTCTGGGTGTGGTCGAGCGTCGAAATGAACCACTTTTTGTTGTGATAGCTTCGTAATTTTGAAGATGGCGTTTATCGCGTTTTGCATTCGAACTCTTATGTATCTACACACTTCATTCCCAACATAAAAATCATTATTCACTGCTCACTCCAAGAGAAACTTATATGTTGACCTATATTTTTACATTTTTTAAATATTTTCCTGAGAACTTTATCAATCACTCCAAAGTAAATATTAAGACCTCTTAGTATCGCAGACTTTCTGTTAGATATCATTTCATAAAATAAAATGTTTTAATATCTACCCGGCGTTGCCCAGGATACAGTGAAGTCATTGCAGTTTTTAATTTTTATTTGTTTGCACATTTTTAAAACTTATACAGGAAAAAAAATAAAATTTTAGTTGTAAGGGAGACAACTACTTATATTTTTCAATTAAAAATGAGTTTTTCCCCCTTGTTGATTATGACTTCTTCAGTCATCATTGAAAAATGTTGACATATTACCAATTGTTTGAGCGAGACTACATAATTTTTTTTTTTTTAAATAAGCATTTGCTTAACTGAGTATGACTCACTTTGTTGTCTCGGATGTCTGTCTACAACTGCTTGTTTGTTATAGCCACTGTTCCACTTCCACCTCAGACACAGCACACGGGCAGTGATTAATTCATGTATCATGTTTCAGAATTTTTTTAGATGAGAAATGATAATTTGGATTATTCGGATGACGGTTCTCATCTTGGATGTCATTCTCACAAAGTTTCAGCTGACATAACCTTTGACTTTCTTTAGGTGAGTCTTGTACAAGATGCATGGGAATACATCGGCCAAAACGTTGTGAGAATAACATTAAAGATGTGAACAGTAGTCCAAATAATCAAAATCTTGATTTTACAATCTATAAATCTGTATTCTTTTCAAATAATAGTAATATTAACATTTTCAGCCCCTTATGACACACTTGTCAAGGTGGCTTCATGTTAAATTTGGTATAATTCTGACGAATTGTTTTGGAACCTATAAGTAACGCACACAAAAGATCCATTATAGTATACATTAAGAAAGTATTACGTTAATAAGTAAAAATTGTCTCTGGTCTGATGACGAGCATGATGATGATAGTCTAGTAGTAGATAGATGTAATCTCTGATCTTCTGGTGCGTCCTGCCGAACTTGGAAATTTTTATCTAGAACTTAGGAATCTGTACGGAATTTCGAACGAACCCCTTTATTTAGTCTACAGGGGAAGCTTGTTGTCATTCCTTCAGTCATGACTGGGTAAAAGTGTTAAGTAATTGTGTTGGACAATGGCCCTATGGGAATGGACATATTTGTTGGAAATCGTTGGTTTGACTTGCGCAAGTTAACGCGGGTGCAGAATAGGGCTTGTTCTCAGAGCTAAAAGACGTGACAAGGTTACCGTGTGACGAGACCCCAGATCAAGGGTCAGTCTGCACCTGCGAGAGCTCTGTGACGTCACTCGTTCTCGTGAGAAGCGAGTTTTAGTCAGTCTGATTCGGAAGGCGAACCGAGCAGGACGTGCGATTCACGATGTAAAAATAAGGAAAATATTTCCCTTAGGGGAATACAAGCGAGAGAAATCCTCCCCCCCCCCTCTCTATGAATGCTTACGAAAACATTGTTAACTAACTACGATAAAGTAGTGATTTGCTCTCTCCCTATCTCGACGTAGTGAATGACTCCCAGTTGAAATAACGCTTGTAATAAAATGAATTAAATTTAAAAGAAGAGTTTGTCTTCGGAGTGCGTCATGAGGCTTTTGTTGCAGACACGGACGGCGTGGTTCACGGCAGGAAGGAAAGAACAAAGAATTCATCCACTAGACAACACGACCACCCTCTACAGCAGATGAGGGAGAAAATTAAGGTATGCAACAATTGTATCCTTAGTATCACATGTACCTTTCAACTTCCAGAAGACTGTTACTTAGAACTGATTATTACTTAGCACTTTTATCCATTACGCTATGGGTCCTTGCGACTAAAACTTCTACTCTGTCATGGCTGATGGAACAAAGAGTGAGCTAACTCTGGATTGAATAAAGGGTTCGTTCGAAATCCCGTACAGATTTTAGAGTCTTGACAGGATGCACTTGTAGAAAGTCAAGGGTGATATCGTCCAAGACGTGAGAATAACACCCACGATGAGAAGAGTCATCCGAATAATACAATTAATCCAAATTTTTGTATAACAACAGTACACATGCAGAGTCCATTGCAACTTCTATTGTGATAAAAACAATCAAAATGAGGACAGTCGTAATGAAAATTGTCAAGAAAAGACTTTTTTTTCCTAACGGCTTATAAGTTAACGGATAAAGAGATTAGTACGAGAAAAAAGCAACTATTATTTGCCATTAAAAAAGATCTGGGTATCAGAAAGTCAGTTCTCTCCATAATTCCAAACACTTTCTCATACCTGAGGCTTTCTCTATCTCTACAAATCTACTTTCAGACCTCGTATGGAATACTGTTGTTATATTTGGGCTGGTGAATCTCTTTCCTATTTGAGGGTTCTTGATAAGGTTCAGAAGCATATCTACAATTTGGTTGACTCCACCTTTTCTTCTTTTCGACACTCTTTCTCATAGATGTGACGTTGCTAGTCTCAGTCTTTTCTATAAATACTATGGCAGCATATGTTCTTCAGAATTGTCTGATTTATTCCGTTTCCTTTGTTCCAGCTCGTTTGACTCGTTGGTCTAGTGGTCTTCACCAATTTTCTGTTTTCGTTTTTATACCCGGTTATAATACAGCTTACTATTCCAGTAGCTTCTTTTCAAGAAATGCAGACTTGTGGAACTCTCTTTTTGCTGACTGTTTTCCTCCTACCTATAACCTTAGTCTTTTAAAGACTACGGTTAATAGGCGTTTTTTTTTTTTTTTTTTTTAAATCATTTTTCGTTCCTTATATCGCTCCTTAAATCAAGTGGCTTCATGCCTTGTCTGGAACGACTTCCATAAAAACGTTTTTTTTTTTAATTAATAAATAAATAAGTAAAGATGGAAAAAAATACAGTAGTCCAAATAAACGAAATAATACAAATTTTTCGTACCAGCTCCAGCATACATAACAAGTCTACCGCTACTTCCGTTTTGATAAAAACAATCAAAATGAGGATGTTCGTTAGAATTGAAAGTAATGAAAATTGTCAAGAAAGGACTTTTTCCATCGGCTTATAAGTAAAAGGATAAAGAGATTAGCGTGAAAAGAAAGCATCTATTATTTGGCATTAACAAAGATCTGTGTATCAGAAAGAAAAAAAAACAAAACAAAAAAAAACAAAGAAAAAAAAAGGAAAAAAAAGCAATAGGGAGGGGGGGATAGAAAAACAGATGAATCTGGAGATACGAAGTCAAATCTTTTATTTCAACTTGCATAGTAGATAAAAGTATTTCAGTGAAATGAAGAAAAAAAGAAATAAAAAATGTTTTTAATAAAAAACGAGTTTGAGAATGTTATTTGATAGCTGAACAGTTAATTGGAAAAAAGATTGCTGAACCAAAAACGGAAAGAAATGGAGAAAGATAAAAAGGATAATGGATTTCATGCTTTCATATTCCAATTCTGTGTATGTATGTATGTATGTATATATGTATACATACATATACATATATACACATACACATATACATATATACACATACATATACATATATACATACATACATATACATACATACATACACATATATACATACATACACATATATACATACATACACATACATATGCATACGTATAAATACATACACACATACGCATACATACATACATACATATGCAGAAATACATACATATATACATACATAAATACATACATACATATGCATAAATACATACATACATATGCATAAATACATACATACATATGCATAAATACATACATACATATATACATACATATGCATAAATACATACATACATATATACATACCTATGCATAAATACATACATACATATATACATACCTATGCATAAATACATACATACATATATACATACCTATGCATAAATACATACATACATATATACATACCTATGCATAAACACATACATAAATACATACATACGCATAAACACATACATACATATATACATACATATGCATAAACACATACATACATATATACATACATATGCATAAACACATACATATATACATACATATGCATGCATACATACATATATACATACATATGCATGCATACATACATATATACATACATATGCATGCATACATACATATATACATACATATGCATGCATACATACATATATACATACATATGCATGCATACATACATATATACATACATATGCATGCATACATACATATATACATACATATGCATGCATACATACATATATACATACATATGCATGCATACATACATATATACATACATATGCATGCATACATACATATATACATACATATGCATGCATACATACATATATACATACATATGCATGCATACATACATATATACATACATACATATGCATGCATACATACATATATACATACATATGCATGCATACATACATATATACATACATATGCATGCATACATACATATATACATACATATGCATGCATACATACATATATACATACATATGCATGCATACATACATATATACATACATATGCATGCATACATACATATATACATACATATGCATGCATACATACATACATACATATGCATGCATACATACATATATACATACATATGCATGCATACATACATATGCATGCATACATACATATATACATACATATGCATGCATACATACATATATACATACATATGCATGCATACATACATATATACATACATATGCATGCATACATACATACATACATAAATACATACATACATATATACATACATATGCATAAATACATACATACATATATACATACATATGCAGAAATACATACATACATACATATGCAGAAATACATACATACATATATACATACATATGCAGAAATACATACATACATACATATGCAGAAATACATACATACATATATACATACATATGCAGAAATACATACATACATATATACATACATATGCAGAAATACATACATACATATATACATACATATGCAGAAATACATACATACATATATACATACATATGCAGAAATACATACATACATACATACATATGCAGAAATACATACATACATATATACATACATATGCAGAAATACATACATACATATATACATACATATGCAGAAATACATACATACATATATACATACATATGCAGAAATACATACATACATATATACATACATATGCAGTAATACATACATACATATATACATACATATGCAGAAATACATACATACATATATACATACATATGCAGAAATACATACATACATATGCAGAAATACATACATACATATATACATACATATGCAGAAATACATACATACATATATACATACATATGCAGAAATACATACATACATATATACATACATATGCAGAAATACATACATACATATGTACATACATATGCAGAAATACATATATATGCAGAAATACATACATACATATATATGCAGAAATACATACATACATATATATGCAGAAATACATACATACATATATATGCAGAAATACATACATACATATGCAGAAATACATACATACATATATACATACATACATATGCAGAAATACATACATACATATATACATACATACATACATATGCAGAAATACATACATACATATATACATACATATGCAGAAATACATATATACATACATACATACATATGCAGAAATACATATATACATACATACATACATACATATGCAGAAATACATATATACATACATACATACATATGCAGAAATACATATATACATACATACATACATATGCAGAAATACATACATACATATATACATACATACATACATATGCAGAAATACATACATACATACAGACATATGCATAAATACATACATACATATATACATACATATGCATAAATACATACATACATATATACATACATATGCAGAAATACATACATACATATATACATACATATGCAGAAATACATACATACATATATACATACATATACAGAAATACATACATACATATATACATACATATGCAGAAATACATACATACATACATACATATGCAGAAATACATACATACATACATACATATGCAGAAATACATACATACATATATACATACATATGCAGAAATACATACATAAATACATACATATATATGTATGCATATATAAGACTAAAGTAGTAGTAGCAGAAGCAGCAGAAGAGAATGAGAGTAAGAGGATGATATAAATAAATAAATGACGAAAATAAAGAAGAAAAAGAAAAGACTAAAGTTAACTTTTAAAATCACAGAATATTGTACAAATAGTAATATAGGGTTCAAGATTAGGAGTAAGGGTACGCAGTGGGTGGGTCCTTATTCATTACCGGGCAACGCCGGGTGGTCCTTCTAATATTTTTGTTTTGTTTTACGTTTACACTGATAAATAGAGAAAAGCGACAAAAAGAAACAAGTATGTCTGTTTAAGTCGGAACCAATATTAAAAACGGGGCATTCAAAGGGGTGGGTTGGGGGGGTCGTGTTGATATTGGAAGCCGGGCTATTCCTCTGGATCTGGTTAAACAATCGGGGGGGGGGGATGGGGGACTTTAGCTTTGTAAACCCCGAAGACATTTTTTCTCAGCTGGAGATCCATAATTGACCAACCTGTTTAAGTACTTGATTTCGCCCTCTGGTTTCGACAAGGGTTGCGAAAGAGAAACAAAAATAAGGAGGGGGGGGGGGGGGGCTGAGGGGGGGGGGGGGTCCTGTGTTATGATGTAAAACGAACAAATTGTTTTATCTCTCTCATCTAGAACTGATGTATACTTTGAAGTTCATGTTATACAAATATAAAGCCACTATCCCCCCCCCTTTTCACCAATAGTGAAGGGGGGGGGGGGGAATCTCTTTCAAATTGTTTTTAAACCATTGCTATCCCTATAACAGGCCCGAGAGATCTAACATTTGAAGTCTTTGACTGGAGGCAAGATTTCCCGTCAGTCAGTAGAGATCGTTTTAGCCGCTAACACTTCACCTTCATTGTTCCTCGAAAAATTTATTCTAAAAAGATTCGAATCATAGCACTGAGTAAGTACAAATTCTCTAAAAAAAAAAAATAAATAAATAAATAAAAAATTTAAAAATCCCACATTGAAATAAAAAAAATAAAAAATCACTCATTCTCGTCATTTATAGGAATTTGTCGTTAATTGTCAAAAATTGTGTTTTTTTTAATGTAAAACACATAAAAAATAATAAAACTGTAGCAGTCACGTGAGAGATCTATTTTTGTTTATATGTACGCGCAATATCTTGCGTCATGTCAAGTTGTAATTTAGTTGGCGTATTGATACACAGGCGATTAGCATTGACATGCACACTTGAAAATAATTGATTTCCGCCTACCCTGTTGAAGATACAAATCAATTCCCAAGTGGATTTCTTGCCGACAAGACCCATCCTGTTCTTGTCCGGCACCAGAATCGGCCAGATGAGAGATGGAACTCCAGGATACAACATTCTGTTTGTGACAAAAGTCAGCCAATCTAGAAACTCTCTTTTTGTTTCAGTATTCCCCTTCGAATAAAAGTTGATTCATACTTTAGTGGAGGAGTTTGGTGTTATTCATAGAAGATGGTGACCCTTCCTTATTCTATATTCTATTTCAGTCAGATGCGGCCAGATATGTACAACTGACTCTACCAAGTTACGTTCTTTATTCAGACTTTCTTCCAGACCAATCACCCTCCAACTAAAAAAAACAAACTTCCCCTCTGTTTTTAACCACTATACCAATTATCTTAGAAAATTCACATCGCCTCCAGTAAAAGACCCAAGTTGCATGATCGCCTGGCCTTTTATAGGGATGGCCATGTTTGAAACTTTAAAAAGTTAGTTTTTTTTTTTTTTTTTTTTTTTAATACTAGTTATTATAACACTTCTTAATATAATCAATCTGGTGATACCAGATCAGGCTGCCCTGTGGCTCCCTGAGACGAAATTCACCTACATTGACGTTTTTTTTTTTTTTTTTTTTTTTTTGTTTGTAAAACTTAATTATGTTCTACAAAACCAAAAACAAAAACAACAGCCCCTCTCCCTTTCTCCCTCCCCTTTTTTATTTTTATTTTTCCTACCCTACTCCAGGTCCTGGATATGACCTTAAACTACATCCGATGGTGAGATCCGGCTTACGGACTTTGGGGAATGTGGAGCCTCCTCTTAATTACCATTGCTCCCAGGTCCACCCTGACCCGGAGTGGTAGTACCTGTTAGGGTCCCAACTATGGGTTAAATAGAAACAGATATTAAAAGGGGAAGGAAACAAAAAAGAGAAGAAAACAAGACCAGATTCGGCATTAAATAACCGAAAAAGGGTTGATATGCCGTAAAACAAAACTACCAAACCAAACCAATATAATCAATTTTTTGTGTCTGTGTTAATTATAAGTTCCAAAACATAAAAATGTTATTTTACAGAAAATAATTTTAAATGTCTGCTTAAAGCCGTCAAAACACGATAATATTCAAGTAAAACTTGAGTCACATGATGCTTAATGAGTTTTAAAAAGGTAAGTCTGCAGCCGAAGCGACTCAAAATATTAACTCAGTTTATGAGGAAAAATGTCTGAATGGAAGAACGTGCAAAAGATCGTTTACAATATTCAGGTTTAAATTATATGAGTCTTATTTTTCACTTTGTAGTTTTCCTTGTTTATTCCCAGCCCTGTGTACAATATTAATTATTTATTTAATATTACCAACACAAACATGTACATCAACAACAAAAAAAGGCAACATAAGAAAAAAATTTCAATGTTAAATTTATAACAAAAATTCAAAAATGAAAATTTCGCCCTTGAATCAACTTAACTGGATGTTCTAATCTGTATTGATATACAGATTAGAACATCCAGTTAAGTTGATGAAAAAAGCTCCTTGTGGCATTACTTAAAGAAAATCTTGCAATGTCAATTGAACAATTGGCAATGAAATTTTCCTCGAACCATACAACTGTTCATAGTCATCTTCAATAAATTGCAAACTTCCTGAGATTCTCATGGATCGCTCTGCTCTTTAGAAGAAATCGACTCTGAAACTTCTTGGTCTTTCTTTCTCATCGAATCTTGGAGTTCATAAGTAGATCTATTGCTCTTTCTGCTTCTCGTAAAATCGGTTCTCTCTGTCGCTGCAAACACTTTCTCACACCTGAGGCTATTCTCTATCTCTACAAATCTACTATAAGACCATGTATGAAGTACGGTTGTCATATTTGGGTTGGTGAATCTGTCTCATTTGAGGGTTCTTGATAAGGTTCAGAAACATATCTGTAATTTGATTGGACCCACTCTTTCTTTTTCTCTGCACTCTCTCTCACAGACGTGATATTGTTAATCTTTTCTATAGATACTATTATGGCATGTGTTCTTCAGAATTGTCTGATCTATTCCCTGCTTCCTTTGTTCCAGCTCGTTTAACTCATTGGTCTAGTGGTCTCCATCAATTCGCTGTTTTGATACCTCATTGTAATACAGCTTCCTATTCCAGTAGATTATTTCCAACAACTGCAGGCTTGTGGAACTTTCTTCATGCTGACTGTTTTCCTCCTACCTATAGCCTTGGTCTTTTACAGACTAAGGCCAATAGGCATCTTCTGTCTTCTCGTTACATTAAGTGGCTTCATGCCTTGTCTGGAGAGATTTCCATTAAAAAAAAAAAAAAAAAAAAAAAAAAAAAAAAGGGTTCCTAGCTTAGAAAATGGGTGCCTTGTGAAATGTCTGAAGGCAACCGTAAATCGTGAGTTGAAATCTGGGGAGCTGGATTCCCATTAAGTAAACAAATCCAACCTACGATCAAAGTGAAGTATCTGTTCTGTCCTCTGTCAGGAGGAGAAGAAATTATGATAGATTGAGGCAGTTTTTATTTTTGTTACCAATCCAGAGTATCCTTCTAGAGGGGAGCTGGATTTCCGCATACATTAAAAACCGACGTCATGTCTAACTTTGCCCTTCCCGCGGGGAGGAGGCAAGTAAATCGGGGCAGCTGCTTCAGCAAGTAACGCAAGCTTAACGAATACTTCAGATACACCCCAGTAATTTATAGAAAAGAGAATGAAAAAAAAAAGGGGGGCCGCAAAACAAAGAGGGGTCATATAACAAAGTTTGTGCTATTTTCTGGCGTCTGGCAAATTCTCAAAAGAATAGCGACTTATTAAAAAAAAAAAAAAAAAATGATAAATAAAAGGGTTTTTTTTGGGGGGGGGGGGGTAGAAATTTAACAATGCACCCAAAAAGACTAAAAGCGAGAAACTGCAATATTACTTTCTATCATTACGGCTGTTGGTTCTTGACATTTGAAACTGGCGGTGCCATAAAAATCCTTGAATGGCAAACCGAATAATTCTTCTGAAAATGTTACTACCTCTTGGATTTAGCAAACCCGCCCTAATATTAGCGAGTGGGTGTTTTGTAATATATTTCTATTATGTAAAATTTCTCCGGCTAATCTAGCATAATGGTAAGAGTGTTTGCTAATGAGGTGGGAGACCAGGGTTCAATCCTCAGTCAAGTCATACCATTAATTCGCTGTTTTGATACCGCATTGTAATACAGCTTCCGATGTTTATACAGATGAGGGCACACGATTATGAACAATACCGTTGAAACAACGCTTTTCCAATACAAATTAATTTTGTCTATTTTTCTTGTACTTCGCTTTTCTTTTTCTTTTTTTTTTTTTAAATAAAAAGCAGGGTTCGATCCGATCGAAAAGTCAAACGATAATCAATACATATATATATATATATATATATATTATATATATATATATATATATATATATTACATATACATTTATACATACAGGGGTTTGACAAAATAATGGAAACACCTTGTGAATTTTGCATCAATTTTTAAACCCCTATAAAAATTGACATAGTTGATTGTCGAGTTAGTCTAGTGAATTTACGTCGAGGGGGCACCAGAGTAGCCAATTCATCGGAGCATATTTGTACAGTTCCTATCATGTGAGAAAAATAAGTTAAATGGCTTACATGTCATGGGGTTGCTGGTTATTGGAG
>OY744554.1:29749943-29839943 GCA_963556195.1 Sepiola atlantica | reverse complement strand
CGAGTTGTGTAACTGGTGATCTCATTTCCTGCTATTCAGCCAGGCTCTTAAACGCCTGGGAAGAAAACCTCTTCATCAGCTCAAATGATGAATGATTCTCTGTCACCATCAACTGCACCCAGGGGGAAATAGAAATAGAGACGGAGGGGAGTAGTGCGGAGGAAGGGGGGGGGGGCACAAAAAAGAAAGAAATCAATGTGCCAGGCCTAACAATAATACACACTATCTCACACATTAAAAAAATAAAATAATACACAAAAAAAAAATTGCATTTTATAAAAATAAAAAAAAGTAGGAGGGGGAACTCAAAGATAAAGGCTAACACGCAGGTCACATGAAGGTTTGTTGGATTTTTTTTACGGCGTATCAACCCTTTTCGGGTTGTTTAATGCCGAATCTAGTCATTTTCATCGTTTTTATGGTTTAAGTTCTTAATATCTTCAAATTTTATTTATCTACCTCCCACAGCGGTAAGATGTGACACAAAGTCGGGAAAGTGGGATTTGATAAACCAGTGCTCGAGAAGGTGAGCACTCTGGTCATTAAAAATTGCTTGAGCAGCCCCGTCGGCATTCCCCGGTAGGGGCGCCTCAGGCAGTAAGCAATAAACTTACTCCTCCCCAAAGAGGGGAGGCAAAGCCTGGAAGGGTGGACCTCCTAGAACTGCACAGGACAAACCCATGATGAAAGAAAAGTCTCAAATTAATATGAATAAAAAAAATTGTTGTATAACTTTCAGGCATCCATACACGATTTTTTCACCGGAAGCCAGAAGTCCTCCCCAAAATTCCTTTCTCCCAAAAAGATTTCCTAAGGGATATCAAAATAAGTGGATGGGTCAATATAAGCTTGCTATCATCATGTGTGGTGCCTGTATTAGTTCGTGTGGGATGCTTGTGTTTAATTAACTGTTAGCTTATATCTAATAACGTTTGTGAGCTTATCGGAGGGTCTGTGTGAATCGGTAAGATTTAGATCTAGGTCAGATGTATTTTTTTCTTTTTATTTAAGGGTATTTGATGAATATACTTCTAGGTATTTAACTAGTAAGAGTTAATATATTTAAAATATTTTTTTTGAATATGATGAGGTATCTAATAATTTACATTATTTGTGATAGGTAGGGATTACGAGGGTGCAAGTGTAGGTTGTATTTAGGTTAGTAGGGAGATGTGGATGTGATAAGTATAGTATAATATATTCGAAGGAGGGGGGCTTTACATTTTACAAATTATGTGGAGTTCTTTAAACTTATGTATGGAAGGGACTATCAGTGAGTTATGTATTTTCGTTGTTAGTCCATTTGGCTAGTAGAAATTTTCTTCAGTGGGGACATTGTTTGAAGACCTCAGTTTTGATGTTCATACAGATTATGGAAGGGTTATTGATTGCTTGTAGGATCCTGAATTTTTCAGTGGTGCATAGTGGGCAATTCCTGGGCTATAAGACGTTTGTTTATCGATGATCCATTTAATTTCATAAGGGGTACTTGACTTCTTGAGTGCCCATATGGTGGTTGCTAGGGAGGTGTTATGTTCCTTTCCGGGATACTTGAAAGTGTTAGTGTGAGCGTAAAGCCTCTCTTTGAAAGTTCCTTGAGTCATTCCGAATTGAATTTCTTCTTTCTTCGAGTTTACACCGGATATGCCTTTGGCTTCGTCTACTATGGATCTGATTGTGCAACTCCTTCCTAGGGGGGCAGATTTTCCCTCTTCTGCATGAGCAGCAGAGGTTGGGGAATTGATTGGAGTTGTGGGTTTAGAGGCTAGAAGGGATCTTACAGATGGACAACACGAATAACTCGTTTTGACTGTATTTCTATTAAAGAGTTTATGAAGCTCAATAGATGGTGGAAAGTGTCTATGTATTAATAAAGGGAATTGTTTACCTGTTATATTTGACACCGAGGGAATAAGGGGGAGTGAACTAGATAATATTTCTTTTTCTATGTGTTTGTTTTGTTTGGTAGGTTGGGTGGGTTTGTTAAAGATTTCTTTTCTATAACTGCTTTCGCGGAGAGCTTTGTTGTAATATGGGGCAACTTGTTGGAAAATCTTGGAGCTGGATGAAAGGTGAGAGATTCTTTTGCTTATGTTGGGTATAAGGTTCTTAAAGAGTAGAGGGGGGTGGCAGGATTGGGCGTTGACATACCTGAGCTGTTCGGTGAGTTTGTGGTATGGTCTAGTGGAATTGTTAGTTAGGTTCACAGTTGCATCTAAGAAGTCTACGCTAGTGAGATTGGTATCAATGGTGATATTGAATACTAGCTCTTTGAGAAATGCTGTCGGTAATTTTCTAAATCTGTCGAGTTCTTGATCGTTGTTGTTGCGGGTGAGACATAGTCCGTCGTTTTGGTATATATATATATGCATGTGTATTTTTATGCTTTTAGTATAGGGAAAATGATTAGTATGCTCTGCTCAATTACATATATAAGTGTTATGTCTTGATGTTTACACGTTTCGGTTCAATTACAACTCAGAAAAATTAAGGAAGTACGAAGTAGAACCATTAACATATTTATCTAACAAAACACACTGATTAAGTTGATATGTAGGAAAACCGCTGAACAAGAGATGCTTGTTTGATTGTGAGACCGTTCTGTTTACCTTTCACTGTCCAGCAGACGACTTCTTTAATCCCAAGGGCATAACTCTTACTTTTTAATCCAAGTAAAATATCTCGATTTTGTTTTGTTAGGTTGCCCTAACAATAGGAGCATATATTTTTATTTCAAAGAACACTATACATTAGTTTGATCGTCCATCAATACCTTCGGTTTCACGGAAACACTGGAAACTCAGTCCACAAGTTTAAAGCTACCAAGCGTACCTGTTCTTCAGTTGATGTTATGGTGATCTAACGCATCCTATTTTTGTACTAATTAAAATTAACCTTAAATGAAATAACATTTTAAATTCTTGGATAAGTAAACGTAAAGGTTTTTGGGGTTTCTATAAATCTACTTCGGAGATTAAAATCCAACTCCGACTATTCTTAAGAGTCTCACTTTGGCTCTGCAACCCTGATTAGCACAAGACCAATATGTCTAAAGCACTACACATTGAAGTTCGTATGTTTATGCTTGGATAAAGAATGCAAAAACTGTTCTTTAAGTGGCATTCTCTCAATTTTCTAATCTGGTCATTACTGTATGGGTTAATAGGGAAAATGTATATTATTAGATTTTTTATCCGGTGATCATGAGTAGAGTGAGAGTAGATTTGATTAAGGGAGTGAAAACTTTGCTGCTCTTCTCTAGTATATATATATATATATATATATATATATATATATATATATATATATATATATTAGTCTAAAGAAGCTTTGAGTCATTTATAAAGGAATAAAAAAAAAATAGTTTAAATTCCTAGGGATACAAAATAAGTTAAACATATCGCAGACTTGGAACTTGAATAAGCCGCCTTACTGCAGACAAATTCACAAATACAAAAGAGGATTCAACTATATAGCAGTGAAATAAACAAGGGACCTTAACTTAAATCGTGAAATATAAAAAGGGGATCATCAGCTGTTTATCATGTAACTGTGTCAGATTTAAAAACAGAACAGCTATTAAATCCATGGCTCTCCATATACATCTAATTGTTTTTACTGGCGATAATAACAGCGTTTGTATTTTTTTTCCATTTCCTAAGCATGCAGAAGATTGCATTAAGTCGCCATTAACAGGACATATTTTTTATTCATATATATATATATAATTTTTTATGTACATAAAAGTAATCCATGGACACGTCTTTCTGGCTATCAGCCGTCATCAGTGTGGCTAACTTAGACAAGGATCGAACCCACGACTATATTGCAAAACCAGTACAAACAATAACAAATACATAACTTAATATTTAGGTGATAAAAATCGTACATATTTCGAGACAATACCTCATAGTCCAGAGGTTAAACTCCAGACTACAGACAATGTAGTCGTGGGTTCGATCCTTGTTTTAGTTAGCAATGCTGATGACGGCTGAATAACCAGAAACATGTCCATGGACTACTTTTATGTACATAAAAAATAAAATTTTTAATAAATAAATATATATATATATATATATTATATATGTGTGTATGTGTGTGTGAGAGAGATTCACTCAAAAGATATATTTCTAGCTGCTTTTTTATATATTTTTAATGCTGCATTCCTTTTACACAAAGCAAATGTTATCGTAATATTTTGTTTACGGTAAACACCCTCTGATGATGGAACTGTCAAAGTATACATGTCTGTTTCAGTCAGATAATTGGCCTCCACTCAACAGATTGCAAGGAATATTATTTTTACAATTTGTAACTTCACATTTCCGCTTGCTAGTTGAATGTACACAGACATATGATTAACTAAAAAACAAAACCCCAAAAAAGGGAAAACGTATGTTTTTCAGCTGTGTAAGAACATTTGGGAAAACTATCAAAATATACTTACGAAAAAAAAAGACAAGCACTTATGGTTGAACACACACACACACACACACACTAGTTAATATAAACTTTAGCGAATCATAAAAAATGCTGCTCGGCATTTTTTCAAAAAAACTTATCTCATCTTAATAAAGTTAGGTATATATATATATATATATATATATATATATATATATATATATATGAAGTTAATCCAACAAAAGATATAAGAGGCAACTAATATCTTTTAATTAGTGAAACATCCGGATAAAGACTGAAGCTCAATATACCGGATAGAGCATTAATAGCATAATATAAAATGAAATAATAAAATAAGGTGCGAATCAAATTTTATTAGAATTCAAAATTCAGGCAAAGTATCTCAACGTCCTTAACTCATGAGTTTTCAAAGATAATTCTTCTCCTCAGAGGACCATTACCGCAGTGAGGTTACTGCAGGTGATAAAATTACACTTTGAAAATATATAAAAATATATACAAAAATACATAAAAGTACATAACACATCAAATATATCAAGCCAAAAAAAGACGTTGAGATACTTTGCCTGAATTTTGAATTCTAATAAAATTTGATTCGCCCCTTATTTTATTATATATTATGCTATATATGTGTGTGTGTGTTTTATTTATATTTAGAATTTTTTATATATATTCAAAATATAAATTTTATAACAAAGTAATTATAATAGCTCAATAGTGTAAGGCCAGAGCTATGCTATATTCAATATATTTTTGTGTAATTTTATACAATAATCAATGTTATAAAGCAGAGGTCTTCAAAGTGGGGGTCGCGACCCCCAGGGGAGTCGCGTAACCATAGAAAGGGGGTCGCCAAAATTATAACTATGGAATTTTTTCACTCCATTAACTTATTTTTTATTTATAAAAAATTTTGGTGGGTCACGAAAAAAAATTTTTTCCAAAAAGGGGTCGCGACAAAAAAAGTTTGAAGAGCACTGTTATAAAGGACCGATTCACGTCATTTCATAAATCTTATTTTTTATTCAGCATACAATTGAATTGTTTCGGCTAACACCAATATATTTGTAAAATGCTCCTGTGCATTTATTTCTTGGTGTAGTCATCTTCAGTGCTAATTATACAAAACAAAGCAAAAATGCAAAAAAAAAAAAACAAAAAAAAAAAAAAATTAAAAAAAACATGAAAAACTAGGCGAGAAATCAGTACTCATTATCAACATTACATATATATATATACAAATGTCTTTGAATATGACAGACAACTTATGTCTGGATATCCTTGTGTGCATCCTTTCCATTAGCCGAATCGGTGGCAAAATTGGCCGATGAATCTGCCAAGTACTTTCCAGCCCATCTGGGTCCATCTTCAGGGGAATCAGGTAAAGACCATGGTGTTACTGTTAATATTAATAGGTAGTTTTGGCGGTAATTACAGGGTGATTCATAAGTCACTTAGCTATTTAAAATGATTACCATATGAAGCACAAACATACTATGAACTTTTGATAATTGTTATTTTACTCTCTAATTACTGCTATTTGTTATTTTAAATTTGTTCGTTTATATATTTGTTTCTATATATATTTTTATTTATTTAAATTTCTGTAAATCATATGTGTTTTTTTTTTTCAGGCAGTATGTCATTTACAATTGAAGAGTGAATTTTTATTGTTATTCATATGGCCAAATTTGATGAATCTCCCACACTTGTTGAAAGGCAATGGAAACGTGATGTAAACAGAAAGCCTCCTTCGCACAACACCATAATCAATCAAATATGCTACAAAGAGTCGTAAATTCCTTGCAAAAAAGAATAGAGCTATGCATGCAAAACGAAGGTGGAAATTTTGAAAATTTGCTGTAATTTTAAACTCCCATAAATGAATTTGTTGAATAAATTTTCTGTTTTGTATTACCGTATTTTTTAACTTTAGAATTTCAAAAATAAATAGCTAAGTTACTTATGAATCATCCTGTATATTATTAATATGAAACTAAAGTTAGAACTATTAACATTTTACAATGATATCGCTAATAAGTTGATTTCTTAATGGCTGTTTTTTTTATGTATAATTATTATTATTTATTATTAAAACTGTGTTCTGCGGCTACGGTAGTCAAATGACATCCCATAGCTGCAATCAGTCCTCCATGCTAGTCCCAGGCCATCTGGCTTTGTCTTGCACAAGTTGTCGTAGGCAATGAAGTTGTTTCGCTGTACGTAGTGGTCCTAGTCCTGCCTGCTTGAGGTCAGCACGTAGTGTGGCCAGCAGATTTGTGTAGTGCCGTCCTAGTCGCGGTTGGTAGGCTTGCGAGCCAGTAACGGCAGTCTAGTGCCCTCTGATGTATAAAGCTTCTAATATATAGAGTGTTTGTTTATTAGTAGTATGTTCTAATATTGTTGTGTTTTCAAAATTTGGAGCAGGGGTAGGATTGCTGGTTAGTTAGGTGCTGAGCTATGGCGCTGGTAGAGGATAAATGCATTGTTAACCTCCTCGATAAAGTTGTAGTAGTCAAGCCAACATATGTTTTTTTTTCGCTGTTGGAGACACAGTTTTCCAATGGGCATTTTAATTCATATACAAGGTTCGCCCTATACAAAATTCTGGTCGGGGGGGGGGGGGGGGGAAGAATTATTAGTAATAATAAGGTTAACGGTTTTTAATTGACTGCAGTAAATGATAAGTTTTATTTTTTTTATTTGGGTTGGTACGAAGTACGTTTTATTGGTCCCCCGATTTATAAAATCGCGGGACTTATGTTTTGAGGCATGTCTGTCCGTCCAGATTTTTCTCCGCAATCATCCATTGAATTTCTCTGAAATTTTGCATGAAGTTGTAACTTTGGTCAGGTTAGAAAGTGACATTCTCCGATTTTTGAAAAAAAATCTGGTTAGCCCGAAGGGGTCAAAAGGCCCCGAAATGGCAAAAAAAAAATGACATTTTTTGCCCTATAACTTTTCATCCATCCATTCAATTTCTCTGAAACTTGGCCAAAATGTGGAGGCAATTGTTCCTAATAGAAAATAAGTATCGCTGACCTTGGAAAAAATCTGGTTCGCGCCCCAAGGGGGTCAAAAGCCCCCCAAAAGGGCAAAAAATAACCCTTTTCTCCCATAACGTTTGATCCATCCATTCAATTTTTCTGAAACTTGGCCAAAATGTAGAGGTAATTGTTCTGGATATAAAATGAGCATCCTTGACCTCAGAAAAATTCTGGTTTGCGTCCCCAGGGGGTCAAAGGGGGGTCAAAAATATCCCAAATTGCCCAAATTTATTGCATTTTACACTCGCCACATCGAGTCACATACAGAGGGGGATCACGCATGCGCGGCTTGTTAATAATATTTTTTTATACCTGTTCATCAATTTTATAACTATGTTAAGTGGAGGATTGGATTTATTAATATTGTCGTGAGGATTATTTCTAAACTGTCTAATTTGTTGGTCAATAATAAGGTTAGGGAAGCCATTACTTATTGAAGAATATTGAAAATAGTGAATGGGATTAATAAAATCAGAGATGTGAGAGAAAAGGAAAGAGAGAGAATATGATAGGAGGAGGGGGGCTTAGACGTTTTGCTGTACGTACCCAGCGTTGCCCAGGAGTCATTTTACTTTCATGTTTGTTTCGCTCATTGACACTCTTACCCCTCCCCCACTCACACACACACACACACACATACAGGCACTGTTTTTGCCTTTTCTCTGCAAAGCAGATATCTACAATTTTGCAAAGGTAATTAAATCATCATATTCGGTTTAACATGTTTTACATGCTGACATGTGTTGGACAGCTTTTAGAAATTGACTGGCCAGGTCTTTATATATCCCTCTATCTCTCAAATAATCTGAGTTTTAAAGACAGGCTTAGATCTGATGACCTCTGGAGAGTATAAGGAGATGTGTGCAGAAGTAGTATGACCAGGTTGAAAGAATGAATGAAAGTTCTTGAGTTAGCAGATGTAGAACAGTTGAGGTAACAGGGTCTGTTGGCAGGGAAAGGCCAAGAAAAACACAGGATGAAGTGATAAGGAATGTACTTGAGAGGAAGAGAGATAAATAAAAACCTGGCCAGATTGATGACCATCATGATGATCATGACGACAATAACGACGATGATGATGAAAGAACAAATGAGAGTTTTCTTTAGTTAGTAGATGTAGAACAGTTGAAGTAGCAGGGTTAGTTGGCAGTAGAAAGCCAAGACAAACATGGTAGAAAGTGATAAGGATGGCATAGAGAGAAAGAGGGATGAAGACTTAGCTAGAGACAAGTTAGTTTGAAAGTCAGTTTCTAAAAACCGTCCAACACATGCCAATGTGTAAAACGGACATTGATGATGATGATGATAATATATTCTGAATGATGAAACATCTGGATTGTGGATCCACCTGCATTTCTAAAAGCCATCCAACACATTAAAATATGTAAAACAGACGTTAAACCGACGAGGATGATGATGATGGCAATGGATTGTGGATTCACCTGCATTTACTAAGTGAAAACAAGCCGCGCGTGCACGGTCCTCCTCTGTATGTGACAAGTGTAAAATGCAATAAATTTGGGCAATTTGGGGCATTTTTGACCCCCCCTTTGACCCCCTGGGGACGCGAACCAGAATTTTTCTGAGGTCAAGGATGCTCATTTTATATCCAGAACAATTGCCTCTACATTTTGGCCAAGTTTTAAAAAAATTGAATGGATGGATCAAACGTTATGGGAGAAAAGGGTTATTTTTTGCCATTTTGGGGGGCTTTTGACCCCCTGGGGGTGCGAACCAGATTTTTTCCAAGGTCAGCGATACTTATTTTCTATTAGGAACAATTGCCTCCACATTTTGGCCAAGTTTCAGAGAAATTGAATGGATGGATGAAAAGTTATGGGGCAAAAAATGTCATTTTTTTGCCATTTCGGGGCCTTTTGACCCCTTCGGGCTAACTAGACTTTTTTTTCAAAAATCGGAGAATGTCACTTTCTAACCTGACCAAAGTTACAACTTCATGCAAAATTTCAGAGAAATTCAATGGATGGTTGCGGAGAACAATCCGGACGGACGGACATGTCTCAAAACGTAAGTCCCCCGATTTTATAAATCGGGGGACCAATTATTAATGAAACGAGGGCAGAACAAACAAACATTTTCTGCTTAGCAAACTGCCTTCTTTGTGAACCAATTCACACTCAACGAACGGGGAAGACATACTATGCGCCTTCTGTTATTCTTGGTAATAGAAAATATTAAATTGCTCTGCTGATCAGATTTACAGGGTGCGGACATTATTCGTTCAGAAGATTACAGTCTGGGGAAAAAAAATAACAGTGATTCTATTTTTTTTTATATATATTCATAAACTTGGGTTTTGGACTTTGTTTTATATTTACAAATGACTCATCATTTATCAAGGCTAAATGCCACTCGGGGATAAGGGTTGTTATAAAAAAAGACACAAAGCATAGAAACTGGATGGAGGTTTTATGTAGCATAAGTCCTATTTATCTACTTCCCACAGAGTAGAATGTGACACAAGGTCGGAAAGTGGGAATTGCGCACTCTAGAGGAAGAGTAATTGGACCTTTAAAAAATTGCCTGGGCAGCCCCGTCGGCAGTCCCCGGTAGGAGCGCCTCAGGCGATTAGCAATACACTAACCCCTTCTCAAAGGGTGAGAAGGAACTGCACAGGATAGACCCATAGACAGGCGTAAATCAAGCCCCGAAGGCCAAGACAATACGAGTCTATGGGGTGCAGTATCCATCGGAACAGATACTACACTTTGATCTTAGCCAAAAGGCCAGGAAACACACTACTAACAGTCTGTAGCTATGGGAGGGTGGACCTCCTTAAACTGCACAGGACAGACCCATAGACCGGCGTAAATCAAGCCCCGAAGGCCAAGACGATACCAGTCTATGGGGTGCAGTATCCATCGGAACAGATATTACACTTTGATCTTGGCCAAAAGGCCAAAACCGAAAGTGAAGTTAGTAAAAAAAAAGCATGGTTATTTATAATCAGGGCCAGTCCATTATTACATCAAAAGCGGGGGGGGGGGGGGTAGGATTGTTCACCACAATCTCCCATACTATTTTTTTTTTTTATGGAAATCACTCTAGACAAGGCATGAAGCCATCTGATGTAAAGAGCTAACAAGGACGAAAGATGATTATCGCAAAGACAGGAGATGTCTATTGGCATTAGTCTTGAAAAAAACAAGGCTATAAGTAGGAGGAAAACAGTCAGCAGGAAGAGAGTTCCACAAGCCTGCAGTTCTTGGAAAGAAGCTACTGGAATAGGAAGCTGTATTACAATGTGGTATCAAAACAGCAAATTGATGGAGACTATTAGAAATTTCCGTGGCAGTAAATTAAAATTAAAGTTCATTTAAAATAATAAATTGTTATTAAAAAAATGGACATGTAGCATAGAAACTGCATTGAGGTTTTATTTAGTCAGGGGCAGTCCATTATTTCACGGAAGGAAGGGGGGGGTAGGATTGTTCACCACAAGGGTTAATGCGATGGATAGACTGACAGATGAATGATGATGAAAGGAGATGTAGGGAAGAGAAGAGATCATCCACCACTAAATTGCCAAGTCGATTTTGTACTCTGTCTCATTAATCCTTATCCTCAAGTGGTTTTTGGCCTTGATAACTAGTGACTCATCAGGATGTGTTTTTCAAGGCTCGAGGAATTCAATTTTTTTGTGTTCGTTTTTAATGAAACTTCTGAAGAATTCAATTTAAAAAAAAAAAAAAAAAACAGCTGTGGAGTCGGTGTGCAAATGCTCAATTAAAATTTTGACTCCTGAAGTTTTAAAAACGTCTATAGCAATAAATTTGCTATAACCAACTCCAAAGAATTCACCCAGGGGTTTTTACCCCGCCTAATAAACCGGTATCGTCCGGGCCTTTGGGTCTGGATTTACGCCGGTCTATTTGGGGATGTCGATCCTGTGCAGTTCTAGGAGGTCCACCCTCCCAGGCTTTGCCTCCCCTCTTTGGGGAGGAGTAAGTTTATTGCTTACTGTCTGAGGCGCCCCTACTGGGGAATGCCGACAGAGCTGCCCAGGCAATTTTTAAACAACCAGAATGCTCAAATTCTCGAGCGCTGGTTCTTTCCTACTTTCCCGACCTTGTGTCACATCTTGCCTTGTGGGAGGAAGATAAATAGAACCAACTCCAAAGACCTGATTTCAATACAATCTAACTCTTTTAATTGGTTATAAAAAAAAATAACTTAAATACAATAGTTATTTCCCTTGATTTAAAAAAAATCTTTCTATGAAATAACATTGTTACATATTGAGTGAGTAGACCCACTAGTTAGCTAAAAATAACAAGAAATGAAAGTTCAGTCAGGGTCAACTTGTTGAACTCGTGGTTAGATTTTACTACACTGTGGAAATTGATAGAAACGGATGTAACATCACATGGTTTAAAGAGGGGTGTGAGCAGTTAATTAGGAGATCTACATGTGTGAACAAAATATCCAGATAAGATATGATTAAACAGTGATAATCAATCTCTCTTTATATCCCCCTCCTATCCCACTGGTTAGTGATTTGAAACAAAGATCAAGCAGAATAAACCTCCTCTGCCTTTCAACAGTTTTGTCTTGACTTAGTCCTTTTTCGAGGTATGAAAGAAGTTATTTGCAGATAGCACTCCTTCAGTCTGGTCGGACTACGGAAAGAGTGCATACAGGAGCAAGCAGCTAACAAAAGTATGATTATGAACTTTTATTCATGTATGGCACAAGGTTGAAACGCAACATGTTGGCATTCTACCACCCCAAATGAATATTACTGTATTTTTCTTTTTACCATAACCTTCTGGAGGTCATACTAAATCAGAATATGTAAGGTTTGTGGAAAAACACTAACAAAACTATCAAAACGTTCTCACAAGTGTCGAAATCTTTCTCATCTGTTCACGTCCACCTCGATTTTTCGTCTCTCATTGTCGCCATAGCTCGTCTTTTAAAACAGATCAGCACCCATGCATGAAAATTACTAACACTTACAAAGACCCACAAATGAGCATGCGTCTTTCCCCTCTTGCAAATAGCCACTCAACAAGCAAAACATTGTGCAAGCTTTTCGAATCCAGTAAGTGTTCATCTCTGTTGTTACAAATGTATCTTCGGTTGTGTCTGAGTTCGAACCAGACAGATGAACAGAAAAGCTTCTCTCTTTTTATCACAAAACGCTTGGACCCCCCCCCCCCATCCCGAGTCGAAATAAACAGCTGTCTCCTTGATAGGCTCCTAAGAGTGACTTTTACTTGAGATTTAAAATGGAAGACTTACATCCAATCTGTTCCTAAGGTTGATGGAAAAATGGTTGGGAAGCTGACTCCTAATGCAATCCTCTGCCTATATAAGAGTCAGATGCATCTTACGATGGGGAGGTACTGCTGTCATATCTGGGGAGGTGCCGCTAAGAGCACTCTTTCTTGCCTTGACAGAGTACAAAATTGACTTTGAAATCTAGTGGGGAGTGATCTCTTCTCTTTCCTACAACATATTTCCCACAGATGAGACGTTACTAGTCTCTCTCTGCTCTATTGTTATTATCATGGAAGGTGCTCAACTCCAATCTATGGTTCCTCTTTGTAAGACATTCGCAGGAGGAAAATCGAGGAGGCAGACATAAACAGAGATGTGAAGAGAGTTTGGTAAAGGAGACCAAGTATTGGTCCCCTTTGTTTGGTTTTGAAACCGACGGTACCGATGTTGTTATGATCTTCTGTAATACATACATATACATCTATATACATATATCTATATACATATATATATATACAGATTATATATATATATAGAGAGAGAGAGAGAATATATATATATATATATATATATATGAGAGAGAGAGAGAAAAATATATATCTTATTATACCACACCAATCTTCTAAATATACAACAGTCAGATACGTTCTAAGATGGGGTCCTGCTGCTGCTGCCACATCTGGGGAGGTGCCGCTCAGAGCACCCTTTCTTGCCTTGACAGAGTACAAAATCGACTTTGCAATCTAGTGAGGAAAGATCTTTTTTCTCTTGAGCCCTTTTCTCACAGGTGTAGTCTTTCTCTATTCTATTGTTTATTTGCATGGAAAGTGCTCGACTGAGCTCCAATCTCTCGTTCCTCATAAGACAATCACAGCAAGAACACGTCTATCTACAACAACTGCAAATAACTTTCCTTTCTTTCTCCCGTGATTAACATCAGATGGAACTGCTTTCCTGCCGACTACAACATGGTCGTCTTCAAATCCAATGTCAACACATACTTGTCATAAACTGTCCTCACAAGTCACAAATTTTGTTCCTTCCATTCATCATTTCATAATATTCTTCAACATTCACTCAACTGACAATATATCCACCTCATTACCCTTATCCTCGAGTGACCTTTGACCTGGATAAGTACAGACTCATTAAAATGAAAAGAAAAAAAACAGAGTTAAGTTAAGAAAATGGTTAAAAAAAAAGGATAATTCCCAAAGAGGCTTAACCAACAAATAATAATTAAAAAAAAAAAAACCGTTAGACAAAGCTCGGTTTTATTGCTTTAGATATGTTAAAAAGTTTGAAAATGAGATTTGGAGATTTTCTGTGGACACAGACATGCCATTATTCTGCATGTCTGCTTTGAAAGTGTTTTTTTTTTTTTTTTTTTTCATTTAGAGGAGAGGTTGACCTTAGTTGAAAGGGAAGTTAAGTAAATATATAAGTAAATATATAAGATTGCTACAGAACTTTGCAGCCAGTGTCACTTTGGACAGGATGACTGTAATTGTTGATGAACAGCCATTGACTTCTAAGTCTCGTCTGCAGGAAACTTGCACCAACATCGTCATCATCTTGTACAGTAAAAAGGAAGCGGAAAGTGCACGATAACAACATAGGATATAGAACATGTCTGGATAGTCTTTGTATATAACGTTAACAAAATGGGATTGGCCTTTTGGCTGGGAGCAGGGTGTGGTATCTGTTCTGGTGTTGCACTTGGTCTTTTCTGTCTTCGGTAAGTGATGGAGAAGTCCTTCTAGACTGAGGCAATTTTAATTTTTGTTCCACTCCAGAGTGCTCCTTTTAGGGGAGCTCGACTTTCTCCACATTAAAAACCGACCTTGTGTCTAACTCTGCCCTCGCGGGGAGGCAAGTAAATAGGAACATGGAGTCTGGAAATGTGTCCAAATGATAAGCGAGAAAAAGGACCTTGTTTTTTTTTTTTGAATGACAGTGAGGTAATCCGCATCATTGCATGCGAATGAAGTTGCTGGCTTTACATGATATATGCACAAACTGCGCACACACAATCAACAAAGACACACACACACAGATACGTGATACACACACAGGCGACACAAACAAACACATATATATACACAAACACATAACACACACACAAGAATCAAATGCAACACACACAAAGATATACACAAGTAACATACATAGTAGCACACACACACAACATAGTGGCACATGCACACACATGAAGGGTTTGTCAGGCCAACCTGACATGAGGATATCCCTACAAGTAAACCCTGATAAAATATTCAAAATAACAGTATTCGAAACCCAAATAACATCCTCTCGACACGGCTATACACTGGTCCATACGAAGAATGGTGCATCTTCTCCAAGTAATGTTACCTCGAGTAACAGCACTAAGCTGGATACTCCACCAGACTAGATGAATTCTTGTCCTGGAATCCGATAAAACAAAGAGACCACAAGAAATAACATAGTTAACTGGTGAACTAGGGACAGGAAAATGAATGTTCTTAACTTCTTTACTAACTCAACGTTTGACAGATGAAGGAGACCTTTTTATTCGAATGTATCTAATACAGAGATCAAGTGTTAGCTCCAGAAAAAGGCCTCTTGATTCCTGAGACTTTACACTGAAGTAAAATGAAAAAAAAAAAAAATAACACAACACAACTCTAGTATTAAGCCTGAAACGTTGCCGTATCATCCTCCAAAACCGACTTTACCAGTAAACACTTTCACTTCAGACATCATCAACAGAAACAAGTTACACATGCTGAACCGAAATAAAATTCCAGTCGAGAAATTCCAGAACTCAAAAACCGGAACTTCAAAGGATGAGGCATCTGGCAAGATTGACGCAACCAACCAGGAAGACCAAAACCTCAAGAGCAGTTCAGGCGGGAAGAGGGGAGCCTGTACACTTATCTTATTGCACGACCTAAATAGATAAGTTCAACAAAAAAATGTTTTTTAAATATATATTACATACTAAGGCACACATAATACATCCATAACGAGTGTACACCCTGATTGAAAAAAAAAAATTATACTTTGCCAGTGTTCGCACTAATATTCATATTTATATACTAGTAGAATACCCGTCCCAGGACGGCAATAAATATAGCTTTAATCTTAAATTTTAATGAATACAAAATACATGTTAAAAAATGTTTATTTGAGACATTTTTTTCTAGAATCAAAATTATGTAATAGATTTTGATCAAAATTAGAATAAGGATTCTAGACATAAATTTAGTATCATTATATCTTGATTTTAATATCCATAAGAGGAAATAAGTGGTGTGAAACTGTTCTGTTCGGGGAATTAATTTTACCAGTCCTGGGGCAAGTATTCTTTTAATACATATATATATATATATATATATATAAGTAAATTTCGTGTACAACAGAATCGTAGGATTAATTTTAGAGGAAGCATTATTATAATCAATGAAACAGACGAGTGGAAAAAAAAAAAGGAAAATTGTTAAAATTACCTTAAGGCCTTATCGTCTGACCCTCTGAGAGGAAACGTCAGAATGGTAAATTAAAAACTAAAAGTCGAATGAGATATGAGAGGAAAAACCTATTTCAGTTGGAGGAAACGATATATATATATATATATATATATATATATATATGAAATTAAAAATGGAACAGTGGAAGACCCATAAGCTCAACGTTTCGCCCGATATGATGTGGGCTTTTTCAAGAGCGGACGAAAAATTGCTAAAAATGATAACAGACGGGAAGGTCATATAATTGGGGAATATATATAGTGGTAGCGTTTAAATGGAGGGAAATATATGCAAATATGTAAAGTGTCAGAAATAAGTATACAAAATGTCAGCATATAATTATACATATATAAAAAATATATATATATGTATAATTATATGCTGACATTTTGTATACTTATTTCTGACACTTTACATATATTTCCCTCCATTTAAACCCTACCACTATATATATATTCCCCAATTATATGACCTTCCCGTTTGTTGTCATTTTTAGCACACTTTTCGTCCGCTCTTGAAAAAGTCCACATCACATCGGGCGAAACGTTGAGCTTATGGGTCTTCCACTGTTCCATTTTTAATTTAATTCCGTCGGATTGTTTTATCCTTTCATCTACCCATAGGTCTTGGCCTTTTGGCTAAGATCAAAGTGTAGTATCTGTTCCGATGGATACTGCACCCCATACTGGTGTTGCCTTGGCCTTCGGGTCTTGATTTACGCCGGTCAATGGGTCTGTCCTGTGCAGTTCTGGGAGGTCCACCTTCCCAGGCTTTGCCTCCCCTCTTTGGGGAGGAGTAAGTTTATTGCTTACTGCCTGAGGCGCCCCTATCGGGGAATGCCGACGGGGCTGCCCAGGCAATTTTTAAACCCCACTTTCCCGAGCCGACCTTGGGTCACATCTTACTTGTGGGAGTAAGATAAAAACTGGCCTTGTGCCTAACTCCTGGAGAGGAGTAAATCAATACCCATATATATATATATATATATATATATATATATATATATAAATAAATTCAAAGTTATTCTTTCGTAATAAAGTTGGTATATATCCGATCCGAATAGTGCTCATTACTAAAATTGTTAGTAATGGAGCTTATATATTTATAAGTTATCTGATTTATATTGACAGTGTCAACGCTTACGTGATTAAGTCATCCTCGTCATCGCAACATTCTAACGGCTTTACGTATCTGGCCGAGATAAAATATTGTTATTTACACAATTCAAATTACTAAAAGATTATGTGACTAAGGACTAAAAAGATGTTAATGATACGAAAAAGGGCAAAATGATACGGAATATCTGGGTCACATGAGAGACAGAGAAAACATTCAAGAGGTCGAACGCATTGAAATGTCATGTGATCGCAGCAAAAAGTAAGGCGAGTTTTTTCGAAAGCGCTCTCAAGAATTTCCTGGTTATAAGAGAAATGTACCAGGCAACTTGATACAGAAACGAGGCCGAGCGACATAGCTCGTCTGGTAATAATGCCCTTTAAATCAAATACGTTGATCACGACACCACATCTGAATAGTGATTTTATGTCGATCCGGTTTTGGTTTGCTTTCTTCGTATCTACGAAGCTGGCTTTGGATTGTGAACTTGCGTGTTTATGAGTTCACTGAACAGGCCATGATCGTTCACTTGTTGTCTTTGTTCAAATTTGGTGCCTGCTTTCAAAACTGTCCGTAATGGTTTCAGTGACAGTTGTAACAAAAGGATTTTCCTACCAAACAAAAGTTTGTCTGGTATTTATGCCGTTTCTTTTTGTTTGTTTTTTGTACTAATGAGTCACCACTTATCGAGGCCTTGGGACCACTCGAGGATAAGGGTTAAAGAGATTGTCAGTTGGCCGATGAACAACACCATGAGAGGATTGAAAAGGATGGTTAAGAATGAGCAGAATTTGATTATTCAAGAGAGCGGCTCAAGAAGTATTTGTTAACATTGGACTTGAAAATGACCAATAAGAAGCAACCCGTGGTATTTTGTTCCACAGATGGGAAATTCTAGGAAAGAAACTTTGTTTTATTTGGTTTTAGGTACAGAGAGAGAAAAGGGAAAGTTTTTTGCTGCGGTTGTAGCAAGATGAATGTTTTAACAGAGATTGGAGTTCAGTCGATCACCTACCATGAAAATAACAATAGAGTAGAGAGAAGCTAGCAATGTCTCTTCTGTAAGTAAGGGGTTGTAGGGAAGAGATGAGACTATCCCCACTAGATTGCAAAGTCGATTTTGTACTCTGTCAAGGCAAGAAAGAGTGCTTTGAGTGGTACCTCCCCAGATGTGGCAGCAGTAGCTCCCCATCTTATGACATATCTGACTCTTATACAGATAGAGAATTACATCAGGAGTCAGGTCCCTTCTGGAGCGGTAGAATGATCCAACCATTTTTTCCAGCGACCTTAGCAACAGATTGGATGTAAGACTTCCATTTTAAATCTGGAGTGAAAGTCAGTCCTCGGAGCTTGTTCAAGTAAGGACCCTCCTCAAGTACTAAGCTATTCATTTCGATGGGGGCAAAACAGGGATCCAGGTATTGGTGATAAAAGGAGAGAAGTTTGGTTTTAGAAGTGTTAAAAATAACAAGCAACTTTTTCTCGCACTGCACCATATATATGAGAGAGAGAGAGAGAGAAATTAATCACCAGTGCTCTTCGAGGTGCTGCCATTGACAGTTGTATCGTCTGTGTAGATGTCAACAAATCATCCCAAAATATGATTTAAAAGATCATTAATGATGATGAGGAAGAGGATCTTTGAGACATGGCCGCATTAAGTGTTGCAGACTATGTTGGTTATTGCAACACATGAGAATTTTGTTGAATATTCTTTTCCCTCTTAGTGGTCATAGCTAGGCCCTCCACGTGTGGACCAGGTCTTCATTTTCTATCTTTGTAGATGGAAGCTGCATTTGTGTACATTCACTGAACAGGCCAAGATTGTCTACTTGTTGTCTTCGGACGAATTCGGTGTTTGATTTTGACACTGGCCGTAGTGTCAATGATGTGGTCTCGGTCACTGCTGCAACAAAGATTTTCATTCCAAACAAGTTTAATAAGAAGTTCCAATGAACTGGCCCCTGTCCTCTCCAAACTCTACAACAAATGCCTAGCTGAATCGTGCTACCCCGATAGCTGGAAAATTACCTCTGTGGTACCAGTCTTCAAGAATTCTGGGGATAGAACTGATCCTCAGAACTACCGCCCAATCAGTCTACTCCTGATCTTTGCTAAAATCTTTGAATCCTTAATCAATCTAGCGATAGTCTGGCACTTAGTTAATGCTAAACTTCTTTCTGACCGCCAGTATAGATTTAGACAAACACTATCTACTGCAGACATTCTAACAGTCATCTCTGAACGCATGTATCATAATCATACACTTGACAAGGCAGGTGAAGCTAGGGCAGTAGCACTTGATATATCCAAGGCCTTTGACAAGGTATGGCATGAAGGGCTTCTGAAAATATGCTTATACGGTATTACTGGGCAAATACTTAATATAATTAGATCCTTCCTAACCAAAAGAAAGATCCAGGTTGTCCTTGATGGCTGTTCATCCAAGCAACATGACATAAATGCTGATGTACCACAGGGATCTATCCTTGGACCATTATTGTTCCTGATCTTCATAAACGATCTCCCCGATGACATTGAGTTCGAGATTAGTATATTTGCTGACGATACTACGCTCTACTCTCATCCTGTGGGTAAAACGGACGCACACATATCCGAGACAATGGCTGAATCCTTAGAAAATGACCTCCAGGCTGTAGTGATATTGGGTCATAAATGATTGGTAACTTTTAATGCCGCAAAGACAAAGCTCCTTTCCTTCAATAACTACAAGAAACCTCTCCAACCACCGATAGTCATGGCAAATAACACCCTACCTGAGAGTTCAACATTCAAACTCCTCGGCCTAACCTTCACAGGTTACATGAATTGGCACAAATACATTGAAAACATTGCCAAGGCTGCAGCAAAGAAGGCAGGCTCCCTCTACCGTGCTAGTAAAATCCTCATACCTGACATTATCTTGTATCTCTACAAACACCATCCGTCCATGGAGTATTGTTGCCACATCTGGGCTGGTGCATCATGCACTAGTCTCTCCCTACTAGACAATGTCCCAAAAAAGAATCGCCAACCTAATAGGTCCCTCACTGTCAACCAAGCTCCAGTCCCTGTCCCATCACCGCAATGTTGCATCCTTGTGCTTGGTTTACAAATACTTCAATGCATTGTGCTTCGATAAGCTGGCTACTCTGGTGCCCCCTCGACGTAAATTCACTAGACCAACTCGACAATCAGCTAAATCCCATCCATTCACTGTGGAGGTGCCCAGATGCCGGAGAGCCTTCTACTCCAATAGCTTCTTTTCTCATACTGCTGGCCTCTGGAACTCCCTCCCTGCTCCCCTGATAGTACCGACATGCAGAGGTTTAAAACTAATGTAAACAGACATCTCGCTACACTGCTCCCAACTTGGGATGATACAAAACCTACACCCTAATTCTCAGTAACCCCTTACGTCTACAGTGGTGGCCTGCCTTTTTTGGGATGAAATATGCTAAAAAAAAAAAAATTTTAATTAAAAGAAATTTTTTTTTTTTAAATCAGGATAAGCATCTCTTGCAACTGAACACTAACAGGCTTTCTTCTTAAGGCCATACAGGCCCCTTTTTTTCTCTCTCAAACCAACAGAGCCCAAAATGAACCTCTCTGACCATTTTGCTGGAATATAGATATTGCGGTCATTTAGAATAGGCAACACAAGACAATTTGAGAATGATGGGCTGTTTTATTACTGGACATAAAAACTTACTGACCAGTGTGTCCATTATTATCTCGAGTGAGCATTAATTCTGTAGGATCTCAAGTAGTTTTATTTTACTCAGCATAAACCATTGTATCAAAGAAGACATTATATCAAAAACACCCGCCGATTTCTTGGGTGGTCTCTTCTCTTAGCTATATATTTTCCCCATGGCAGGTCTGCCGTCTGCATTTATGCACACCACTAAACATGCAGAATTGTGCATATTTACAAGATGACGGTATTGGGAAATGTTATGTATAATATGGTAAAGATTTAGGCAACAAGAAAATTTACAAAAAGAATAACAATATTTTTGGTTTACAAAACATTTTTAATTTGTATTATTCGCACTACTATTCTTATCTTTTTGTTATTTTCACAACGTTTCGACTGATGTAACTCCCTGATCATCTTCAGCTGAATCTTTTTGAACTTAGGAATCTTTATGCTGAACTGAACCTTCGATTTAATCCATGGACCCATGACGTCATGGTTATATGTGTTACTTAAAAATCAGTTCTAAGTGACAGTCTTCTGGAGGTTGAAGGTTCAATCCTTACTAGGAGCGATAATAACTAAGAATAACATTAAAAAAATATTAACATTTCTACCCGCTCAAACAGTTAGTTCGAAATTCCGTGTAATTTGATATAAAGATTCCCGCGTTTGAAAAGATGCACCTGAAGAAGGTTGGGGTTACTTTATCCGAAACGTTGTAAAAAACAAAAAAAAAAAGTAACAAATAAAGTAAGAAAAGTATTCAGAATAATACAAATTATCAATCCTCATCTAAAAAAAAACATTTTTTTAACTGTTACAAAATGTTTTGTTGCTTCAACAATACAAATTTTGGGTGTTATTTGAACTATTTTATTTTATTGGTCATCTTCTCAACGTTTCGACCAATGTAATCTGACCTTATTCAGGTTCATCTTTTCAAACTTAGGAATCTTTATGTTGGATTCGGGAACCGATATGGAATTTCGAACATAAGCTTTTACTTAATCAATAGAAGTATATTATTCTCGTCTGTCAACCATGACTGTGTCGAAATGATAATTATGTTATTACATAGTTATCAATATGTCTATTGATGTATGTTAGGGACAACCATTGTAATCTTTTGTAATATGTCCATGTATGTATATGTGTATGAATGAATGAATGAATGAGTAATATGTGTCCTATTTGTATTGTTTCCTTAGGCAGCCTGCTTCCATCATCTTTAGGGATGATGAAACTACACCTGCCTTATGTCATCATTCCGGAGAAGTTATCTACATAATTATGATGGAAACAGGTGTTCCTAAGGAAACAATACAAATACGACACATTTTACTCATTCATTCATGGACATATTACAACAGATTACAATGGTTGTCCCTGACCTAGATCAATGGACATATTGATATCTATCTAGTTATTCTTGGGGAGTTTTGTGTTTTTCCTTCGTTTGTTGTAGTCACCCCCACCCACGTCTCTTTAGTACTCTCCCTCCCCTATCTAAAAATGGCCTCAAGATGGACGTATTCTGAAAGTAGCAGTGGTAGTTAGTTTGTGACTTGGTCGTTGCTGCTACTCTCTCTTTATATCGATAAGAAATAATGGCTTGATTCAAAATAATAGGCTGGATTAAATATTTTTGCTTTCATTCAATATTCCAATGTAAGCATAAGAACAATTTCGATAATATGGCAAGTATCAATAACAAAAGAGAAATTTTAATTGAACCTTGATAAATGTGTTTATAATAGACCTACAGACTCACAGAGAAATGGACTTTACTTTATATATTAAATGAATACCACTAGTAAAAAAAAAAACTCCCATTTTTTTTACATTAATAAAAGTGATACCACTTTGAAAGGGACATGACGTACTAACTGTACTTGTTTATTACCCTATTGTGTTGGCTAAAAATGATGAAACCTTTTTTTTTTGTTGCTTAATTTCAAACGTGAGGTCAAGTAGTGTCACTTGCAAAAGCAAGGACTACAAAATAATAAGTATTCTCATTTCTTATTTACTTATTAGAACTTTGCACAATTGTACAAAAACATAGACAATGAATATGTACTTAGCTACATTTATCTTATTTTTGTTGTTGTTGACTTAATATATCAAAGCGTTGACAAACAACACACCAGAGTCAAAACTAGAAGAGGTCAATTTATTCAATTATGATCAGGGCAGCAGAGTAGGAGTATTTATTTACCTCCTCTCCAGGAGGTTAGGCACAAGGCCAGTTTTATCTTACTCCCACAAGGTAAAATATGACCCAAGGTCGGGTCGGGAAAGTGAGACTTGAAAAGCCAGCACCCGAGAAGGTGAGCACTCTGGCCATTAAAAATTGCCTGGGTAGCCCCGTCGGCATCCCCTGGTAGGGGCACCTCAGGCAGTAAGCAATAAACTTACTCCTCCCCAAAGAGGGGAAGCAAAGCCTGGGAGGGTGGACCTCCTAGAACTGCACAGGACAAACCCATAGACAGGCGGAATCAAGCCCCGAAGGCCAAGACGATACCAGTCTATGGGGTGCAGTATCCATCGGAACAGATACTACACTTTGATCTTGACCAAAAGGCCAAGCTGTTAATTGAAGAATAGGAGTTAAGGCAGCAGAATGGGAGTCACGGAAAATTCATTTCTTTAAGAGATGTAGCCAAACCTTTTAAAATTTCAGGAATCAGAATCGGACATTTAGGATCCTGACTCCACAGCCCTGTTTTCGTATTTTGTAAGAAAATATGGATGCAAATTTTTTTCATTCATTTATATTATTTGGATTATTCGGACTACTTTTCCCATCTTAGATGTTATTTTCACAACGTTTCTGCCGATGCAACCTCTGACCTTCTTCATGTGCGTCTGGTTGAACTCAGTAATATGTACAGAATTTCAAACGGAATCTTTCCATACAGATTCTATAGTTCGACAAGACGCACCTGAAGAAGGTCAGAGGTTACATCCACCGAAACGTTGAGAGAATAACATCCAAGATGATAACAGTAGTCCGAATAATCCAAGTTATCAATCCACATCTGAAAAATTCCAAAATATTCATTTATATTTTATTTAGACTTAAAGTAAGAATTATATTTATTTAAACAAATTGTTTAATTTTAAAAGTAAGATCTAGTTATTATAATAGATGATTACCACTTTAATAAATAACTTAGCAATCCTCTCGTGGGGAGATGAAGAAGATAAAGATGTGTAGAAGTTTGCAGGCGCACGACCGCCATATTGTTCAAATATCAATGACTTCTTAGCTGTCCGCTGATTGGTTCAAGCGATCTACTTCCTCCTTTGCTTGACAAATCAGTGGCCTTCTCTTAGGTGAATTTCGGATGGCTAGCATAACTATATAAACACTTGAGCGCCCCCCACCCTCTCTTTTTATTCTGCGGTACGAGAAGTCTCTTCTCTCTCTTTCCTTCTTTGGCACGGGCAAACACAAGTATTGTAAATGAGACAAAGTCCATTTCCAATACAAAACAACTTTATTCAGTCTTCCCCGTTAGTACGTGAACAAAAAGGAAAGGGGTTAGTATGTCCATATTTATGGACGAAGGCAAAATTTTAGGAATTTTCCGTGATTATAATTTCCCAGTGGGGAAAAGAGAATTGTTCATGACATAAAATGTTTGTACACCGGCTACAGTGTCAGGATGCGTCCATGTGTGTATGTAAGATTTTCCCAAATAAGCCCCCTTCCATCTTCTCTGATCCTTATTGTGTTGGGCTAGAAGTGTGAAACCATAAACTTTTCTTTTGTTTTTCTGTGTGTAAAACAAAGACTGTTGAACATTCATGATTGAAACTTGGTGGACAAGTCAGGCATAGACTGAAGTGTATTTGTATCAAGTATAATTGAACTGAAGAAAGGATTGTGAATTTTATTAACGATTCCATAAGTTGTTTTTTTTTGGGGGGGGGGGGGGGTCACACTCAAAACCTGCTATTAGTAAAATTAGTATCTTTATAAAGTTAGGTGTGTTTATATGTTTATATATTTGTATGTATGTGATGGAGGAAGTCCATTCTGATGAGACGATCACCGAAGTGTCCCCCACAGCCATTCTAATGAGTCATTAAAAATGTGGGAAGATACCTCATCCCATTGAAACCACTGTTAGTCCCTTACAGCATCTCTTTGTCTGCCCAAGATCGCCCTTAATGACCACTAGGTGGCGCTTGGTATTAATCAACGCAAAGGTGCACATTTGGAGTATATCATTGAATGGCGATAAAACAAAGACTGTTGGTCATTTATGATTAAAACTTGATGGACAAGTCAGGCATAGACTGAAGAAAGGATTGTGAATTTTATTAACGATTCCATGGACAGCATTCTTCACGGGGGGGGGGGGCATGTTATATTGTGTTTCTAACAAGCTTTTTCATGTCAGACTGATACAGTGCGATATGTCAAAAATTAATTACTACTTTGTCCCCAACTGACCAGGGAAATTAACTCAAATCTTTAGAACTTTTTTCAAAATATTTGTACATGTCAATCTCAGAAGGCAATTCCTCCTTCACGTGTAAAAAAAAAGAAGAAAAAAAACTGTTTTCATGGCAACTGAAACCAATTAGAAAAAAAAGTATCAAATGTGTTTCGGCAATAGATCAAAGGAAACATTTAGAGAAAGGTGTTTTGATAGAGATGGGGGGGGGGCGCGGATGCGAAATATCACTTCAGCAAGTAATTCATTCTTTTTCTTACTTAACTATTAACAAAAGATTAAAATGGCCGACTTGTTTGCGAAAAAAAATGAACGAAATGCATTATTCTGGATTTAATTTTGCAATTAAATTACTTCGTTTTACTACTTAATGCTATTGTCTTTTTTTTATTTCAACAAATATTCGATTAATAATAAATAAAAAATGTGTAAGTCATGTAGAAACGAGAAACACAGAAACATATACACATATAGAGAGACACATGAGAAGTGATAATCTATTAATAATGGAGATTTGGTATCTGTCTGTCTGAAGTCAAAACTACAGTATTATTATCTTTTAATGCTAAATTCAGTTTATTTCAGACTAATGTACTATCTTTCAGTGTTCAATTCAGGGGGGGGGGGGTATAGTATATATTATGTTATGATACCATCTTCCCAGGCATTACCAGCTCCTTTTGTTGGAAGGGAGGGGTATATTATCTGTTCTGGTGTCATGAAACAATCTTCCAGAGCATTACCCCCTCCTTTGAATCAGATATATTTGCTTTATTAAATATTGAAATATGTCCTCAAATATCTGACGCATTTAGAATATTTCGTTTTGGGTCAGATAAAATAAAGAGAGGAATGGTGATACAAGAAATGCCTTAGCATATTTAGTATATAGATAAAAATAGGTAATCTTTAAGCATTCTGCAGAACAGCGACAACGGATCTATTATTTATTTGACAAGAGCAAATTCACTTGTACTTCTCCGGGCAAACTCATCTTTTCAACAACAACAACAACAACAACAACAAAAAAAAAGAAAGTATTGGTGATAACGTACGTACGAACATGAAAATGCCGTAGCATATTATATAGATTTTGTTTTTTACTTCATGTCAATATGCAATTAATCCTCCCCCCCCCCCTTCCCGGATACACACCTAATTACTGAGGCTAAAATAAACCGCCGCGTTTCCTTGGCGGCTTTCCTACACAAACCGTTAGCAACTGTTGCCATGGGTTGCCTCGTTCGGGATGATTTGAATTATAAGCAGCTCTACTTTCAAAAGAATCCAGTTGGATCCTAAATCTCTCGTCACTTGTTAAGCCGTTAAAACCTGTCAGCCAGAAGTCGTTATACATGCAACATCTGCAGAACACCCGGAGAAGACGCAGCTCACAACAGTTAGCACAGGTCTGCGAAATAACTTAGCGATTCATTTTTCTGAGGCAACATGCTGTTAAGATCAGCAAAAGTCAGCTAAGTGCAGTGCAAGAAAGACGCGAAGAGGGCTTACGGTGCTGCACACAATGCTTAATTTTTTTTATTCTATTTTTTTTTTTTTTTTTTTTAAACTTTTATTCATCTCAAACAAAGAATATTGCCACTGAAGTGTAAGGGGCACTACTGCAGTAGAGGCTAAATTAATAGGGGCCAATCTGGAAAGGGAGTTGGGCAGCAATATGTTTGTTCACATTACATTTTACCGGACCATTTGGCATAATAGTTAGAGTGTTTGCTAATGGGCTGGAAGTCCAGGGTTCAATCCTCGGTCGAGCCATACCAAAGACTTCAAAATTGGTACTTGATGGCCCCTTGTTAAACAATCGGCATTATAAAGTGAGGATCATGGGTAAGTGGAGTAATCCTGGGAAAAGAGTGGCGCCCTCCCCTACATCTATGTAGTAGCTTATGAAACGGGAGCCTTCGGGTCGTCCTCGACTATAGTCGACCACTTTACTTCTTTTTTTTTTTATATTACATTTAAATTTATGCATGTTGGTACTGTCGGAGAAACAGGAAGCAGGAAGGGAATTCCAAAGGCAAGTGGTTCAAGAAGCTATCATAGTAGAAAGTTTTTCAGCATCTAGGGGTCTCTAAAGTGAAGGGGCTGGATTTAGCAGTCGGTCGGGTGGATCGGACGTATTTTTGTTTAGGATGTACAAGTTCAGTAAGTTCAGCGGAGCACATTCTGCGCAAGTACTTATAAAACAAGCATCAGGGTTCAACTCTGCAGTGATGCGACAGAGGCTGGAGCTTGGCAGACTGCGGTATTTACAGCGTGCCACCAGGGCTATGCAGTTCGGAGTCAGAGAAAATTCATTACTTTAAGAGTCCCTTTTTTACTTACCTCCCCATGAGGGCAAAGTTAGACAGAAGGTCGATTTTAATGTTGGAAAAATTCAGCTCTCTCCCTGTAAAATGTCAGAGTGACAGGTGTAATATGTTCCGATCTCAGAGGCTGACTGATATTGGCCTCATTTATGTCGGATATGCCCTAAGATGGGGAGGTACTGCTGCCACATCTGGGGAGGTGCTATTCAGAGCACTCTTCCTTACCTTGACAGAGTATAAAATCTACTTTGTAATCAAGTGTGGGGGGGGGGGTCTATTCTTTCATACAGAAGAGACGTCACTAGTCTTTCTCTACTCTATCAATATATCAATGGAAAGTGCTCGACTGGTTCATCCTTGTAAGACATTCAAAGCAAGAACTCTTGTGAATACAATTTTTAAAAATATTCATATTTCACTAAATAATTTGATTATGAAATTAAAGTGATCAAAGTTAATTTCCGTTTCTTCGTAAACAAGTCAGCCATTTTTTCTTTTACTTCCGGGCAACGTCGGGTTGGTACAAATTGATGAAGATGTTATCAAAATCAAACTGCCTATTTCCTAGCCTCCTCACGAGGGCAGAGTTAGACACAAGGTCGGTTTTTAATGTGGAAAAAATACATCTCTCTCAAAAAGTATATTCACCAGAATACCACATTTACTCTAGGGAGGGGGGCATCATACTTAAAATATACCCAATCTGTTGAAAATTGGATATATATATATATATATATATATATATATATATATATATATATATATATTAGAAATTGAAAGCCAAAACAATGATGCAATTTTACAATGAATAAAATCATTTATTTTGATTTTTTTTTAGGCCAAGACTTTCCATAAATATATCCTTTTCAAAGCAAGACTTTTTTCCTTTTTATTTGAAAATTGCACCATTGTTTTGGTTTTCAAATTTTAATATAAAATATTCAAACACATGGATGCTTCATAAGATGTGATCAATTTCCTTATTCAAACGAACCAACGAGCGCAGCACCTCGCACGGACTTGACTTTAAACTGTCGTCTTTAACACTTTGACGTACGTTTTTCTGTTTCTCCCCGGGGTTAATACTAAAATGAAGAGAAAACAAAAAGAAAAAGGAAAAGTCTTGCTTTGAAAATGATATATTTATCGAAAGTCTTAGCCCCCCCAAAAAATAATAAATGATTTTATTCATTTTAAAATTGCACCATTGTTTTGGTTTTCAAATTTTAATATAAAATATTCATACACATGGATGCTTCTTAAGATGTGATCAATTTTCTTATATATATATATATATATATTATATATATATATATATATATATATATATGGGGTAAGGTACACGATAAGTCATGAAAATGAAATGCCATGGTAGACAAAATGTGTGAAAAAAAAACAAACGGAAAACAGGTTAAAGTGCAGGAGAAAAACAAAAACAAGAGATTTGACCGGTTTCGTTCGTGTAGGCGAACGTCTTCAGAAAAAGATTTGGAAATAATTTTATTTTTAAAACTTAATATGTGACAAATTAGCAGACCTATCTCTGATACATTCAGATTAATCTTTGGGTTCTCGCATTCGGTGTATCAATTTCATGTCCACTCCTATTTGTGTTTATCCTGGCCAGTTCCTCTGTCTTTTCCTCTCTTATCGCCTTTTACACCCTCCACCCACCGCCTCCTCCATACTAGCTCAGTAGATGTGAGAGTGAAAAAGAAAAAGAAAATAAAAATATAAAAAGAAAAATAAGAAATAAAGAAGGATGTGTCACCCACTTGTCATATTTCAATGTCACTTAAACTTTTCTGATATGGTCCAATCGGATCATCCTTTCCTCCTCCCATGTGTGTGCTTTAAAAATAAAATTATTTCCAAATCTTCACTTTTTTCTGAAGACGTTCGCCTACATGAACGAAACCGGTCAAATCTCTTGTTTTTGTTTTTCTCCTGCACTTTAACCTGTTTTCCGTTTGTCTTTTTTCACATACTACACTTTGCTTCTAGCCTGAAGGCCGAGGACCGCTTAGTCATAACGAAACAAAGAAACAGGATATATAAGATTAGCCATCAGACGTTAGTGGCATTGAGAGGTTTTAAGAGCTTATTAAAAAAAACAAAAACACTTGATTCTTACAAAACGAGAGCAGCTTACAATTCACATCATCCTGAACAAGGTCGACATTGCAACACTTTCTGGGAGATGTGCCTTGGGCATTCCTTTGTCGAAGTTGATCATAGTATTAAGACATGTCATTGCAGATTTAATCTCACCAGATGAACTCGTCAAACAATGACTTGTCTGTGTGTGTCACTTCAAAATTATGCAATGTATTGTTCAAATAAATCCTTTAAAATAAAGTAAATACAAAAAGAATAAAACCAATGTTAAATACAATGTATGTAGTGAAGAACGGTTATTTACTATATATATATATATATATATATATATATATATATATATATTTTATTTATCTACCTCCCACAAGGTAAGATGTGACGCACCACATATTTTCAAATATTTATTTCTATGTTTTTCTTCGAATCGGCCATCTTAAGAAAGTCTTGAAATAAAGACAACGAAATTTTGCGATTTTTCCTTTTTTTCATATATATATATATATATATATATATTATTATTTGTTATAATATAAAACGGTGTTACTTTTTTCGTCATTTATGTCTGAATCGTGGTTGAAGTACATCTGAAGAGACCAAGATAAGGTCGAAATAGACTATTATGTATACAACCTAAATGTGCATCTAATTCATCTCATCTTCAAATTATATATATATATATATATATATATAAAATATTTTGCTAATCTTATGCAACTACCAGACTTTCTTGAATACAATTTACCCCTGGCTACATTCTCTTATAGGGATTAACACCAGATGTTCCCAAGGGGATTAAGGACTAGGTAAATAGAATTATGTCAATCAAAAGTTTAATCAGGATAAGATTATCTCCAACAGGTGTGAGAAAGGGTTTTTAACAAAAGAAATCTTGGGGCAAGTTATGTAAATTGTCTGTCTGTCCACTATCTACACTTAGGTCATTCGACCGACAAATTTAGTAGGAATGATCCTGTACTTATGCTGATTGTACTCGGGGTTCAGATTTTTTTTCTTCTTTTTAACAGTTTCCTGAGGAAGTAGGATTCCAGTTTTATTTAATACAACTCCGAGGAAATGGAAAGTTCCTTCACTATTCTCTCTTTTAGGTTGGTCATGATGACAGAGGCCCGACACAATCTGATATAGTTTGTTTTATTATTATTATTAGTTTGGAGTAAAGGTGAGGAGTTGGGTGACAAAATAAATGGCTCTGAGTGATAAATTTTGGGTGCTCATCCAATATGTGATCTACCGAATGGTTTCTAATCCAATATGTGATCTACCGAATGGTTTCTAATCCAATATGTGATCTACCGAATGGTTTCTAATCCAATACGTGATCTACCGAATGGCTTCTAATCCAATACGTGATCTACCGAATGGCTTCTAATCCAATACGTGATCTACCGAATGGCTTCTAATCCAATATGTGATCTACCGAATGGTTTCTAATCCAATATGTGATCTACCGAATGGCTTCTAATCCAATATGTGATCTACCGAATGGCTTCTAATCCAATATGTGATCTACCGAATGGCTTCTAATCCAATATGTGACCTACCGAATGGCTTCTAATCCAATATGTGACCTACCGAATGGCTTCTAATCCAATATGTGACCTACCGAATGGCTTCTAATCCAATATGTGACCTACCGAATGGTTTCTAATCCAATATGTGATCTACCGAATGGCTTCTAATCCAATATGTGATCTACCGAATGGCTTCTAATCCAATATGTGATCTACCGAATGGCTTCTAATCCAATATGTGATCTACCGAATGGCTTCTAATCCAATATGTGACCTACCGAATGGCTTCTAATCCAATATGTGACCTACCGAATGGCTTCTAATCCAATATGTGACCTACCGAATGGCTTCTAATCCAATATGTGACCTACCGAATGGCTTCTAATCCAATATGTGATCTACCGAATGGCTTCTAATCCAATATGTGATCTACCGAATGGCTTCTAATCCAATATGTGATCTACCGAATGGCTTCTAATCCAATATGTGATCTACCGAATGGCTTCTAATCCAATATGTGATCTACCGAATGGCTTCTAATCCAATATGTGATCTACCGAATGGCTTCTAATCCAATATGTGATCTACCGAATGGCTTCTAATCCAATATGTGATCTACCGAATGGCTTCTAATCCAATATGTGATCTACCGAATGGCTTCTAATCCAATATGTGATCTACCGAATGGCTTCTAATCCAATATGTGATCTACCGAATGGCTTCTAATCCAATATGTGATCTACCGAATGGCTTCTAATCCAATATGTGATCTACCGAATGGCTTCTAATCCAATATGTGATCTACCGAATGGCTTCTAATCCAATATGTGATCTACCGAATGGCTTCTAATCCAATATGTGATCTACCGAATGGCTTCTAATCCAATATGTGATCTACCGAATGGCTTCTAATCCAATATGTGATCTACCGAATGGCTTCTAATCCAATATGTGATCTACCGAATGGCTTCTAATCCAATATGTGATCTACCGAATGGCTTCTAATCCAATATGTGATCTACCGAATGGCTTCTAATCCAATATGTGATCTACCGAATGGCTTCTAATCCAATATGTGACCTACCGAATGGCTTCTAATCCAATATGTGATCTACCGAATGGCTTCTAATCCAATATGTGATCTACCGAATGGCTTCTAATCCAATATGTGATCTACCGAATGGCTTCTAATCCAATATGTGATCTACCGAATGGCTTCTAATCCAATATGTGATCTACCAAATGGCTTCTAATCCAATATGTGATCTACTGAATGGCTTCTAATCCAATATGTGACCTACCGAATGGCTTCTTTTTGGAAAAAACTGCTGCGGAGAGATCGCATAGTGTGGAAACTCTCTGCTGTTGATCCCCATGATAGAGTTTCTTGGAGGTGTGGAGTGAGATCTGCCATGCGTGCAGTTAGCCAGCTACCTGGACAGGGGCCCATTAGTGTGAATGATACATCTCAACATGCACGTTAATAAAAAACGAACTGATGATGATCTATGTCAGGGACAACCATTGTAATCTGTTGTAATATGTGTATGTATAAAGGAATGAGCAATGTTTGTATTGTTTTCTTATGAAGCCTGCTTCCATCATCTTTAGGGATGATTACTAAAAGATGAAGAAACTACACTTGTCTTATGGAGAAGTTATCATACCTAACTATGATGGAAATAGGCTTCCTGTTTTAGTTCCTTTATTTTGTTTTCCCCCTGTGATAATTGTCCCTTTATATCGACCAACAAGTTTGTTAGGCCTATGAATGTACGCAGTCGTAATCATAAGGGTCGTACCTCCCTCTTTCTACACCGGAAACTTTGGGGGGGGGGGGGGGGTCATGTGCCGAGCAAAATGTCCGGATGACGAGGTGAGTAGAGAGAGACAGTAACGTGGATATTTTATCCGAGGAAATGGAAATTTTCTTTACTATTTCCTTTCTAGGTTGGTCATGATGACAGAGGCTAGACACCATCTGATATAAACTTTTTTTTTTTCTTTTTAATTAATTTGGAGCAGAAGAGGGGAGTCGTGCGACAAAAAAAAAAAAAAAAAAAAAAAAAAAAGATCTGACTCTCGCAAAAATTGCTTACCCCAACTCTGGTTTGGATTGGCTACTCGGATAGGAGCAAAGTGTAGTATATGTTCTGAATCTGATAGTACACTTTATCTTTTCTGTCCATGGTCAGTGAAAGAGAAATCCTTCTAGACTGAAGGAATTTTTATTTTTGGCCCCAATTAAGAATATCCCTTTAGGAGAAGCTGGATCCCCCCCCCCCCCGCATTAAAACTTGACCTTGTGTCTAACTCTGCCCTCATGGGGAAGCAAGTAAATAGGCACATAGATAAAGCGTTAATTCCCTAGCGTAATAAAGAAAAACAAGATTCATTCCAGCCTGCAAATACTTATCCCCCTCCCCTGTCTCAGATAATTACCTTCCTAAATAAACTTAATAAGTACCAAAGCCATTTTCAATCCATGATAATTTACATCAAGTACTTACAAGAAGCGACTTCAAAGGTGTTTTTATTTCAAACAAAGTGAAATAAATCTATCCATAATTAGATCAATTAATCTGGCATGATAAGTAAGATGGAATTAATTTAAAGTTAGATTCTGTTTAATTTATAGTATCAATTTAATAATCACACGAAAAGACTTACGGACGCCATTCTTGCAAAATAAGCAAATATATATATATATATATATATATAAATGAAGGAGAATGGAAAGGAATTAGAGAAAGCAAAAGCCAAATCAAAATTCAATTCAAAAGTTCAAAGCAAGGTATATTCCGCAAAAAGGCAATTTATTCAAGTTAAATTTTCCTTAAGCCAGGCTTTTCAAAGATCAAAATCTTATCATCAGAGGATTTTCTATTTTCGCCGTACCTGAAGTTGTGGCTTCTTGGAATTTAACTTTGAAACCTCTCTCATTACTTCTCGTGCCTCTAACGACCTACCTATCTACATCTTATTCTCTCCGCTGGATTCTTCGACACCGGACTTTTTGGAGATCGGACATTTGCTTGCACCCTGGCACAGTTTTGCCCTGCGTTTCTTTCCCTACAACTTTTATTTTATTTTTTCAAATTTTAAATCTTGGCCATTGCCAACTTATCTATCCCAGCGACTTCCTCTGATGATAAGATTTTGATCTTTGAAAAGCCTGGCTTAAGGAAAATTTAACTTGAATAAATTGCCTTTTTGCGGAATATACCTTGCTTTGAACTTTTGAATTGAATTTTGATTTGGCTTTTGCTTTCTCTAATTCCTTTCCATTCTCCTTCATTTCTACCTGCTCTATCCTGGATATTGAGCTGTATACTCTTCACAATAGGGTTTTACCTTTCCTAAAAGTTCGCTTTTAGTACACCTCTTATATATATATATATATATATATATATATATATTATGCCTATTAACTTATTTAGGTGGGCCGTTGTGATTTCTTCTGGCCTATGGTATGGTTAGGTTCAATATTCAGGAGGTCCACACTCCCAGGCTTTACCTTTTCTTTAAGAAGTGGTTAGTTTTTTGCTAATTGCATTAAGCATCCTTACCAGGGAATGCCGACAGGGCTGCTCATGCATTTTTTGTAGGTCAGAGTGCACTAATTCTAGTGCGCTAGCTTTTCAAACCCACACCTGACGTAGAGAGCTAAATAAAATAATATGCCTGTGTGAGTGTGAAAAACAAATAAAACCATTTAAAAAGAGTGTGATGATGGAGGGAGAAAGAGGGGAGCATGAAAGGGGAGAAGGAGGAGAGAGAGAGAGGGGAAAAGAGGGAGGTAGAAAAAGGGAATGAGAAAGAGTGAGAAAGAGACGGACTGAGGGATAGATAGAGAGGGGGAAGAGAGAGAGAGAAGGGAGAGGAGAAAGAGAGAGGGAAGAGAGAGGGGGAATAGAGAGGAGAAAGAGAGGGGGAATAGAGAGGAGAAAGAGAGGGGGAATAGAGAGGAGAAAGAGAGGGGGAAGAGAGAGGAGAAAGAGAGGGGGAAGAGAGAGGAGAAAGAGAGGGGGAAGAGAGAGGAGAAAGAGAGGGGGAAGAGAGAGGAGAAAGAGAGGGGAAGAGAGAGGAGAACGAGAGGGGGAAGAGAGAGGAGAACGAGAGGGGGAAGAGAGAGGAGAAAGAGAGGGGGAAGAGAGGAGAAAGAGAGGGGGAAGAGAGGAGAAAGAGAGGGGGAAGAGAGGAGAAAGAGAGGGGAAGAGAGAGGAGAAAGAGAGGGGAAGAGAGAGGAGAAAGAGAGGGGAAGAGAGAGGAGAAAGAGAGGGAAGAGAGAGGAGAAAGAGAGGGGGAAGAGAGAGGAGAAAGAGAGGGGGAAGAGAGGAGAAAGAGAGAGGAGAAAGAGAGGGGAGAAAGAGAGGGGAGAAAGAGGGGGAAGAGAGGGGGAAGAGAGAGAGGGAAGAGAGAGGGGGAAGAGAGAGGGGGAAGAGAGAGGGGGAAGAGAGAGGGGGAAGAGAGAGGGGGAAGAGAGAGGGGGAAGAGAGAGGGGGAAGAGAGAGGGGGAAGAGAGAGGGGGAAGAGAGAGGGGAAGAGAGAGGGGGAAGAGAGAGGGGGAAGAGAGAGGAGAAAGAGAGGGGAGAAAGAGAGGGGAGAAAGAGAGGGGAGAAAGAGAGGGGGAAGAGAGGGGGAAGAGAGGGGGAAGAGAGGGGAGAAAGAGAGGGGAGAAAGAGAGGGGGAAGAGAGGGGGAAGAGAGGGGAGAAAGAGAGGGGAGAAAGAGAGGGGAGAAAGAGAGGGGGAAGAGAGGGGAGAAAGAGAGGGGGAAGAGAGGGGGAATAGAGGGGAGAAAGAGAGGGGGAATAGAGGGGAGAAAGAGAGGGGGAATAGAGGGGAGAAAGAGAGGGGGAATAGAGGGGAGAAAGAGAGGGGGAATAGAGGGGAGAAAGAGAGGGAGAATAGAGGGGAGAAAGTGAGGGGGAATAGAGGGGAGAAAGTGAGGGGGAATAGAGGGGAGAAAGAGAGGGGGAATAGAGGGGAGAAAGAGAGGGAGAATAGAGGGGAGAAAGTGAGGGGGAATAGAGGGGAGAAAGTGAGGGGGAATAGAGGGGAGAAAGAGAGGGGGAATAGAGGGGAGAAAGAGAGGGAGAATAGAGGGGAGAAAGGGAGGGGGAATAGAGGGGAGAAAGAGAGGGGGAATAGAGGGGAGAAAGAGAGGGGGAAGAGAGGGGAGAAAGAGAGGGGGAAGAGAGGGGAGAAAGAGAGGGGGAGAGAGAGGAGAAAGAGAGGGGGAAGAGAGGGGAGAAAGAGAGGGGGAAGAGAGGGGAGAAAGAGAGGGGCCGAGAGAGGAGAAAGAGAGGGGGACGAGAGAGGAGAAAGAGAGGGGGACGAGAGAGGAGAAAGAGAGGGGGACGAGAGAGGAGAAAGAGAGGGGGACGAGAGAGGAGAAAGAGAGGGGGACGAGAGAGGAGAAAGAGAGGGGGACGAGAGAGGAGAAGAGAGGGGGACGAGAGAGGAGAAAGAGAGAGGGACGAGAGAGGAGAAAGAGAGGGGGACGAGAGAGGAGAAAGAGAGGGGGACGAGAGAGGAGAAAGAGAGGGGGACGAGAGAGGAGAAAGAGAGGGGGACGAGAGAGGAGAAAGAGAGGGGGACGAGAGAGGAGAAAGAGAGGGGGACGAGAGAGGAGAAAGAGAGGGGGACGAGAGAGGAGAAAGAGAGGGGGACGAGAGAGGAGAAAGAGAGGGGGACGAGAGAGGAGAAAGAGAGGGGGACGAGAGAGGAGAAAGAGAGGGGGACGAGAGAGGAGAAAGAGAGGGGGAAGAGAGAGGAGAAAGAGAGGGGGAAGAGAGAGGAGAAAGAGAGGGGGGAAGAGAGAGGAGAAAGAGAGGGGGGAAGAGAGAGGAGAAAGAGATGGTGGATATAGAGAGATGGGGGAGAGGGATAGAGAGATGGGGGAGAGGGATAGAGAGATGGGGGAGAGGGATAGAGAGATGGGGGAGAGGGATAGAGAGATGGGGGAGAGGGATAGAGAGATGGGGGAGAGGGATAGAGAGATGGGGGAGAGGGATAGAGAGATGGGGGAGAGGGATAGAGAGATGGGGGAGAGGGATAGAGAGATGAGGAGAGGGATAGAGAGATGAGGAGAGAGATAGAGAGACGGGGGAGAGGGATAGAGAGATGAGGAGAGAGAGTAAGTGATAGTAAGAGAGAGAGAGAGAGAGAGGGGGGGGGATCTAAGTAGGTGTAGCCTAGTCATGAGGCCAACATCATTTTATAATGTCTGAAAACAGTAATTAAGTGTCACTCTGCACAAGTCTATCAGGATAAGTGCTTGCTTCTTAGTGTGGTTGCTATGGCAATTGACTTGGATGAAAGACGAATACTCCCGAGACTACAAATAACGACTTCAACTATTTATCTCGAGGAAGGAGGGGGGGATGCACATGTGGAACGACTTGTAAAATGAGCAATCAATTTAGAAAATAAAAAAAATTGGAGGTCAGTTTTGTTCCCCCATTTTTTTTTTTTTTTTTTTTTTTACCAAATTAACCACATCCTGTTTTGTTTTTTTCGTTTTTTTTTTCTTTCTTTCTTTTATCAAGCAGGGCACTGTGATAAAAACAAGGCACTACAGTCATGAAGCGGTAAAATAGAAAGAATCCACTTTATCATGGCCGCCGTTTCTGAAATCGGAAATTAAGAACCGGTGTTTATCCACAAACTATACCCATTATATTTTTAGGCCAGCTTTTTTTTTTGGGGGGGGGGAGGCAATAATAATTTGTTTTCAACAATTTGCTTAATTATTAACAAATAATAAAATCAAACTGTTTTTATAATTGGAAATTTTTTAAATTTATTTTTAAAATACTATTTTTTACAAATATCAAATCAAAGTTGTTTTTTGTTTTTTAATTCGAATTTTTTTTTTTTTTAATTTGAAAATATGAAAAAAATAGTTTAATAGTTTGGCAATATTAACAATTTCCAATAAAGAAAAAGCCAACAAATAACTTTTACCACAAGCAAGTAAAAGTGACTTTTCTACTTATCTGCCTAATTTGTTTTGTGTTTTAAAAAGCGCTTTATTTACATTTAAAACATGTGAACATTTTTAAATTGGGGCTCACTCGCCTTCCTCAATCCGCCCCTTCTACTTGAAATACTTGACAACAAAATTTTAAATAATAAAAGACAAAAACTTTCGCATTTATTCATATAAATTTAAACATTTTTGGTAATTTTGATCCAAATTTATTTATCTTTTAAATAAGACCGTAAAGAAACGAAAAGTTAAAGTAAGTAGAAAGCAATTCGTCTGGGCTATCGTGTGTGTGGGGTGCTCTTTTTTTTAAACTTACAATTCGGAAACTACCAAAAAGGCATGTCTAAATACAAGTGCGAAACGTTTGTCCACCGAATCGAAACAATCATTGAATTTTAAACAAATAAGAGAGAGAGAGAGAGAGAGAGAGAGAGAGAGAGAGAGAGAGAGAGAGAGCAATCAGTCACCCTTTTCCCTTTTTCTATAAACTTTTCTTTTTTCCGCGTCGTCAGTTTAATTTAAATTACCTCCCTTTTCAGAAAAGTTTTAGTAACTTATCTTTTTTATTATTAATATTGCATATATATAGCAAAAATAGGTCAATAGAATTACAAATGAATAACACTAAAAATGAAATTTATTATGAACTATTTAAAAACTAGTCATGCAAATAGCTGTCTTTGGTTCTTTCGTCTGTACTATATATAGAGTATTTCAAAATATTATGTTGTATTATTGATTTAAATAACAGTAACTCGTTTTGATGCTAATATAGGAGTATTATTTACTCCTCTCCAGGAGTTAGGCACAAGGCCAGTTTTATCCTACTCCCACAAGTAAGATGTGACCCAAGGTCGGGTCGGAAAGTGGGGGTTGAAAAGCCAGCGCCCGAGAGGTGAGCACTCTGACCATCAAAAATTGCCTGGGCAGCCCCGTCGGCATTCCCCGGTAGGGGCGCCTCAAGCAGTAAGCAATTAACTTACTCCTCCCCAAAGAGGGGAGGCTAAGCCTGGGAGGGTTGACCTCCTAGAACTGCACAGGACAATCCCATACACCGGCGTAAATCAAGCCCCGAAGGCCAAGACAATACCATTCTATGGGGTGCAGTATCCATTGGAACAGATGAAATAAAACTTTCGCACTTTAGGCTAGACGTACCCGTGACCCGGTGTGGTCACTACCATTATTTAGTTGTAGATTTCATGCGAAAATTCACACATATCTTCTTGCATAACTGAAAAATAAGTCTCTATTTAACCCCCCCCCCCCCAACTTATCTTGTGCAAGACACCTTCCCCTTCTACCACAGACACAGTAGACAAGGTGGTTTTGTTTCACTTGACAGAGATGGCTGTCACCAGCCGAGGCTGTGGGCAATTCAGTTTGCATATCAAACTCCACTACATATTGTCTGGTTTTTAACCTATTCGTGAGCAATTTTTTTTCTTTCTTTAATTTATTACCAAAAATCTTTTGTAAATACAAGCTTATATTTCAGCAAAATTACTTTCAAAGATTTACTTGACGTTATAGGATAGATAGAGCATTCATTTATACGATATATAAAAATGTGGTTTGGTTATAAGAGCTACTTAGGAAGCTTCTGTTCTTGGCCTTTTGGCTAAGATCAAAGTGTAGTATCTGTTCCGATGGATACTGCACTCCATAGACTGGTATTGTCTTGGCCTTCGGGGGCTTGATTTACGCCGGTCTATGGGTCTGTCCTGTGCAGTTCTAGGAGGTCCACTCTCCCAGGCTTCTCCTCCCCTCTTTGGGGAGGAGTAAGTTTATTGCTTACTGCCTGAGGCGCCCCTACCAGGGAATGCCGACGGGGCTGCCCAGGCAATTTTTAAACCCCACTTTCCCGACCCGACCTTGGGTTACATCTTACTTGTGGGAGTAAGATAAAAACTGGCCTTCTGCCTAACTCCTGGAGAGGAGTAAATCAATACTTAGGAAGCTTCTGTTCTTGGCCTTTTGGCTAAGATCAAAGTGTAGTATCTGTTCCGATGGATACTGCACTCCATAAACTGGTATTGTCTTGGCCTTCGGGGCTTGATTTACGCCAGTCTATGGGTCGGTCCTGTGCAGTTCTAGGAGGTCCACCCTCCCAGGCTTTGCCTCCCCTCTTTGGGGAGGAGTAAGTTTATTGCTTACTGCCTGAGGCGTCCTACTGGGGAATGTCGACGGGGCTGTCCAGACAATTTTTAATGGCCAGAGTGCTCACTTTCTCGGGCGCTGGCTTTTCAAACCCCACTTTCCCGACCCGACCTTGGGTCACATCTTACTTGTGGGAGTAAGATAAAACTGGCCTTGTGCCTAACCTCCTGGAGAGGAGGTAAATAAATACTTAGGAAGAAACTATTTGATTGAATAATAGATAGATTAAACTGATTGTATCCTTTCACTCTAAATTTTCACAGTATACTAAAAATTGAGACATCAATGTTGCCAATATACATCAGAAAGTAGGTGTAATATTTAAAAGACTCTCCAATCTTCATGACTAACGATAGATATTTCTGAAAATACTGAAATATGGTTAATTATCCTTCTTGTCTTAAAAAAAGGACCATGGCTGCTAATGGGTTGATTTCATTTCGAAATTAAATTCTACCATAATGCATCTCGGTTAGTCTATTTTATCTTTTTGTTAAATTGTACATTAGAAACAAAGCCTCCATCTGAAACACATCACGGCCAAGCAAAAAAGTCAAATTACGTTCAAGGACTTACTTGACTTTTCTTCTATATATAAAAATGTGTGAATACTTATCAAAAAATTTTGATTGAATAATGGATGAAACTGATTATATCCTTCCGTTCTAAATTTTCACAGTCTACTTAAAATTGAGACATCAGTGTTGCCAATATACATGAGACAGTATGTGCCATATTTGAAAGACACTCCAATCTTTATGACTAACTATTGATATTTCTGAAAAATACAGATGTTCCAGAAACATGAGTAATTATTTTTCTGATCCTAACAAAAGGACCATGGGCGCTAATGGGTTGTGGCGGATATCGAGCTCCTCCAAAAGGGTACTGTTATCGAGAACAAAAATAAAGGCAAGTGTTGGAACAATTAATCGGAATCGGGAATCGAAAAAAATCGGTCCTTTCTGGGGTATCAGAATCGGTATTGAAATCTGAAAAATTTTAGGCCAATTTCAGATTCCAAAAATGATTCCATTAATTTTTTTTCTTTAAACTTGATTTCCATCGCTGGTACTAATGATAAAATGATAAATATTTATTGACTTTAAACTACCGATAAAAATAAAATCTATACATAATAATAACAGCGGAAAAATGGCACAGGTAAAAACGGCACAAGTAGATAAATAGGAAAAAATGACACAAGTGAAAAATATAGATGAAAATAAAACACTCTGGCATATGAAATCATTATTTTCAGTCAATTATGAGGAAAAGACTAAAGAAAAAATAGAAAGATTTAATCATGTAATGTACGCCTCCCTTACAAGTGTACTTATACTTTTGCACACATTACACGAATTTTTACCGTAATCTGAAAAATCCAAAAATAAAACAACTCTATAATTAAATATTTAGAAATCTAAAAAGAATAAGAATCGGAAAAAACAAGCCGCGTGTGCGTGGTCCCCCTCTGTATGTGACTCGATGTGGCGAGTGTAAAATGCAATAAATTTGGGCAATTTGGAGCATTTTTGACCCCCTGGAGGCGCGAACCAGAATTTTTCTGGGGTCAAGGATGCTCATTTTATATCCAGAACAATTGCCTCTACATTTTGGCCAAGTTTCAGAAAAATTGAATGGATGGATCAGACGTTATGGGAGAAAAGGGTCATATTTTGCCATTTCGGGGCCTTTTGACACCCTGGGGGGGGGCTAACCAGATTTTTTTTCAAAAATCGGAGAATGTCACTTTCTAACCTGACCAAAGTTACAACTTCATGCAAAATTTCAGAAATTCAATGGATGGTTGCGGAGAAAAATCCAGACGGACATACCTCAAAACATAAGTCCCCCGATTTTATAAATCGGGGGACCAAATATTGAAATCCTATCATCACTAGTTTAGAATAGGTTCTCATTATCATCATCATCATCATCATCATATTCAGTTTAATGTCCGTTTTACATGCTGACATGCGTTAGACAGCTTTAACCCTAATCCTCGAGTAGTCCCCGGCCTTGATAAGTAGTGACCCATTAGTATAAGAAAAAAAAAATTTTAAGCCCAATAATGGACCTGCAAACATCTATAAAACCGTCCCGTCAATATCTTTTAAGATTCTGTTCAAAGCAGAAGGACAAAACCTTTTGAGGGTTCAACACTAAGTTTTCATCAAAAGTTTGAAATTGGATCAACTACAAAGTTATTTTTAAACTGTGAAATATCGAACTAAACATGCTTGTTTTATATATATCAAGTGGTTTCATGCCTTGTCTGGAGCGATTTCAATAAAAATAAATAAAAATTATAATATTATTAATAATAATAATAATATAAGAATAGACACGATTGTGTGGAGAAAGCAGTACACTGGGAACTGTGCAAACGACTGCATTTCGAACACGTGGACAAACATAAACTGGAAAACGAAAATCACAAAATTCTCTGGGACATGGAGGTGCAAACGGATAAACTCATACAAGCAAGGAAACCGGATGTCATAATAGTCAACAAGAAGGAAAATCCTGCCAAATCGTAGATTTTGCCGTTCCAGCAGATCACAGAGTGAAGATCAAGGAAACAAAAACGAAGCAAATACAGCGAACTTGCCAAGGAATTGAAAGGGATATAGAGCATGAATAAAGTCATTATAATACCAATAATCGTAGGAGCACTGGGAACAATAAAAAAAAAAACTGGAAAAAAGAGTGGGAGAAATTGGAATTAAAGGGATCACTGAGACCATACAAAGGACGGCAATGATCAAAACAGCTTCTGTTTAGATTGGGCTTAAGAGTCTATCAGGCCCTGTGTGTGCAGTGTGATAATGTATGGAAGTGAAATCTGGCCAGTGAGGGTTGAAGACATGCGTTGCATGGAGGGCAATGATATGAGAATCATAAGATGGGTGTGTAGTTTGAGTCTTCAGGAGAGGTTTAGATTTGATGACCTCAGTGGAATGATTAAATCTGGACAGTATAGGGTGATGTGTGCAGAACAGGAGACTTTGTTGGTTTGGTCACAGGGGCAGGGTTAGACCAATAAAGACATGACAGGAAGTGATAAGGATGGATTTTTTTAAAATAGAAATCGCTCCAGACAAGGAATGAAGTTAGCTCCTTACAAAATATGATTATCGCAAAGACAGGAGATGACTTTTGACCTTAGTCTTGAAAAGACCAAGGCTATAGGTAGGAGGAAAACAGTCAACAGGAAGAAAGTTCAACAAGCCTGCAGTTCTGGGAAAGAAGCTACTGGAATAGGAAGCTGTATTACAATGCGGTATCAAAACAGCAAATTGATGGAGACCACTAGTCACACGAATTGGAACAAAAGAAGTGGGAATAGATCACAATTCCGAAGAACACATGCCAGAATAATATTTATAGAAAAGACTGAGACTAGCAACATCATGTCTCTGAGAGAGAGGGTACAGAAAAGAAGAAAAGAAGGGTCCAAATCAAATTACAGATACGGTTCTGCACCTTATCAAGAACCCTCAAATGGGACAAAGATTCATCAGCCCAAATATGACAACAGTACTCCATACATGGTCTCATAGTAGATTTGTAGAGATTTGAGAGAAAGATAGATAAATGAAGACTTGGCCAGAGATAAGTTAGTTTGGAAGTCACTTTTTAAAAGTTGTCCAACACATGCCAGCATGTAAAACAGACATTTAACTGAATATGATGATGATGATGATACTGCACCTCTCCCCCAGCCTACACCAAAGTCATGAATCTTAGTTAAATGGCTGCCAGTCCTCTTATAGGTATCACCTTATATAGTTTCCATCTCAAAATAAACCGAGATCCATTGAGTGACTCATCTTTTGGGCGAGAAGGCTCAGGATCAGAAGAATGGGGGAAAAATTTATTGTGGAATTCTCATTTCTCTCACCTTTTCTGTTGAAAGGTTTGATAGCGTTCTAAGAATGAAAGAACACAGATGGCGTATCGGATGTCACTGGCAATTACCAAACACCTTAGTACGACTAAGTACCGACAAGTAGATTAGTAGATTTTCCGGCAGTTGGTTTTTTATGTGCCCCTTTTATTGTTTAATGCCAGATACTAGGTAATATTGTTTTGTTTTCCAGCCATTTCTGTTTCTGTTCTAGAACAGAAACAAGCCCTGGTTGATTATTCATAAGAGTGTCCATTACTTCTACACATTTTTAGAAAATAAAAATATTTCAAACTTCAGCATAAAAGATCAACAAAAATGTTCTTTCAAACTTCAGTCTAACAGACCAATGTAAATACTATTTAACAATTTCAAATTAACAGAACAACGTTAATATTATTTAAAAATTTCAGATTAACAGATCAACGTAAATACTATTTCAAATTTCAGCCTAACAGACCAACGTAAATACTATTTCAAATTTCAGTCTAACAGACCAATGTAAATACTATTTCAAATTTCAGTCTAACAGACCAACGTAAATACTATTTCAAATTTCAGTCTAACAGACCAACGTAAATACTATTTAAAACTTCAGCCTAACAGACCAACGTAAATACTATTTCAAATTTCAGCCTAACAGACCAACGTAAATACTATTTAAAACTTCAGCCTAACAGACCAACGTAAATACTATTTAAAACTTCAGCCTAACAGACCAACGTAAATACTATTTCAAATTTCAGCCTAACAGACCAACATAAATACTATTTCAAACTTCAGTCTAACAGACCAACATAAATACTATTTCAAACTTCAGTCTAACAGACCAACGTAAATACTATTTCAAACTTCAGTCTAACAGACCAACGTAAATACTATTTCAAACTTCAGTCTAACAGACCAACGTAAATACTATTTCAAACTTCAGATTAACAGACCAACATAAATACTATTTCAAATTTCAGCCTGACAGACCAACGTAAATACTATTTCAAACTTCAGTCTAACAGACCAACATAAATACTATTTCAAATTTCAGCCTGACAGACCAACATAAATACTATTTCAAACTTCAGTCTAACAGACCAACGTAAATACTATTTCAAACTTCAGTCTAACAGACCAACATAAATACTATTTCAAACTTCAGTCTAACAGACCAACGTAAATACTATTTCAAACTTCAGATTAACAGACCAACATAAATACTATTTCAAACTTCAGTCTAACAGACCAACGTAAATACTATTTCAAACTTCAGATTAACAGACCAACATAAATACTATTTCAAATTTCAGCCTGACAGACCAACGTAAATACTATTTCAAATTTCAGCCTAACAGACCAACGTAAATACTATTTCAAACTTCAGCCTAACAGACCAACGTAAATACTATTTCAAACTTCAGCCTAACAGACCAACGTAAATACTATTTCAAACTTCAGTCTAACAGACCAACGTAAATACTATTTCAAACTTCAGTCTAACAGACCAACGTAAATACTATTTCAAACTTCAGATTAACAGACCAACATAAATACTATTTCAAATTTCAGCCTGACAGACCAACGTAAATACTATTTCAAATTTCAGCCTAACAGACCAACGTAAATACTATTTCAAACTTCAGCCTAACAGACCAACGTAAATACTATTTCAAACTTCAGTCTAACAGACCAACGTAAATACTATCTCAAACTTCAGTCTAACAGACCAACGTAAATACTATCTCAAACTTCAGTCTAACAGACCAACGTAAATACTATTTCAAACTTCAGTCTAACAGACAAACGTAAATATTATTTCAAACTTCAGTCTAACAGACCAATGTAAATACTATTTCAAACTTCAGTCTAACAGACAAACGTAAATATTATTTCAAACTTCAGTCTAACAGACCAATGTAAATACTATTTCAAACTTCAGTCTAACAGACAAACGTAAATACTATTTCAAACTTCAGTCTAACAGACAAACGTAAATATTATTTCAAACTTCAGTCTAACAGACCAACGTAAATACTATCTCAAACTTCAGTCTAACAGACCAACGTAAATACTATTTCAAACTTCAGCCTAACAGACCAACGTAAATACTATTTCAAACTTCAGTCTAACAGACCAACGTAAATACTATTTCAAACTTCAGTCTAACAGACCAATGTAAATACTATTTCAAACTTCAGCCTAACAGACCAACGTAAATACTATTTCAAACTTCAGTCTAACAGACCAACGTAAATACTATTTCAAATTTCAGTCTAACAGACAAACGTAAATATTATTTCAAATTTCAGCCTAACAGACCAACGTAAATACTATTTAAAACTTCAGCCTAACAGACCAACGTAAATACTATTTAAAACTTCAGCCTAACAGACCAACGTAAATACTATTTCAAATTTCAGCCTAACAGACCAACATAAATACTATTTCAAACTTCAGTCTAACAGACCAACATAAATACTATTTCAAACTTCAGTCTAACAGACCAACGTAAATACTATTTCAAACTTCAGTCTAACAGACCAACGTAAATACTATTTCAAACTTCAGTCTAACAGACCAACGTAAATACTATTTCAAACTTCAGATTAACAGACCAACATAAATACTATTTCAAATTTCAGCCTGACAGACCAACGTAAATACTATTTCAAACTTCAGTCTAACAGACCAACATAAATACTATTTCAAATTTCAGCCTGACAGACCAACATAAATACTATTTCAAACTTCAGTCTAACAGACCAACGTAAATACTATTTCAAACTTCAGTCTAACAGACCAACATAAATACTATTTCAAACTTCAGTCTAACAGACCAACGTAAATACTATTTCAAACTTCAGATTAACAGACCAACATAAATACTATTTCAAACTTCAGTCTAACAGACCAACGTAAATACTATTTCAAACTTCAGATTAACAGACCAACATAAATACTATTTCAAATTTCAGCCTGACAGACCAACGTAAATACTATTTCAAATTTCAGCCTAACAGACCAACGTAAATACTATTTCAAACTTCAGCCTAACAGACCAACGTAAATACTATTTCAAACTTCAGCCTAACAGACCAACGTAAATACTATTTCAAACTTCAGTCTAACAGACCAACGTAAATACTATTTCAAACTTCAGTCTAACAGACCAACGTAAATACTATTTCAAACTTCAGATTAACAGACCAACATAAATACTATTTCAAATTTCAGCCTGACAGACCAACGTAAATACTATTTCAAATTTCAGCCTAACAGACCAACGTAAATACTATTTCAAACTTCAGCCTAACAGACCAACGTAAATACTATTTCAAACTTCAGTCTAACAGACCAACGTAAATACTATCTCAAACTTCAGTCTAACAGACCAACGTAAATACTATCTCAAACTTCAGTCTAACAGACCAACGTAAATACTATTTCAAACTTCAGTCTAACAGACAAACGTAAATATTATTTCAAACTTCAGTCTAACAGACCAATGTAAATACTATTTCAAACTTCAGTCTAACAGACAAACGTAAATATTATTTCAAACTTCAGTCTAACAGACCAATGTAAATACTATTTCAAACTTCAGTCTAACAGACAAACGTAAATACTATTTCAAACTTCAGTCTAACAGACAAACGTAAATATTATTTCAAACTTCAGTCTAACAGACCAACGTAAATACTATCTCAAACTTCAGTCTAACAGACCAACGTAAATACTATTTCAAACTTCAGCCTAACAGACCAACGTAAATACTATTTCAAACTTCAGTCTAACAGACCAACGTAAATACTATTTCAAACTTCAGTCTAACAGACCAATGTAAATACTATTTCAAACTTCAGCCTAACAGACCAACGTAAATACTATTTCAAACTTCAGTCTAACAGACCAACATAAATACTATTTCAAATTTCAGTCTAACAGACAAACGTAAATATTATTTCAAATTTCAGCCTAACAGACCAACGTAAATACTATTTCAAATTTCAGCCTAACAGACCAACGTAAATACTATTTCAAATTCCAGCCTAACAGACCAACGTAAATACTATTTCAAATTCCAGCCTAACAGACCAACGTAAATACTATTTCAAACTTCAGTCTAACAGACCAACGTAAATACTATTTCAAACTTCAGTCTAACAGACCAACGTAAATACTATTTCAAACTTCAGCCTAACAGACCAACGTAAATACTATTTCAAACTTCAGCCTAACAGACCAACGTAAATACTATTTCAAATTTCAGCCTAACAGACCAACGTAAATACTATTTCAAATTTCAGCCTAACAGACCAACGTAAATACTATTTCAAATTTCAGCCTAACAGACCAACGTAAATACTATTTCAAACTTCAGCCTAACAGACCAACGTAAATACTATTTCAAACTTCAGTCTAACAGACCAACGTAAATACTATTTCAAATTTCAGCCTGACAGACCAACGTAAATACTATTTCAAATTTCAGCCTAACAGACCAACGTAAATACTATTTCAAACTTCAGCCTAACAGACCAACGTAAATACTATTTCAAATTTCAGCCTAACAGACCAACGTAAATACTATTTCAAATTTCAGCCTAACAGACCAACGTAAATACTATTTCAAACTTCAGCCTAACAGACCAACGTAAATACTATTTCAAATTTCAGCCTAACAGACCAACGTAAATACTATTTCAAACTTCAGTCTAACAGACCAACGTAAATACTATTTCAAATTTCAGCCTAACAGACCAACGTAAATACTATTTCAAACTTCAGTCTAACAGACCAACGTAAATACTATTTCAAACTTCAGTCTAACAGACCAACGTAAATACTATTTCAAATTTCAGCCTAACAGACCAACGTAAATACTATTTCAAATTTCAGCCTAACAGACCAACGTAAATACTATTTCAAACTTCAGCCTAACAGACCAACGTAAATACTATTTCAAACTTCAGCCTAACAGACCAACGTAAATACTATTTCAAACTTCAGTCTAACAGACCAACGTAAATACTATTTCAAATTTCAGCCTGACAGACCAACGTAAATACTATTTCAAATTTCAGCCTAACAGACCAACGTAAATACTATTTCAAACTTCAGCCTAACAGACCAACGTAAATACTATTTCAAATTTCAGCCTAACAGACCAACGTAAATACTATTTCAAATTTCAGCCTAACAGACCAACGTAAATACTATTTCAAACTTCAGTCTAACAGACCAACGTAAATACTATTTCAAATTTCAGCCTAACAGACCAACGTAAATACTATTTCAAACTTCAGTCTAACAGACCAACGTAAATACTATTTCAAACTTCAGCCTAACAGACCAACGTAAATACTATTTCAAACTTCAGTCTAACAGACCAACGTAAATACTATTTCAAATTTCAGCCTGACAGACCAACGTAAATACTATTTCAAATTTCAGCCTAACAGACCAACGTAAATACTATTTCAAACTTCAGCCTAACAGACCAACGTAAATACTATTTCAAATTTCAGCCTAACAGACCAACGTAAATACTATTTCAAATTTCAGCCTAACAGACCAACGTAAATACTATTTCAAACTTCAGTCTAACAGACCAACGTAAATACTATTTCAAATTTCAGCCTAACAGACCAACGTAAATACTATTTCAAACTTCAGTCTAACAGACCAACGTAAATACTATTTCAAATTTCAGCCTAACAGACCAACGTAAATACTATTTCAAACTTCAGCCTAACAGACCAACGTAAATACTATTTCAAACTTCAGCCTAACAGACCAACGTAAATACTATTTCAAATTTCAGTCTAACAGACCAACGTAAATACTATTTCAAATTTCAGCCTAACAGACCAACGTAAATACTATTTCAAATTTCAGCCTAACAGACCAACGTAAATACTATTTCAAACTTCAGCCTAACAGACCAACGTAAATACTATTTCAAACTTCAGTCTAACAGACCAACGTAAATACTATTTCAAATTTCAGTCTAACAGACCAACGTAAATACTATTTCAAATTCCAGCCTAACAGACCAACGTAAATACTATTTCAAACTTCAGTCTAACAGACCAACGTAAATACTATTTCAAATTTCAGTCTAACAGACCAACGTAAATACTATTTCAAATTCCAGCCTAACAGACCAACGTAAATACTATTTCAAACTTCAGTCTAACAGACCAACGTAAATACTATTTCAAACTTCAGTCTAACAGACCAACGTAAATACTATTTCAAACTTCAGTCTAACAGACCAACGTAAATACTATCTCAAACTTCAGTCTAACAGACCAACGTAAATACTATCTCAAACTTCAGTCTAACAGACCAACGTAAATACTATTTCAAACTTCAGTCTAACAGACCAACGTAAATACCATTTCAAACTTCAGTCTAACAGACTAACGTAAATACTATCTCAAACTTCAGTCTAACAGACCAACGTAAATACTATTTCAAATTTCAGCCTAACAGACCAACGTAAATACTATTTCAAACTTCAGTCTAACAGACCAACGTAAATACTATTTCAAACTTCAGTCTAACAGACCAACGTAAATACTATTTCAAACTTCAGTCTAACAGACCAACGTAAATACTATCTCAAACTTCAGTCTAACAGACCAACGTAAATACTATTTCAAATTTCAGCCTAACAGACCAACGTAAATACTATTTCAAACTTCAGTCTAACAGACCAACGTAAATACTATTTCAAACTTCAGTCTAACAGACCAACGTAAATACTATTTCAAACTTCAGTCTAACAGACCAACGTAAATACTATTTCAAACTTCAGTCTAACAGACCAACGTAAATACCATTTCAAACTTCAGTCTAACAAACCAACGTAAATACTATTTCAAACTTCAGTCTAACAGACCAACGTAAATACTATTTCAAATTTCAGCCTGACAGACCAACGTAAATACTATTTAACATTTCAGCCTAACAGACCAACGTAAATACTATTTCAAACTTCAGCCTAATAGACCAACGAAAATACTTTTTTCCAAACTTCAGTCAATGTAAATACTATTTTAAACTTCATTGTAACGGACTAACGAAATTGCCTGGTGGGAAGGGGGGAATAAAATAACATTGAAAACGTAATTTTCCACATAAGGTTAGGTAATCTAAAGAAGAGTGGAAAATTTCATTAGAAGTAAAAATAAAAAATAGAATTGGAATTAAATGTTCAGGATGTTGCTTAACAAACTGGAAGTCTCCAGTGACACGTTGTAGATACGCTGGTGAAATCTTTTTGTTTCTGAACCACAAAGCGATTCGTGTTTAGAATAGTTACTCCCTCCTCCTATGGGGGTAAGGTTTGGGGGAATACCCATGAGGTATTAGGTACGCATGTATACTGTGAATAAAACTTTTTTTTTTAAATCCCAAAGAATTGTTAAACCCCAAATGATTTTGTGCTGTTATTATTAGTAACTTTCACAAGTTGTTATTAAAAAGGTGAGATGAAGCTTGCGCTCTTTCTCTCTCACCATTTGAAATTGAATTAATTTAATAAATAACCAAATATCGGTATCATAATGGTCCTAGGGATGTGAGTATTGATTTACTCCTCTCCAGGAGTTAGGCACAAGGCCAGTTTTTATCTTACTCCCACAAGTAAGATGTGACCCAAGGTCAGGTCGGAAAGTGGGGTTTAAAAATTGCCTGAGCAACCCCGTCGGCATTCCCCGGTAGGGGCGCCTCAGACAGTAAGCAATAAACTTACTCCTTCCCAATGAGGGGAGGCGAAGCCTGGGAGGGTGGACCTCCTAGAACTGCACAGGACAGACCCATAGACCGGCGTAAATCAAGCCCCGAAGGCCAAGACAATACCTGTCTATGGGGTGCAGTATCCATCGGAACAGATACTACACTTTGATCTTAGCCAAAGGGATGTGAGTAGCCAATGGCAAAAAAAGTTGAAATTAAATATTTTAGTGTTCACCCCTCTTGTACTTATTAAAACGTCCAAAGATGTATAATTATTATGAACCCTATTTGGATTGGTACTTATACTATTTAAAATCTAACATATAACGTTATCTTGTCAGATTTTAAAAGTCGAACCCAAATTGCATTTAAGCTGATACGTCAAACTTTCCTTCTGCTTTGGTAGAAATAATCCTTTTCTTATTTAAATTAAAAAAATTTTTTTAAAAAACGAATTTCGACCAAAGAACAGAGAAATCATATTTAGGGATTTAAATGGAAATCCGCTTTCTCTGAATTAAAGAAAGGGAAATTCCGCTAAAAAGTGGAGAACTCGCGTCCCTGTAGTCTCTGTTAATTAACTGAAATAAACAGAGACTAGACACAAAATAACTATGAAACGATAAACCTATTGATTCAGAGGGTAAATGTGTTCTAAAAACAGAATGCCATAAAAAAATTGTGTACATGCGATAAAATTGTTTTATATTGTTTTTCTGTTTTAAGATTATTACGTATGAAATCTGAAGAAAAACATGTTTAAATTGAGGAAATATATCACCATAATCAAAGGTTTTCCAAGATGGTGTCATACTTGCAGGTATTAGCAGGTTATTATTAGTAGGGAGCCATGATTGTTTTTTGTATCGCTTATGACGAAAAAAAAGTGTTAAAATGTGTTTTTTTTTTCTACAATTCATATCTTGGGTGTTTTTATTACAACATTTCGGCCGATGTAACCTCCAACCTTCTTCAGGTGTACCTTGTCGAACTCAAAAATCTTTCTGTTGAACTTGGGAATCTGGACGGAATTTCAAACGGAACCCTTTATTAAATCCACGGGGGTAACATGCTCTTGTTCCATCTGCAACCCCCGCACTGAGGATTGAACCTTCAACCTTCAGATGACTGTCACTTAGAACTGAGTTTTACGGATCCTTGCGGACAATTCTAGTATGCATTTTGGGAGCCTTAAACCTATTCTTGTTTTTGATCTAACTACTTATCACTATAGATCACTACTTATCTATTATTTATAATTATAGGTTCACATATTGTATTGAATTCTATACTAGGTCTGCTTAGTAAGTCATTGTCGCCTAACATATGTGCTGCTTCTTTGAATCGTCTTACTCTCCACCGTTCTTCTCTATCTATAATTTTACTTCATCCCATAAGGGTAGATGGTTTCCCTTTTCCTTCCATATGTGGTCAGCCATACCCGACTTTTCGATTTCTCCACGTATTACGGCTTTCCGGTGTTCTTCGAGCCTTACCTTTAGTGGACGACATGTCTCACCTTTGTATACTTTTCCACACTGACATGGAATCGCATACACACAGTTCTTAGTCATGACTTTTTCCGTAGGGGGTTTGACTCTCACAAGATGCTTCCGATAGTTGAGTCACTCCTGAATACTATCCTGATGTCATATGGATTACATATTCTTTGGATTTTTTTCCGACAAGCCCCTCATATATGGTATACAAACTGTGGTGAGTTCTCGGGTGGTGTCCTTTGGTGTTGCGTCTAGATTTGTTGGAGCTGATGTCATGCTCTCTGGATAGTTGTTTCAGTGGAGGGTTTCTCTTAAACTATCTATTTCCTCTTGATATGTATCGTTAGTATATATTGTCTTTGCTCGATGTTGTAGGCAGCGAACAATTCCTTTCTTTACATTATATGAATGGTGGGAGTTGAAATTAGATATTGTCCAGTGAAAGTTGGCTTTCGATACACAGATGACCTAAACCTCTGCTCAGTGAGAGTTATCAGCACATCTAGGAAGGATAATTTGTTGTTATGTTCTTTTTTCCATCGTGAACAGTATAGATGGGTGAAGAGAGTTCACATGGTCCAGTAATATTTGAACGTCCTCCTGGTGAGGCCAGAGTATAAATATGTCATCCATATATCGTAGCCACATTGTTGGCTGTAGTGGTGTTAATTGTAACACCATTTCCTCAAAGTATTCCGTGTATACATTGGTCAGCTAGACCTTCTTCCTGCCGGTATATATCAGATCCCATCACGAAGTATGTGGTTTCAATGCAAAAGGTCAACATCTCCATTAGATTATCAATTGAGATACAAGTGCGTTCCTTCAGTGAAGCATCTGAAGTCAACCTATTTCGTACCACCGTCAGGGTCTCATCAGTGGGTACTTTTGTGAACAGACTCACTACATCTAGATTCACCATCTGGTTGGAATCAATGGGAGCATTGTTGATTTCTTCCATGAAATGAGCTGAATTCTTGACATACGATGGAGATTTTCCTGTGAGTGGAGTGATTATATCTACTAGGAATCAGCTCATTGGATGGCATGCTGAACCTCGGGCGCTGACAATGGACCTTAATGAAATACTGTCTTTGTTTTATTTTCTATTACTTTTTATATTAAATTATTTTTAACTATAAATCATTCATGTCATAATCTTTTAAAAAAATATATTATTGCCTATACACTATTTTGATTCAAATTTTCGAAGAAACTGATTAGAACAGGGATCTTATCATTTAGAGTTACTTCCCTTGAACCATACTGGGCAACAAGAGAATCAACTCTTCAATTCGAAATAAAAAAATAAGATTTAGAAAAAAATTCATTTTATTTTTTCTTATTTTATTTTTGATAAATATTCGATAAAAAATAATTAATTTTATGTGTATTAAGTTATATATATGCGAGAAAGACAGACACACGTGATCTTGTCTGATAGTTTTTATTAACATCGAAACTTTTTCAGTATAAAATTAGAAAAAAAGTAATAGGAAGCGTCTGTATTAGATTCTTTAGCTTATTTACTTGCCTCCCCACGAGAGCAAAGTTAGAAACAAGCTCAGATTTTAATGTTGGTAAAAATCCAGCTTCCCAAAAAGGGTCACTCTAGATTGGGAATAAAAGTCTTGTCGGCACTCTCATGAATGAGCCCTAATGAAAGGTAATAAACGTAAAAAAATGAATTTTTTTCTAAATCTTATTTTTTTATTTCGAATTGAAGAGTTCATTCTCTTGTTGCCCAGTATGGTTCAAGGGAAGTAACTCTAAATGATAAGATCCCTGTTCTAATCAGTTTCTTCGAAAATTTGAATCAAAATAGTGTATAGGCAATAATATATTTTTTTTAAAGATTATGACATGAACGATTTATAGTTAAAAATAATTTCATATAAAAAGTAATAGAAAATAAAACAAAGACAGTATTTCATTAAGGTCCATTGTCAGCGCCCGAGGTTCAGCATGCCATCCAATGAGCTGATTCCTAGTAGATATAATCACTCCACTCACAGGAAAATCTCCATCGTATGTCAAGAATTCAGCTCATTTCATGGAAGAAATCAACAATGCTCCCATTGATTCCAACCAGATGGTGAGTCTAGATGTAGTGAGTCTGTTCACAAAAGTACCTTCCGGGGGAGGAAACAAAAAGCAATAACTCATCACAGCCTCCAGAAGGAGGAAGTAATGCCTGGGAGGGTGACCTCTGGAGACAGTACAGATACTATAGTTTGATTCTAGACAGAAAGTTGGATCTGTTAGTGGGAATCCAGTTCTTCAAAAATGGATCACTCTGGTCGGTCTCATCGACAATCCCTTACAGACGCGGGTTCTATCCCCACTCTCAAAAAGGGAGACGAAAGGCTATAAATAGTTGTCTACGTCCAAAAAACGGAGGCAATGTCTGGGATGATGGTCGCATAAGAGAGAACAGATACTACACTTTGATGCAAGACAAAAGGTTGGATAAAAATTATTGTAGGTAGTAGTGTAAGTAGAATTGCAGTTTTTTTTTTTACTAACGAGTCATTACTAATCAAGGCCAAAAGCCACTCGAGGGTAAGGGTTAATGAAATGGATGGATTATATTGAATGATGAAGAATATTATGAGAGGATTGAAAATAAAGAATCTATTGAAAAAAAATGGATTACTTATTTTATTTACCTCTCCAGGAGGTTAGAAACAAAGTCAAGTGTTAAGTTGAAAAGCCAGTGCACTAGGATTAACACACTTTGGCCTAAAAAAAATGCCTGAGCAGCTCCATCGGCATTCCCTGGTAGGAGCGCCTCAGGCGATTAGTGATAAACTAACCCCTTCTCAAAGAAAAGGTAAAGCCTGGGAAGGTGGACCTCCTGAAACTGAACAGAACCCTACCTCAGTGCGACAGCAACAAAGTCACTGTCGAACTGATTGTCGAGGACGTATTCTCTCGACTGGTACAAAGAGAAATAAATTGAGGCAACTTAGGATTACTTATGAAGACTGTTTTCCAAGAAAAGGTTTGGATTATTATTATTTTATAGTTATATATGGGAGGGAGGGGGGAGAAGAAGGATGCAGGAGAGGAGAAGGATGCGGGGGGGGGGGAGAAGGATGCGGGGGGGGGGCGAAAAGAGAGAAGATGCTGAGATGGAAGACGTTTATTCTTTATTAGCGGTACCTCTCCGATCTTTCCCAGCCCTCGCAGTTCAAATATTTTATGTCGTGTTTCAGGGTTCGAATCTCACACTAGACAAATTCTTTTTGGCTATAGCGTTCCAATTATTTCCTCACCGATATCGATCATCATAAAAAAAAACATAAATAATGCACGGTTTTAATTTTATTTCATTGTGATTTGAAATAAAAATTTCATTTGAACTGACGTGTAAAAGAGAAAAGTTTGAGAAACCTGTGTTGAGTACTTCAGCTAGTAACCTCATATATATATATATGATATATTTATATATATTTAATATTTATTTATTAAAAATATTATTGTTTATCAGCCCCCCTCCCCACAAGGGCTGGGCACTTTCGAGTGGCTTTAATAACAAGCAGTACTAATAGCTATATGCGCGATCCGAACACCGTTTCGTAAGATCACTCTAGCTGCCTGGTAAATGGCGGCCACGTGTCGCTATTTACAGTTAAAGTTACTCTATATTTACTAACTAATTGACGATGGCCCTTTGGTTAAGATCACAGACTACGAATCAGTGGCGATTTGTGTTCGGGGTTCGCGCCCACCGACCGTCGGGAATTAGTTCCTAGACTGAAGATTGCGTTAGCATGAAACATCGATGTCTCTAGGTATTCAAATATTTAATATTTATTTATTAAAAATATTATTGTATATATATATATATATATATATATATATATATATACAAAAGCGACACTGCCATGGTGATGTTTCGATCAGTAGCCATTAAAACTACGATCTCTTCAGGCAAAGCTATATATACAGGTTGGTCGCTTGAAAAGCGAGAAATTTGAGGTTGTAAATTTTATTGTTTAAATTTTATTGAATCTAGCTTGTTCACTTCTTTGATTTGTGCAGACGACATTTTAAGCAATAGTGAGTGTATTATAATATTAGTCTTTGAAAAACTTTATAAAAGTTATTCTTTGTAAAAATAAATTACCGTTTGACAAATTTCCCGCTTTTCTAGCAACCACACTGCACATATAATTATTATTAATAACTAAATATTTTTATATCTATAGACATATATGTTATTAATAAATAAATATTTTTATATCTATAGACATATATGTTATTAATAAATAAATATTTTTATATCTATAGACATATATGTTATTAATAAATAAATATTTTTATATCTATAGACATATATGTTATTAATAAATAAATATTTTTATATCTATAGACATATATGTTATTAATAAATAAATATTTTTATATCTATAGACATATATGTTATTAATAAATAAATATTTTTATATCTATAGACATATATGTTATTAATAAATAAATATTTTTATATCTATAGACATATATGTTATTAATAAATAAATATTTTTATATCTATAGACATATATATTATTAATAAATAAATATTTTTATATCTATAGACATATATATTATTAATAAATAAATATTTTTATATCTATAGACATATATATTATTAATAAATAAATATTTTTATATCTATAGACATATATGTTTCGTGTTTTTATTTTATGCTCGTCAGTATGGAATTAAGTAACCGTATCGCCTGTCGAACAATTCGAACCCCGAGATCTACGTATTATGAACCCTGATCCTGTAACAATTCGGCCAACGCTATGATCACGCTTTTAATGCCAAAGAAATACACTTTGAATTCTTTTTTAATGTAAACGCAAGTAGTGTAGTTCTAAAGAGAGTTCTATCTCCCAAGGGATAGAACCATGCAACGTGGCTAATTTATGAATCATCAATTTATTATCTCTTGAAAGGCTCAACTTTATAGGAGCTTATATATATATATATATATATATATATATATATATATATATTAGGGGAGGTCGATTTTTAAACTGTAAATAATCGCACTCGAAGAAAGTTGCCAAATAATGTCAAAAGTTACAAGAAATATTTTTCTTCAAAACTTTGTATTTATTTGAGCATTGCAACTTTAAGATCAAATAAATCGAGATTTTTTCTCACAACCTAGATTTCACCGGCAGAAGTGTCGCCTTAAATTAAACCCAGGTTTTAACAAAAAAAAGTAATACATTACTTAATAATAAATATTTTAAAGTTTATTATTCCTTTTAAGAAATTAACTGTACATATTACAATTAAAAAGGAATAAAACACTATAATATTTAATTTTATATATAAATAATTATTTATTTACATAGGCGTTTTATTTATTGGATATTTTTTATGGTATTCACCGGTTGAAAATTCAACGAGCGAATTTGAATTCACGTGTTGATTCTGTGTTTACATATTTAATTATCACAAATATATATTGAATTGTCGAGCGCTGGCTTATCTAATCCCACTTTCCCGACCTTTTGTCACACCTTACCTTGTGGGAGATAGATAAATAAAAACTAGTTCAGCCAGGGGTTTTTACCCCACCAAATAAACCGGTATCGTCCGGGTCTTTGGGTCTGGATTCACGCCCGTCTATTGGGGCTTGTCCGTCCTGTGCAGTTCTAGGAGGTGCACCTCCCAGGTTTTGCCTTCCCTCTTTGGGGAGGAGTAAGTTTATTGCTTACTGTCTGAGGCGTCCCTACCGGGGTATGCCGACGGAGCTGCCCAGGCAATTTTTAAATTGCCAGAGTGCTCACCTCTCGAGCACTGGCTTTCTCATCCCACTTTCCTGACCTTGTGTCAATCTTACCTTGTTGGAGGTAGATAAATAAAATCTAGTTCAGCCAGGGGGTTTTACCCCACCAAATAAATCGGTATCGTCCGGGCCTTTGGGTCTGGATTTACGCCCGTCTATTGGGGCTTGTCCGTCCTGTGCAATTCTAGGAGGTGCACTCTCCCAGGCTTTGCCTTCTCTCTTTGGGGAGGAGTAAGTTTATTGCTAACTGTCTGAGACGCCCCTACAGGGGAATGCCGACGGGGCTGCCCAGTCAATTTTTTAATGGCCAGAGTGCTCACCTCTATAGCGCAGGCTTATCTAATCCCACTTTCATGACCTTGTGTCACATCTTACCTTGTTGGAGGTAGACAAATAAAACTATTTCAGCCAGGGGTTTTTACCCCACCTAAAATATTATATGTATTGGAGTTGATGGGAGAATGGATAAGGACATATTGATGTATAAGGAAATTGTGGATGAAAATAGACAGAGAATTATGAAAAAAACTAAGGGACCAGAACACCATTTAACTTTTACAAAAGAAACACCATGTGAAAGTAAATATCTGACACAGAGTTCTTCCTAATAGTGGTGCAACAGGTGCTGTTCATGCAGATCAAGTGGTGGATGTTTTGCATGAATTCCACAGTGAGAACAGTATCAAGGCTATACTTGTTGACAACACTAATACCAACACAGGTTGCGAAGGTGGAATGGTTGCAATTTTAGAAAAAAAACTTTTTAAAAATCTTCACACAATTGGTTGATCTTTGCATCATAATGAACTACCTTTCAGAGCCCTTTTTAAAAACATAGATGGTTGCGCAAAGGGCCCTACAACATTCAGTGGCCCTCTGGGGAAATTATGCTCAAATGATTGCCATGATTTACCCCAAATATCATTTTCCACTATTAGCAATCCTCTAGAGTCAATTTTTAAAATTGATGAAATACATGATCTTAGTTCTGACCAAAGACTCCTTTATGAATACACAGTAGGTATTTCTAGAGGTAAGGTTGACTCTAGATATACCTCCTGGAAAATTGGTCCTTTAAACCAAGCAAGATGGTTAACTTTGGCCATCAGGCTCATGTGTTTATGGACTCGTGGTGCATACCCACAAAGGCACACAACAAAACTACACTATGTAGTAAATTTTATTGTAAATGTGTATGCCACTTCTTGGTTTGAAATTAAAAGAAATAGTAAATTCCACAATCAGCAAGTGCACATTTTTAATATGATCCAGAGGATTAAGGAGCAGCCTCAGGAAATCCAAGATATCACATTTAGAAATATACAAGGTAATACATTTTGTTTACTGCCTGAAAACTTTCTATATTCCATGGTTAAATCTGAGGAGATTGAAGTAAGAGAAGAAGCTTTAAAAATAATTTTGGCCATTAGGTAAGTAATATTTATTCATATATCTCTGACTCAATTATTTATTCCAATTTATAGAATGATTTTTAAAGATTTTATCTAATTTCATCATAATTATTAAAGCAGTACAGATTGGAATTTTTTAATAATTCAATTAATTAATTTGTTCTTTCAGGAGTGAGGAGTCAACCAGAAAAAGATTAAAAAGAATACCACCTATTAATTTTAATGCCACACATTGGACACAATTAATAGATTTAAAATTATGCTGCATTTTTGGCATTCTCAGGGAGTGGAACGGGCAGTTAAGTTAATAACAGAAGCTTCACAAACTGTATATGGTTTTGAAGCAAGGCATCAACACATTACAGCCAAAGTTTTGAGTCAGAAATTGAGACCAGCATTTTTGTCTAAGGGGTCTTATATGGAGCAATTTGACTCTCAATATTAAGCTCCATTAAAATAGTGTTAGGTTTTTCCTTATTTCTTTGCTTGTTATATTTTCACTTATAACAGAAAAAAATCATTTTTTTAGGTATTCAAATATTACTGTTTAATTCATCACGTTAAAAGGTAGTTTACAAAAGCAGATACTGAAAATGAGGGGGGGGGACACATTTTCAATTTGAAGATTTCTTTAATTAATATCATTTTTATAAAATAAAAGGACATTCCCTGATTTTAAATGCACAAATTATTTGGTTTTCACACCAGTATTCAAGCAAATCTTGCAAAAACGAAGAATTTTCAGTATATTCTTGTCTACGATCTTTGATACCAAACGCTAAAAAAAACGCTGAAGTTTTTTATCTAATTTTTTGCATGAGTATTTAAAAGGTCTATATACAACTTTCGGTACGTGCCTTTTTTTAATATTTAAAAAAAAGTGTAAAATCGACCTACCCTAATATATATATATATGTTTTTCATGGTAAACAACTGATGATCCCTTAAATAATGTTAAGACTAGCGTAAATTCTTGGAAGCAAACTAATATAGTTACTGCAAAAAGTAAATTGACTTACAAAAAGTGATTTTCCACCAAACGACTTAGGACTAAAATTTTTTTTTTTTCTTTATATAGTTTTAATGGTTGAGAAACTTCCGAGACACATATATATATATATCACATATACATATGATAAAGAATGGAAAAAGTGTTCCGACGTAATGGAAATTGAAAAAGGAAAACTAAAAAATATTACAAACAAACAAGTACCAAATGTTTGAAACAGAGGTGGTGCCACTATCTATTTGTATCTCATAATTTATTTTTTCATAAGCGGCCCCAAATAGTAAGCTTAAATTTGGTACTTGTGTTTGTTTTTCTTCAGACAATCATCCTGAGGAAGTCTTATAATAAAGACGAAACGTTGATGAATACATAAATTATATTTTTTGATTTTCCTTTTCCACTTTCGTTATATATATATTTCTATGTACAGGATAATCTCCTAAACTAATGAACAGATCATTATGAATTTTGGAATATATATTTCGGCAACACGGTGAGTAGCATAGGCACTTTTTTTTTTTTTTGTAAATTTTAACATTTAGGGGCTGTATACATATAAAATTAGGTGTGTGTATATGTTAATATATTTCTAAGTACAGGATTCACTCCTAAACTAACCCATCATTATAAATTTGGGAACACAAATGCTACATGTAAGGGTGGGTAATATGGGATATATTTACTCTAATTTAGTTTAATGCAAAGGGGATAAAAACGGGTGGAAGCCCTTCGTGAAAATTCAGATACCTCCGATTTGTGTTACATTTTAACAATAGGTATTGTAGCAGCTTGCATGAATAAACTATTTTCTGTCGATCTATGCAAGTTGTGATTCGGCTTGGCGGTTATGTTATAATCGTCTCTTCAATAGGTGCGCGTCTGCATGTAACGAGATTCATGCGTGATTGCTAGGGCTGGATCCCGTGATCAGTCTGTGACTTTTTCCCAAACAGACAAGATGTGATCCTGCGTTCTCTGCCAAGTCGATGGCAGAGAATCGACGAACTCCAGGATAAAGTTTATTTCGTCTTGTATACATTCACCATACTCAACCCATGGCCTTTTGGCTAAGATCAAAGTGTAGTATCTGTTCTGATGGATACTACACCCTATAGACCGGTATCGTCTTGGCCTTCGGGGCTTGATTTACGCCTGTCTATGGGTCTGTCTTGTGCAGTTCTAGGAGGTCCACCCTCCCAGGCTTCGCCTCCCCTCTTTGGGGAGGAGTAAGTTTATTGCTTACTGCCTGAGGCGCCCCTACCGGAGAATGCCGACGGGGCTGCCGACAGGCAATTTTTAATGGCCAGAGTGCTCACCTTCTCGGGCGCTGGCTTTTCAAACCCCACTTTCCCGACCCGACCTTGGGTCACATCTTGTGGGAGTAAGATAAAACTGGCCTTGTGCCTAACTCCTGGAGAGGAGTAAATAAATACTCAACCCTATGTGTTATCTTTTGTTTTGTTCCTGTGTTTCTCCTACATAGAACTATTACTCGTCTGTGCACCATGTTGTTCAATTGTGTTACGTCCCAAAGAAGAGTTACACAAACCAATGCACATATTCTTGTTCCTTTGCTCCCGTCTTTATCTCATCTAAAATTGGATTTCACAGCTGAAGTATTAAGCATTAATTAAAAAAATATTCCCCAAATTTCAGTTTCTTTGGCGTATTCTAAAAGGTTTTAGAACGTATATATGGGTATTGATTTACTCCTCTCCAGGAGTTAGGCACAAGGCCAGTTTTTTATCTTACTCCCACAAGTAAGATGTGACCCAAGGTCGGGTCGGGAAAGTGGGGTTTAAAAATTGCCTGGGCAGCCCCGTCGGCATTCCCCGGTAGGGGCGCCTCAGGCAGTAAGCAATAAACTTACTCCTCCCCAAAGAGGGGAGGCAAAGCCTGGGAGGGTGGACCTCCTAGAACTGCACAGGACAATCCCATAGACCGGCGTAAATCAAGCCCCGAAGGCCAAGACAATACCAGTCTATGGGGTGCAGTATCCATCGGTACAGATACTACACTTTGATCTTAGCCAAAAGGCCAAGAACAGGCTGTCAGGAGCCGCAAATGTATATATGGGTAGGACCTCCCATTTGAAAATTCATTTCTTTTTTCCAGATTTGCATTAAATTTGATCCATATTCATTAGACACCAATGAAGCAATATTCCCTGAATTTCAATTTTAATATTAAGACCTCTTAAATCTACGACATCGAGGTTTCACTTCCAGTAAAATCAGACGCCATTTGAATAAGTCGGGTTTACAAGATTCAGAAGGAATCGATAAAAAAAAGAAAAATCTAAATAAAAGTGCTTTAAAATACTTTAAAAACACACAAAACTAGACAGGTGAGTAGAAAAGTAAACTTTAGACATTTTCTAGAATCAATGTAATGGATTTTGATTAAAATTGGAATAAAGATTGTAGACATAAGGTTTAGTATCATTACATATTAATTTTAATCTCCTTCAGGGGACATCAAAGTGGTGCAAAACTGTTCTGTTTGTGGAATTCATTTTATCTGTCTCGGGACGAGTATACTTCTAATACATATATAATTTTTTTATATAAACAAAAAAAAAACACAATTTGCAAATCTAATCACAAAAAAAAATAAAATAAAATGCAACGATGTAAATAAACATGTAAGTGTTATTCGCTTTATTTCTTGAATGTTGTTTCCATTTTATGTATTTTATGTATTTGCTTTGTCACAGATCGTTGCCGGTTTTCTTAAGCCAGTAGTGTCAGCCATGGGTCACGATCTATACAAGTACCTATTTCATCATTTCTTTTTTAACATATGAAAGAGAAAAAAAACAACAATAATAACAAGGATGTGAATTAATTTCGTATCCTAAGTCAAAGAATTGAAAATTGTTTCCAGGAAAAAGACTGGATTATTGATTGTGCTATATATGAGAGGAAAAGGATAGAGGGGGGAACGAGAGGGAGAAGGAGGAGGAACGGGAAGCGGAGAACGAAAGGAGAGGAGGAACGATTGGAGAAGAAACGAGGAGAGGAAAAAAAAAGAAGGAACGGGGAGAGGAAAAGAGGAGAAGGAAGAGTAGAGGCAAAGAAAGAAATAGGGAGGGGGGGAACAAGGTAGGAGGAGAAAGAAGGGAGGGGGAGATTAGTCATGTAATCACCGTAATAATAATAAAAATAAAAAAAGGAAAGTATAGTATTAGTCATTCGTTGTAATTTCTATAATCTATAAACAATAAGGGAAATTCTGAAGAATTATATTACCTTATCAATACATGAAATTCACAAGTGAAATATTTGGATGCTTCTTGGAATAACAATCCTCGTGGCTGTATTTCATAGCAAAAAGATGGGGATTCCATTAGAGAAGCCAGCTCTCCCTGGCTAGCTTCAAAAAATCACTTCAGGCGATTGGTAAGCACCTCCCACCCCAACAAAATCAATCAAAATTTGCGAATCTTTTGTTTACATAATTCGGGGGGGGGGGGTCTTGGGCGTACGTTTTTTTTGTTTTTTTTGTGGGGGGGGGTGAGGGTCTCTGTTTTCCTTTACCTGCATGTCCGTCTTGTATTCAGTGCAGCAATTTAATTATGGCGATTTTGCGTCTGTGACTGGGTGCTTCCCAGCAGAGTAAAACATGGTCAATGGTCATTTGAAGTCCAATGTTAACATCAAATTCTGACCATTTAAACATCATCGCTTCCAATCCTCTCAAAGTGTTGTTCGTCGCCAACTGACAATCTCATTCACCCTCATCCTCGAGTCGCCTTCTGGCCTTGATAAGCGGTGACTCATATATATAACATCTATAAAAAACAAAAAAACGAAGAGGTAACACCCGGGAATGTCCACCGCCTGTGTCTAAGCTGAATAATACCGCATCCCGACGACGACGAAGAAGTGTCGAGTGCTACCACGGTAGTCCCTAAGATCCTCGGCTTTCTATGAAGTACAGTCAGAAGGATTTTTATCTAAAGAAACAACAATTCTCTCTAGCGACGCCAAATTTTCATTTTTATTGTTTTTAGACATTTCCCTCTCCCAACACGCACCATCGCTCAGGCGAATTGATTTCTTCTTTCGGGTATATGTTACGACGCTCAGCAGAGGCGCGAACGGGGTCCAAAAAAAGAACGAGAAAGAGTTTAAAAACATAAATTTGCAACAAGTAAAGTTGACTTATGTCTAGAATAGACATTTTTCTACTTACCTATGTAATTTGTTTGTATTTTTACGTAGTATAAATGGCTTTTTATTAGATGTTAAAAAAAAATTTCTTGTTTTTTAAAACATCTACTTTCTCAAAGAAAAATGCCGGCCAGTCCCTCTATATTATTACGTAGAGCGGCCATTTTGAATTCTTCGAAAACCGTGTGTTGAACTTAAATTTCTAATAAATAGCACTTCAAACGGGTTTAAAATACAAACAAATAGCACATGCAAGTTTGAAACTAACTTTTACAGCTTACAGTTACTTTTATTTGTTGTATATTTGTTTTTTTAGCGTTTTTACTCTGCTGAGTCTCGTAAAAGATGCCCCTTCTTCTTTCTATTCATTCCTTTACAGTCTTATTTAAAAGATAAATAAATTTGTATCGAAATCACCAAAATGTTAATGCTTATCTATTTATATGAATAAATGCGAAAGTTTCCGTCTCGTGTTTACGAAAAAACTTATCAATGAAATATTGGCGATTGTTAACAATGTCCAACTGAGAAAAAGGGATGGGGGAGGCGGGGGGTGGAAAAAAATCAAATAGTCAACAAATAACTGTTACCAAAGGCATGCCTATGTTTTTGTGTTTTAAAGCGCTTTTATTTATATTTTGTTTCGTTGCCTTCTGAGTCTTGTAAACCCGCCGTATTCAAAGTAGCGCCCGATTTTACTCGAAGTGAAACTTCGAAGCCGTAGAACAACTCCAAAAACGAAAATTAAGCAAAAATACAGTTAATAAAAATATACAGATCTGTTGAAAATTAAATATTAGACCGATTGGTGACAGTTATTAGCTATATTTTTATGTTATTTTAGATTTTTTGTTGTTGTTAAATCTACGACATCGAGGTTTCACTTCCAGTAAAATCAGACGCCATTTTGAATACGTCGGGTTTACAAGACTCAGCAGGCATCAATAAAGAAATCTAAATAAAAGCGTTTTCGAATACTTTAAAACACACAAAACTAGGCAGGTGAGTAGAAAACTAACTTTTCCGGCCTTTGGTGACAATTATTTATTTTTGTTTGCGCACTTTTTTCTCTGTTGGAAATCGTTAACTATCGCCGAAATATTAATTATCTAAAATGTTGGTTTCAAGTAGCGAACTTTGCGAAGCGATAGCTAGTATATATATATATATATATATATATATATATATATATATATATATATATATATGAGATAATTTATTTCATTTTGACTACAAAATTGATTTTGTTTCACGAGAGCGATTTGAAGCGCTCCCGATCGTCAGGTCATGAAAATTCATTCCCTAATAATAGATAATGTATTTTCATGACCTGACGGTCGGGAGCGCTTCAAATCGCTCTCGTGAAACAAAATCAATTTTGAAATAAATTATCTCATATATATTTATATTTCTGCTCTATATTTTTATTGAGCACTCTCATAAACCCGGTTCATATATATATATATATATATATATATTATTTCATTTATCCACATAAAATGTTAAAGGATATATTTTTGATGTATCAATTTTCAATATTTACTTCAACAGTGCTCAATACATGAGTAGAGCTAGGTAGTAAGTTATGAAAATATATTTATGGCAATTAAGCTACACAGAGGCTTCCGTGTTTCATCCTCGTTTTTTTTTTTAGCCTGACATTTCCCTACGGCGATGAACCGCGAAATCCTCTGTGTAGCTTAATTGACATAAATATATTTTCATAACGACGTACTAATAGTTTTGTTAGGACCAACCACTTTTTTTTTAAAAGAGAGTAAGGGAAACTTTGACTAGGACCAAAATGTACTATCTGTTCGGTTTCAGGCATTACCTCCTCATTTTGGAGGGGGGGGGGTGAAATTAGCACTCTTATTCGATATCCAGAGTGTTCTTTTTAGGGGAGCTGGATATATCCCCATATTAAAAAAAAAATCGACCTTGTATTTAACTTTGACCTCGTGGGGAGGCGCAAGTAATGGGGACTATTTAGGGGGAGGAGGAGGAAAGGGGGCAATCACCTTTTATTCGGGTTAAAGTCTCCTGAACTTTCTCAATGTAGTGATATTATTATTTTCCCATATGTTATCATTAATCTCTCCTATCTAGCCAATTCAGTCTTCTCACACTTGTAAAAATACATAAATAGACCCGAAACCGCAAGAAGGGGGGGGGGGTATTTAAAAAGCCACACCTGACAGAGAGAGCAAAACATGGGGTTCTACTACATTTATTTATTACCACTAACCGGGGAGCATGGATAAGAAAAAAATAGAATTAAATAATATATATATATATATATATATATATATATATATATATATATATATATAGTAGAAATTGGTAGTTTGCTGGAAGCATTGCTGGGAGTAATAAAAGTTTTTAAAAAGGTTGAATGCAATGCGAAGTTCCGGATCGCTGGAAGTTGTGAAGAACAAAAACAAAACCAAACCGAAATAAGACTTATTTCGGTTTTGTTTTGTTTTTGTTCTTCACAACTTCCAGCAATCCGGATCTTCGCATTGCATTCAACCTTTTTAAAAACTTTTATTATATATATATATATATATATATATATATATATATATATATATATATATAACTAAAAAAAACGTGTCCGCTTTAAAAAAAAAAAAAAGAAAAAAAACTTTCTCTCGCTATTCCGACTGCCACTCCTTTTCCCCCCATTTCTCCCTGGCAACTGGTTCAATATAAAGAAGAAAGAAAGAAAAAACAAAACATGACTGACTGTTTGACCTAGATTCAGTGTTGTTTTCAGAACAACTACCAATTAGGATAAAAGAAATAACTTTCTTTTACCCCCCCCCCCCATGCACTAATTTGGTTCTTAGGGGAATGACTGTTACAGTATTTATTTTATCATAACCAGGTCGGGTCACACTGAATCCAATGTTTGTAAGTGTACACTGAAGTTTCTGACCTTTAGCCGGACACACAGTTACGACTCTCCTACGACGGCTACCCGGCGGCATGGACAACAAAATAAAGTTAAAAAGTGTGTAACTTACCACCCACCCCCCTCCCTCACTCAAGGATTCTCCTCCTCCGACCGAGGATAGAACAGATGCTACACATTGATCCTAGACCGTTTCAGACACCAAAAGTCGATTTTTAAAAATCCGTTTAAATAGCCCCCTCCCCCCACTCGGATTAATTTCGTTCCTGTTGACCCCTAAAAAGAATGACTATTGTTACTATTACAAAAAGAAAGAAAGGTGTCCATTTTTTGCACGCGGCAATGCTGAAAAGGAATATAACAGCTTTGTGGGCGTGTCTTGTGTCGTTTATGACTTTTAGATGGACACACCCATACCCACAGACAACTGCCCTTTATGTAATAGAGAACAGGGCGGGTATTTATTAATCGTTGGGCATTTGAATCACGTTTATCTTTTAGTTTAGGAGAACAACTAAACCCTAATACTTGGCTTCCGCTTTATTAACTTTAATTAAGCCGGAAATTACGTTAAAATCGTTCACTTTCAAAATCACTTTTCAATTTCGCATAGTCATGAAGTTAATTCAAGACGATGGATCGCCAAATACCAAACATTTCTGTTGTTGTTATTGTTGTATCGTAGCAATACGAATACTGCAATAAAATGGTGTTTGCTTTGTGTTCGTGCAAAATTCGAAAACGATTTTGGAGTCGTCCCTTTTTACTTGCCTCCCCACGAGGGCAGAGTACGACAAAGGGTCGGTTTTTAATATGGAAAAAAATTCAGCTCACTACAAAATTAGAGCATTCTGGTTTGGAACAAAAATTAAAATTGACTCAGTCTACAAGGATTTCTCTTTCACTGACCGAGAACAGGAAATATGAGGTGTAGTATCAGAACAGATGCTGCACTTTGATCTTAGCCAAAAAGGCATTTGGAGTATTCGAACTGATGAATAGAAGCTGTCTGACTTGAATTAATATAAAAAGGTCAAGTAATATGGTTCATTTGTGCCTCTGAAGCAAAAAAGAGAAACGTGATTTTTTTTTATACAACAGGAGCGCGGATGAAAAATATTGCTTCTATTTTGTTTAGGAACTCGAATGAACCATAATCTGTGACGTAAACAATTTTGTTCAGCCACTTGTTTCGGACCCTATCTTCTGTGACTAAACCAAACAAAATGGCTATTTTGCTCAAAAACGATATTTACGGCAACTTTAAATGCTTATATCGGTAAATATTGAGTTCGCATGTCTAAACGGTTTCTCAAAAAAATCGAATAAAATTAGTGTATAGGCGATAATATATATATTTAAGATTATGACATGAAGGTTTTGGAGTTAAAATCAATTTAGTATTACGTAGTAATAGGGGGGGGGGGGGGAGACGTTTTAACACTTTTTTCGTCTTGAGCGATACAAAAAAATCATGGCTTCATGAGTAATACAAAAACTTGGAACGTAAACAATGAGTAATGAAACGAATAAAAATAATTTATTTAAAAAATTTAAGTATTTATAAAAATGTTTCTTTCACAATCCTTTTTATATATAATTTGTAAACACTTGTGTTAGCCATTATTAGGTCTGGAAATTATTAAAATTGCTTTCTCTGATAATGAAAGTGCTTGCTTCGTTTCAGTTAACGTTGAATCGGTTTCATTTTTACATAAAACACTACTTCGATTCCAGTAAGACGCCATTTTGTAAAAATCTTGATTATCCTGACATATTTACACATTTCAAAGTATTTTTCTTCGGATTACAGGCATATAATACTAAATAGATGTAATATTTAAAAAAAAAAAAAATTTTTATCGCATTCTGTTTCGACCTCAAAATTTACACATATTTTATATAAAATTATTTTTTCACGCAAATAGATCACAAATAAGTAGGTAAACCAAAATAAATTGTTTTTAACTAATTTCTCAACGGTATTTCCTTTAAAATAATTTATGTCGGTAATAATCATGATTGACCAAATTAGTATTTTCAAAATAGTACGCAAAAATCATAAAACAAATTAATATTTGAAAAAAAAAATCCACAAAAATCAGACAACAAATTAATTAATTTGCCCTTTAATCGTTTTGAAAAATCAGACAGAACTAGTCGCTAAAATTTGGCAGCCAACAGCTTCAATAGAGAAACATAAATTTTCGAACGCGCCCCTGTCGTATTTAAGAACCGACATTCGAATTAATCAGGTCGTTTTATGAGAAAGATGCGAGTCTGTTTTTCTAGGACTAAAACGAAACCGATGAGGTTTTTCAACTGCGGCAGGTGCGTCACAATACAAAAAGACTTTAAAAAAAAAAAAGAAAGAAAGAAAAAAAGCTATTTTTAGCTAAAAACGAAATGTGAAACCACTTCTCGTATGTCTGTATGTGTTTCTCGCCTCGACGTGACGTACACATTATTTTTATTTTATGGTTATTACTACCATTGGTGACATAATTGTTTTTTCCTGAACATAATTTGAGAAATTAGTAAAAAAAAAAAAAATTTTTTAAAATAAAAAAAACAATTTAATTCAGTTTTCTGTATTCATTTGTGAACTATTTGCGTTTAAAAAATTCATATTTAATAGAAGTTACCGTAAATATCGGTTCTGAGCAAAGTAGCCATCTTTGTTTACGTTATGGATCTTGCTTCCTCTGAATAATCAAAGATGGTTACTTTGCTGAGAACTGATATTTACGGTAACTTAAAAGGCTTATAAACGTATGTTTAATATTATTTTTTAAGGAAATCAAAATAGTTTTTTTTTTTAATAAATTCCCAACTGTATTTCCTTTGAAATAATTTATGTCGCTAATAGTAATGATTAAAATGTTGTTGTTGTTGTTGCCTTAATATAAATTGAATACTTATTGAAATCAAACGGGCAATAAATGTAAAATAAAACGAATTTAAAAAAAAATCATATTAAAAAAAATGTTATTATTGTATTAGTAGAACGTATCCTCGTTCACCCAAAAAAGAAAATATGAAATTTTACTTTTTTAGGCGATGACATGTAAACAGCCTAAAAAAATGGACGGAAACACACACACATATATATATAGTATAAGGAACGTTTATGTTTTTGTCTTTTAAGGGAAGTGGGGTCTGATCAACTCTGCTGGGAAGCCATGAAATTAAATACTGTCTTGTTTTTAAATTCCCGAAACAGTTTTTCATGGTAAACAACTGATGATCCCTTAAAATAGTGTTAGAAACTAACTAATATAATAACTGTAAAAAATAAATTGACTTACATGAGTGATTTTCCACTGGAAGACTCGAGACTATAAGTTTTTTTTTTTTTTTTTTTTTTTTAAGTTTTTGTTTTTTAAAGTTTTTTTTTTATATAGTTTTAATGGTTGAGAAACTTCCGAGACTATATATATATATATATTAAAGAGAGATCGAGAGAGTTTAGGAGAGGGGAATCAGTTTAGCATATATATTTAACGTAATATTACCCACTTTCCGACCAGATAGCGTTTTAAGAACAATGTAAACACTTTTTGTTTTTAATTCCATCCCAGTACTCTAGGTGCCATTATGGAGGTCTGGATGGTGCTCTCTCCTCAGTCTTTTCATCCTCCTAGACATTTCATGACCATTTTCTGTGACACCAGCCGATGCCAGAGTTTTTACTAGTAGTAGTAGATATACAATACATTCACTCATTGTTATACATGATGATAACAAATAATTAATAATATTTCGTCTAAAAATACATTTAGTGCAATGATATAATAGTGGCATGAGTTAAAAAGTATTGTTTTTCCTCGTTTTAGGAGAAAAAAAAAAAATTTAAAAAAAAAAAAAAAAAAAAAAAAAAAAAAAAAAAAAAAAAAAAAAAATCAACCCTAATACTTGACTTCGGTCTTTAAATTTTAATTTTAGCCAGACATTTTACGAAATAACAGTTTAAAGGTTTCAAAATCCACGAAGACAAGCATTTTTTTTTTTGTTGTTTTCGCTACTTGTAAGGAATAGGTATCCAGCGAATTGCAGAGGACACTAAGCATGCGTAGCGTTAGGTTAGGGTTTTAAAAGATTAGCACCTCAAAATGATAATAAAAATGTTTTTAAAAAAACAAAAAAAAAAACTTTCAAATCGTAAACTGCTCCGGCCTTTTCCGGGGCTGACTCGGGATTATTTTATTTTATTTTTTTTTACGTGGATATTCAGGACTGACTAGACAAGTAGTAAAATCTTCAAGATAACTATTATTCACAAGTAGCTTTTGTCGGTGCTTCTACAGAATTTGAACCGAACCAAACCAATTTTTGCCGAACTAAAACTTAATTTAGGGTTAATTTAGGATTAAAACAAAACAAAAAAGTTCGGTTCAAATTCTGTAGAAGTACCATTTTTTTTGTTCTAATTTATCCTATAATAATCAGAGAAAGATGGCCGTAGAGACGATGTTTACTTCGTAGAAATTCGAAAGTGGTTTTGAAGTCTTCAAATTGGCGAAAAGAAAAGAAATTCTGTCTAGAATTAATTTATAAGAAAAACGTCGAGTATTATGGTTCCGTTGTGCTAATAAAGAGGAGGGGACACTATTCTAGAAAATAACCAAATTCTCAGAATAGAATATTTAGTTTCAAAATCAGACCGATCAATACAGGCTATAATAATATTCATAATATATTTGTATTATTGGGACTAATATTCTCATTGTTGTTGTTATATTTATAACGTTTCGGCCGATGTAACCTCCGACCTTCTTATATCAAACAAGATAAGAATAGTAGTCCAAGTCCAAATAATACGAATTATCAATCCCATTTTTTTTAATCTCAAAACTTAATAATATATTAAAATTATTGAATTTTAAAGAGTTTATGTGTATAAAAAAAAGTTTTAATAATTAATCGTAAATATTAAAAATGAAACTGATTTTTAGCGTAAAAATAAACAGTTTCATTTTAAGACATTCTTTTTAAGAAACCGATTATCATGGCTACAAGGTTTATTTTTTAAATATTTTAAGGAATATCTTATAAATTAATCTACATTAAACGATTTATAATAGATTGTTTTTATTTAAATTATGTATAAAAATAAATAATTAATAATGGATTTATAATTTTAAAAAGAGTCATTTTTTTAATGATGCTATTAGAAAATCAAAAACGAAAATAGAAAAAAGGATATACCGAGATATAAAGCCTACAGACTTGTGAATGTTTTTTTTTTTTAGTATTTCTATGAATGTTTTCTTTTTTTTTAATAAATGAAAATTATTTATATTTACCGAATTTAGACGAGTAACCACTGTCGGTCTTGATATCATCGTCATCGTTACCTCCACACATCTTTTTGTATTATTATTATGGTAAATATTTGTTATTCTCCAAGTGATAAAAAAAGGTCGACTTAATATTTTGGCGATATTTCACGCACACACAGAGCGAACACGCCAAAAATGATACATAAAGAAACAGGGAGAGAGGAAGGGGGTGTCATGTGACCAGAATGCTAGATTCTCATTGGCTGAACGCCTCTTGCTACATCCGAATGATGCTGTTTAAACTTGTCTTTCTCGCTTACAACTACTACATCAGATTGAAAAAAAGAAAAAGATAAAGAAAGAAAAAATCGTCTCCAGGAGCGCCGAGGTCATAAGGGGCACCGCAGTTTGCTATCTTTCTATTTTTAGCAAAAATATTCTCCCTCCGGTCGCATATTTTTGCTTGCCTACGAGGTTGGTATCATGACGAACGAACATATTCTACACTACCCCCCACCCCTGAAGGAGGAGGTAATTCCTGGGAGGATCGCATAATGACGAACAAGCATATGCTACACTACCTTCAAAGGAGGTGGTAATGCCTGGGAGGATCGCATGATGACGAATAAGCATATGCTACACTACCTTCAAAGGAGGTGGTAATGCCTGGGAGGAGCGCATAATGACGAACAAACATATACTACACTACCTCCAAAGGAGGAGGTAATGCCTGGGAGGATCGCATAATGACGAACAAGCATATGCTACACTACCTTCAAAGGAGGTGGTAATGCCTGGGAGGAGCGCATAATGACGAACAAGCATATGCTACACTACCTTCAAAGGAGGTGGTAATGCCTGGGAGGAGCGCATAATGACGAACAAGCATATGCTACACTACCTTCAAAGGAGGTGGTAATGCCTGGGAGGAGCGCATAATGACGAACAAGCATATGCTACACTACCTCCAAAGGAGGAGGTAATGCCTGGGAAGATGCTTCATGGAAACAGGACAGATACTATACTATCCCCCCATAAAAGGAAAAGGTAATGTATCGAAGAATAGTATCATGACCACAGAACAGATATTACACTACCCCATCCCCAAAGGAGGAGGTAATGCCTGGGAGGATATAATCATGACGAACGAATATATACTAGATTAACTCCTAAAGTAGGAAATAATGCCTGGGAGGATAGTATCATGACAACAGAACAGATACTAGGCTAACCCCCACCCTCCGAGAAAAGGAGGAGATAATGCCTGGGAGGATGGTATCATGACAACAGAACAGATACTACACTGACCTCCCCCTCGAATTGGCCATTGTAAAATAGTACATTATTAGGAGTAATAGTATAGTTCAGCTTCAGACAGAGAGATACCAAATCTCCATTATTAATAGATTTTAATTAACTTCATGTCTGCCTCCTTTTGCATCTGTTTTAAGTACTATTACTACTATTACTACTACTACTATTACTACTACTACTATTACTACTATTACTACTACTACTATTACTACTACTACTACTACTGCTACTGCCTGAATTATTTTTTTAAGCCATCTCAAGTGTGTAGAAAATGTAGGTAGAAGATTTGCAGAAGTGTTTTTTTGTTGTTATTTTTTCTAATGATCAAGGCCAAAAGCCACTCGAACATAAGAGTTATCGATATGGATAGATTGTCCCTATTTACTTGCCTCCCCACAAGAGCAGAGTTAGACACAAGGTGTATTTTCAATATGAGGAAAATTCGACTCCTGAAAAAAGCGCACTTTGGATTGGGAGAAAAATTTAAATTGCCTCAGTCTAGAAGGAGTTCTTCATCACTGACCGAGGATAGAAGAGATTAAGTGTAGTATGATAACATATACTACACTTTGCTCATAGCCAAATGTCAGTTGAATGATGAAGAATATTATGAGAGGATTGAAAATGAATGGAATAAATGTCTGGATTGTTATTTTATGTATATATATGGGAGAAGGTGAAGTAAGAGGAGAAACAGGAAGAAGAGGAGGAACAAGGGGGAGGAGGAGCATGAGGGAAGAGGATGAGGAGAAGTAGGAAGGAGAAAGACGAGGAAGAGATGAAGGAGGAGCAGGGGGAGAGGAGAGAGGATGGAACAGGAGGGAGGAGGAGCACGGGGGAAGAGGATGAGGAGAAGTAGGAAGGAGAAACACTAGGAAGGGGCGAGGGAGAAGCAGGGGGAAGGGGAGGAAGAGTAGGAGGGAGGAGGAGCATGGGGAAGAGGATGAGAAGTAGGAAGGAGAAACACGAGGAAGAGGCGAAGGAGGAGCAGGGGAAGGAACAGGATGGAGGAGGAGCATGAGGGAACAGGATGAGGAGAAGTAGGAAGGAGAAACATGAGGAAGAGGCGAAGGAGGAGGAGAAGGAAGAAGGAGGGAGGAGGAGCATGGGGAAGAGGATGAGAAGTAAGAAGGAGAAACACTAGGAAGAGGCGAGGGAGGAGCAGGGGAGAGGAGGAACAGAAGGAAGGAGGAGCATGGGGTAGAGGAAGAGGAGAAGTAGGAAGGAGAAACACCAGGAAGAGGCGAAGGAAGGGAAGAGGAGGAACAGGTGAAGGAGGGGAAGAGGATGGGTGAGCTTAGCCGTTTATTTTTATTTTCTGTTGCCTGGGATTTTTACTTTCATGAAATAAAGATTCCAAATAAACTTAGGTCTATGACTGACTTGTCCATCAAGTTTCAGCCATGAATGTCCAACAGTCTTTGTTTTATCGCCGTTCAACGATTAGTACACCTGGATACGATGTGAAAAAGTGTCAATAACTCTTGGCACTGCTCAGATTTTGTCTGTGATGGACCTCTTCAGCTTGTGAATAGTCCATGGTTGTTTTGATGAACTCTTTTAGATAGCCTCACAGATATAAAGAAAATCTGAATGATTAAAGTTTGGTGAGTGTGAAGCCCTACTGATGAAACGATCACCAAAGTGTCCCCCCACGTATCATTGAACAATGATAAAACAAAAAGTGTTGGACATTCACAACTGAATCTTGGTGGACAAGTAAGACTTAGACTAAAACTTAAATATGTTAAGATTACAAAAAGGATTATAGATTTTATTAACGATTCCATGGGTGGCATTTGGGGAGGGGGGTGCACCCTGTATTTATAAACCATTTTATTTAACCTGTGGATGTTATGCAGATTTTTTATCATGTAGAAAAATAACATTTCAAGTTTTAGTGAAAGCAAACAAGTAGTTTGTTTTTTAAGATTTTCAAATTCTAATACTTTGAAAAAGACTTTGTAAATGGCTCCCATCATTGGTAATTCACGAAAACTTAAAGAGGATACTCAATGTATATATATGGGGGGGTGTAGAAATACCTGGCAGAGAACCCAGGTGCAGGATATCCCTCTCAGTGAGATTGACCCGTAGATCTTGTCAGATCATCTATCTAGGAGAAGGAAAACTCTGAAGCCTTGACACCAAATCACTAGGGGAGAGAGGCATCCTTACACCTGGACAGTCAACGTTCCTAGAGCTTGAGACTCGAACAAATTATCCGATTTGCAAACGCAAAATGGCTTAAGGAGTAGGTAGGCTCTGCCTATCACCTGGCTTTTACATTCCTTCTTTGTCTATTAGCCAGATACAGCGGTATCATCACAGGGACTCCCCAGAGGTACCCAGTGCTTTGCCTTGTTTCCTGGCTAGGACAATGAACGCCATCCCACTATCTCTCTTTCTCTCTAACTGGACAAATTGGGGACGCTTGTTTTCCATTATTTTCACTCGGCTAGACTGAGCCACTCTTGTCTGACAGCTTTTCAGGCTGCTGTTTCCGACTGGTAGTGCAGGAGCCCTAACTCTTAGGTAGCACTAGTGTCTGCTCTATCAGCAGTGGTATAATATCGAGATACCTGTAGTGTCATGTTGCGCATGGAAAAGAACTCTGCACTTATTTCGAATAAGCTTTCCCAAGGCCACAAGCCATAGATGATGACTCTACTAATAGTCTACGTGTGTGAACATACTGGCATCAAATAAACTTCTACTTTGTCCAACCCACTCTACGTTTAAACTGAAACAATTAAATTAAACGATATACCAAAATAAGACCAAACCAGACACCCACCTAAACAAAACTTCCTTGAAGCTCACATTCACAAATATCCGAAGGATTAGAACTGAAACTGAAACAATTAAATTAAACGATATACCAAAATAAGACCAAACCAGACACCCACCTAAACAAAACTTCCTTGAAGCTCACATTCACAAATATCCGAAGGATTAGAACTGAAACTGAAACAATTAAATTAAACGATATACCAAAATAAGACCAAACCAGACACCCACCTAAACAAAACTTCCTTGAAGCTCACATTCACAAATATCCGAAGGATTAGAACTGAAACTGAAACAATTAAATTAAACGATATACCAAAATAAGACCAAACCAGACACCCACCTAAACAAAACTTCCTTGAAGCTCACATTCACAAATATCCGAAGGATTAGAACTGAAACTGAAACAATTAAATTAAACGATATACCAAAATAAGACCAAACCAGACACCCACCTAAACAAAACTTCCTTGAAGCTCACATTCACAAATATCCGAAGGATTAGAACTGAAACTGAAACAATTAAATTAAACGATATACCAAAATAAGACCAAACCAGACACCCACCTAAACAAAACTTCCTTGAAGCTCACAGTCACAAATATCCGAAGGATTAGAACTGAAACTGAAACAATTAAATTAAACGATATACCAAAATAAGACCAAACCAGACACCCACCTAAACAAAACTTCCTTGAAGCTCACAGTCACAAATATCCGAAGGATTAGAACTAACCTAATTTCATCCCTGTTTCCTGCTTAAATTTAAATGTAATGCGAACAGACATCTTGCTGCTCAACTCCCTACTTAGAGTTAAAAACACACGCACGCGTGCGCACATGTGGCGGAAGAGAAAGATGAAAGAAGAAACAGTTTGTTAACACACGTTTATTCACAGGTTTTTATTGGATGAACCTTCAAAGGCGAGAAAGGCATGTCATACATAAAGATGGACGCTAGGAATGACTAAGAAATAACGCATAAATCAAAAAGTATAATTGTTTGCACAACAATAATACAACGCACGTGTTGAAAAGCAAGAAAAGTAGAGCACTGTGCGAGTGCACGGAATATGTACGTAATATGTAGCAAAAAAACTTCTGATAACCTGGGAGGATGCTATGACGAAGTAACATATACTACATGTTATGGTGCCTTACCTATACGGACTACTTGAACTCCTCCACTCACCATAGTGGGAACACCTGCTTCTCAGTGTTGGATCCATCCCAGTCCGATAGGAACTTGGCAATTCTGGTGGGCTTTTATCTGTCTGGTTGAGGCATTAGTCTTGGTTAGTCCTAGGAGGTTCACCATCCCAGGCCTTGCGTTCTTTCTTTGGGGGGGAGTAAGTTTATTGCTCACTTCCTGGGTCTCCCTGACCGGGTAATAACGACGGGGCTGCAAAAGCAATTTTTTAGAGGCCAGAGTACTCCTTTTTTAGGAGCGCTGGCTTGACTCTCCCCATCTTCCGGCCTTGTGCCACATCTTCCTGCAGTGGGAAGGAAGTAAATACCTTTTTTTTCAGTGTACTTCTTTTCTCTAAAATCCAAGTTCGTGTTTTCCTTCCGGACCCTTTACAAGGTCACAACAACTGGCGACGAAAAACAGTAAGGGATTATTGAGAACCTTAAAATGAACACCACAACTGGCGACGAAGTATTTTAAGGGTTTTTTTAGAACCGTAAAAAAGGGCAAATGTGAAGAAATCAGCGGCAAATTCACCCAACAACGTCCTAGTTATAAAAATTGGCTTTACCAGCTGACAAAAAAAACACATAAAAGACCAACTTATTTTCTCTTAAAAAAGAAAGGTCAGTGATTTTTACTGCTATTCCGGCACTGTGTTAATTTTAAACATAAATGGAATAAATGATATTTTCTTTTCTCTCCAAAAGAGAAATGTCCTACCGCCGAAATAAAAAAAATTAAAACCATATTTTTCTGTTGGCTAAAGTGCTTACCGGTTACGTGAAAAACGTACTAAAAAGTGATTTTTTTTTCCTCTTTTTACAATAAGGATTACGTTTAGCAGTATAATATGAAAGAAAAAACTTCTAAAAAGCCGTAATTTACAGAAACACATTTTTAACATGGAAAATTTTAAACCAACGATGACAGAACTCGTAAAATTCCAAATGCAACAGCAACAGAAAGCTGAAGAACGACAGCTAGAACAGCGACTAAAAAATGAAGAAATATTTCAAAAGCTTCTACTAGAACAAAATAAAAATTACAGGAGTAAAAAAAAAAGCCGACGAAAAACTACTGAAACAAAACAAGAAACCGACGAAAGGCTACAAAAACAGAAGAAAGACTTCTGGAACAAAAAAGAAAAACCAATCAAAAGATTGAAGTATTCATACAAACAATATCGCATAAGGGTCGAAATACTGAGAACGAATATGCTTTCTTTCAGAATGCCGTTTGGAGTGAAATTGACAATGTCACTTATTCCCAGACGAGGATAAAACCATCGCTTCATATTTAAGAAAATATGAGGTCTATACAAAATAGATTGTGAAAATTGGGCAGACTCTTAAAACGTTCACCTACTGCTCCAAAAACTAGGGACCACCGAACATACAAAATTCGTGGACTATATTTTACTCCGTAAAACTAACGACTTGGCTTTTTCTGACGCGGTTAAACTTTTAACCGAATTATTCAGCTCTAACACTTCTCTGTTCCACAAACGGTGTAAGTGCTTCAATTTAGTAAAATAAAGGTGGCGAAGACTACGCAACGTTCGCGTCAATCGTTAATAAACACTGTGACGATTTCAAATTAGCTGAACTTAGAGCGGATAACTTTAAATGTTTTACTTTCATGCAAGGACTTGTATCAATAAATAACGCAGAAATCAGACTAGGATTCTGAACAAGTTAGAAAGTTAACCTAATTTATCATTACAAAAATTAGCCGAAGACTGTCAGAGATTTCTAAGTGTTAAACAAGTGATAAAATCATCGCTTCATATTTCAGAAGGTATGAGGTCTATACAAAATAGATTGTGAAAATTGGGCAGACTCTTAAAAAGTTCACCTACTGCTCCGAAAATTAGGGACCACCGAACATACAAAATTCGTAGATTATATTTTAACCCAAAAAACTAGTGTCTTGACTTTTTCTGAAGCGGTTAAACTTTTAACATAATTATTCAGCCCCCCAAACTTCTCTGTTCCACAAACGGTTGAAGTATTTGAATTTAGTCAAAAAAGATGACGAATACTACGCAACTTTTGAGTCAACAATGTGACGATTTCAAATTAGGTGCACAGATAATTTTAAATGTTTAATTTTCGTGCAAGGACTTGTATCAAGAAATGACGCAGAAATCAGACCTAGGGTTCGAAACAAGTTAGAAAGTGAATCAAATTTAACATTACAGAAATTAGCCGAAGACTGCCAGAGATTTGTAAGTGTTAAACAAGATTCTAAAGACATTGAAGAATCGGGCATTGCGCACATAAGAAAGATCCGTCAGAAATCACATTCTAACTCTCTTTCAAAAACAACTTAAAACAAAAAGAGGAATTATTTGAACGCTCCTACAAAAACAAGCCATCTCAATAAAAATAAAACGAATAAATTACCGCCTAGCCCCTGTTTCCGTTGTGGAGCCCTCCATTGTGTAACGTATTGCCTATAACATTTAAAAACCTGTCTAACTTGTAATAAAGTCGGACACAAGAATTCACATTGCAGAACAAAGAATAGAGGAAATGAAACTCGGGTTAAATCCACAAAAACGAACGAAATGAGTGGCAGAATTGTAAGAAAATATGTACAGGTAAAAATCCTGAATAAAAATGTAAAAGATTAGATTCTGGTTCCGACGTGTCGATTATCAACATGCATATATGGATGGAGATGGTTGGATAAACCAACCATGCTAAGAACCAACAGAATAGCCAGAACGGTGACTGGTGAAAAAATTAAATTTGAGGATGAAATTATTACCGACATTACTTTAAAAAAAGTAAAAATGTTCGTATTAAAAAAATACCAACAATTTATTTGGCACAGACTTGATGCAGCCTATGGGGGTTACCAACCAACATTTTGTCCAGAAAATAAAAAATCTGACGACCGAGTCAGAAAAACGAAAGAACGAATTTGTTTCAACTATTAAAAATCGAATGAAATGGACTCAAAATAAATTTTCGGCAGAAATTAAAGAATATAAGGACACAAAATGCATGTTGAAAATTGCTAGCACTAAACTGTTAAAGAAATTAAGTCACTTTCTTTGGAGTTAAAGAGAGTGAACTCATGGTTCCAGAGCTGGAATCGCTAAAGTTGCAATTCAAAGATGTCTTAGAAGAACTAAAGACTATGAAAGATAAGGTAATTTGTCTTGAAGTTGAATGTCGAAGCAAAGAAGACATTTTTTCCAAGTTTAAAGATGTGCTCCAAAATTAGAATTCTAGAATTAAAAAACTGGAGGATATCAGGTCTTATGTTGATAGAGGCATACAGTTCTCTCATAAGAGACACCTAAATCAAATTAGTGAACGACTATTGGAAAACACCGACAGCACTCCCAATGAAGAAGTTTATGGTCACTGGATACAACAATTTTGGAAAACAGATACCCCAAGCAGCCTCGGAACAGTGTCAAGCTAAAAAGGAAATGATACTGTGACTCCTGAGGAGGTAAGGCTTGGGAAGGGTGTGTTATGGTACCTTACCTATGCAGACTACTTGAACTCTTCCACTTACCATAAATGCTGGGAGCACCTGCTTCTCAGTGTTGAAACCATCCCAAGCATTACTGGCAGTCAAGACAGACGTACAACCACTCTTGTTCTCTGTTGTATTATACTTTTTCAATATACTTGTTTTTTTTCTCTAAACTTTGAGTCCGTGTTTTCCTTCCTGACCCTTTACAGGGCCATAAAAAAATTTTAAATGGAGTTTCTTCTATCTACAAAAATTAGTCATGCCGACAGATTGTCAATACTTATACCTAAATACACTGAACTCTTTGAAGATACAGTGATTGCCTTTCTACAAACTGTGATCGAGGTCATTCGAGATGAAGAAAAGGAAAGAAAAAGGTATTTTAATATATCTTTATTTTGAAATTCAGAAATTCTGATGATAAAGTATATCTTCGAAAATTAAATTGGAACAAAAAAAAGTTAATAAAACTAAAATGCATTGTATGGCGTTCTAATTGCTCATTATTATTTTTAATAATTAATATTACCATATAAACAATGCTTTCTAAAACAAGGACAACATTTCTTATTACAATTTGTAACATTATTAGAGAGCTTCTTGTAACACCAGCATGCCGAAAGGATCCATTCTGGGCCCAACCCTCTTCCTTATCTTCATCAATGATCTCCCAAATCACATCCTAAGATCATTCGTTAACATTTATGTAGATGACACAACAATCTATGGCAACACTTCGAAGAGCATTAATGATCAGGATCTTGCTGATTCTCTCTCTTGCGACCAGGAGCACATCGTGAAATGGGGAAAAATGTGGCTGGTTACTTTTAATACGTCTAAAACCAAGCTTCTCTCCTTTCACCACCAACGCTCGGACCCTCACTTTGCCTCAATTGAAATGAACGGCTCTTCCCTTAAAGAAACCTTCTGCTTTGACAAGCTTTAAGGACTGATTTTCACTCCAGACCTAAAATGGAATACTTACTTCAAAGCCGTTGCTAAGGTAGCTGGGAAAAATGGTTAGACCATTCTACCGCTCCAGAAAGTACCTGACTCCTGGTGCAATCCTCTACCTATATAAGAGAGAAATATGTCCTAAGATTGGGAGGTACTGTTGCCACATCTGGGGAGGTGCTGCTCAGAGCATCCTTTCCTACCTTAACAGAGTGCAAAGACAACTCCGAAATCTAGTCGGTGATGTCCTCTTCTCTTCCCTACAGTCTCTTTCTCACAGAAAAGAGGTTGCTAGTCTCTCTCTACTCTATCGTTATTTTCATGGTAGGTGCTCCAATCTATGACCCCCCCCCTGTAAAACATTCACAGCAAAAACCTCGTCTAGCTACAACCACTGTAAATAATTTTCCTTTCTACCTCTGTGTACCTAAATCTAAATGGAGCTTCGATTAGCAAAGTTTCTTTCCAAGAACTACCTGTTTGTGGAACACATTACCAGGGGGCTGCTTCCCAGCTGACAATCACATGGTCGTTTTCAATTCCAATGTTAACAAGTTCTTGTTGAGCCGTCCTCTGATAATCAGGTTCTGCCGATTTTCAACGATTATTCCGAATACTTACGGTGTTGTTTCACCGTCCATCTGACACTCATTAACGCCTGTCCTCAAGTGGCCCTTGGGCCTTGATAAGCGGTGATTTGTTAGTACATAAAAAAATTGGGGAGATAAAAGAAAAAATATATAAAAATAAAATAAAATACAAAGATCGACAAATATGTAAAGTTTATTCAATCTGTAATGAATTAGTCATGTATGACGATCAAGTAGTTAGACCTACAGTGTTACAAAAGAGAATACTGAAAGAATTTCATGTTGGCCATCCCGGAATTTCGAGAATGAAAAGCCTCATGAGAAGCTATGTGTATTGGACAAATATGGACAGATACATTGAGAATACGATAAAATTATGTAAAGGTTGTGCTTTAACAGCAAAGACACCTCCAATAAAATTCAGCCCCTGGCCCAAAACTGACCGACTTTGGTCTAGGATCCACATTGATTTTGCTGGTCCACTGGATGGTTTCTACTACCTGGTTGTAGTAGACTGTTTTTCTAAATGGACGGAAATTTTGAGGTCTAAAAAACAACCACGGAGGTAACCACTAGATTTTAACATGAAGTATTCGCCAGTTTCAGGGTTATTGTCTGCATTATGTCAGACAATGGAACTCATTTCATGACGATTGAATTCAATGAATTTTGTCAAACATTCTTAGTGGAGCATACCACGATCGCTCTGTATCACCCAAGAAGTAATGGTCAGGCGGAACGTTTTGTGGACACATTTAAGAGAGCTCTTAGGAAAACGAGCGGTACTACTACTGAACAGGCCATACAACAATTTTTGCAGGTCTATAGAGTGGCTCCTAATGACAATGCTTCATCTTCCGTGTTGCCAGCAGAGGTAATGTTTGCAAGAATTATATAGACAAATAAGTGTTTGACAGATTTTTACCAACCTCTTTTGAAACCGGGACATTAAAATAAAGTGACAAAGAGACGTTTTAAAGTTGTAAAATAAGTTTTCTTGGTACTGATATCGATCCTGACCCAGCTTTTATGACGTTCGACTCGGAAGCGTTCGGCTGTCCTACGCAAACGCCCGAGTGTTGACAAGCCGATTGTCGTCGTCCGCTGTGCTCAGCGCAAAAGAAAACAAAAGAAAACAAAAGAAAACATGGAACAGTAAGCAAGTAAAAAATAAATAATAAAATTTAAAAAATATGTCGTGATAACAGTAATTTCGGTACTTTCTTTTTGTTGTTTCTTCATAAAAATTCATGAAAGTATGTTTAATTTTCATTGTTTTTTTCTTTAAAAAACTCCTTAAAAAACTCGTATCAAAATAAAAATACAATATTCATTTTATAACAGTAACCTCGCTATGTTTTGCTTGTTTCATTTTCTTTGTTGTTTCTTTACTTTCTTGAAAATATAACTTAATATGTCGTGATAACAGTAATTCAACTTCATATGTCGTGATAACAGTAATTTCGCAACGTTTTGCTTGTTTTTTTTTCCTGTTGTTTCTTCCAAAAAAATTCATGAAAATATGTTTAATTTTCTTTGTTGTTTCTTTAAAAAATACCTTACCCTAACCCTAAACCTAAACCCTAAACCTAAACCCTAAACCCTAACCCTAAACCTAACCCTAACTCTAAACCCTAACCCTAGACCCTAACCGTAACCCTAACAACAACAAAAAACAAAACAAGCAAAACATTATTATCATAGGACGCAGCACCGTATCAAAATTGTCGTCTGGTACAAATCGGCTCGTTAACTCTCGGGCGTTTGCGTAGGAACGCCGAACGCTTCCGAGTTGAACCTCACAAAAATTGGGTCAGGATCGATATCAGTTCTTTTTATATATTCCAAAACAACACGTCCTACCGGGAAACAGGTACAGAGGGGGAAGATGATAAATGATCAAGGAACCAAAGTTCATCCATAAAAGACACCTGAACCAAATAAGGATGCCGTTGAAAACAATCCTCCAGAGTAAGACCTAATGGAAGTGATATTCAACACATTTGATGTTCCAACATCCGGCTTCAGAACATAAAAGATCTAACAGAAAGCGAAAGATAACAGACTTGATAAATCCTAAAAAGAAAACATATTGACTCTATAAATATTGACGCTAAAAAAAAGGAGGGGTATCGTGATCTACTCTCTTATATCACTACATGGACTCTTTGTGACACTATGAATAGTGATAATAATGGGTGGTAACAAAGCGAGTCGCTATGTCCAATCCAGAAAAGTTTCTGACAACCCATTACTTCTGTACTTTCTGTAAATACATTATCTTGTTAACTCTACCTCCTTGTTATGTTATTTATTTTCGGCCCTTTAAGGCCACAAAAATTATGCAGACTTTTTATTGTGTAGAAAAGTATATATTTCAAGTTTTAGTGAAAACAAACAAGTAGTTTTGTTTCTAATATTTTCAAATTCTCAATTTTTAGAAAAGACTTTGTAAATGGCTACCATTTTAACTACAGCATGTACGATTCTAATTTTATGTTATAGAGACTTGTTATTATGTAGAAAATTAGTATTTCAAGTTTTACTGAAAACAAACAATTCGTTTGTTTTTTACTATTTTTAAATCCTCATTTTTCTGGAAAGTAAACCTGTGCAAGGTGGCATGTTTAGCGGGGCGCATAGACGCATGCTACAAACGCATGCTACAGACGCATGCTACAGACGCATGCTACAAACGCATGCTACAGACGGCAGGCCTGCAAGTAAGAAATATTGAACTAAGAGAACAGAGACCACTCAAGAAATGGGAAATATATCTGGCTTAGGGTTTGATCAACCAAAATGTGATTTCTCTACTTGGAAAAAGTTATTCCTCTTTAAAAGGAGTTGGTTCATGTTGAGAAATCAAACTACTTAAGGTCCTTTAAAAAGTAATGTCCCTTCAGATACAAGGTTCGATACTGTGATTATGACCCTCTTATGATTTTCCTGCATTAATGTTCATACCAAATGATGAATTTCTAGATCAGTCAGTTTTTGTTTTGTTTTTTGTCCATAGATAAGCAGCTGATTATCTCAAGTGGTTTCTCTGGGGTGGTCTAAGTGATATGTACAGGGTGACAAGAAATAACGGCGACAACTGCTTTAACGTTTACTTACATAAACAATGAAACCAAAGTAGCAAACATAGTCTAAACATGAACGTAATGAACTACTTAGTAACCTTAATTTTCAAAATGGCCGCCTTTAGCTTTGACACAGAGCTTCAAGCTTTTGCAAAAGTTTTTAGCTGTGGGCCGCAGCACTTTCTTGACTATTTTGTCCTATTCCCTCAACAAGTATTTTTTTAGAGAGTCCGAATTTTCGTTAAGATTGACACATGCTTTGACCTCCAAGATCGACAAAATGGAATAATACATAGGGTTATGGTCAGGCGAGTACGGAGGACATTTTTGACTGGTTATGAAGTCAGGAAAATTGACGCTGCATCAGTCCTGAGTTTCTTTAGCCCTGTGAACAGGAACAGAATCTTGTTGGAAGATCCAGTGATGGTTTTATTCGTAATACAGGGACAATTGTAGATTAAAATGATCACACACAGAAATAAATAATTTGGTTTTAACTGTTTGAAAAAGGAGGTTGAAGTTGGTATTTAATTCCTTCCCACTGCAGAAATATGTGACACAAGGTCGGAAAGTGGGGGAAGAGTCAAGCCAGCGCCCCTAAAGAAGGAGCAATCTGGCCTAGCAAAAATAGCCTGGGCAGCCCCATTGAAGGATGTTGAAGTTTGTCTCCGTTATTTCTTGTCACCCTGTATATATATTCCAACAGAGGTCAGAGGTGGTCAGTTTGTTTCCTGTGCATCTCACAGATTGACGAGCTAAACTGAAGGACTGTGTTCGGGTAGACTTGTGTTTTGATTTGGTTGCGTTAAAAGTTTCGATTTGCAGGTCTGTTGTTTGGTAGAAGAAAAAAAAGTATCATTGTAACCTCCAAAAACTAAACCATTGTTACTTGTTTTGAACAGAAATTGTAATTTTATTTGGAGGGAGAATGCTTCTGTTGCAGCACTGATTGACACTGCGACTGGTGTCAGAATTGATCAACAACTTTGGACCAGCACAACAAGTGGACGATCACGGCCTATGCAGTGAAAACACACAAATACATCTATAAGAAGAGGTACTGTCAGTCCATTGGTTAGTCATGCTTCAGTTTGAAATACCAATTTTTAGAACAATTGTAGGATCGTGTTCGTTGGACTTGTCTTTTGATTTGGCCGGGCTAAGAATTCTCTTTTGCAAGTCTGTTATCATTGTAACCCCCCAAAACTAAACTTTTGTTACTTGTTTTGAACAGAAATTGTAATTTTATTTGGAGGGAGAATGCTTCTGTTGTAGCACTGACTGAAACCACACAATTGAAACTGCGATCGGTGTCGGAATCGAGCAACAACTTCGGACGAAAACTACAAGTGGGCGATCATGGTCTGTGCAGTGAACACACACAGGTACACATCCATCAGTGTCCCTAATGATGCAGGATTGAACAGAGCTGAAAGGGAAAAAGATTACGAAATACCAAGGTCTTATGTACGACATGAAAAGAAACTGGAATCTTAGGAAGATCTCTATCATCCCAGTAATTACAGGAGCAACCAAGCTAATGAAAAAGAATTTCAAAAACTTCCTGGCTAATATACCCGGTGAACCAAGTGCAAGAGAGATACAAACAATTGCACTTAAAGGGACGGTTAGAATCTTAAAAAGATCTCTAGGCTGGAGTGTCTGATTTAGCCGGTGAATGTCTGCAAAAACAGAAAGATAAGAAAATAAAAAAATGAGGAAAAGACTGTAAATGGCAACCATTTTAATCACAGTAAATACGAGTCTAGTTTTATGAGTTTTTTTTAACGATTCCATGGGTAGTCTTTTTTCTTGGGGGTGGGGGGGACACCTTCTATTTAAAAATATTTTATTTAACCTGTGGGTGTTTATAGAGATAACCATCCTCAGTAACTACAGTAAATACGATTCTCATGTTATATTATGTATATTTATTATCTCTATCTATATAAAATTAGGTATGTGGATAGATTTATATTTTTATGTACAAGATTTACTCCTAAACTAATTAACTGATCATTATGAATTTTGGAACTTAGCTGCTAGGCATAAGAGGTCGTAATATTTTTTTTGCTTTCTCTTATACTAATGGTTCACCACTTAGCAAGGCCAAAAACCACTCATGGATAAAGGTTAGTGAGATTTTCAGTTGGATGATAGACCAATACTATGAAAGGATTGAGAACTATGATT